>OY728158.1:863583309-864833309 GCA_963277665.1 Viscum album
AAGTTTCAAAATAGGAATGGAGGAAGAATAGTAAGGGGAGTGTTTGAAGCTCATCCTCCATTACAATGGAATGAAATCTTTAAAAAGATATCTGGGTCAACTCCTAAAAAGAGTAAATTGAAATAATGTTTGAAATAAGGTTATGAGTTGATTCCAATGAAGAGAAAGAGGTGTGGTTAGATAAACAAGACCAAATCTAGGCCCAGAGCTTCAACCAATACAAAATAAACTCAGAGGTATTCATACAAACAATGGATAAAATGGATACCCACCTTGAAGAGCTTATCACTAAGGATCTAGATACCCAGGTTAGTACTCTACACTAGGAATTTTATAGAGAGTTTGATTAAAATAATCTTAGTCTTGTGTTTAATCAATTAATGAGATCTTTCATCACATAGCGGTATCTATGTTTTGTGAACTATGGTTTCCCACTTTTATTTAAACTGGATTAATAAAAATTTATATTCTATGAAATAAAAAAATATAAATAAATTGGAAAACAAAAAACAACAATCTCATACCCCTGGTAAATTGGAGTTCCAACCGGAAAAGTTATTCTTAACACACCGGTCCAATATCCATTATAAGCTTTGACACATTCCAATGTATCCTATTTAACATCCCCCAAAATTGTAAATCAAAATAAAACTATTAACAACTCTATTAAATCGCTCACAGAATCTATGATACCTAACTTACCTGCTGTAGTTCATAATAAATAATAATCGGGCCGGGTTTCCGCATGAACTCAGACACGCTTCCCAATATGTGAGAGATGCCGACAAGTATCAGGGGTCTAAAGTAGTATTGTGGGTATAAAATACCCCCATATAAAATTTCACAATAATAGATATAAATAACTAAATATCATCAATGAAAAATAAATATCTAATTTCAGAGAAGTAATAACATATCCAACAATAATAAGTGAATGAATAGAGAAGAAAGTGGTCATATATCAAGGACGAATTCCCAACTAGATGATCACACATAAAATATAAAATAAAGGATAAATTATATTTATAAGAGTCTCTTATACATCCTTAAGCCTCAAATTATCCCAATATCTAGTCCCATCCAATCTATATTACTGAATGATCTAATCCAGGGTCTCTACCCAACATGAACCTGCAATCAGTGAAGTTTTACCAGGTACCAAATATCATTGCCCACCTAGATAGGGTGTGAGTACAACTTAGGGATCAACCAAAACAGTTTCATATATAACCATTGAATCAAATGAATACATGTTATATTATTAGAATATAAAATAATCATAGTATATAAGCAAGAATAAATAACCACTTCCGGTCCTAGAGTTCTACCATTAAACCTAGGATCAATCCAAACCTACTTCAACCAGTGTCAAGGTGTATTTGATCATGTAGAAAAACCATGAATACCAATATCAGGACCATGTAATATTATTTGGAACATGTTATAAGAAATAAAAATAGCCAGTAGACTAATCCAAGGAGTGTGTTCACAGTATTCAAACAATAATACACTACGAGTCAAATCAAAGGAGCATGTTTAAGACTTTCCATATTGAATAACCTACACAATGAGTCTATAGAGAGTGTCCTAGCCATTCTAACCCAGATAAACTATGAGACAAATATAATGATCATTTAAAAGTAATTGCAATATGGATAACCTACAAGATGAATCCATGGTTGGTGTCCAAGGAATTCCAACCCATATAATTTTTGAGATGAATCCAAGGAGTGTATCCAAAAAAATATAACATGGATAACCTATGATCTGAATCCAAGGAGTGTGACCAAGGAATTTTAAACTGAATAAACTATGAGAAAAATCTAAGAGGTATTTTCAAGGTATTATAACCTAGATAACCACTTTAAATTTCTGATTCCTACGAGTGTGTTATAGGAAATCCAAATTGATTTTATGCATGAAGACCAAATCATAGGAATCACTTATATCTCAGTACATTTCATTGGGAAGTTAATCCCACCCTGACTATCTCATAAAATGAATCTCCATAGGTTTAAAATATTCCCAAATCTATCAAAAACCCAAGTTTAACAACACTAGTTTAGAACTTGTCCTCATCACAGCCATAACATGATCTAAATTTTTATTCAATTTCTAGATGAAACCAACAATCATCACTACACATTTTCCTTTAAACACTGTCTATGAGGTAAAAATATGATTATGGAAGCCATTGAGGTCACCTAGGTCACATCATGAAATGAAACCCCTCATTGGTTCCTCATAACTAATATATATCTCTCTGGTCAACACCCATCACTGAGAGGTTATATAATCCCTTGGAATTATCAAAGTCTCATCAAGACCTCACTAGCCTTATAAGAAAATCTATATAAGGGAAATGTCCAGAAGCCCACTCCCTTGATAGTCAACATAGGTTGTACCTCACACCAAACCTATCTTTAAATTCCTACTGGAGACAAACTAATCTAGGTACTCACATCCCTGGGGGGGGGGGGGTGGGGGTGAACTCATCCCATAATCATCCTATCTGGCCTAGGGATCTAAGGCATAATAGGGTTCTCACATGACATGACCTTGGTACATCCATCTCAAGTCATTTACCACCTCTACCTAAAGGTCAATAAGGAACATATAACTAGGCCAATCCTTTACATTAATTTCATTTAACTTTACATCCCTCAAGGTCAAAGTGTCTCAAGGCATACATATTTCATCAAGGCCTCAAACATTGGTGTATGAGGTTACCAATACATTTCATAAGGGTCCATTATGGCCCTTTTATATTTGTTCTAATCATAGATGACATTCAATTTCAATTATAAAATTTATTTAATTTTAATATGTTGGTCACCCTTAGTGTTGAGACCACACATATGTATAAGGATCCACCTACCTCAATCGAATTTATTCCATTTTAATTACATTGCCTCAAAACTCTTGTCCGAGCTAATATAATTATATATAGCCAACATACATAAATGTTAGGCCTAGATTATCTTTTTAGATAAAAACCATGAAAAAATTAATGATAATGAACTATGGTATTCTCCCAAAATTATCCTACCCAAAATCACTATCAATTTGCATCATTTTAATAGGAAATTTAATCAGTTTGACAAAAAATCCCTAGAAAATTCACCCGACATCATACCTCTATAAAACAATGTGTAGAGGAAAGAAGAAACCATCAGGGTATATCCCATCATTATTATTCATAATATTACCATAAAAATTGGTAGATCCCAACATGCTCTTTTGGAATTAGAACGAAGGACCTAAACCGAAGAAGTAAAAATGAGAGGAATGCAAGTGAAAAAAATAAAAAAGGATAATGTATAATGAATATCATATTAAACAGTAAATAATCAGACCTAAAATCATCTAAGTTAAGTGGGAATAAAAGGAGGGAGATTGGTTCAGTCGGTTTGGAATCATGTTAGAGGTAGGAGGATAAATGGGGGCTGGGGTTTTACAATCTTGAAGGGGAAAATAATAAAAATCCACTTTTAACAAGATATAGGGTTTGTATGTAAAAGTTTCCAAACTATATGCCAAACATGTAGCAGGAACTATCTATGTACACTCCACTTGTAAAACTGGTCTATATAGTTTACCTAACCATGCACTAACCATGTAAATGGGAAGTGTCTCAGATTTCAACATTTCACATGGTTTGTCTGCAACTATGTGTATACCATGCACCAAACCCCAAGCCTAAGTGAAGCCTATAAGGTTTCCTTTGAAACATGAATGCTTAACCCTCAACCATGCATCAATCATAACAAATATCCACGCACGATTAAAATTTAATTGAAAACATTCTCTTGATCACAATGTTATAAGGTTTCTTCTAAACCATGCACACCAAACCATGAACCCAATGAATAATTCTCAAAAAACTTTCGATACTTAACCAAAAGATTCTGAGAATCATCCGATCACACAAGGAACCTGTCAATCCTCAAACCATATCTAAAAGATTTTCCTTAATACACTCCAACTCTCAAAATTTGAATTTGAATCTGGGTTATAAAACTACCCTTCATCTAGATTTCCAAAAAATCTAATTCCCTTGGTGTGGGGTTTTAAAAGGATATTGTGAGGTTATGTTGGAACCTTATATAGAATTTTAAAAGGTTTAACATTAGATTTTTAGTAGGAAATGAGATAGAATAGCTCGGTCTTTTAGTTCCACTACAACCAAATCCCCCTTTAATACCATAAATAATCAACAATTTAAATTCAGTTCTTTACCTCAATATCCTCTAAATATTATTTCCCATAATGTTTACATTTTTATGGGTTTCAATTATAAAATGTATTAAATTGAATTATTATTCTAAAATTTGTAAAAATTCTAAAACCAACACTATTTATTCACAAAAATATTAAAAACAAACAAATTTTATTCGTATTTTTTAAACATAAATGTCAAAACTAATCTAAACACATTCCCTAATACTTGATACTTACTTATCATTAAGTAAGTTCTCTCAACAAGTATCCCACCAAGAATTCATTTCCCCTAAATTTCAATCCCCAAATCATTGAATTTTAATTTCTAAGGACTTATTTTCATCATAAATCTGAATATGAAGAAAATTTTAAATTTCATCTCACTCAAGGTCATTATGTCACTTCAAAATTTCAATTAATCGATGATACATCACTATAAATTAAGTAAAAAACTATATTTTACTCTGGTCTCATGATTTTGACATTCAAATTTCCCTTCATACCTCTCAACAACTTGGAACATTTTTATCCAATTTTTTTTGTCATGATAATGAACATATTAAAGAATTTTGTATGAACAAATTGGAACTAAACCATCCATTTACTAGGAATCCCCTAGGGGTAATTATAATATTCAGCACCTGTAAGTAAGTTAAGGGTAACCAATTCTCATGTTAACATTTACTCTTATTTACTGGTTTTTTATTTTTCACTCACAGAACCTTGGGCCAAGGTATTTGAATAAATATCATCTTGGATCCCAAATACTCACACTACTCCAATTATAATTTTTTATATGGTTGTTTTTTCGGGTGAAACATTAAAATATTACTCATAGGTAGAAAAAATTAATCACCCAATTTGTTGTTCATCAAGACAATATAAGCATCCAAAATTTTATGCACCTAAATTCTATCGTATTAATACTCAATCCCCAAGTGGTTTTATAATTTTTTGAAGGTTTAAATGTCTGTTTTTTCTCCTTTAATGATGATGTAAATATTTATCCCAAAGTATTTATTCAAAAATCATAATACACTACCACTTTTTTCTCACCCCAAACCTGGTTTTTAATTTTTATTTAACAAATACACAATAATAGAGATGCATTCAATAATTTAACAATTAATTCAAAAGTTATGCACCTAAAATTAAAGGGAATTAGAATAACCGATTCCATTATGTATTTTTTCTCCTTTAGAACCATGTGTAGTCTTTGATCTCTAAAGAGTTCCTACCTTATTTACAATAAAGATCATGAAAAAATAAGAAATAAACTTAGTGTGGTTAAATTTATTTAAAAATAAAAAAATAAAAAATGACTTAAAAAAAGAATATAAAATTTCTTATTATTGAGTTTTATCTTAAGAAACACTTGTTTTATAGTCTAATACTGACTATTATTCTCTATTATTCTACCATAATCCCATGATAAGTGATTCTTCATAAGTGGGAATGCATGTGGTTCTTCAATCACTAATATATCTTGAATGTTCTTTGTTATTAACTCATTAAAACCTTAATTTAATATCTCTTGATGTGTATACACTTATATAATATACCATTATCTCTCAAACTACCCTTATAGACATCCTAAAACATAAAATTATAGCTAACTAGTGAAGACATCTATATATTTTTCCTTTTTTGGGTTTGGTATTCCAGTCTTGAAATAGTTTTCATTGACCATTGAATTTTTGATCTACTAAAGGGATATTTTCTCATATAGATATCCACCTAAATTGTAACACCCCAAGCTTCCATGGTACGCTTCTCTTTGAATAATGTGATAGCGTGTGTTGTACGCAACACTGAGTTCTAACACACCATAACCAATCAAACTAGCCGTTATGAATATTAATACATAATTTTTGAAATTATATATATTTTATATTTCAAAATGGACTTCATTTTTGGATTCGTAATATCGAATTTAGCCTAAGGTGAAATTTTGGTACTTTTTGGATAACTTTAATATTTTGATGAATAGTGAAAATTACTAAATTTTAATTAAAAACAACTTTTTAAAGCAAAATAATTAATAGTGATAAATTATGAATTTGGGTGGTTTTAAAGTATATTTAGAATATATTTTTACCATTTAATACAATGTTGGTCATTGGACATAATTTTACAATTAAACCGGACATAAACAAGTGTCAATCTTTTGATAGTTATTATCTCTTAAAAACACGCTTTTTTGTTTTAACAACGGTAATTAATTTTAAATTAATTTCTGCCACTTCTGTATTTTGAATTTGGAAAAATTGATTCTATATTTGGAATCAGGATGTTCAAATTTTGTAAATAGGTAACTTTTATTTTTATACATTTTGAATAATTACTTCGGTAAATATTTTATTTACCATGGTTAAGGGTAAATCCGGTAAATAATGGTTAACAAATAATATTATAATAATACTAAATTACCCTAAAACGTATGCTAGCCTTATTTGTTGATACATGTTCGACCATAGGCATCTTTGGGTCGATTTTGGGACCCCATGGAGCCACTTGTAGGTGATAGGGACACTTAATTTTAATTAAGTTAAAATAAGTACAAAAATGACATAAGTATATATCTTTTAGAAAAACAATTTTTACATAGGGTTATATATGTTGGATTGTAGACTATAAATATTCATTAGAAATCTAAACAGATTTCCTACATATTTATATTTTATTTATAATTTTTAGACATTAAATAAGTTAATTTATTTATGACACAATGATGATGAAGTAATTACCATAATAGTGAAAAATTAAAATAATTTATATTATAAATACAAAAATAAATATAATTTGAAACTTTTTATGAATTAAAATAATTTTATAAGTTAATATAACATGTTAGGATTGATTTAGTTAACTTTTTTTAATTAATCATTCTGTTATGAGTTTCACAAAAATCAACTATTGAATAGTGTCAAAATTGACATAAAAGAGTTTTTAAAACAAATATTATATTATTAATTGATATTAAATACCTAAAAATCTAAGGTTCGTCCAAGAGACTTATATCATGATATTTGTATCATTAATGGACCACTTGGGGGTTTATTGGATTTATATAGTAATTTTATTAACTATATAATATAAAACTACAAAGTGACATGGTAAATGTCAAACTAATTAACTAAGAGTTAATACTTAAAGATAAGGTTAATATAGTAACCCAAACCTGCCTAAATTCTAGTGGTTGAATGGTTTTAGAGCTATCCCCACATTAAAATTTAAATAATCAAATTTGGAGCCATTAGAAACCGAATATGAATTTATTATAAATTAATATTTCTAGAATTTCCAAAGGTGCCCCTCACCCCTCTTATAAAAGGGCACTCCTCCTTCTCATTTCTTCACACCTTCAAAGCCTTTTGGTTCGGACAAAATCTACCCAAATACTCTCCCAACTTCTCTCACTACAACCTAGAGGCCTTAGTTTGATCATAAAGCCAACCTAAGGAGCCCTTTTGATCAAATCAAAAGGAAGAGCCCGAAGAAGAGGTAATAATTTCACCACCCTTTTCCAAGTTCCTTTCTTCTTCTACTTATTCTTCATTTGTTATTACCATTCTAAAATAATAACTCCAGTATTATATATATACTGTGATGTTATTATAAATATGGTACAACCATATTCAGTATTCTATCCATCCTTTGAATAACATGTCACCATACGTGCGTACGTACGGCTTACCGTCTCCACGTCGTGGTGTAATTGTTATTCAATAAATTATTATTTGGATGGGTATAATAATGATGTGTAATTCATGTAAATAATAAATGTAACATGATAATGATTCTGTATATATAATATACCATCCATTTATATATTATTTTAATATCAAAAGAAAGATATTGTCGCTCGTGCGTACGTACGGACTACCGTCTTCACGAACGCGATGAGATTCATTCTCCATCGTATCCATTCAAGTATAATTATCATTTGATGATTTAAAAATGATGTTTAAGGACTTGATATCATTCTAGATATGATTAATATACAACCTAGACATTATAAACATGGCTTACGTAACAAAACATATAAAAGAAAACGAGTAAGTTAACACCCGAAACAATGATAATACTAAGATATTATTAACAAATCAATGTTAAAAGATCATATATGATATCATATTAATGTATATGATTCTTGTATAATTTAATAACAATTATTTCACCATTATACAGGAGGTTAACCTACCCCAACCAAGGAAAAGTACAAGGTAAGGGTTTATTTCACAATCTCTTCATTATCCGAGGTTGCTTAAATGTAATAATCTACTGGGATCTCTTTATCATCCACATCCATGTTTCTTAAAAATGAATTTCAAAACATTTTTAATATTTAATAGAATATGGGTTAAAGTAATTTATACCCTTGTTTGAATTTTTATAAGAGGTTTATAAAGTAATCTTTCCGTCGTTTTCCAAACAAGGTGCTTTTTAACCTTTTTGACAGAATTAAGGTAAGAATGTTTTTTTTAACTTCTACGGCGGGTGCGGCTATTTTTCGCCATTATAAAATATTTGAAGCTTCCCTTAAAAGATTATAAGAATATTTTCAATGAAAATGTTTTATTTTATAAATATATGACTCTTAAATGATTTCAAAATAGAAAGAGATATTTATTTAAAAAGAATTTTGATTTCAACTATGTCAACATCCTTTGATGGATTTTACGCTTATTTAAAGTTGATTTATTATGATACAAAACTTCTATATTTTATTGAAGGTTTTGTGATATGTTTGACTATGGATGTGCTATTTTTATACCGTTCATAGTTTATGGTGAAAGTATTGACATTTCGTATGCTAGTGTTAATACGAATGTTTATGTTATGTTTAAACCTTTTCATATGGGAATGCATTGGACTTAATATGTGAAGGGTGGAGCCCACTATAGCTCCTCGATGCATCGGTAGGTCTCATGAGACAAACTAGTGTCTTGGCACAAGGCCTTGACAAAATCTTATTTGTAGTCTTGGCACGAGGCCTTGACTATGTGGTTATGATAGTCTGGCATTATGCATTCCATCATTATGAAAGTGGTTATTGATATTGCATGTGATTATTAAATTAGTAAAATATCCATGTGAATAAGTAAATGGCATTATTTCATTTTATTTTTTCCATACAATGTTGAAGTTCAAGTTTAAAAGGCTTTTGTTTTAGTTATACATTGCCTCAAATGTTTATTCTTATTTATGAAAGTTTCCTCTATATTGTTATCCTTACTGGGCATTTGAGCTCACCCCTTTTCTATGTTTTATTTTTCCCAAGATGTGAAGAAGTAAATTATGAATGACCTGCAGGGATATTATGAGGGGATAATAGTGTGGATTATGGAGACAATATGTTGTTGTAGTAGTTTTTCACTTCATGATGTAATGTAAAACTTTATGAATATATCTAGTGTTTCCAAGGATACTAAACCAATCGGTCTTTCGAGATTTGATCTTTCTTGTGATCATGCCAATGTTATGTAATAATGTACTGACTCTGGGTAACTGGGGTTGGGGTGTTACAATTGGTATCAGAGGAAGTTTAGTAGAAACCTTGGAAGCTAGATTTAGATAAACTCTTATTAGAGCACGTAGACCTAAGATGAACTTTGAGGATTAGTATAGAAGAAATTCCAAGAATTTTGGTATTGTATAGATTTTGTGAGTTTTCCGAGTAATACATCCTTATCTGGATACGAACAGGTAGAGGCGGATCTAGCACAGATGTACCTAGGGGTAAAACCCGAAAACACCACTTTGAGCTAGATTCGAACGGGAACTGGTGCACGACAACGAGCCTTGCTGCACTCTTGGTTATGACACTCCCAGGGGATTTGCTTAGGATAACTCTCATTTTCTTTACAAATCATTATGAAGGGTTTATGAGTATATACTTCCTCAAAGAAAACATTCTTATCATTATGGATTATATTCATAAATAGTTCAATTTATGTTAAGTGTTTTGTAAGTATGGGATTATGTATTTTGATTCATAAACTGATCTAGTTTATAACATTGTTTAGAAATGGCGCCGAGTGGAAGAAATGGAAACCGTATCAATGCACGCACTCCATGTAGGGATTTCCCTCCTGCTCAAAATAATTATAGTGGAGCTGGTGATGCAACTGGTGCTGATCAGCTAATCACCATACTGGGACAACTTACCCAGGTTATGAATAATAACCTTACCCGTATGGATCACCTTGATCCACAGCGTGGAGGATCAATGTTAGATTGATTCATGAGGCATCAACCACCAACATTCAATGGGAGTAAAAATCCCTTAGTAGCTGAGTAATGGATAAATTCCCTAGGGAAAATATTTCAGGCTTTGGGGAGTAGTGAAAGGGAAAAAGTTATCATGGCAGTTTACCGAATCACTGGAGATACTGATCAATGGTGGTCATTGATTCAAAACACGAAGGAAGATGATGAAGTATCAAATATGGAATGGAGGGATTTCAAAGATCTATTTTTATAAAAATACTTTCCTCGCGACCATCGAGCAGATATGGAAAGGCAATTTCTGAGTCTGAGACAGAAGGAGGATGAGAATGTCGCAAAGCATGAGGCTAACTTTACAAGGTTAGAAAGGTATGATGGATATTATATACATAACCCAAGAAGTAAGATTGATTGTTTCTTTTATGGGTTAAAACCATTTCTCCGTCGAGCATTAGTCTCACAATCCTTTTCATCATATGAAGACATTGTCTCATGTGCTATCAAGACCGAAAAAGAATTCTCTAAGTCTTATGAATTTAAATCAAAGCAAGATAAGAAGAGACCTGCTGATCAATCTGGGAATGGAAATAAGGGGAAGAAGGGAAAGTTTTAATATCCATCCTATGGTAAATTTCGGAAGAAACACCCCGGTACTTTCTTGAAGGGAATGGGAGTCTGTTACAAGTGTGGTGAAAAAGGCCACCAAGATCGTGATTGCAAGGGGAAGAAGGAAGCTACCAATGTTCAGTGCTACAATTGCAGGGAGATGGGACATTATGCAAATGAATGTCCTAAGAGTCAGGAGAACTTACCTTAGAAAAGGCCAAGGGATCAAGGCCAAGATTATGCTATCACTAATGCTGAGGTAGAAGCTCCGAAAGACGTGGTGGCAGGTAATTTAATGGTTTCCTCAAGTTTAGTAAATGCATTATTTGATTCTGGATCATCGCATTGTTTCATATCTTCCCAGTTTTCTAAGAAAATTAGATATTTCCAATTTGATTTAACAAGGGAGTTGTCAGTTAAAACTTCTAAGGGAAGTATCATTGCAACAAAGTTTTGTGAATCAGTCCCCATTAGAGTACATAAATGTTCTTTATCTGCTGATCTCATCGTCATACCTATGATTGAGTTTTATATAATCCTCGGTATGGACTGACTTTTAGACTATGATGCGAATATTTATTGTAAGAAGAAAGAGGTTACAATTCTTGATGATGATGATAAGGAACACCTTATCTTTAGAGCAAAATTGTCACCACCTAATTCTTATCTAGATCCACCCCCAGTAGCTCAACTAAATTCAATTATTGGGGAGGAAGAGAATGAAATAACTGTGGGTGAGGAAAGAAATGTTCAAATAGAGGATGTACCTATTGTGAAAGAATATGTAGATGTATTTCCGGAAGATTTACCTGGACATCCTCCAGAATGAGAAGTTGAGTTCTCCATTGATTTAATTCCTGGATCAAGGCCTATATCGAAGTCCCCTTATAGAATAGCCACTATAGAATTAGTTGAACTAAAGAAACAACTAGAGGAATTGAGTAATAAGGGATTTATTCACCCTAGTGTTTCTCCATGGGGAGCCCCTATTCTTTTTGTTAAAAAGAAAGACGGATCTATGAGGTTATGTGTCGACTACAGGGAGATCAATGCTATAAAAATAAAGAGAAAGTATCCCCTACCTCGAATTGATGATTTATTTGACCAACTGCATGGAGCTCAATACTTTTCAAAGATTGACCTTCGATCTGGATACCATCAGTTGTGTGTGAAGAAGGAAGACATTCCGAAGACAGCATTTCAAACTAGGTACGGGCATTACGAGTTTACTATAATGCCTTTTGGATTGACTAATGCACCATCTGTATTCATGGATCTGATGAATAGAGTTTTGAAGGAGTATCTCGATGAATTTGTGGTGGTATTTATTGATGATATCTTGGTATACTCAAAAAGCTATGAAGATCATGAAAATCACTTGCGCATTATCTTGAATACTCTGAGAAGACATGAATTATATGGGAAGTTTTGCAAGTGTGAATTCTGGCTTCAGAAGATTTCTTTTCTTGGCCATATTGTCTCTAAAGATGGAATCTCTATTGATCCTTCCAAGACTATGGAAATCCAAGAATGGCCAGCACCGACCAGTATAACTGAGGTATGTAGTTTTATTGGTTTAGCAGGTTATTATCGACGTTTCGTCCAGAATTTTGCCCGATTGGCTAACCCCTTAATGAAGCTCACACGTAAAGGGGTTAAATTTTTTTGGACAAAATAGTGTGAAGAATGTTTCAAAAAACTGAAGAGAAGATTAGTCAATGCTTCTATATTGACTCTACCATCGGGGAATGATGGGTTCGTTATTTATAGTGATGCATCGAAGAAAGGACTTGGTTGTGTCCTTATGCAGAATGATAGGGTTATTTCCTATGCATCACAATAGTTGAAAATTCATGAACAAAACTATCCTACTCATGATCTCAAGTTAGCAGCTGTGATCTTTGCTTTGAAGATATAGAGGCACTACCTCTATGGTAAAAAATGTGAGATTTATACTTATCACAAGAGTTTGAAGTATATTTTCTCACAAAAAGAACTCAACATGAGGCAAAGGATATGGCTTGAATTACTCAAGGATTATGATTGCACGATACACTAACATCCGGGGAAGGAAAAAAAGTTGGCAGATGCTTTGAGCAGAAAAGATCATGGAGTTTTGAACAATATGAGAATTGAAAGGGATCCAATTTTCATGGATCCAGTGAAGATGGACATGGGAATAACCAGGGAAGGTGAAACATCAATGCTTTTTCAAATGGTTTCCAAACCATCTTTACTAGAAAGGATTAAGAGTTCTCAAACTGATGATGTAGAATTTCAAAAGAAGATTAAAGCTGTGAATGATGGGAGATTGAGAGACTTTGTGTATGAAGATGAAATTTTGAAATTTGGGAAGAGACTTTGTGTTCCCGATATACCTGATCTAAAAAGGTAATTACTGGATGATGCTCATAGTTCCAATTTCTCTATACATACTAGGAGCACCAAAATGTATTGAGATTTGAAGGAACATTTTTGGTGGGACAACATGAAGAGGGATATTGTTGATTTTGTGTCAAGATGTATGGTTTGTCAACAAGTGAAAGCTGGAAGGCAACAGCCTGGAGGAGTCATGCAACCTCTTCCCATACCAGAGTGGAAATGAGACAATATTACGATGGACTTTGTCATGAGACTACCAAAGACTCCTAGAAGGAACGATGCAATATGGGTTATTGTTGATCGTCTTACCAATTCAGCACATTTTATTGCTATAAGAGAAGATATAACCCTAGAACGTCTAGAAAGACTATATATTAATGAAGTTGTGAGACTTCATGGAATACCCCTATCGATTGTTTCTGATCATGATCCCTGTTTTACTTCAAGATTCTGGAAAAGTCTTCAGAAATCCCTGGATACTGAACTTCATTTGAGTACTGCTTACCACCCTCATACAGACGGACAATCAGAATGAACTATTCAAACCTTAGAAGACATGTTGAGATCTTTCTCACTCGACTTTCAGGGTATGTGGGATCAATATTTACCTCTGGTAGAATTTTCCTATAACAATAGCTTCTATTCGAGTATTCAGATGGAACCATATGAAGCGTTATATGGAAAGAGATGTCGCACACCAACCTGTTGGGATGACTTTGGTGAAAGAAAACTTGTAGGTCTAGAACTGGTGGAGAAAATGATGGAAAATGTGAAGGTAATACAAAATCACATCAAAGCAGCTCAAAGTAGGCAGAAGAGCTATGCCGATAATCGAAGAAAGGATTTGGAATTTCAAGTCGGTGATCATGTTTTCCTAAAGGTATCTCCATGGAAGGGAGTCATAAGTTTTGGTAAGAAAGGTAAATTGAGTCCCAGGTACATCGGACCTTTCGAAATTCTAGAACGAATTGGGGATGTAGCTTACCGATTGGAAATGTCGCCAAGTCTCTCCAAAGTTCACGATGTGTTCCACGTATCTCTGTTGAGGAAATACATGCCTGACCCAACGCATGTACTCACTTATGAGGAATTAGAACTGGAACCCGATCTGTCTTATTGCGAAGAGCCCGTCAGGATTGTTGATACGAGAGAACAAGTACTGAGAAATTGGACAATGCGTCTGGTAAAAGTTTTGTGGAGAAACCATAAGATGGAAGAGGCAACGTGGGAACCCGAGGAACTTATGATGAAGAACCACCCGAGTCTTTTCATGCAGTAGTATTCTGGAAATTTCGAGGACGAAATTATTTAAAGGAGGGGAGAATGTAACACCCCAAGCTTCCACGGGTGGCTTCTCTTTGAATAATGTGATAGCGTGTGTTGTACGCAACACCGAGTTCTATCACACCATAACCAATCAAACTACCCGTTATGAATATTAATACCTACTTTTTGAAATTATATATATTTTATATTTCAAAATGGAATTCATTTTTGGATTCGTAATATCGAATTTGTCCTAAGGTGAAATTTTGGTACTTTTCGGATAACTTTAATATTTTGATGAATAGTGAAAATTACTAAATTTTAATTAAAAACAACTTTTTTAATCAAAATAATTAATAGTGATAAATTATGAATTTGAGTGGGTTTAAAGTATATTTAGAATATATTTTTACCATTTAATACAATGTTGGTCATTGGACATAATTTTACAATTAAACCGGACATAAACAAGTGTCAATCTTTTTATTGTTATTATCTCTTAAAAACACGCTTTTTGTTTTAACAACGGGAATTAATTTTAAATTAATTTCTGCCACTTCTCTGTTTTGAATTTGGAAAAATGGATTCCATATTTGGAATCAGGATGTTCAAATTGTGTAAATAGGTAACTTTTATTTTTAGACATTTTGAATAATTACTTCGTTAAATATTTTATTTACCATGGTTAAGGGTAAATCCGGTAAATAAGGATTAAAAAATAATATTATAATAATACTAAATTACCCTAAAACGTGTCCTAGCCTTATTGGTTGATACATGTTACACCATAGACATCTTTGGATCGATTTTGGGACCCCATAGAGCCACTTGTCGGTGATAGGGACACTTAATTTTAATTAAGTTAAAATAAGTACAAAAATGACTTAAGTATATATCTTTTAGAAAATAACTTTTTACATAGGGTTATATATGTTGGATTTTTGACTATAAATATTCATTAGAAATATAAAACGATTTCCTACATAATGATATTTTATTTATAATTTTTAGAGATTAAATAATTTAATTTATTTATGATACAATGATGATGCAGTAATTACCATAATAATGAAAAATTAAAATAATTGATATTATAAATAAACAAATAAATATAATTTGAGACTTTTTATGAATTAAACTAATTTTATAAGTTAATATGACATGTTAGGATTGATTTAATTAACTGTTTTTGAAGTAATCATTCTGTTATGAGTTTCACAAAAATCAACTATTGAATAGTGTCAAAATTGACATAAAAGAGTTTTTAAAACAAATATTATATTATTAATTGATATTAAATACCTAAAAATCTACGGTTCGGACAAGAGAGTTATATCATGTCAGTTGTATTATTAATTTACCACTTGGGGGTCTATTGGATGTATATAGTAATTTTATTAACTATATAATATAAAACTACAAAGTGACATGGTAAATGTCAAACTAATTAACTAAGAGTTAATACTTAAAGATAAGGTTAATATAGTAACCCAAACCTATCTAAATTCTAGTGGTTGAATGGTTTTATACCTATACCCACCTTAAAATTTAAATAATCAACTTTGGATTCATTAGAAACCGAATATGAATTTATTATAAATTAATATTTCTAACTTTTCCAAAGATTCCCTCACCCCTCTTATAAAAGGGCACTCCTCCTTCTCATTTCTTCACACCTTCAAAGCCTTTTTGTTCGGCCAAAATCTGCCCAAATACTCTCTCAACTTCCCTCACTACAACCTAGAGGCCTTAGTTTGATCATAAAGCTAACCTAAGGATCCCTTTTGATCAAATCAAAAGGAAGAGCCCGAAGAAGAGGTAATAATTTCACCACCCTTTTCCAAGTTCCTTTCTTCTTCCACTTCTTCTTCCTTTGTTATTAACATTGTAAAATAATAACTCCAGTATCATATATATACTGTGATTTTATTATAAATATGGTACAACCAGATTCCGTATTCTATCCATCCTTTGAATAACATGTCACCATACATGCGTACGTACAGCTTACCGTCTCCACGTCGTGGTGTAATTGTTATTCAATAAATTATTATTTGGATGGGTATAATAATGATGTGTAATTCATGTAAATAATAAATGTAACATGATAATGATTCTGTATATATGATATATCATCCATTTATATATTATTTTAATATCAAAAGAATGATATTGTCGCTCGTGCGTACGTACGGACTACCGTCTCCACGAACGCGATGAGATTCATTCTCCATCGTATCCATTCAAGTATAATTATCATTTGATGATTTAAAAATGATGTTTAAGGACTTGATATAATTCTGGATATGATTAATATACAACCTATCCATTACAAACATGGCTTACGTAACAAAACATATAAAAGAAAACAAGTAAGTTAACACCTGAAACAACGATAATACTAAGATATTATTAACAAATCAATGTTAAAAGATCATATATGATGTCATATTAATGTATATGATTCTTTTACAATTTAATGAAAATTATTTCACCATTATAAAGGAGGTTAACCTGCCCCAACCAAGGAAAAGTACAAGGTAAGGGTTTATTTCACAATCTCTTCATTATCCGAGGTTGCTTATACGTAATAATCTACTGAGATCTCTTTATCATCCACATCCATGTTTCTTAAAAATGAATTTCAAAACATTTTTAATATTTACTATAATATAGGTTAAATTCATTTATATCCTTGTTTGACTTTTTATAAGAGGTTTATAAAGTAATCTTTCCGTCTTTTTCCAAACAAGGTGCTTTTTAACCTTTTCGACAGAATTAAGGTAAGAATGTTTTTTTTAACTTATACGGCAGGTGCGGCTATTTTTTGCCGTTATAAAATCTTCAAAGCTTCCCTTACAATCTTATAAGAGTATTTTCAAAGAAAATGTTTTATTTTATAAATATATGACTCTTAAATAATTTCAAAATAGAAAGAGATATTTCTTAAAAAAGAATTTTGATTTCAACTATGTCAACATCCTTTGATGGATTTTACGCTTATTTAAAGTTGATTTATTATGATACAAAACTTCTATATTGTATTGAAGGTTTTGTGATATGTTTGACTGTGGATGTGCTATTTTTATACCATTCATTGTTTATAGTGAAAGTATTGACATTTCGTATGCTAGTGTTAATACGAATGTTTATGTTATGTTTAAACCTTTTCATATGGGAATGCATTGGACATAATATGTGACGGGTGGAGCCCGCTATATCTCCTCGATGTATCGATAGGTATCATGAGACAGACTAGTGTCTTGGCACAAGGCCTTGACAAAATCTTATTTGTAGTCTTAGCACGAGGCCTTGGCTATGTGGTTATGATAGTCTGACATTATGCATTCCATCATTATGAAAGTGGTTATTGATATTGCATGTGATTATTCGATTAGTAGAATATCCATGTGAATAAGTAAATGGAATTATTTCATTTTATTTTTTCCATAAAATGTTGAAGTTCAAGTTTAAAAGGCTTTTGTTTTTGTTATACATTGCCTTAAATGTTTATTGTTATTTATGAAAGTTTCCACTATATTGTTATCCTTACTAGGCATTTGAGCTCACCCCTTTTCTATGTTTTATTTTTCCCAGGATGTGAAGAAGTAAATTATGAATGACCTGCAGGGTTATTATGAGGGGATAATAGTGTGGATTACGGAGACAATATGTTGTTTTAGTAGTTTTTCACTTCTTGATGTAATGTAAAACTTTATGAATATATCTTGTGTTTCCAAGGCTACTAAACCAATCGGTCTTTTGAGATTTGATCTTTCTTGTGATCATGCCAATGTTATGTAATAATGCACTGACTCTGGGTAACTGGGGTCAGGGCGTTACATAAATTAGATATCAATTCCAAATTATTCTCTTTTTTGGGATTCTTTTATATTTTTTAATTAAGTTTCCAAGGTTACTTTGCACTTGTAAGTTCACTCCCAAGCCCCTTTTAAGTGTTGGAATAGGTGGTCGTGCAACGACCTGAAATTATAGACTTTGTAAGACTAATGATATGTTCAGTATATTTCTTTTTTTCAACACTAAATATGAAAAAACCACAATATATAATAATAACATCATGAATAACTCTACAATAAACTCTAAGATGATAAAAAATTTAAAACTATTACCTTTAGAATATAAATAATTAATATGTTTTTATTGAAAAAGGTTATCTTTAAAAGTAGTTTTTCATATATTTTATATTTTATATTAAAATATATATTTTCAAATTTTATAATTTTAATTTTTTTAAAGTAAAATTACTTTTTTAATTTAACACATCAAAATTTACTTAGTATGAATTTTTAAATTTTTCTGAAAAGTTTGATTTTTAGTCAAGAAATTTGGTTTTTGTGAAAATTATAATTTTTTTTATCATTATTTAAACATATCCTAGAATTTCAAAACCATTTTAAGTAATAAAATATGAATTTAAGTGATAAAATTATCCATTTTAATATATTCTTTGAGCTTAAAAATCCTATGTCAAACATGTTTAGAACAAAATTAAAATGTGAGTTTAATAAAAACTATTTTGGTGTTTTCTTTGAATGAAGTATTTTTAATTTGAGATTAAGTTTTTTATTTCCATAAAAAACTAATATAATTTATTTTATTTCTAATAAATCAATTTATTTCATTAAAATCAGTAATAATGATAATTTTATCTTACATGTAAATTAAAATATGGAAAATTTTATTTTTCTAAAAACCATTTTTACGCAATTAAGTGTGTTTATTTTAAAATTAGATTTTCACAACATTAAATTTTTTATAGGATAAGATTATTTTTAAATTTGAAATTATATGGTTTAAATTAGTTAATAAGACCAGTTTTAATTTTATTCATTAAAATTAATTAATTAGGTTAAAGCATAGTTACCCCTATAAATGATACAAATGGTAAAAAGACTTTTACCAAGTATAAAGGGACAAAACATGTTAAAAAACATTTTAAAATGAGTGGTTGAGGTCATTTTTTACCCACACCCACTTTACCCACCAATTGTTTTTTATTTTCTCTATTTAACTTTGAATAGTAACCTTAGATTAATGAAAATGTTCGAGTTACTTCCAAAACTACCCTTCTCCCCACTTATAAAAAGCCAATAATTCCTCCACTTATTTTAAATTTTTTCCTTTAAAAACTTAGAAATTTATTATTATATAACCCTCTCCCACCTCCATAAGCATCTGTTCACCTTTATTTTTCTCATGACCTTCATCTCTAAGGAGTTTTCCAAGAGAAAACTCAAGCTTCTAACGTAAGTATTACTTTATCTTAGTGTTTTATTTTACTATAATCCTTCATAAATCATATCTAACCTTATTAATATAATAAAATTAATATCATTATTACACTTAAATGTAATTATATTAATTAAAAAACAATTATTTACTCTCTTCTATCCTCTTAGAAAAACAAAATAATATTAATCGTGTGTTGTGAAGACAACCGCCTCCAGGAAGTGACAATTTTTTTCTTCTTGTTTTTATTTATTTATAAAAACCAATTAAAATATAATTAACTAAATTAAAAAAACAATACCATTATTATTATATTATAATGATTTTATAAACTTCTTTAACCATACTCACCCATTGAGATATAAATGTTCATATTTGGATTGGTTTAACCACCTACTTGAATAAATGCTATAAAACTCTTTCATGGATGATTATAGGAACTTAATTACTAATATAATAAACATTTAGTAATTATTTAAATATTTTTTTGTTCCATAATAGTTATATTATTTATTTAACTTATTATTAAAATTTCATCGTCATTCACCAAAATTTCCAAAATAAGCCGACATTGATTTAGTTTCCATGAAAACATAAAAAAATAATAATATTAAAAATAAATAAAATATTATAATAAATGGAAAAAATTAAACTAAATATAGAATAATATGGTTCCTAATAAGGTATATAATAAACTTAACTTGATTAGTTAGGAATTTAAGCACATTCACATAATGAGGCTAGAACATTGTAAGGGTTTTAATCCCAAAATTTCCTTGTTTGAGACACATTTTATTTTATACACCAAATTATATTTTTATGGTGTGTATATAACCTATTAGATATAAAATATCAAGAATTATATTTATTCATTGTATTTAAAATTTATCATAAAGATCTATATCTCTCTCATTGGTTTTATTAGAATGTTTACTAAGTCGTAAGGGTTTTTCATCTTAATGTCTATTCATTAAGACATGTTTTAATGTTATACACTAATTTCTTATCAATATAGTGTATATAATTCAAAGAACATATTTTTAAAAACTCCAAAATTCTATTCAAGGTATTTTTATATCCATATGATTTTCATTCTTTTATTAATACTTCATTTATAAAGTGTGACATTTCAAAGAATAATTCCAATATTTTATAATGAACCATTCATTTTTGTATCCATATTTCCCTTTCCTACCAAGTTATTCCTTATTATTTGGTAATATATTATTTTTTATATCTTTTTACACTCATATTTATCATTACCACTTTTTAAAATGAATTTTTATACACTCTTAAAATGACATGGGTTTAAAAAAAGTATAATTTTTGATATAAAAGGATTTTAATTTCAAGATTTAATATCATTTCTCATAACCCAAATTTTATAATACAAGAAAATTATAATATAAATATTATTTATTTACATAAATAAATTTTTAAAGTTATTTTTGAATGTTTCTAAGAATTATCTTGGAAATTATTTTAAACTCCCTTCTATAAATAATTTACAAGGGTTTTAAAGAAGTACTTTTTTATAAGTTTTGCTTCCAATTTATTTTGGTACTATAAAATATTTACCTCCAATGATACTGTGCTTTATGATTAACCTTCTATGTTCTCTTATTATGTATTTCATTTGGATTAAAAAGTTTTGGTATCATTTTTTTTATTTTTGAATCTATTTTATGAAATTCCATTTGATAAAGTACCCATTTTTATTTCTATGGGTTATTTTATGATGTGATGATTGTTTTTAAAGTGGAACACATATTTATGTGTTATGAGATAGGTAATACATATATCTACTTCTAATGAATTGTGCAATTTATTATATATCATGAGATAGAAATGTGATGTGAAGAGGTTAGCGAGTGTCCAAGTTCACAAAGTGTGACTCTGAAGGTGTTTATCTCTTCTCACAAATTTACATGGGAACTGGTTGGTGAGTAGCTAGGTTCCAACAGGGTGAGTGTGATTGAATTTATCTATATTAACAATTTTATGTATGAATAGGTTGGGGGTATATTGGTTCATGATGATAATAAATCCTATGTTTATGATTGTGACACTTTTTTTCATATGTTCCATGGATCATATTATATGATTCATGTTTTATTTTCTCATGCCATAGTAAAAGTGTTATCCTTTGGGATGATATTTATATTTTTAATTATTACAGTTAACACCTTTTGATTTATGTTCTTTAAAATTAGATATTTTTCCTTATTCATTATTTCCCACATGTTTATTATCTAATAATTATGGCCATTGATATGATACCCCTTACTTAGAATTTGGTATAAAAAATTCTTAAGTTTTTTGTTCCCTTGTATTTGAAGATGATTATGTCTCATGGAATGTATAATAGGGGGTTTAGGTTTTTGATAAATTTACATAGAATATAAAATATTTATTTTTTTGTTTCTATTATCCAATACACTAAAAATTTAGGTCTTTGAGATGTAAAACTATTTGTGGGATGGATTAATTAAACCATGGTATAAATGTATTATTTATTTATGTTTAGATTGGGTCACTTCAGTTCGTATTAGAGAAGGGTTTATATTTTTTTTGGAAATTAATTTTATATGAATTTAGAAAAAACCATAGGGAAAAGTCTAGTGATGAAACATGGGTCTGCTGTCCATGGGGCTCATTGGTATGGGGAGGATATAGGGCAGGGTGGGCCTAAAGTTTTTGACTATTATGATTGCAGGACAATGTGGGTTGAGACCGTTCTATCACGACCCCCTCCTGCCAATTATAAAAAAATGAAGGGAGAGAGATAAAAACCCATTGAGTCCCATATCCATTTGGCCTTGGGTAGGCGAATAACACTGAGGGTTTACAAATATCACAATATGGGAGGAATTACCCTTTTTAAGAAAACAAGATCAGGATATAGGATGAATCAACCATAATAAAACCCCTGAAATATATATAAGAAAACAAAAGACGACCCCATAATTCATGTGTAAATAAAACTGATACAAATAATAAGTCTCCAAAGTAAATACCAAAAAAAAACTTGAGAAGCAACAAAACAAATGTATAAAGATCTAAGCTAGTAAAACCTGGCACAGTTGTTTCATCTGGAAATGAGGATGACCTTATTTGTTTAAGGTTCAAACTTTCCAATCAGTTTCTAACGAGTTTATTCGTAGAACCGGAAACACCCAATGATTCTATATCCATTTGGACTTACTTTCCAAAGGTATGTACTCATTATTCATGGACCAATGAGGCTTAAGAATTTGTATCGGTCGAGAGGATGGGAGGTCAGTCCCATCATACCTTTTTGGGGGGAATTATTGCATACTCCAGGACTCTCTTATATATTTAAGTTATGTTCACGAATCCTTATTAATTCACCAAGCATGAAAATGAGTTTTCCTTTAGATTTGGAAATCTATGATTGATATGTATGGGATTTATAGAATCTTTTATAAGTATTTTAGGTTCTTCATTGATGAAGAATCATCCGTATGTATTAGAGATTCTTAGTCGATATGAAGGATATAATTTAACATCATATGGGATGGAAAATAATTAATGAAAGATGGGATTGAACCTTATAGAGGCTTCCTATGTACTCTAATTTTAAGGTAGAGATCAAAGTCCACATAGTTCGGGTGAAGAAATATGGGGCTTATGCATGGTTAATGACTCAAAAAGAGATGTCGTGATTACTTTTACACTCTAAGCTCACATGAGTCATGGTCAGTGTGAGAAAGAAGAGGTATCAGTAAACCTGACTATTGTGCCACAAAAATATGCAGTCACAAGAAATGATGTGGGGCTGACATATGTATGACTACCCAAGTAGATGAAGACCAAAAATTACTTCAGGTTAGAATCCCAGGAGCAGGGTCCATAAAGGTATTTGTACTTTATGGAGATTTGGAGTTTTAACCTGGGGCTTACTCCTAAGGAGGATGCCAAAATTAAAGGGGACTTATAACTTGGGGCTTTCTCTTGAGAATGAGGCCCAAGTTAAAGGAAGTTATGACTAGGGATTACTCCTGAGAAGGAGGCCCTGGTCAAAGGAAACTTAAGACTGGGGCTTACTCCTGAGAAGGAGGCCCAGGTTAAGGGGACTTAAGAGTGGGGCTTACTCCTGAGAAGGAGGCCCAGGTTAAAGGAAACTTAAGACTGGCGCTTACTCCTGAGAAGGAGGCCCAGGTTAAGGGGACTTAAGACTGGGGCTTACTCCTGAGAAGGAGGCCCGGGTTAAGGGGACTTATAACTGGGGCTTTCTCCTGAGAAGGAGGCCCATGTTAAAGGAAACTTAATATTAGGGATTACTCCTGAGAAGGAGGACCAGGTTAAGGGGACTTAAGAATGAGGCTTACTCCTGAGAAGAAGGCCTAGGTTAAAGGGACTTAAGACTGGTGCTTACTCCTGAGAAGGAGGCCCAGGTTAAGGGGACTTAAGACTGGGGATTACTCCTGAGATGGAGGCCTAGGTTAAGGGGACTTGGGGCTTACTCCTGAACAGGATGCCCTAAATCAAAATATCTTCTCATCTTAAAGGATGAGTTAATATGTAGGAAACCTCTAACTGTGGTGACATAAAGCTTATATGTAACGATGTTTTGGGAGAGGTTCTCATAGAATTCCTTTCAGATAAGGAATCCAACAAAGGAACCATGCCATAAATGGATTTGAAAAGGGGTTTGAGGGATAATTTCTTGAAGAGGAGAGGAGAAAGGGAGAGAGGCATGCAAATGAAGTTGGCACCCAAGTCTTGGCCACACAAGTATACTTGCATGACATGGCTTCACTAGGGCGATGAAGAATATGTAGGGTAATACTTGGGAGAGACTTAACTCAAACCTTTAGTATTATCCAAAGATTTTTCTAAATGGGGGTGCGCAAGTTTCATCAAAAGGGTAGGGCGACGTGCAAGTGTTTCCATTTTTAATGAGGTTTGGATACTTAGGCGCGCAAGTGTTGATGAATTCTAAACACTTAGGCCTTATCCTAGTCCTTCAAGTCTTCTATTCTAGGTAAAAAGTTACCTTAGAAGCTTTCGAAAGAGTTGAGTTGGATACTTGGGTGACCATAGCTTGAGTTTGACTTTTGGAAATATCCGTCATTGAAATGGGGGCCCACATGGGCTCTTTATAGGCCACCTTTCAACTTGAAAAAATAAAATAAAATAGGGCACGCATGTGACTTGCGCGACACACAAGTAACTTGTACGCCTCACTCCAAATGGGCTCCTAGTCCCTGCCCTCGTCAATTTTTTTGAAGTTCTTAAAAGGGTGACCCTCTTTGTGCTTAAGGTATTACCCTTTTCCATTCATTGGAATATGTGGTAGAAAGGAGCATAACAAAAATTCCCCCCCCCTTAGAGTTGGATACGAAAAGAAAATAGGATCCAACTTTGAGGTAAAGCTAGAGAAATCAAGGGTCTATGGCACGCAAGTTTGGCGTGCAGATGATGGGGCGCATAGGTATGGCATGTAGGTTTGACCGAATGGATGATATTGACTCAATTATTAATAATTTGTTTGAAAACATATTACCATATTCAAGTATGGAGGGGAGAAATTGTAAATTGTGACTTGACAAATTTTGAATATGAGGAATGACATAGGAAAAGAGATAAAAGGCATTAGAGGAATTCTTTTCTAAGAATAAAGTTTCCACTACTTGAAAAACCCGTTATGAGCTCTGAATTATAAAGGTCCAACTAGGGAATATGTTGCATAGTCAAATAGTAGATTCTTTTGGATAACAGGTCCATTATATAGATAACTTATGCAAGGCCATATAAGGGCACGTGCTGTATAGTCGGGTAAAAGAACTCTCATAAATTTGACTTTCTATTGCTAAAAGATGAAGAAATTTTTATGGAGATTCAAATTTTCCAAAGCATAAAGTCTTATTTATAGAGAAAGGTACTTGAATATGGAGAGGATATTTCCAATCAGAATTGTCAATGAATTGGAGGAATGTGACTTCTACGAAGGTCTAACCCAAACGTTGGAAAAAAGGTATCTGTGGTTTTAAATCATATGACTAAAATCAGAGATATAAACATTATACGACATATGGTCAAGTGGATTAAAGTTATTTCATATTGCTCTGAACATATGGAGCAGGAGGAAAATGTAAACTATATACTTGAATACTTTCAGATCATGAAAAAGAATATGGAAAAAATATGTTAAGGATGGCAGTTTTTTGCAGATCCCAACATATCATTGTTAAGACCAATAGGGACAAAAGAGGCTTCTCCTAAGAATGAAGTTACCATTATTTGACAAACCCATTATGGAAGTTGAATTATGTAGGTCCAACGGGAGAATATGCTGTATAGTTAAATTGTAGCATCTTTTGGCTGATAAGTCTATTATGTAGACAACTTATGCAAGGCCACCTAAGGGCACGTGCCGCATAGTTAGAAAAAAGAACTCTCAGGTATCAAACATTTTTTAACTAGAAGTCATGAAAAGGGTTATGGATACCATGAATATTATTTGTATAATGTTGCGGCTGGGTCCTGAATTGAGATTCTGGATGTCACTACCTATCTCATTAGGATGAGAATCAGGCCACACGTAGTTCTTGAAATACAGTTTAACATCATACAGGACGAGAGCATGGAAGATCTTAGTTTAGAGTCGTAGAGCTCAGACCATAGTGAGGGAGAAACATTGTCCATTTGTTATAAACCTGATGTGAATAAAGACCAAGGTGTTCCATATCACACCATGTGATTCCAGGGGGACTTTTCAGCCAAGGAACCGAAATTAGAGTTTGGGGTTAGGCCCAAAGGCTCGGGGCAGGACTCGAGGAATGCTCGAGCATTCCTACGTATCCCATGAGGATGAGAATCAACCTGCAAATAGTTCTTGAAATACCCTTTGTACAGATTTGGTTTGTACATATAAGGGGTAAAGAGGAATTTATTCCAATTATGGCTGGACCCAAGATTAAAGACTTGGGTGTCACTACGTATCTCATAAGAATGAGAATCAAGCCACATGTAGTTCCTAAAATATGACATGGTTGGAGACCATGTTAATGATGATTCCCCTCGAGTGAGGGTATCAGGGATTGTTGCAGTTTATTATCATACAGTTCAAAAGTGAAAATAGTTTAAGGTCACATGCATGGACCTGTGCTATATAGTTTAATGTCTTGCAGTAAGGATAATGGGGAACTGTATAGTTTAACATCATATAGCTAGGACGATGGGACATACATAGTTTAATGTCATGTCAGATGAAAGTGAACCGATATGAATAGGATAGTTGACAGGGGTTTCACGGATCAACATCGTATGGGATGAAGGTGAATCGATGGGAAGAAAGTGGTTTTGGGATTGAACCTTAGGAGGTTGCCTACGTACCCAGCCTAGGAGGCAAGGATCAAAGTCCACGTAGTTCAATTGAGAGGGATTTGGCGATCGAGGTGTACTTGAGGACAGCGACCTGAAGATGATGTTGGGACTTAAGCGTGGTTAGCGGCCCAGAGAAGATTTCATGGTCAAAGCTTACTCTAAGATCACGTGAGTCATGCTCGGTGTGAGAAACAAGAAGCAACAACATACATGACGATCGTGTCCTGAAAGATGAGACCACGATGGATGGTGTGGGGATTATGCATTATTAGCTGCCTGGGGAATGCATGTAAACAGAGTTTAAATGACAATTGTGCATGTGGAGATCACAGTTTAATGTCATGTGTCACAGACATGGGGTGCTTGGCAGTTTAATGTCTTTCAGCTCGGATGATGCACAATTTAACGTCATGTTGGACAATAGAGGGGCACAATTTAACATCATGTTGGACGATAGAGGGGATACAATTTAACATCATGTTGGACGATAGAGGGGGATATGCAGTTTAATGTCCTCCAGCAAGGACACTGGGTGTATTTGTGTTACATAAAATACTTCTTCAAGAATCTTTCATTAGTTGGAGTTTTAATGAGTTATGTATCCATTGATATTAAAGAATAAGCACCATTTGAGTAGAAATTATAAATTGAGTAAAGTACTTCCCACCTTGGATCAAGCTTTTGAGGCTTCTTTCCTGGTATCATTGCGGTCATGAGGACCAATATCAATTCTACTTGAATAAATGAGCGAAGAAAAACTTTTTTATTTAAATCTCATGCTATTCAATTCTGATAGACTTCTAAATGGTGCAGTTTGAACAATACTTTTTCATCTAGTTGCTCCAATTCATCCAATCACTTTTGAGATTGTTCATCTATAGATAACTGATCACAGATGGAAACTCCAAGTGAAGGTAATTGGACTTCAATAGGCAATACTGCTTCCGTTCCATATACGAATGAATATGGAGTTGATTGTGTAGTAGTGCAGGTGGTAGTACGATAATCCCATAGAGCATGAAAACTTTTATCAGGCCATGACTTCTTATCTTTATCCACCATCATTTGAACTATGTTTGAAAGTGTCTTATTGAAAGCCTCTACTTTACCATTGGCCACTGCATGATACCGAGATGAATGGTTGGATCTGATATTGTATTCTTGGTACAACGTTCTTACCTCGGATAAAAAATAGTTGGTGCCATTATCCATCAATATGGTATTATAAACACTAAATCTGGTAATGATGTTGGAATTAAAAAAGCTAAAAATTATTTTAGCACCGATTTCTTTTAGAGGTAGTGCCTCTGCCCATTTGGAAAAGAAGTCAACAGCAGTAAGAATATACTTAAACTGCTTCGCTGTAGCCGGAGGATAAGGTCCTACTACATCCATTCCCCATGTAGCAAACGGACAGAAGTATTTATCCATATGAAGAAACTCTGGGGGTTGATGAATGAAGTTGCCACATACTTGGAAATAATGACACTTCTTAGTTAAATCAACACAATCTTGCATCATTGAAGGTCAGAAGTATCCAAGCCTTCGAATTTGACCAGAAAACCTATGTCCAGACTGGTGGGAACCACAAAATCCTGCATGTACTTCATTCATGACAGCCATTGTCTCTTCACCATCAATACATCTAAAGAGAATTCCATCAAAACCTTTCTTGTAGAGAATTTTTTGGTGATTTGGGCTATCATAAAGAGTAAAATTAATGACACATCACTGGACTTGTTCTTTCCCGGATCTATCAGGTGAGAGTGTTCCATTTTGAAGGTATTCTCTGATAGGTGTCATTCATTCTGTAGTATGATCATATGATTCAGAAATGGGACTGATTTCATTGATTTCCTCTATTTTGATTTGAACAAAAGGTGAAACTATACGATGGTGGGAAATATTGATGATTGTTTCATCCTGATTTGGATCTTCCAGGGATGTGGCTACATTAGCTAGTGCATCATCTTGGGAATTTTGTGATCACAAAACAGAAGAAAATGTCAGTTCTGGTGGAAATTCCGTCATTAAATCTCTGATGTAATCACACAAAGGGATTAAATATTATTTTCTGATGGAATAATCCCCATTGATTTGTTTGATTACCAAAACTAAATCATCTTTTACCTTCAAGTGATTCAACTTTTCCTGAAGTGCCAATTCCAAGCCTGCGATGAGAGCTTGATATTCTGCTTCATTGTTTATACCACCTTCCAAAAATAAGAAGGAATAGGGTAGGAGTGCCTTTTCTGGGGAAATAAGAACAATTCCTAACCCAACTTTGTTGAATTTAGGATCTTCCATTTTCTTCCCTGTTGGACTTTTGGAGGCACCATCAAAGTACATTTCCCATGTTTGAGGATTATCTTGAATAGAGAAGACTTCCACACCAGGAAGTTCAATATTTAAAGATTTATCTTCTACAGATGGGTGTTCAGCAAAGAAATAAGCTAGAGCATGGCCCTTTATTTCCTTTTGAGACACATAATGGATATCAAAATGCTACAAAATAACTTCCTACCTTGGAAGACGTCCTGTAAGCATTGGAAGACTAATTATAAATTTGAGCAGTTTATTGTGAGATACCAATTAAACCTTATGATGTTGTAGGTAGTGTCTCAATTTCTGAACTGCAAAGATTAATGCTAGGGAGCACTTTTCAATACTTGAATATCGAGTTTCTACCTCAAGTATAGTCTGAATGAGATATTAAAGGCTGTTTTCATTCCCAACATCATTATTTTGGGCAAGGAAGGCACCCAATGATCACTCAAAAGCTGTCACATAGAGAATAAGTGATCTTCTTTTAACATGTGGCATTAATACCAGTGGAATCAAGAGATATTTCTTGAAGATATTGAATGCTTATTAACATTATTCAGTCCACTGGTAGGTGACTCCCTTCTTCATTAATATGGTGAAGGGTAAACAATTGCCTACCAAATTGGCAATGAAATTCCAAATATAGGCCAAGTGTCCTTGAATTCCTCTTAATTCCTTCAAATTTCTTGGAGGTGACATGTCAAGTATTGATTTTTTCTTCTGAAGATCAACTTCGATACCATGATGGCATACAACAATGCCGAATAATTTTCCTGAGGTTACCCCGAAAGCACATTTTAAGGGGTTCATCTTCAAATTGTGTTGTAAAAGTTTGTTGAATATGATTTCAAGATCAGCCAAGTGATCATAACATTGTCTGGATTTAACCACCAAATCATCCACATAACATTTAACAAAATTCCCTAAAAAGGGTTTGAAGATATGGTGCGTGGCACGTTGATACGTTACACCTGCATTCTTCAGGCCAAAGGGAATTACCCGATATCAAAATACACCTTGAGGAGCTCTGAAGTCTGTAGACTCCTCATCTTCTGGGAACATTTGTATTTGATTGTACCTAGAGTAACCATCCATGAAGAAAAGAGCTTCGTTTCCATCTGTTTCATAAATTAAGAGTTCTATGATCAGAACTGCAAAATAATCCTTAGGACAATGCTGATTAAGATCCTTGAAGTCAATGAAAACTCTAATTTGTCCATTCTTCTTTTTCATAGGGACAATATTAGCCATCCATTTGGGATATTGAACTTCTATGATGAAGTTATCCTTGATAATCTTATCAACTTCAGATTCAATTTTGGAGGCATAAGTTTGGTGTGTTCTTTTTGATGCTTGCTTGAATCCTCGATGTTCTTCTGGAAAACCCAAATGATGAGTGGAAACATTGGTTTCAAGACCTGGAATTTTTGTATAATTCCTAGAAAACACATCTCAATTTTGCTTTAGAAATTAAGTATACATTTATTTCTCTTCAAGAGTCTTGGATGCACTAATTAAAATGGGGCGTGGATCTTCTTTTGTACCCAGATTTATTTCTCTGAGTTCATCCACAGTGGTAGAGATACCCTCTTCAAATGCTGGAGGAGCATCCCTGAGATCTTCTTCTTCTTCTTCAATATGTGTTACTTCTTCTATTTCTACTTGCATAGTAGATGATGAAGTGGAATTTCCATGGTCAGGGGAGAAGTTTAAATTTGAACATCTTGAAGAAGAGGCTGTCATTTCTGACCCTATTGATGATGAAGGGTCTTCCTGGGGTGATAGAGAGGAGATGATGGATTGAGAATCGACATCATTATTTTCCTCTAGTATTTCTATAACTTCTTCTGTCCTGGTTGATGAAGTATATAATTGATAGATTTCAGTGGATGAAATGAAGACATCTCCATTTACGCTTTCATCATTGCTTGGCGAATCAACAATTTTTCCCATGCTGTTTGGATTGATTGCTATAATTGACATTAGGGAAGTTTCCATAAGAGTGTTTGGATTTAGTTCTATCCTGTCAATTTGACTGATAGGCAACACTTAATCTGTATTGACATGTATGAATGGGTTTACTGGAATCTTTTTCAAACCATTTGGAGCATTAATTTTGGTGACCTTCTTTACTGTGGATTTTTTCTTTCCCTCCTTGTGATAAAATTCTGCCTCAATTTATTGATATTCACACCTTTTGAATGGGGCCTTGTCACCATAAAATGTCCCAATTTGACCATTGAAACAATATTTGAGACATTTATGGTATGGAAAAGGTACGACCACATGTTGATGTAGCCAAGGTCTTCCAAGAAAAATGTTGAAGGTTGTGTCCTGACGAACAACCATGAAATCTGAATTAGACACAAGGTCTCCAAACTGAATTCTGAGTGTAATATCGCCCATAGGTTCTGGTTCATTCTTATCATATCCTTTCAACATCAAATTATAAGGAGATAAATCATATTCGGTGAGGCGAAATCGATGAAGTGTACGAATAGAAATGATTTTGACTCCTGAGCCATTATTAATGAAAGATCGTCGGATGTCTATGTCCCTGACTTTTCTAGATAGTTACAAAGGTCTGATATGTCCATGTACAACATCATATTCATCTTCATCTGTAAAAGATATCACTACATGACACTCTATAGGATCATTATTTATATGGTATACCTCAGCCACATCAATTTAAGTTTCGAATTCTTGAGGACTTCACAAAGCCTCAATAAGCATTTGTCGAAGATCTTTTGATAGATTCAAGGCATCCAGAATTGATAACTTGGCCGGTAATTGAGCTAAATGTTTCAAGACATCATAATTTTTGTCCAAAGGTCTGTGTTTCTCATCATGAAACTATGGTTTTGCAGGTGCGTTGGAAGTTGATGCTTTGGCATTAGATGCATCCCGTATCGGGGCAGGAATTGGAAACACTCCTGACTTTGGTAGATTAGACTGACTAGGTCTATCTATTTGATAAGAGGAAGAAGGTTTAACCTCTAACTAGTCTTCCAAAATAACTGTGTCAGGACCGAATCTTCCATGTGTGGAAGAACATTCTTGTTCCTGTTGAGCCCGATGAAGTGCTTTTCCACGAGTTTCTGCCGCATATATAGCTCTAACAGGGGTAGGATTGAAATAGTGGATTCTAAAATATCCACATCTTCCCCTGTATCCTAGACCTATTTCTCTTCCTCTAATTACTCTATTATATATAGGGAACTTAGGATCATCATGATCGAAACTGTTATTGTCATAGGGATCCATTAAATGAATCATGTTAACAGAACCAAAGATCAATTCTTCATCTGATGAAGATTCTTCCTGATGAACCAGTTTAGGCTATGCCATTTGGTGGGGTGGTTCTCGTGCTTTTGAGGCAGATGACATAAAATCTTCTAGAGTCAAAGAAAACTTAGGCTTTGATAGGATCTCTTCTTCTTATGACTTCTCTTCTTTCTTCAAATTATGATCATTCTTTAAGAATTTTCCTTCTAATGAAGGGGGTTTTACTGTGGTAGATATAGCAGAATACATAATTGTTTGATTAAATTGTGTTCGTAAAATTGAATGAGTTCGGTTGATAGTTTTTCTGACCATCAAATCATCATATTTCTACGCATTTTTACTTTTGACTTTGAGCCACTCACCTTCTTCCTCTGGATAAGTAGTAGTAACACATGCTACCTGGGCTGAGAAACCTTTCAGTTTTACTTGTCTAGAGTCCACCATCTTTTGCAGGAGGTCTTTTAAGACAAAACACTCTAGAATAAGATGCCCCAACATCTGATGAAACAGAAAATAGTTGGGGAGGTCTTCATATCCTTCCTTGTTCGGCCTTTTGGGCCTTGGCAACTGAACCAGATTGTTTTCCAGAGACAAGATGAAGTAACCAAGAACTTGTTAATTCTGGAAAGAATAAACTTTGTTCTTTATATCCTCAAACTATTTCTTCCTTTGATCTTTTTGATCATATTGAAAAGGTGGCCATTGTTGTGGATTCTCAAGAGGTGGATCCCTTTGATATGATGAAGGTTTTGAAGTGGAAGAAGGTACAAGTTCTTGTTTAAGTGTAACTATAGCTATCTCTGCTTTCCCTATTCTCCTTCCTGGAACTGATGGAATTATACGAGTTTTAGCCTTAGTCTTTATTAGAGAGTCTTCTATCTGCTGAGCAATTGAAGTAAGGTCTCAAAACCCTCATGTGTATTTCACAGGGATCAATGGTGTGTGTAATTCATCATGCATATTTTCCACACATATTGGTAGCAAATATTCTAGAGGGAGTGCTAAACTTAAAGAATATGTTAGTCCCTTCCAGCAAGCAATGAAATCCGAAACTATTTCATTTTCCATTTGTTTACAATTGGTAAGATCAAAAACTATTGTGTTTGGTAATGTTAAGCTAAATTGAAGAAGGAAACTTTGATGGAGATCTTCCCACCCAGTAATTGACCATGATTGCAAACTTGTATACCAGACAAAAGTAGGTCCTTGTAATGACTGCACAAAACACCCGAGCTTAGATTCTTCTTGTTGTTGAGGAGTTCCCATCATAGGATCACAATGAGAAAAAAATGTGTTAAATGTTTTTCTGGATCTCCCGAACCATTAAAAATTGGGAATGTGTTATTCAAAAAATTTGATGGGGGGGAGGAATTGCATCCAACCATTTAGGGTAAGATCTCTTTTCCAGTTGAACTTGTGTACATATTCCTTCCATAGCTTCCAATTGAGCTGTTAATGACTCAATGGTAGTCATTAATTTTTGAGAAACATCTGGTTGATCATGGACTTGATAAGGTGTAATAACTAGAGTTTGGATGGGTGTGGTGACCGGTACTTCCACTGATGGTAGTATTGCCGGTTTCTATCACACATGACCCATAGGACTGGACCTATGTGGGTGTACTTGTAAAGGGGGATATTCTTTATCCATACCAGTAGTTGCAACAAATTCCCTTTATTGATTAACCCGATCATTCTTAGGAGGAAGACTACCTTGAAGTAGTTCTGCATTTAACCTACTTAACTCCTTCATTTCTTCTTCTTGCTGTGCAAAACTTTCCTCTAATTAGAGTGATTGGCGGTAGGGTGGGATGTAACCTGATTTTTACCCTTTTCCTTGGCATGTTCCTTTCTGGAGCATGGAAGGTCACTACCCGAAGGAATGTCTTACCTCTGGGAAACCATCTAGCCTCTGGTATGCACACCTCCTTTATTTTTTTCTGTGTGTATAGCCTCTTGAACAGGAACTTCTTCATCTAATTCCTCTTAGTGAGCCTCATGTTCTGGGGGATCAGTGACAACGACATTGATGACATTTATCGATTCATAACACATTACAGCCCTTCTGTCAGCATTTCTGCAATACAATCTTCTTCCATGTCCTTTATGAGACATTTCATTTTTTGGTTGATCGATCAAGAACTTCTTGATGAACCATAATTTAGATGAAATTTCTTGATAATTCGGCTCTACGTTCCTCTTGTGGATTCTTCCCTAATTGAGAGAAGAATGAATTTCACTGAGGAAGAGATTGAGAATTTGAAAAATTCCCCAATCCAGTGGACTGGGGATGTTTTCTGTTTTTCCTTCTCAACTCCTCGAATCCTATATATTGATCCCGAGGGTTGGATTAAAAGAGTCCCTAGCTTGGAAAGCCGAGGTGGCTCTTGAGTTACTATGTCTAAAACTTTGTTAAAATCTCTCATGATTTTACGGATTTTAGTCTGGAAATTGGCCGTATGCATCATCCTATATCCACTCAAATCACCTGGCTAAAATGACCGTTGGATTATTTCTAACACCTCTGTCACCTGATGATGCTCATGCTCTAAAAGAGAATCATATTTGATATTCTTATTTTCTTGATGCAAGAGTAATTCGACAACTTTTTCTTTATATGCCTAACTTTTGGAAGAATTAGTTGAGGCCTATTCTTGAGAAAGCCTTTGATTACACACAAAACCAGTTAAATGTGGCCAGCCATGGGCAATAACATTGCATGAGACCACTTTTGGCGGGCTTTATTGACTGGAGAGCATAATGAAATGTAATACTCCATGAACACCCCATCCCCTATTATGAATACCAGATGAGGAATTGGTAATTAACTGGCGCAACGTTTTTAATGCACCAAGGCATGTACGTTGAATGGATCTCTGCTGCTTTTCAACCTTTGGATGCCCGGAAACTGAGAGAGATGCCAAGTCAATTTTACATTGCAACCCTTCTATTACCTTAACACGGTTTTGATATTCATCATAAGGTAATATTTTCTCTTTTAAGTGACAATGAGTTTTCCATATGTTGAGATGAATATCATGAATACAATCTCCTATCAACGTTTCTAGAATATCATACTGAGGGTTTGCCAAATGCCAAAGCATGATAAGTATTTCACCTTTCCCGAGTTGTTTTCTCATATTCAACAATTCCTCTTTTTCATTTGATGAATTTTCCTCTACCTTATTGGACTAAAGTTGGTGATTCTTTGTTTATTCATTAGATTCAACAGGATTGGTAAATAATTCATTTGTCAAATTAGAAGATGAATGACCTAGGGGTGGTTTGGAGAATGAACTACACCCCGGGTTATCTTCTGATTGAGAAAGTATTTCACTTGCTAGTGGTAAGGCATCAGACATGACTGACTTCACATTTGTAAGTGCCTCAAGATAAGAGGGATTTCTCGTTACTTCATTTCCCATTGAATAGTTTTTTAGGTAACACGAATTACTACTATGGAGAGGACTTTCGCAGTTAAATTCATCATCATGGGGAGGACCACCATGGTGGGTTACAGCAAAAGATGAAACCTTTTTCTCCTTGGTCTTCTTGACACCCAGAGGGTTATCATGGATCTCATCTGAAGATGATACTTTGATATTGACCGACTTGTCATGAAGCAATAATTCATGAGGAAGTTTCTAATGAAGACATTCAGAATTATTGTTGTTACTTCAGGAATTTGGAAGTGAGAAATTAGAATCTTGAGTTGCAACAGATAATTGTCTGAGGGATTCAAGAACTCCAGCATTGAGCAAGGCCTTAATGCAGATTGGCTCTTGATTTTTTAACTATGCTGGATGGGTCTTTTTCTTGAATGCCTTATTACTCAATTTGGAAACCACTTGTTGACGAAATTGGTTATTTTGGGAAGTTGTATGTTCCTACTCAAGAGAAATGGTTAGGTTAGGCTGATTATCTCCATTTAAATCAGGTTTATGTGACCGACTTGATTGTTCGTATGACTCGGTGAGTATGCCCCACGACCCTACTAGACTGGAACATAGGTGTGTATTTTCTCCGGGGTGACATGTTGATGAGTCACTCCACTGATAGGAATAGATTTATGTTTCTTTCCCTATGATGTCACTGAAGTTGTTATAATATTCTGACAGGTATCCAGAATATGGGTAGGGATTTTCTTCTGCTCTTTCACTATTGTCAGAATGTGCTTGGTGACCTCAGCTGCTGGAACAGGAATATACATCCATTCCATGTTTGGAGTAGGTGTGTGTTCCTACTTCTGTTCTCCTTTTCCAGTCAGTGAATTCTGACAGTACTCATGTGTGGGGGGTGAAAGTTGTGTCTGCCTTATGTTTGTCATTGGATCTTTCCAATTGATATCTCTAGGTGCTACCAAACAAGACTATTAGTTATCTTGATGAATTTCAGGTGTATGTGCCCACTGAAAGTTCTCCACTGAATATGATTGATGAACTTCCTTCAATACTGGAAGATGAGACTGCTAGTAGAATTGATGAGTGTAAGCAGGTGTATGTGCCTGTTTATAGGTGGTCACTACATTTAGTTGGCAGGATTCTTTGGATGCAGTCAGATGAGCCTACTGACTAACTGATGATTTATAAATAGGTGTATGTGCCTGCCTATAGTACTCCACTGAAATTGTCTGATGGGATTAGTGTGTTACTACCAAAAGAGTTTGCTGGGCAGTGAAATTAGGATGGACGTGTGTATAAGCCCCCTCATTGTTTTCCATCAAGTTAGGTTGAAGGACTTCTCCAGAGGGGGTAGAGGTAAGAACCTACTCCCTATTGGCCTAATTTCGCCTCTGACGGTTTGTCTTGCGTTCTCGGGTCTGAGGAACCATATTTGAATGCCTAGAGGTGATACCGCCATCATGTTGAGGGTGCACTACCGCACGAGTCTTGCGGTGATGGTTGGTGGGAGTCCTCAGGAAGGACTCTTGTCTTATTGAACCTAGGACTTGAGTGAACTCTTGATCTACCTCCCTATAATATGGGAGGGAATGGTTATTGCATTCCAGGGATAAATACCTGAAAATAGTTGGAGACGGTGGTTGGAACCACCTGCTTCTTGACCACTGGTCGTCGCTGTCCGGACAACCAGGGTGAGTTGTTAACTTGGAGGGCTTGTTGAGAAGCCTCCAGAGTTAGGATAGTACTGTGTTGACAATATTCCCTCACTAATGCATTTGAGACCCATCATTGAAGACACTGAGTCGGTGATTTCATCCTCAGAGCGGATGAGGATCGATCAGGAGTAGTGGCTGAGGCATTCATAGGTGTGAACCTTAAAGAAGCCATTTTGTATTGAAAAGCGATCTTGGAAAAGAGTTCCTTTTTGATATAGAAGACATAATCAAGATAAGTCTAGCCAAAAAACATATTTTGGATGAGCACATATGTTACTGATATCATTTTTTTCCCTCATATTGAGTTTAATAGGGGCCTAACAAATAAGTAAAACACAATTTAACTTGGTTAAGGATTCACGTCAGGTTCACTATTTTTTGTTTCATATGGAAATGGGGTTGACCTTGTTTTTTTAAGGTTCAAACTTTCCAATCGGTTTCTAACGGGTTTATTTGTAGAACCAGAAACAACCAATGATTCTATATCCATTTGGACCTACTTTAAAAAGGTAGGTTCTCATTAGTGGTGGACCGATGAGGCTAAAGAATTTGCATTGGTTGAGAGGATGGGAGGTCAGACTCATCACACCTTTTTGGGGGTAATTATTGCCTACTCCGGGATTCTCTTATAGATTTAAGTTATGTTCACGAATCCTTATTAATTCACCAAGTATGAAAATGAGTTTTATTTTAGATTTGGTAATCAATGATTGATATTTATGGGATTTAGAGAATATTTTATATGTATTTGAGGTTCTTCATCGATGGAGAATCATCCGTATGTATTAGAGATTCTTAGTCAATGGTATCCTTGAATACATTATATAGAAATCTCTTGGTCATTATGATGACTATACTGGTTTTAAAGCCACTCAGTGGGGAACTTGAAGTTAATTGTCATTCAAAAAGACAAGGATTATTTCAGAGTTGGGATCATACCCACATATGGGCTACCTACGTATCCTCGTAAAAAAAAGGAATTAGAACCCACGTAGTTCGATAAGAAGGATATAATCTAACATCATATCAGACAAAAAATAATTAATGAAAGATGGGCTTGAACCTTATAAAGGATTCCTACATACTCTAATTTTAAGGCAGACGCCAAAGTCCACGTAGTTCAGGTGAAAAAATATGGGGCTTATGCATGGTTAGTGACTCAAAAAGAGATGTCGTGATTACTTTTACACTCTAAGCTCACGTGAGTCATGATCGGTGTGAGAAACAAGAGGTATGAGTAAACTTGGAGATTATGCCACAAAAATATTTAGTCATAAGAAATGATGCGGGGCTTACGTATGTTTGACTTCCCAAGTAAATGAAGACCAAGACTTACTTCAGGAAATAATCCCAAGAGCAGGGTCCATAAAGGTATTTTTACTTTATAGAGATTCAGAGTTTTAACATGGGGCTTTCTCCTAAGGAGGATGCCCAAATTAAAGGGGACTTATAACATGGGGCTTAATCTTGAGAATAAGGCCCAAGTTAAAGGAAATTATGACTGAGGATTACTCCTGATAAGGAGGCCCTGGTTAAAGGAAACTTAATACTAGGGCTTACTCCTGAGAAGGAGGCCCAGGTTAAGGGGACTTAAGACTGAGGCATACTTATGAGAAGGAGGCCCAGGTTAAAAGAAACTTAAGATTGGGGATTAATCATGAGAAGGAGGCCCGAGTTAATGGGACTTAAGACTGGGGATTACTCCTAAGAAGGAGGCCTAGGCTAAGGGGAATTAAGACTGGGGCTTACTCCTGAGATAGAGGCCCAGGTTAAGGGGACTTAAGATTGGGGCGTACTCCTGAGAAGGAGGCCTAGGTTAAAGGAAACGTAATACTGCGGCATACTTCTGAGAAGGAGGCCTAGGTTAAGGGGACTTAAGACCGGGGCTTACTCCTGAGAAGGAGGCCCATGTTAAGGGGACTTAAGACTGGGGCTTACTCTTGAGAAGGAGGCCCAGGTTAAGGGGACTTAGGGCTTACTCCTGAGGAGGATTCCCTAAATCAAAATATATTCTCATCTTAAAGGATGAGGTTACATGGAGGAAACCTCTAATTGTGGTGACATAATGCATGTAATTCATGATGTTTTGGGAGAGGTTCTCACAGAATTTCTTTCAGATAAGGAATCTAATAAAGGAACCATGCCATAAATGGCTTTGAAAAGGGGTTTGATGGCTAATATATTGAATAGGAGAGGTGAACGAGAGAGAAGCACACAAATGAAGTTGGCACGCAAGTCTTGGCCACGCAAGTATACTTGCGCGGTATGGGTTCACCTGGGCGATGAAGAATCTATAGGGTAATACTTGGGAGAGATTTAACTCAAGCCTTTAGTATTATCCTAAGATGTTTTCAAAAGGGGGTGCACAAGTTTCATCAAAATGGTAGGGCAGTGTGCAAGTGCTTCCATTTTAAGGAGGTCTGGATACTTAGGCGCGCAAGTGTTGATAAATTCTAAAAACTTAGGCCTTATCCAACTCCTTCAAGTCTTCCATTCTATGTAAAAAGTTACCTTAGAAGCTTTCAGAAGAGTTGAGTTAAAGACTTGGGTGACCAGAGATTGATTTTGACTTTTGAAAAAATCTGTCATTGAAATGGGGGCCCACAGGGGCTATTTATAGGCCACCTTGCACCTTGGGAGAAAAATAAAATAGGGCGCACAAGTGAGGTACGTGACCTGTAGGTGGCGGGAGAGTGACTTGTGCGGCACACAGGTGACTTGCGTGCCTCACTCCAAATGGGCTCCTAGTCCATGCCTTCGTCAATTTTTTTGATTTTCTTCAAAGGGTGACCCTCTATGTGCTTAAGGTATTCCCCTTTTCCATTCGTTGGACTTTGTGATGGAAAGGAGTGTTAACAACGGTCCACATAATCCTCTTGGAAACATGAAAATAGTTTTTATATATATAGGGTAAGCATACATGTATACTTAGTAGGAAAACTAAAGTCTATTGTGCATAAGTGGAAGGAGCATATTAATGCACCCATGATAAAATAGAAGAACCAAACATCACCTAATTGGTAGAGTAAACATAACCCCAACCTCACCAAAGTCTCAATCACCAAATAATGCATCCAATTAATATAATGTAATATAAATTAGAATGATGGTAGGTTACCCCACACCACTTTCCCACTAATTATCTGCTCTCACACCCAAATGAAAATAATACTGGTGATACCACCTATTCGAAATATATCACATCACATCCCTTCTGCACACACTTTGGCCACACCACACAACACATCCCACCTGCACACACGTGGGCCATCACAACACATCACATCCTACCTGCACACACCCGGGACATCACAACACATCTCATCCCGAAGACACCTGAGACAACACAACACATCATATCCCGAGGACACTTGGGACCACACATCACAACTCGCCTGAAGACCCCTGGTCCATTATCTCTTAGAAGAGGGCCAACCATCAATCCTCCCTCCTGGATGTTTGGAACGATATCCACCATGTGACTATGTGGGTGTCGGCATATAGTGCTCAACATGGGTTGGGATGCATATATAAATCAAAAGGAAAATACAATATATACATACATATATATAAATCCAAAAAATCCCCACCTACAGGTTTACATGTAGATCACCAAAAAACTTACAAGGTCCCCCACATACACTGCCAAGACTAAATTCACAACCCCACAATAGAAAAATGAAATACATAGTTCTCTTTCAGTTATTAATTATTATTCAGTAATTTTCTAGATTCTCTATTCGTAACCCAGTCTGTTAAAACATACACATCAATTTATATTCCAAACTTATTATTATCAACATCCATACCTACCGAGAAACTAACACATCACAAAACAAAACAAGAAGCACATTGTAACATCCCAATAACCACATCCAACACCACCTTTATTACAACTCCACTGCTCAACCATATCATGATTAGTCACCCCCACATCATGTCTCACACCATAATAAAACATAATTTCATATTTAGAAAGGTATATCTTATTCAATTTCACTTTTTTAATTAAGGGTGTTATCATAGAAATTTTATGATACTGGTGAATTTAATTCATTATCCTAATATATGTGGTTAGCCATTTTTTTATGATGAAAATCAAAAATTCACAAAAATATAGGTTTCAAGAGGAAGTTGCTACATCTTAGTAATGCCACAAATAGGTATGTTTTCTATCAAGGCATTACACCCATATGATCAAAATATCAAATCAAATAAAATCAACAAAAATCTATAACATCATAATTGACATTCCCCTGTCCATTTAATTTTAATTTAAACTAATTAATTATCATTATTAATATGATCAACACATCCTTGTTGAAATAAAAACAGATGTGCGTGTAAAACATGAAACTCTCTTGAAAAAAACAAGAACTAACTACAACAACCAAGGTACTCGACTCCAAGGATGAAGGATTTTGGATGTCTGATATCAAGAGAAATCTAGACCAAAATAGATAATGAAGGATCATTTCTTTAAAATGATTAGATCCTAAATGTTCAGAATTAGATATAGTTTTCAATTAACATTAAATAAGATCTCAACAAGAACATGCATTTTAAATACTTAGAAGGATTCCATACTTTTAGAAAATTAAAGATATGATTGATCCCTTTCTAAATGGCCTTCAGAATCTGTAACTAAGTAATTAAACTAATTTATCTTAAAAATATATGTAAAGAGGGAAAAATTATAAAAACTGGAAATTTCCATAAAAATGGAAAACTATTTAAACGAGTCACTGCTAGGATGGGTGACCACCAGAAGAGTCACAACCAGATGAGTCACCACAAGACAAGTCACTGTAAGAGGATTCAACTCAAGATGAGTCACCACCAGATGAGTCACTGCCGGACGAGTCACCACTAGATGATTCACCTCTAGGATGAGTCAACACCCGGATGAGTCACCATGAGGACAAGTTACCGCTAGATGAGTCACCGCCAGGCAAGTCACAACCAAGAGAGTCCCTCCAGGCGTGTCACCACCAGGCAAGTCACCAAGTCACCGCCAGGAGTGTCACCGTCAGGGGAATCACTTCTAGGAGAGTCACCATCAGGTGAGTCACTGCTAAGAGAGTCACCGCTAGACGATTCATCGCCAGATGAGTCACCTCCAGATGATTCACCTCAAAAAGAGTCACCACCAGAGAATTCACCATGATAGGAGTTACTGCCGAATGTATCAATTCTATACGTGTCACCATTGGAACACTATAAATCTGGAAAACTGTTAAAAATAACAACTGTTGGAATGAATCACATGTCCCAAAAACACCCTAGACAACCTTATTTTCCTAAAACATCAGTTTTTTGGAAATGTAAAGGCCTGGTTGGTCCAGGTTATTACACACTCAGGTTTGGAATAAGGTGATCTGAGCTCGTGTGGATGCAAGATTACCCGTGGTCCTGTTTTATTTTTTTTACAATTTATAACATTTTATTTTTTTAATATAAAATCCTGATTAAACCATGAAAAACAATTTATCACCATTATGGTCATAATAATTCACCATTCATTCAAATATTAATTTCAAATAGGACAATATTTATTGTTTTAATAAGATATTATAATATTTATATAGTAATTGTTTACAATATTAACATGGAATGTCATCCCACCACTCGAAAAATGGAACCCATATCCCTTGCACATGGTTTTAATTATAAGAGAAATGTTATAATCATAATATATTTTGGTCGATTTAATTTTATTATTATTTTATATTATTTTTTTATTAAGAAAATATGAAAGGACCTAATGGAAATAATAATAAAATCCCCTAAAATTGTTCTTTATCTAGAGATTTGTAATTAATTTAGATGTCTATCCATTCACATGACCACACAAAAACATCATCAGTCATCATTCATCATCCCTCATCGAACACTCACCTAATTTACGTCACAAAAGTTCTCCACCACATTGGAATCATCATATGACACCATTAACACATAGAAAAATGTTATATCAAATCCCTTAAAACTCTGGATTTTGTCAATCCATAATTCTCCCCACAACTATAATTAATAATGAGAAAAAAATAAAATATTTAAATAATTATAAATAATATATATTTTTAAAATTTGGGTAAGCTCATGGGCTACCTGCGGGCTTATGCTGGGCGAGGTGGTATTGATATTTTTCATTATAAGTTATTTTTTTCAAACAAACTCGCATGATCTCAATCCCACAGAGACTTGGACCACCCCACCCCAGCCCTCTCATTTCACATTACTCAAAAAGTTTAATAGATGAGTATAATTATAGGATAAAATCTTGATGTTTTTTTAAATTTGATACTATGTGGTTTTCCTAGAAATTACATCCCTATATGGATACTGCAAGTAGATTTAGGATCTAGCTCAATTTTACTTTTGGGTAATCACTCCAAAGAGGGTGTGTTGGGTTTTAACTCAACTCTGACCTGGTATATGAGAAACAGTCCTAAATAAACTATTGGTTTGATACTCCTAGGGGGTATAATTTTGTTAATCACATTATATTTACTAACCATTATGAAATATTTTGATATGAAATTAGTTCAATTAGAAATATTTTAATGAATAACCAAGATTTAAACTTATAGAGTTGTTAAAAAATAATACAATCCTTATTTATGAGTAATTTCTTATATGATCTGAGTCTTCCCCAAAACATGTGGTTGATTTCTCAATCGAACTTATAATTGGACCATTTGAAATATCAAAGACTCCCTATATAATGAATTCCATTGAATTAGTGGAATTTAATAATCAATTAAAAGAGTATCTTGAAAAGGGTTTTATATTCCCAAGTGCTTCACCATGGTGTGCACTGGTCCTCTTTGTAAATAATAATGATGGATCAATGCATCTTTGCATCGATTATCATTATCTCAACTAAATTAGATAAAAATTATCCTCTACCATGTATTGATGACCTATTCAATCAAAATATATTATATCAATTATTCTTAACGATTGAACTATTTTCTGGATATCATCAACTTGGGTTAAAAGGTGGGATATTCAAAAGACAAAATTCTAGACAAGTTATGAACACTATGAGTTTATAGTGATGTATTTTAAAACTACCAATTCCCCCTATACCATCAAATATCTTATTAATAGAGTCTTTAGAGATTATTTGGATAAATTTGTGGTTGTTTTTATATATTATATCCTTATGAATTCCAAATAAAGGAAGATCATGGAGATCACTTAAGGATTGTGCTAAAATCCCTTAGAAAGGATAGTCTGCATGCCAAAATCTGAAAATGTGAATTAAATCTAAAAAAATGCACCATTCTTGGGTCATTTCATTACAAGAGAGAATATATTTGTAGATCTATAAATTATAAGGGTTATTAAGCAGTGTCCTAGAACAAGAATTATGATTGAAATCTACACTTTTTTTGGGTTAACTATATATTACTGATTCTTTGTTGGAAATTTATCATGAATATCAAATACATTAACCTATTTTACATGTAAAAGAGTCAAGTTCCTCTAGATATAAGAATGTGAAGAAATATTCAAAGTTTAAGGAAAGGTTGGTCACTGCACCTATGCTTACATTATCCTATAATGGTAAAGAGGTTTTAATTTATAGTGATGCCTCATTAAAAGGATTGGGATGATTACACAGGAAAAATGAAAAAGGTAATTTCTTATGAATCATGTTAATTAATGAATCATGGGAGAAATTACCTAGCACATGATTTGGAATTAGCGGAGGTGATCTTTTCATTGAAAATTTGGAAATATTACCTTTATAGTGAGAAGTGTGATATTCATGTGTGGTTTTCAATGTTGTGAAATTAAATTCTTTCTCTTGGGGGCCTTTACCCATTTCTCGAAAATAATCTCAGAATTTAGGCAATCCCATCTAATTCCAATGAGAATGAAGCCTCGAGAGTTGCATAATAATTGTTTCCAATGATCTCAATTAAATTTAATTTGAATTTAATTGTTTAAAGACTTATTATTCCCAAGACTAAGGCATAATTTTTTTTAGGATTTATATATTTCAAATATTAAATAAATATTTAGTTCCAAGGTAATTTTTTATTTACATGAATATATAATATTTATTTATTTCTTATTATTTTCTAAGTAATATTTATTTATTTATTCATTAATAAATAATTTATTTAATTACATGAATATATAATAAATATTCATTCATCATACTGTGAACATAATATATATTTTATTAATGAAATATTCAATAAATATTTATTTTCCACACTATGAAAAGAATATTTATTTTATATATGAATAAATATTTAATTAAATATTTATTCGAGTATTCAATAAATTCTAAAGAGGATGATTGGAGCAAGATTTTTTCTAATGATGAATATTAATTTGCAAGATAGTAAAATAATATTTATCATTGCATCAGTTTTTTCACACCATGAAAAATAATAATAATATTTTTATATTGTATAGGGTCATATGGGGTATAATATATTATTTAAGGACCTATGTGGAATTAAATAATATTTTAACCCTAACCTTTTCTCTATAAATAGAAGACTACATATATTGTGTAGTGATTGATCAAGATAGATAGACATTGAAAATCGTTATACATAATGAATTCTAGGGCCTTCTCTCAAGATCAAAGAATTCTCTGTAGATTTTCCCCCTCCTCCACCCTCTTAAGAGCAAGATTGGAAGGATGATTCTTCACGCCTAAATAAATCATCATATCCATCAATATGGACACCACAAGGTGATCGATCCACCATTATAGAACCCAAAAAACCATAGATGTTGTTTGAAGATCATAGGAGGATGTGAGGATCACCACTGTTGGGATTCTATACATAGATCCTACAAATTCAATGATGGTAAACTGAAAAGAGGTTCAGATGATGAACATATTCATCGAAGAAATATCTCAAGAATGAGGTATTCTTTTTTTTTTTTATAATCTATTTAAAAAATTAAAATTTTAATGTGAAAAGATATTATCTTTGTTCTAATGACCTTTCTTGTCAATATTCATTGGAACACTTCATTGTTCATGGTATTTACATATTGAACAATATGTAAATGATGCCATGAATTTGAAAATTTTTGAGTTAGGATTAGCCCTGATAAGAACTTTCACTGTGATCGAAACCATCAATTGGTATCATACAAGGTTAGATTTAAATTTATAATTATTTATTTAATTTTTGATTGATTATACTCAATTTTGGTTAGTTTTTCAATTCTATTTTTTTCATTATTTAATAAGAATTTTAGTTAACATGATTTCAAAATATTACTTTTCTTAATTTAGTTTTATATTTTCTAAAATATCTCATGGCTGAGATGAAGAATGATCGAAGATTCTATTGGGAGTTGTTGAGGATTATAGATGATATACAAGGTTGCATGATGTGTGACTGGAGTACACACTATGTACCCAAGTGGACTTCACTTGGTCATATCATGGGATACATTATATGCCAAGTAGTAATAACACATGGTGAATTTATTATACACCATTTGTTGACTAGTATAGCCTAACACACAGGTTACTAGACTACACAATGTGTAGATGGTGTACACATCATGTAGTCTACACCATTTATCATTGAAACTCGCGATAACTGTGTGGTCAAGTGCCTGATTTATAATGCATGATACTTGTATAATTACTACGACACATGATATGTAGTTTATATACATGTCATGAGACACACTATTTTTCACATCCAAAGAACACATCAATTAAATTTTCTAGATACATGGACACATGGAAAATATAGCACACAATATGTAGCTCATAAGTACATTCTATGTAATTCAACCAAGATACATGCCAAGTCCCTTGGTATTTATTCTAAATACATGAAATGTAAAGAACATGATTTGTATTTTGTTAGTAAATGTCATGTAGTCTCCCAATACATAATAGAATCAAATTATATAAAAAATAATTAACCACTACATTAAAAACATAATTACACTTTTCACCATATGTTTTTACTATGTAAGGAAGGTTCTAAAGAATTAATAAATTCTTAATTAGTTCCATGTAGTTATCTATAATTATTTTTCTTTTCATTTATTTACCATGAATGCATTTATTATATAAATATCCAAGAGACTTCGGATGATCATTAAGATAAAGTGAATTAATTAATTAATTAATTTAATCAAAATAAGAGATTTTATATTAATAATAATTAATTAATTAGAGAGATTTCTATATAGTGTACTTTTATGTATTTGTTGTATGTGTATGCCAAATCATGAGCTTTGAACCGACTTGTGTGTGTATAGTTTTAATTTAGTTTAATTTTATTGCATGGATTTGTAATTATTTATTATTAAATTAAATATGATGGCTTTTATTTCATCCCTCCCTCCTTTATTATGTTGGAACTACATGTACAAGTTTGTTATGTAAGTCCCCTTAATAAATCCTTTGGGTTCCCTCCCTATCATGTGAGTTATAAAGTATATGTAACAAAAGAGTATCCCAAGTTTCATGGAGGTGTTTCAAGATAGAACCATGATGAAAATAACTCGTATAATACAAAGGTAGATAGGTGGAATACTAAAACTCATGCTAATAACAAAAAAAGAAATCTCCCCCTAGTGTCATATGTTTATTTATAACAGGCTAAATAAATCAACCATTAGACAAGCTAATTATCACATAATTTATTTATCTATTTTATTTATATCTTATGCATGATTTATTTTTTAGATGCAAGACTGTGATTTCAAAAATAAATGGACAAATATGTAAATATGGAATTAAAATAAATGAGTTATGTGTAAATTTTTTATTGGAACATGGTAATCCCTAAAGTAAAATCCACTTTATATTAACAAGACATGTAAAGGATAGAAAATAAATCTTTATACATAAAAAACAAAGTATCTCAAGTTAATAGTAAATTATTAAGCCTTCCATCATCTCAATTATGATTAAACTACCGTTAAAGTGTTGGTTTGAACTCCCTCAGAGGCACTTTCAATTATCAGGAAGTCTTAACTAAGATAGTGGGTTGACTTAACCGATTATGTAGTATCTCTAATGGAATCCATCTATCAACTAAAAATTTAGAGCCAAGTGTTGAGGAAATATGAGTTAGGATTTCTAGATTGGGGACTCCACTCAACAATTCAAGGAGCTTCCATTTTTTAGTTTGCAAGACAGTATAACTAAATAATTTATTTTAATTTTCATTTCCTATTTATATATTATAATAAGGGTAATATGAATCCTTTCTACTATAAATTCTATGGTGGTAGGAGTGACACCTTGAAATTCTAAAGTAAGAACCTTATATTTGATAGCGTGCATGACACGCGACACCAAGCGCGTAAGGGGATATAATAGTGTGAAAATTTAAAATATAACTACTATTTTAAATATATTTGACATGTTTTATATTTTTCAATTAACCAACACCAATTTATCATTCATTACACTCAAGAGAGACCTTCTTCGATAGCTTGCGTTACGCGCAAGACCGAGTTTTACCGAACAATAATATATTATTAAAAAATTATTATTTAATACAATAAAATAAAAACTAGACATTATGAATAGTATTAACTAAATTATGAAAATATATTGTTTATATAAATATAAAATGAATTCATGGGATATGAATTAATGAAAAATGAAAATAAGAACCAATTGGATATAAAAAGAAATATTATTATTTTTATGCTTCCAAAGGAGTTTTATCTTAATAAAACCCAATTAATTACAATTAATTAATTATTTTAATGAAATATATTTGTTATATATTCAATAAGATATTTTTAATATTCATACATTAGGTTTTATATGCATAATATAGGAACAAACCCTATTTTACACATTAAAAACCTGTATTTTTATAATGATAATTTTACTGCCTTTTAATAGAGAACCAACATTAAATATGAATTTTGACACTTTAATTAATATAATATGTAAAATTAAACTTCATATTAGAAATAGAAACATAATTTTTAGGTTAGGTTGAATTTTTTATATTTTTCTGAAACATTTCATTTTTAATGAATAGTTAAAAATACTGAATTTTAGTTCAAAACTATTTTTTAAACTAATTTATTTATAAAGTTAAATTATGTTTTTAGATTGGTTTTAACGTATATTTAGGTGATAGTGTTACCAATTAATTTAATATATGTCATTGGGATAAATTTTAATTTGAGAATACTATAAAAACATATCAAACTTTTGAATGTTTTTACTTTAAAAACCCGCATTGTCATCCCACATGCGAGATGAATTTGAAATTAATTTATTCCACTTATGTGATTAGAATTTTGAAAAATGGATTCCATATTTTTAATAATAATAATTTATAATTTATAATAATACCAAATTTTTTTGAGACAAAATTTTAGTGAAAGTAATTGAAATTAATTACAATTATTAAGGTAAAATTAAGCTTAATAATGGACTAAACCTTTAATTTAAGGGACCAAATGACGTATAAAAGTTTCCAAAAACCATTGGATGGAAATATATTGTACATAAAACTTATATTATTGAGTTTTTTTATTGGTTTGGTATGAATTTTATTAGGTAAGAACATGTGTACACCTAATTTGTTTCCAAAAATTCCAAGTGAGTCTTTTTCCTTCCCAATAAAAGTCCACCACCTCTCACGCTTCTCTAAAACTCTAAAATCTTTTAGTTTATACCAAGAAAAGAAAAAATACCTTCCAAAAATACCTAAAATCTACCTTTAATCCTCCCTTTGGGCATAAATCCTTCTATGTAAGCCTTTTGTTATAAACTAAAAGAAGTTACCCGATTAAGAGGTAACATATTCTCTAAAGTTTTTTTTGTTTCATTTTCTTTCTCCACTCACTATACTCTTCTTATTATATAATTGTATAAAAACAAAAATATAATAAATATACTAAATTTTTTTATGATAATGTTTTGACCTACACATACACGCACCTCAATCTAATGGGTAACGAACATACTGTTTCTATGTACAATGAACTACTCCCTCACAAAATGATGATTGTTCATTTTTCCCTTACCACCTATCATGGTGGTAATTATGATGGAAAATATTATAATATATGATATATATGATATATATGATATATATGATATTTATTATATCCTTATTCTTCTATATTTCTTTTATAACACACACCTCTATAAATTCCAATTTGCGTAAATATGGTAACATCGCTTGTGGAAGTTTGGACTATCGCCTCCCAATGCGATGTGATTCATTCACATTATACATGGAACATATTAAATATGATGTTAATAAAAAATATTTTACATATATTTCATAGATATTATAATGGAATTATAATATACATATGTATCATTTACATTTCATTATTTTAATATGACAGATAAATGAAAGTAGCGTTCATACGTACGTACGATCTACCGTCTCCATGGATAGTGAATTTAATTTATTATATCAAAAAATTATGGATTATTATAAATAAATATTTACTGAATATATATTATAATTAAATAATGTTCTAAATTCTAGAGATGATGAAACCATGGTACAAATAATAATAACAACAAACCACAAGTTAAAACATACTTGAGAAAACTAGGAAATTAACTTCTCAAATAGTTAAAATAATGAAAGATTGTTAACAAAAAGGTAATAATATGTTATAAGAATTTAATATATAATATTATTAATATGATTATGGTTCTGGTATAAGTTATTAACATATTTTAAACCACTATACAAGAGTATAAATACCACACGAGAAAATAAAGGTTAAGGTAAGGGATTTCATCTAAATTTACATTCTATTGAGGCTTATTTATTTTTATGCACAAATTCATTTTTATTTAGTTTATTTACTTAATTTTGAAATGTTATATAATTAATGTTTTAACCCAAATGATATTATAAGTTTTATTTAATATTATTCCTTCACGTGGTTTATGATTTAAATGTTTCAATATGGTATGAGATACATTGGAATGTTTAAAATATCATTTAGTTCAAGATTGTTTTTATGATATTTCAATGGTATTTCCATTAATTAATTTCAATAATCCATATTGTTACTTATACCACACTCGGGTATTATTGATACATCTATATCATTTATGCAATGTGGATAAATCTATATTATTGATAAATTCGTGTCTTTTATTCAATGTAGATATTTTGATAAGGCACATTATTCATGATTATGTGGAATGCTTTGGATTAGTACAACACGAGTGGGTCCCAGATATAGATATCCACTTGATACATCTATAGTCTTATGAGATGAAATATTTGGCCAAATTAGATGGGTTTTTACCTGATTACTAAACTGTCTTGTGAAAGGTCTTGACAGTACGAGTTCTATGTACCTAGAAAACATAACGTCCAATAATTATGCATTTACCTCATTTAGATTCAGTTATTATTCATCCATGAGATTTTGTGTTGAAATATATATGGATACATTTCATTCTCATTTTATTGATTTAAATGGCATGAGTTTTAGTTTATTACCTCTCTATATTGATATTGCATTATCTAGTTATTTGAATGAAATGTGTTATCAGTTATTTACATTTCCATGTTAATTTATTCTCATTGATACATTATTACTTTTATTTTAGTTACCATTACTGAGAATTTGAGATGAGCCTTATTGCTTTTCCTTTCCCCATGTTATGAAGAAAAAATATTTGAATAATCATTCAAGGATGTTATTTTTTTATTATGTATTATGTTTTATTTTCTCTTCCCAATTTATTCTGGGTATCATGTATGTAATCTGGATTTCCATGACTACTAAATTAAATGGTCCTTCTGGATTTGATTCACTGTAATCATGATAATGTAATCAAATAATGTACCAGCTATAGGCTTTTGGGATCAGGGAGTTACTGTTGGTATCAAAGGAAGTTTAGCTGTAAACTTGGAAACTATATTTAGAAAAATTAGATGAGAGAGAACAACCCTAAGATTGTCATTGAGGAGAAGTATACCAGAACATCCTAGAATTTTGTTAAGGTTGGTATTATTTGGGTATTCCTGTAAATACATCCCTTTATAGATTTTACAAGTGGACCTGGTTCTAGAACATATGTACCTAGGAGTAACAACTCCGACAAGGTGTTATGGGCATGACTCTGGGTAACCTGGTACACAAAAACGGGCCTTAATACGCACCTAGTTTGACACTCCTGAGGGATACGCATAGGAAATTTCAAATTATCTTTACCTACAATTATGAAGTATTTAGAAGCAAATATTTCCCCAAAGTAACTAAAGTTTATTGTTCTAGGATCTACGATGCATAAATTTATGTTATGTGCAATAGAATATTTAAAGTTATAAAAAGATCATAATTTTAGGATCTAATATAGTATATTCTATTGTTTATAAATGAAACCTAGAAGGACGAACAATATTAATACTCCTGAAAAATGCAGAGATTTTCTTACTGAGGAAACTAATTCTACTGTTATTGGAATCGAGAATATTATGGAAATATTAGTGAAAATTAATAATATTTTGACACGTAACCTTTCACGGATGGATCAACTAGTTCCATAGTGAGATTCTACGATGTTGTATCGCTTTATGCAGCATATGCCGCAAAAATTTAGTGGGACTACTGATCCAGTGGTAGTTGAGAAATAGATTAAGTCTTTGGAGAGGGTATTTATGGAATTAGGATGTGGTGAAAAGGAAAAGGTAACACTTTCAGTATATTTTCCGAATGATGATGCAAATCAGTGGTGGTATTTGATCTAGAGTACAAGGGTGGAAGAAGAAATAGAACTCATGTAATGAAGGACTTTTAAGGAGAAATTAATCAATAAATACTTCCCTTGTGATCAAAAAATCGAGATGAAGATAAAGTTTATTAGATTAAATAAAAAGGAGGAGGAGAATATTGCAGATTATGAAGCTAACTTTACAAGGTTATATAGCTATGATATGGATTATATATGCAACACAGAGTGAAATATAGGGAACTTATTTGAAGTACTTGAGACAAATATTTTAAGGGCACTAGTTTCATAGAATTTTTCATCATATTAAGAAATAATTTTATGTGCCATAAATATGGATAATATATTCTCAAAATACTATTAATTCAAAGGAAACCAAGAGAAGAATAGGTATTCTGACCACTAAGAAAAAGGGAATGCATCAAATAAGTGGAATAAGTTTGAGAAATTTACATTGTGTGAGAACTGTAGATGTAATCACCAAAGGAATGTCTTGAAAGGAATGAGATTTTGTTATAAGTGTGGTGAAAAGGGTCACCAGGAAAAATAATTCAAAGGTAAGAATAAAAAGTCTACTATTCAGTGTTATAACTACATGGAGATGGGTCACTATGAAAAAAATGCCCCAAATGTCAAGAGAATATACCTTCGAAGAAACTAAGTGATCAAGGTCATGCATTTGTTATTTACACAACTAAAGTGGAATGATTAATGTAAATATGTATTTAGATCTAAGATATATATTGTAAAAGTTTTTTTTAATGATTTTCTCATCAAATAATTTATGAAAATGGTAAGGAATGTACTTGAGTACATTTTTGTTAAGTATTTGAGTTCATATGTCAAATGGAACCAAGAAAAGTTATTCAGTAGAAAGTTAAATATTTTAGAAAATACATGATTGAGGGAAAGACAACCCTTAATATGTTCCTGATGTTTAGATGATGATGAATAAATTATTGAATTGGATAAGTTCTAAGTACCTATGAACTGAATAATGATTTTACAACAAGTTTTCTATTCTATTTCTAATGGAGTTTACAACACTTTTGGATTTAAGGAATATATCCAATAATATGTGTCTTACTTAATGAATAAGGAATAATTCATGCTTCAAATATGGTTTTATGGTAATTTTAGTTATTACCATATTTCAAGAGGATTCATGATGAAGTTATTATTATGTTTGGAATTTGAAAATTTATATATTATCTATATTGATTAAATGATAATGATAAGTTCATTTTTGAAATTCAGTGACTGTCCTGAAAAATTGATTGGATCATAATCATTTGGAAAAGTTAACTATTTATAAAATGGTTTAAGATGATTATTGGATGAGATTTTAGAGGTTAATGTATTAATTAACCATATGATGTATCATGTTATAAGATATGAAGTACAAATAGTTCAAGTCATAATAAAAGTAAAATATTATGTCTATAGAAATATATATTTATTTATATTCTTATAGAGTGAAAGAATAACTTAACTATAGGAAAAATGGTTTTGACAAAATTGTTTTGTCCTATTACCATCATTTTTGATGATATCAATGATCTTTATTAACACATATGGTTTATGGTTTTGTGGTAAAAAAATTTAATCAGAACATGTTCTCTATAACTCTCCATCAGAACACAATTAATGACATTTTTCTTCCATATCCATGTTTCCATTTTCCACATATGTTATTATACCAAGGAACCTAGTTACGTGACAATTTTACTTTCCATTCTATATTATTAATAATATTTTATATGAAAACTTTCTATGATGTGGGTATTTAAAAAATAGTTTATTTTCAATCCCACTATCACTAATATCAAGTTTAAATTGTGTGGATGCAATTTAATTAAGGTGGGGAGAATATAACACCCCGAAATTCTAAAGTAAGAAACTTATATTTGATAGCATGAATGAAAGAAGACACCAAGAGTGTAAAGGGATACAATATCATGATAATTGAAAATATAATTAATATTTTAAATATATTTCAAATATTTTATATTTTTCAGTTCATGCAATACCAATTTATCATGCGTTACACTCAAGAGCGACGTTCTTTATTGGCTTGCATTACATACAAGACCGAGTTTTACCGAACAATAATATATTATTATAATATTATTATTTAATATAATAGGATATAAACTAGATGTTATGAATAGAATTAACTACTTATAAAAATATATGTTTTATATAAATATAAAACGAATTCATGGGTTACAAATTAAGGACAAACCAAATTAAGAACCGATTGGATATAAAAAGAAATATTATTATTTTTATGATTGCAAAGAAGTTTTATGTTAAAAAAATAATTAATTACAATTAATTAATTATTTTAATGAGATATTTATGTTATATGTTCAATGATATATTTTTGATATCCATCCATTAGGTTTGATATGCATAAGATAAGAACAAACCCTATTTTACACATTAAAAAACTATATTTTTATAAAGGCAAGTTTTCCACCTTTTAATGAAGAACCCATTTGAAATATAAAATTTAAAACATTAGTTGATTTAATATTTCAAAATAAACTTTTTATTTTAAATATAAGCCTAATAATTAGGTTAGGTTTTTTTATATTTCTCTGAAATATTTTATTTTTTCATGAATAGTTAAAAATACTGAATTTTAGTTCAAAAATAATTTTTCATCAAATTTATTTATAAGATTAAGTTATGTTTTATATTGGTTTTATAGATTAATTAGGTAATATTTTTACCAATTCATTCAATACATGTCATTGGGATAAATTTCACTTTGAAAATTACTATAAAAACACAACAAACTTATGGAGCTTTTTGCTATAAAAACCTGCATGGTCGTCTCGACTATGGTATGAATTTTAAATTAATTTCTTACATTTATGTGATTGGAATTTGGAATAATGGAATCTAAATTTTTAATCATAATAATTTATAATTTATAATAGGACCAATTTTTTTTTTATCAAAAATATTAGTGAATGTAATTAAAATTATTTACAATTATTAAGGTAAAATTAAGCTTAATAAAAGACTAAACCATTAATTAAAGGGACAAAATGACCTTACAAATTTTCCAAAACCAATTTTATGGCCATATATAGGTAATAAAACTTCCATTATTTAGTGTTTATGGTTTATTATAACTTATTTTATGTAAGAACTTGTGTATACCTAACTTCTTTCCAAAAATTAAAAGTGAGTCATTTTCCTTCCCTATAAAAGACAACCACCTATACCACTTCTTCCCACCTCTCAAAACTCTTAGTTTTAGCCAAAATATGACCAAATATCTTCCAAAAATCTATCCCCTATACCTTAAATCATAACTTTGGGTATAAATCCTTTCGAGGAATCCTTTTGGTAGAAACCAAAAGAAGTTACCCAATAAAGTGGCAACATCTTCTCTCAATCTTTTTAGATTCATTTACATTATCCAATACCTATAATTTAATTATTATATTACTGTATAAAAAAACTATTTTACTCAATATACTAGTATTTTTTTATTCCAAGGGTTCTAACTACACTTATATATACCTCCATCTAATCGGTAATGAACATACTGTTTCTCTATACGGCGAACTACTACCTCACAAAATAATGATTGTTCATTTTTCCCTTAACACCTATCATGGTATCCATTATGATGGAAAATATTATTATATATGATATATATGATATTTATTATATCTTTATGCTTTTATAATTCTTTTATAACACATACCTCTATACATTCCATTTTGCGTAAACACGATTACATCGCTTGTGGAAGTGTTGACTACCGCCCCCTAAATGTGATGTGATTCATTCACAATATACATGGAACATATTAAGGTTGATATTAATAAAAATATATGAAAAATATTACATTTATATAATAATTTAATTATAATATATATATTTATCTTTTACATTTCATTATTTTTATACGACAAAGAAATGAAAGTAGCGTTTATGCGTACATGAGGCCTACCGTCTCCCTGAACGGTGCATTTCATTTCTTATATAAAAAAATTATAGATTATTATGAATAAATATGTACTGAATATATATGATAATTAAATAATTTTATTCATTCTTTATATTATGAAACCATGATATAAATAATAAAACAACCAACAACAAGTGAAAAGATACTTGAGAAAACTAGGCAATTAACACCCGTAATAGTCTAAATAATGAAAGGTTGTTAACAAATGGGTAATAAGATATTATAAGAAGTTAATATATGATTTTATGAATATTAGTATGGTTTTGGTATATGTTAGAAACATATTTTAAACTACCATATAGGAGGATAAATGTTACATGAGAAAAGGATGGTTAAGGTAAGGGATTTCGTCCCAATTTACATTCCATTGAAACTTATTTTTAATAATGCACCAATTAACTTTTATTTGGTGTATTTACTTAAATTTAACATGTTATATCATGAATAGACTTAACCTCATGATATTTTAAGTTTCTTTTAATATTATTCCTTCATGGGGTTTATGATTTAAATGTTTCAATGTGGTATGAGACACATTGGAATGTTTAAAATGTCATTTCCCTCAAGATTGTTTTTATGATATTTCAATGAAATTTCCATTCATTAATGCCAAAAAACCATGTTGTAACTTATCCTCCACTGGTGTATTATATATAAATTCATATCTTTTATTCAATGTATATATTTTTATAAGTCACATTATTCATGATTAGGAGGAATACTTTGGACTCATACGACACATGAGTGGCCCAGTTATAGATATCCCATCAATGCCTTGATATTATCATGAGATGAAATAGTTGGCCAAATTATATGGGTTTTTACCTGATAGATAAATTGTCTTATGAAAGGTCTTGATGGTACTATTTCCTTGTACCTATGAAACATGACATCCAATAATTAAGAATTTCCCTCATTTAGATTATGTTATTATTCATCCATGAGATTTTTCATTGACATTTATATGGATATATTTCATTCTTAGTTTATTGATTTAGATGGAATTATTTTCAGTTTCTTCTGTATCTATTTTGACATTTCCTTATATAGTTATTTTAATGGAATTTTTTATTGGATAATTGGACTGGCATGCCTTTAATTTCGAGGAAACCTCCTGATCAAACCCCTGCTAATACCAACATCTCTATCAGAGACATTTTAAACTCTCAACATGATCACCTTCCTGATAATATTCTAAATATCATTGAAAACTACTCTTTCTATCATACTAATGATTTCTTAACTTTGGAACTTTCTCATAATGGTATGCTTAACTCAAAACATTTCTACAAGCATTATTTATGTAACTCTGAAAGCGAATACAGTTGGTTAAAACATTTCAAAAAACCTTGGATAAAACCTTCAATATTTAACCTCATATGGTGTATTTATCACAACAGAGTGAGAACTGAAATTTCCTCAAATCTTTTGGCATCATACTCTGCTATAAGTGAAAAATATGTAATCAACACAGAGAAGATTATAAACACCTATGTCTCTCTCGCACTACTGATTCTTCTCTTTGTAACTATATATTATTGACTTTTTGGACTATAGATGGTTGATTCCTGACTCTGTCAATGCTCAACTTAAAAAATGTGCATAAATGGAGGGCTCTCAGCAAATCAGGAACCTCTCCCATGCTGCGGTTGCTCGGCTCCACCATGTGATATAGTATGATCAGAATGCTATTATTCATAACAATTACTCATGTAATTAAAATAAAGTTCAGATGAAGATCCTCATTGCCATATATGAATCTGTCTTGATTCAAAAGGGACATTGCCACAACACCATGCATGAATTTGGGATCCTGAGGAATATAAGGATTAAAGGCAATTTCTGTCATCCACATCGCAAACTGGAGGTGTTCTGGAGAGATCCCCCCTACCTAGATGGATTAATATCAATATTGATGGCGCCTCCATGGGAAATCTGGGACCTGAAGAGTGTGGTGCGGTTTTCAGGAATCACCTCAGTCAGATACTTGGATGCTTCATGGGAAAATGTAGCATTTCCACCTCCCTCGAAGCTAAGATGTTGGGTTTGATACATGCTATTTCCTTTTCCAAACTCTTTGGTTGGAATGACCTTTAGATGAAAAGGGACTCGACCACTATCATTCATGTGATTTTTAATGGCATAATTCACCTTGCTTGGCCGATTACTACCCATTGGATGGAATTCTCCTGTTCTCTTATTGATCTTAACTATATCATCACACATGTTTATTGAGAAGAAAACATGATTGCAGATGGTCTGGCCGACATGGAAGTAAATCAGGACATTACCTATATTGATGACCTTCCAACTTCTCTTATTTCCTTTTATGAAAAATATTGTAATATGTTCCTGTTTTTTAGACTCTTGTAATATTTTTTTTAATAATATTTGTGCATTGATCATTTTTGGACAAGGAATCACCTTTTTTTTTACCTTGACATGTTAATTAATTCTCATGGATTTATTATTTATTGCATTTTATTTACCCTTAATGAGTATTTGAGCTCACCCTTATTATGTTTCATTTCACTAGGTTATGAAGAATAAACATTTGAATAATCATTCATGGATACTATTTATTTCTTTTTATTACATGTCCTGTTTTTATTTTCTCTTCCCAATGTATTATGGGTATCATGTATGTAATCTGTCTTTCTAAGACTGATAGAATGAATGGAAATTTGGGATTTGATTCCTTGTAATAATTCCAATGTATTCAAATAATGTACCAGATCTAGGATTCTAGGGTTAAGGCATTGCAATAGGACATTCTGAGTTCAATAGTGAGGGTTATTGAGACTTGATAAAATATCATGAGACTTAATAAAATTAAAATTATTATATCTGAAATAATTTGTAATGAAGAAAATTACTAAACATATTTTTAAATTATTATAGAAAAATGTAAATAAAAACAATGAAAAAACTACTATATATCCTTAACTCCGGGTATTTTATTATAAATACAAGTTTCCAGATACAGTATAATATTTTATGTGATAAATTATTATTTGAAAATTTATATTATGTATTGATATCCCGTATTCCTATTCTTCCACCCTAGTAGGTGAGAATAGGTAAAAAGGATGCCCACCAAAGATATATAGAGGATGCTTCCTATGTCTGTTGTATTATATTGTCTACTATGAGAAAAGAATCTATTATTAAACCTATAGACATAGATTCTTACACCATAGCATCTAATCTTATTTTAAATTATTATAGAAAAATTGAATTAAAACCCATGAAATTTTAGATGCTATGGAGTTGGGAAGTAAATGAGTGAACTTGGTAAAGATTGAGAAATCCTTGATCTAGCTTGTTGGAGAACATCATATCCAAGTAATAATTGTTCATATTTGTAGAGTAAAGGTATTACCAAACACACATTTCCTTATATACATCAATATAATGATGGAAGAAAAAGGAATATCTATAAATTCTTGAATATGATTCACTTATATGTAACTGAACCTTGTTGGCCACATGGCTTCAAGTATACCTCCCCATACTCTAGAGGATATCAAATAGCAATTAAAGTCTATGATGGTATGTCTGAGAGACTATTCTACCTTAATATAAGTGTAGCATAGTAGTATACAATAATAATAAGCAATGGATACCATATAATAAATGAGCTATATAAGTATAAATCTTCCAAATACAATAAAGGATCATAAATAGAACCTTTATATATAAAAAATGATGTCATGTCTGTATTCTATAAAAAAGGGAATATGTTGAAGTATATAAGAAGACATATATAACATGCTATACAAAAATGAGAAAAATAATGAAATCCATCTCTGTTAGCATCATGAGAATAATCTCATTCCACTACTCCCATACTTCATCTTAGTACATAAATTAGGCATAAAAATATGGATTCTACCCTTTTTCCATACCTGTATCCATGAAGACTATTTGGGTTGCAATCGACAACCTGAATAGGGTGTGAGATATACTAGGTAGGCCACCACCAATGGTGTATTGAACTATCCAGTATGTGTATATAAAATGAGTAGTGTAATGGTAATAATCCAAATATAATGGTAAATAAAATGAACCACATCGGTTTAGGTTCCTCATGTGATACCCTACCGAAACTACCTACTTCGGCCTAAGATGGGATGTATTTGAATAAATTACACCCTTTATATATATGAATAAGTATATATATATATATATTTACATCATATATGTATGGACATATGTGTGTATATATATTAATACATAACATCATCTAGGTCCCGAGGTGTATTCCCAAGGAATCCATGTGTAATTGTAAGGGATTCTTTAATTCTCTTGGAATATGAACTTAAGAAGAAATAATAACTAGGAAAATATATAAGTAAAGTATAGAGTAACTCTAAGCATGTTATTTGACTTGGAGGACACATAAATTTATTTAATTAATTTGAATTCTAAACCTATCAAAGGCAGTCCATAAAAATGAACAATGATATCGCTCTAGGAGAAAAATAAAGACCCATCACCATAGGAGTCCATCTATGGTGTTCAATATAAGGAACCTGAGTATCACTGATGACATGGTATAAAGGCATAAACCTCTGAACCTTTCCATGCTATACAAAATAGGGAACTAGGTATTTCTTATTTCATGGTATAATAGAACTTCCCTCTGATCCCATCCAAGGTAATCTAATATGGAACCAAATATCACTCATGGGTAATAGAAAGGCATCTTCCTAGTGATTTAGTCCAATTTGTTCTATGAATAACCCATGTATCACTCCCGACGTGTTTCAATTCATTTATAATTTCTAATAAATATACTCAAAGATCCCTCCAAGGCATTATAAATTGAAACCCTCACATCACCTTCAACATGGTATACGGTAATGTTCATAAATATTATTTAACCCATACCATTTAAACAATACACTTAAGTCACGTTTTCCAATTTATTTTATAAGGGTAATTTGAGCTGAAAGAAGAAACTAAAGGGGCTACACACTTGACCTAACAAATTACTTTAGTTTAATTCAAATTACATTTAAATTTACAAAGGAGAACTCCACACACCATAAGTGTTGATTTAATTTAAGTCCAAGGCATAAGGATCATAAGACTATAAGAGGGGAACACCCTATGTTTTAGATTACGCCATTGTGGAAATACTCCTACATTTATTAATGGTTTTATAGAACTACTATAAGCAAGAAAATATCAATTTTCTAATCAATTTTGACATTTCGGATACATCCCATGGAAGGTTTAGAGCGCAATGTAATGACTTATAATATAACATCAAGACTTTAGGGAAAGAGAACTAGAATGCCTACCTTAGCTTGGTGATACTCTCCTCACTAGTTTTCATCCTTTAATTTGGGATAGAACAAGATAAATTGAAAAAATAGGAAAATTAACTTAAAATAGGGCATATTGGCTCACACAAATTCAGCATTCCATATGAAAAAATAAATGAAGGAATAGGATTAGATGGCTTATTGTTAACTATCCAACACAACCAATAACAAAGGAATTAGACATCCCATGAAGAAGCAGCCTCAAATAATAAGAGGAGAATAAATTGAGCTCCCAGGAATGTGGTCCTCTATGAAAACATAATATAAGGACATGTTTTCGGTTTAAGAGGAGGTTGGTAAAAATGAAATTTCACCCTTCATTTAAAGGGGTACATGGTTTGGCCACATAGTTTTTCAAACTATGTGCCTAAACCTTGTGCCTATAATGGTTTAGTGGCACTAAGTGTGCAGCTAGGCACAAAGGTTTCTCACACCATGTGTAGCCTATGAACCCCTATGTAGACCTCTAAAACACCTATAATAGCTATTAAACACCTTTTATAGTTTAGAAAAACTATGCATCACCCCTCAAGAATCACATGGTTGAGTCACATTATTAACGTTGACCATGCACTAACTGTGCAGATCAATCTTCTTTTCCAAAATCCAGAGATCTGGGCTCCGAACGAGCCCCAGATTCTTATGAACTACTCAATAGACTATTAATAACATTATAATCATAAAAAAGGGATTTTGAACAAAAATTTAAAGTATCCACACCTTTTGGAAAATCTTAGCCGTTATAACCTCCCATCCTTAAAACAACTTGTCCCCAAGTTTACATTTAAAATGTGGTAAAACATCATCTGAGAAATGTTATGGAAATTGAGCATGTACATCGACCCCTCACTCCTAGGACTTTTTCTGCACATGACCGCATTTCCATAACACATGTACTAGGGGAACTAACCTACCTCGAAGAGCCTTCTCACTCTAATCAACAATACAGATGGGGTACTCTTAAATAGAATCATTTACCTCCAACTCAACCTCATTCAGATTAAAAACATGATACATATATAGATAGTAATAAAAGAGATGTGAAATATGGAAGAAATCATGCATGGATTAATGCCTTTAAGGTAACCCTAATTGATAGGTTACCAGCCCAACTCTCTTCAAAATATCAAAGGGCTTATGTACGTAGGTGTCAAATTCCCTTGCTTCATGAACTCTCAATTATACAGTTTATTCAAAAAACATAAGAAGACCTTATCCCCAACATCTAACTCCTTAGGTTGTCAATGGAGATCAATATAAGACTTATTCCTAGACTAATATGTATCCATAAGCTTCTGGATAATCTATGCATGCTCTAATGTCCCCCTAATGAGCATTGAGGTGAATGACATGAACCATCGTATAAGGATTCATAAGGAGACTTCTGTATAGTAGTCTGGAAGTTGTTTTTATAGGAAAATTCAGAAATTGGTTGGTTTTTATCCCAAGAACCACCAAAATATTGGACAAAAACTTGGAGAATTTCCTCCAAAACCAATATAGTTTGCTTGAAATACCTATTATTCTATTGATGAAATGATGTTTTTAGAAGAACCTATGTTCCGAGGGCCTTCTAAAAACCCTTCCAGAACCATGACGTGAATCGAGAACCTTTTTCTGATACAATAGGGAATAGAACACCATGATGGAATTTTATCTCTTGAACATATATCCTTCAAAGATCACCCAATAAAATGGTCTCCTTGATCGGTAGAAAGTTGGTGAACTTTTTCAACCTATCGATGATCACACATACCGCATCACTACCTTGAGGTGATCTCAGAAAACTCATCAAAAAATCAATAGAAACATTATCCAATTTCCATTTCAGAATATGAAGAGGCTAAAAATTCTAGTAGGCCAATGGTTCTCCACCTTCACCTAATGATAGGTGGAACACCGTGTGATAAAACCTCTAATATACCTCTTCATACCAAGCCACCAATATTGGAGGCCAATATCCATGTACATCTTGGTGAGTCAATGTTGTACTTTCCACACAGAGGCATCAGAATCCCACATCAATTTCTATCAAATGTTTTTATGCACCCAAACACACCCATAAACATATAGAATCTCATCCTCATCGATGACCCAACTAGGTGGTGGATCCTCGACAATCCCCCTCAGGGCTAAACCCTTATGATCATAAAGCTGTATTATCTTCAATCACTCTAAAAGAGAATATTTTAATACTAAATATGCTAAAACAAGATACCCATGATACTCGTAGACCTCTAAATACATCTCATAAAACAAGACCATCAACTTCTACTCTCTAGTTTCCTTCTAAACTACCTATTTATAAGTCTTTTGACTTAGAGAATTAAGAATGAAAATTCCTTTCCCATACATATAAGCGAGTTCAAAATATAATGACTTTAGGTATTCAAACCATATTAATTTCTTGATATTCAATTCATGTTATATAAATATGTATATGAGTGTTTTTTGGTCTGTATACACCAAAAACACTCTCCCAATAGATAGTGCCTTCAACATCACAAATCATGTACCACAAATTCCAAATCAATATTGAGAATCAGGTAATTATGCTCATGACTCCTCAATTTCCAATACCCATATTATATAAATCGATATGCTTGCATACGAAATTCTCCTATCCCAATACTCGATGCATCAAAATAAACTATATAGCTATATATATTTTCTCAGATCTAATTGAAATAGAATTATTGTTGAAGTTAATATTCCTTTCATCTCCCGATAGGATCTATCATAGGATTTATACCAGGTAAAATTGACCCATTTCCTAGTTAAGCATGTAAGAGGTGATGCTAGGTATGAACAATCATAAGTTAAATACCTATAATATCTATTGAAACCCAAGAAAACCCATATGTTAAATATATTCTTGGACTAATCCTCAGTAATTTAAGATCTCACATTCTTTGGGTTGCCATATACTTTTACCTTTGAGATAATGTGACCCAAGAAGTGATTCTTTTCAATCCAAAAGTGGTATTTAGCAATCTTAACATACAAGTTGTTATCTCTCAGTGTATTCAACATGATACCAAGATATTTAAAATCGTTGTTTCGAGTATGTGAATGCACCAATATGTCATCCATGAAGACTACCATAAATGAATCCAGATACATTTGAAAATATAATTCATTGTATCCATAAAAATCTGGGGCACATTCAAGAGAGAAAACAACGTGACAAAATACTTATACAATCCATTTCTATTGAGGAATGCAAAACCTAGTATGTCTAATGCTCTATCTCACACCTAGTGATAAGATAAACTCAAATTAATCTTTTATAAAATCCAAGTTCCTTGAATATGGTCTAAGAGGGCATCTTTACGTGGTAGTGGATACCAATTCTTAACCATAAGTTGGTTCAACCAATGGTAATCCTTGAAAATCCTAGGGATTCCATCAACCTTGTTGGTGAAAAGGATAGGTGAAACCCATGGTGAAGTACTAGGTCATATAAAACCATTATCTTCCAAGTCCTCTAGATACTTCTTGATCTTATAAAGATCTATAGGTTCCATACTATAAGGAATAATGAACATTGGTACTGTTTCTACCAATATAACTGTAGTGAAATACATGTCTCTTATATGTGTTAACCAAGAGAATTCATTAGAGAATACATACTTGAAACAATCCACCGTAAGAGGGAATTCAATATGCCACAATCCTTGATCACTCATAAAAAGACTGGTGATGTGGCCTATCACTTCACCCATACCATGATGATCCACTCCATCTCAACTTTCCTAGATATTCCACTCTCCCTTATGAATATAAGTACCACCTTTGGGTGATATATAGGAAACACTCTAATGATATCAATCAAAGTGAGCATGTAAATTTACTATCTAGTCCATCCTAAGTATGATGATGAAACATTTCATCTCAAGGGAAAAAAGTTTCTATACAAAAATATAACCACATATCTCTAGGGGGTATCCCTTACATTAATGTATACTCTTAGATCGGATCCCCAATAGTGTGTCGAGAGTCATGGAGCCATAGATGTACTCTATATTTATGCCGAGACTTTCCATAATAGGTGGAAATATAAAACAATGTGAACTACTAGTATCAAATAAAAAATATACTAATGTAGAGGCTACTAGAATAGTACCTTGAACTGTATAAGGATTGGGACTCTCCTCCTTCGGAGTAGGCTACAATGCATATAAATATCCAGATACATGATCCTGGGATACAACTTGACAACCCTAGGTAGGTTCATTCTTCTAGAGATGTATATTTGAATCATAACAACCATGGACCTGTACACATCCTTGGACTAATCAGCTAGTAGTATCCCAAATCCCCGCCTAACATGTAGTTGCTGATCTTTCACCTTATTATGAAGTCAGTGAAGATCCCTTATTACTAGGAATAGGAGGAATTTTTTTTCAAAGGCATATAGATGGAACATCTTTCTACAAGCTCGAAACTCAATCTGGTCCTTTTTACACTAGGTATTATTATGGACTGACCTACCATACTTGTGACACACCACGTAATTATCAGAGCATTTCATCTGACTAGTGTTTTTAATATGAGATGACTCAAATGCAACATTTATTTCCTCTAGATGAACTGCCTCCTAATCTCAATGCCGAACCACCCTAGACTAGACTACCAGATTACCTTAGGTTCCTCTTGGTGATGAGGGTATGGATTAGGATATTATAAATGTTGGTCAACAGAAATAAATTCATCTAAAATTGGATGGAAAACATAATCCCTTCCTCAATCCACCTTTCTTTCGTCAACTCATCACCAAAAAGTGTTAGTGTACAGAAATGAAGCTCGGTAAAATGAGCTAAATAATCCATCAAAGATATAAAACCATTATGTAGGTGCATAAATTCCCTAGTATAGTCTTCTCTCAGTATCTGAGGGAATAAGTAATCATAAAAGGATGTTCAAAAGTATTCTCAGATCATAATATGAAGTTGATATGACTCCATGATAACATCCCCCCATATTTTAGCAGAATCACATAGAATATAAGTCATGAGATTTACTTTCCTCTCTATAGGTGTCTCCAAATGCTTGGATATGGATAACATGGTCTCTATCCATGACTCAACAACTTGAGTACCACCTAATCCTAAAAATGTTTGTGGGTAATGTTACTGGAACTCTTGCGTCATCTATTCCATAGTAGGGTTAGGTCATTGGTATTCTTATATAGTCTATACTAGTAGCATGAAAACCTCTCAAAAACTGAGCATTGACACACATATTAGGAATAGGAGGAGGTGCAACAGGTGTTACTACAAGAGGTAATACTGGGGGCTCAGGAGCCCCCAACTATAGAGCATGGTCATCACCACCTTTCTAGTGCACAACCTAAGGCAATCATGGTGACATATCTCTTTAATTATAAACACATTCCATAAAAAGAAATTGATAACAGAATATATCTTAAGATACAAAAAAGGAGAGGTATATAGTCTTTCTTATATCTGAGTCACACCCCTATGCCTGCTTCTAAATCCAGATCGGGGTGACATATAAGACCATAAGGAAAACACAAGAGACACTAAAAACTTCCATCTACTAAGGTGGGTTCAGGGTCTCACATCACATGGTAGATTTCCTAGTATATGGAGTGTCAATTGAAAGGAATAGAGAAAAAATCACCATTTACATTGAAATTGGAATCCTTGTTTAACTATAAACATTTTATTCAAGAATTTAAATCTAGTATAGTTCATAGTCACTCTCACACACACATATCATGGATCAATTATATGAGTCATCATTCCCAAGTTATAAAGGCATAAGATTTATAAGTTGAAATTGGAACATCAGGTAACTGCAACATGCCCCTTACATTCAGTATCATGATGTAACAGGCTGTATAAAATTATTTTGTTAGATGAATCACCATTCCCTATTTATAAAATTACATTCTTCACAGATTAAAATTTGAATTCCTATAATCAAAATCATCTAACATTTAAACCAATGTGACCAATGATATATGGATTGAATGTGGAATATTAATCAAGGTGTTAAAAGACCACTTAGGTTGGTGAAAACACTTTAATAACCTATTATTTACCTCCATACAAGAAACATGAGTGAAACTTGAATATAACACTCAAGGAACCAATAATATGCAGTAGGTAATGCATGTAGTAATATAGATATGTCATGGAATATGCATGAAATGTGAACCATCAAGTGCTTAATTTGATGCATAATTAGTACCCTTTACCTTACCAAGTCAATGGAAAAATAAATCCATAATAATAATATCAATAATGAATCAAAAAATAATGTGTGTGACCCAATGGTGAAATTAATACTATGTTATAGAAACAAACAAGAATTGAAATATCCCATCATTGGTAATTTGGATTTTTTTCTTGTAAGTAAGTTAACTACTCCCAGACATAGGCTCATTACCAAATTTGTACATGATTATAGTCTCCTATATAATAACCCAACAAGTAAGACAAAAGTAAAAGGGTTATGATACCACTAATAACACCCTAAACCCAATTCCATCAAAATTAACCAAAACTAGTTGGCCACATTACCTCAAGCTCACCTTTCTATATGCCATAGGCTACCAGCTAGTAGAGAGGGTCTATGATGGTATGGTCGGGAGACTATATCCTCACAATTCCAATGTATCACAATGATATAAAATAACAATAAGCAGTATAAACAATATAATAAATGAAATGTATAATCATCAGTCATACAAATATAATAAACAAGAAGAAACAATACCTGTGTTAATACAAAATGATGTCATGTTTGTATGCTATAGAAAAAGGGAATGCATGGAAGTAGAGTAGCGGGCATATAAAACATGCTGTACAAAAAATGAGAAAATTACTGAAATCTATCTATACTAGCATCACAAGCATAATCTTGGCCCGTTTCTCCTATACTCCATGCTAGTATAGAAATTAGGAATCCAAAGTTGGATACTTCCCTTGGTCCCTACCTACATCTATAATGTCTGTTTGGGTACCAATCGAAATCCCAAACAGAGTGTGAGATATACTCAGTAGTCTAAAAATAATGGTGTATAGAACTATCTAGTCAGTGCATATATAATAATCAATGTGTAGGTAATAATCTAAATATAATATAAAATAAAATGAACCACATTGGTCTAGGTTCCTCATGGGACACCCAACCGAAACTACTTGCGTTTTCCTAATCCAGGATGTCGATAAACATATATCACCCTATATATATAAAAATTTATAAATATATATTTATATATTTAAAAAATATGTATATAAACATATGTGTTTATATATATAGATATGAAACATTAGAAAGAACATGAGGTGTATGATTAATGAGTCAATGGATAATCATAAGGGATTATTTAATTCTCATGGAATATGAACTTAGGAAAAATTATAACTAGTTTGACATATAATAAAGCATAAAATACACAATTAATGTTATTTTACTTTGAATAAATTTCATTTGATTTAATTAATTAACATACTAATCCCATCCAAGGCACTCCGTTAATAGGAACCCATGTGTCACTCCAGGAGCACTATAGAGACCTATCACCATAGGATTCCATCCAAGGTGTTCCATATAAGGAAACCTGGTATCACTCATGATAATAAATAAATTTATAACCCTCTAATCCCATATATGGTATACCACATAGGGAACTAGGTATTACTTGTGGAATGGTACAATATCATTTCCCTCATAGCCCATCCAAGGTAATACAAAAGGGATCTAGGTATCACTCATGGGTAATTTAAAGGAATACACCCAGTGAGTCTGTCAAATTATTTTTTAAATAACCTTTGCATCACTCTGGGTGTGTTTCTATTCATTTATAACTTATAGTCATCATGTTTGATGATCCCTTCTAAGGTGTTATGAATCAAAACCCTCATATTTCACTCAGTATGGTATAAGGGAATGGTGTTAACTTTTTTTTTAACCCAAACCATTTTAAAAAAAATAAACTTATGTAATGTTTTCTAATTAATCTCAAATGGATAATTTCGGATACAACAAGAAAATAAAGGTCCCATACCCATGTCTTACCATTTTTTCCATTAGTTTATTTCAAATCACTTTTAATTTACGAAGGTCAACTCCACACACCTTATATAGTGGTTCAATTCAATTCCAATGAATAAAGATCATATCCCTATAAGTGGGAAACAACCTAAGGGATGGATTAAGTTTAGTTGATCATCCTAAAAAATTGATTGGTGGTTTTATAGAACTACTCTAAGCATGAAAATATCAATTTTTAATTAATTTTTACATTTAGGAAACATCACATAGAATGAATGACATGTGGTACAACAAAACATAATAAAACATTTAATCTTTAGGGAAATTGAAATAAACCACCTACCTTAGCTTGGTATTAGCCTCCTCATCCATTTTTTTCTTTAATTCAGGAAAAAATCAGAGAAATAATAAAAATATTCAATTGATCTAAACATAAGGAATATTATCTCACACAAATATTTCATTACAAATAGTGAAATAAATGAGGTAAGGAAGGAATAATATTATAGACATTATAGTTAGCTATCTAATGCAACTGATGGTGAAGAAATCAGACACTACATGAAGAACGAGGTTCAAAGCCTAAAAGTAGAGGAAATAGAGCTCTAAAGTGTGTAGTATGATGTGAAAAAGAGAAATAAGGAGGAAGTTTTTGTTTAAGTGGTAGGAAAAAATTAAATTTCTCACTTCATTTTAAGGGGAACACATTTGGCCAGATGGTTTTCCAAAATGCGCGCCTATATTTTTCAAATGGTATTAAGTGTGTGGTTTTCTATACTGTTTGGACAAACTGTGAACAACATTTATGCCCCTCTACAGACCTCTACAACACATTGCATGACCGTGAAACCCCCATTTCATAGTTCAAACAAACCACACATCACCCCTCAGGGACTTTATGATTGAGTCTCATGGTTAACACTAACCATGTTCTAAATCATGCAGCTTAGTATGCCTTTCCAAAATTGATAGCTTTGGGCTCCGAACATGTCTTAGATTCTCTTGAACCTATCCCTAGCCTCTTAAGCACAATAAAAAAAAATACAACAAGTGGTTTTGATATGAAATTTAAAGTATCCATACCTCTTTTGAAATTTGGGACGTTATAAGATCAATGATGAGTTTTATATATATTGAAAACTTCCATAATTTCTTCCATGACATATTTCTAAATATAATTTAAAAAATGACCGTATGCATCTATATTGTCTAATGGATATGATATCAATTGCGACAAAACAAGATTCTATTTGGACACTACTAATTTTTTTTATTGATTTTTTTTTGTTAAAAGTTGTCTTTAGGTATAAGTGAACATCAAACACTAAGGTGCATCTGAGTTAATAATCCCATAGCCACTAAGGATATTAATATCTAGTCAATACTTACTATATTATCATAAAGGAAACCTATATATTTAAATATAAAGAGATAATACCTAACTTATTTGGGTTAAGGATCTGGATACACATGAGTTGGTATGGGATGCAAGATTTCACTGAGCATAGTGGGGGGAGTAGTTCTAGAGATGCATACTATATAGAAAGTCATAACCAATGTGGTAGTTTATGTTCACCATGGTGGGTGATATGTATATTACTCTTTCACAATAAATATTCCTAAAAATAATTAGTGAATTGAAACTTTATAAGGTTTAAATATTTATATAAATTATAGTAGGGGACTCCATGTGTCAAGATTCAAGTACTTTATATTTTGAATGTTTCCAAGACTTGATTCTGCAGGTGGGTATTCAATATAAATTGGAAATGGATGGAACAAACTATACCAATAAAACATTATTTACTGTTGAATGATTTAGTATATGACAAAATCTATACACCAATAATCATGAATAAAATCAATTTGAATTATAATTGTCCAAGTATATTTATATGATCATCATATTAGGATATTGATTTTCAGGAACACATTATTTTTAGGAATCCTTATGGAATATGTCTATATGATGTGACCAAGAGGATACCCCATGATACATGTATATAAGGAATAAATAGAAAGGGTTAGTGAAATCAATAAATTGCAATGAGATATGAATATTACATAAATCCATTTATGAATAAATCAGGAATAGTGACCATACACAAAAATTTTAGGATCCGAGTGAAGCCTTTCCTAAAATTTATTAAATAAAGAGTAAAAAAATAGTTCAGGAGTTACAAAGGGTTTTATAAATGTGGGAGTGGATCTCACCCTGTATGTCTTCATCAACCATTACTGCACAATATTCAGGAGTCCTAATAGACCATACCATTTTCATTTCCATGATCATTCTCTTCAACAAGGCATCTACAACTTGATTGGATTATCTGTAAACATGTGAAATAATAATACCGAGGTTCCTAGAATATTGACTAAATTTAATCCAATGAGGTAGAACTTTCCAAGGAACATTTCTAGTTCTTACCTTATGAGCTTGAATAATAAGTTCATAGTCAGACTGAATCCTAAGGGAGTTACAATCAGGATGGACATCATGTTTTATGGCACATATCATGGCTCATAAATCATCTTTATAAGAAATTCCAATTCCAATGCAGTGATGGAATCAACCATTGACAGATATGTGGTTGTAATGACCCTGAGTTCTATCAATGGAAATTCCTTTATTTTAATTATTTCATATAGTATAGATCACAAAAAATCATATAGATAACACAATACAATCTTTATAAATGAACAATTAATTAAATAAGTTGTATTTGTAGAAGTTAAGGAACATATACCAACGAAATAGTAACTTAACCTTTGGAATAGTAATGTGACCCTTATGAATAATAAACCAACCAATAGAATTATAACCTCACCAATAAAATTATAAATAAAATTTGGGTATTTATAAATGAAAATATGATATATCTATATCTTATAATAAGTAAATAAATTTTTTAGTAATGATAAATTAGGTGTTGGTATTTTTGTGAATTATAAATTTTTAATCACAATTTTATAATTAATATAGTGATTTAAAAGAAAATATATTTTCATAAAATGTATTCATAAATTAATATTTTTTTCTTATTATTTTAAGATAATTTTATGATAACATATTTAATTTTTCAAAGTGTTATAAAATTATTTATAATTTTAAAATATGTGTTTTTTAAGAAAATGATTATTTTAATTAAAAATTAAATTTATTATATTTAGAAAAACATTTTCATAAAATGTAATTCAATTTTTAATTCTACACATCTAAAAATGGTTAGGTGGATTTTGGGAATTTTTCTAAAATACTTGAAATTTTAGTGAATTGTAAAATATGGTAATTTATGGTATATGTAAATTATATGTTAAATATACTATTAATTGAGTCATAATTGATTTATGTACCATAATATAAATCCATAATTAATTATTTTAACATATTTAGTGATAATTCTCAATAATTTAATAGTCTTGGTCCAAAATAATAAACTAATGATTAAAATAATGAGAAAACACCCCTCTCGTCCACTATAAATGCCACCCTTCACCACCTCTTCTCCTCACAACATAAAATATTTGATCCTTGTGAAAATTATTCCCAATACTCTTTAAAATCCCCCACCCATGTCTATGATCTCTTTTTTATCATCAAAATACCAAAACCGTTTTCCTAAGGAGGTTCTCAAGGAGGAGCAATTCAAGAGGTAAATTCTTCTTTCTTTTCTTTTAATTTCTTTTCAAGTTATTTTATTTTGTTATTATATCCTCAACTCACCTCATAAAATTGGAATAATAACTACAGTAACTTACCCATACTGTAATGTTATTATGTTAATGTAATAATCTATCATCAATACCACTTCTCCCATCTTTTTTTTTCTAAACATGAAATCATCACCCATGATGTGTCAATTTACCGACATCATGGACAATGCACATTAATTTTCCTTTAACACCTTAAATAATGGTCATAAAACCATTTTAATGGTTTAAAATATATTTTAAAATGTATGTTATAACCTATTTTATATTTTGTAAGTATTATGTATACATATTACTAAATGATAAATGAAATGAGTTCGTTTTAATCGAAAACCACCAAAACTAACCTAAAAAATTATCATTAACTATTTATCTAATGATTCATCCTTATAACATATAAAAATGATTTATAAGATGATTTAAACTTATTTATTTTCATTAATAACTGATAAATTCAATTCTATATTTCTATTTCTGTTTTACATGAAGTTCTATACTCTTATACAAGAAGACCAATCATGAAAACTAAGTAAATGAGTACTTGCAAACAATGAAATTGAACATTATAAATCATAAAAAAAGACATAAATGAAATTAATAAAATTATAATTAATAAATAAAATGTATAAAAGGTTCTTGAATTATTAATTAATGAATATATTTTTATTATTCAAAATATTAAGATCTAACACAGAACCGTTTCAGACATAAGGTAAGGGACCCTTTTCAAACCTCAATTTTCCTTCAGGTTATGTTTTCTCTCTCTTTACCCCATGTAATAGTAATTTATTTTTATATAATTCTTATAAAATATATTTATATGTTCCAAAATCATGTATCTATATCATTATTACTTCTTTTATGGTGATATTCATGTTTTATAATGTTCGCTTCTAAATTCTTCCTGACAAGCAAGCCTGATTAAAGGGAAATTTCCAATTTATTATTTATTTTCATGTACCATCCATAATCTATTTTAATCAAACATTATTCTTATAAAATTAATAATTTTACCATGAAAATATATCTTTGTTCATTTATGGTTTTATTTACAATATTATTCATTTTCCTCTTTTAATTCTCTTTAGCATTTTTCTTTAAACTACACTAAAATGTTTTATTTCTAAAGTTTCTAAAAAACCATTTTTACATGTTTTCCCTTTAGTTTAAAATTAATTATAATTATATATGAATATTTAACCAAATTAATTTTCATGTATGATTTAAATCCATTCTGTCATTGAAACCATTATGATATTCCCTTTTCTTATGCCTTCTGACATAATTTTGATAGCCAGTTCTTTCCATGGGTAGCCCTTATTCTTATGTTTGATTCCATATGCATAATTCTTCATATAGAACACATATTAATGAACATGTTTTTTTGGGTTCACCCAGATAGCACTACAATTCCTTGGGTAATGTTTACTCTCATGATACATCATGTTGGGATTAGGAGTGAACCTGATTCCTTTATGGGACTTTGTACACTATGTTATATAGTCTTGGTAGTTAGACTTTAATCATGTTTATTTCATCTTATATGTTGTTTTAAAATTCCTATGGTTTCATGGTTATATTCTCTCATGTTATACATTTTGTTCATCCTTTTTTTATTCTTGTTCTATTCCTTTTATGAAATCCTATTATGGCTTATAACCTATGTGCTATGTTTTATTCCTATGCTCATTTCGTTACTCGGATTTTAGCTCATCCCTTTTGTTCAAGTATTCCCTAGGTTATGCTATGCAGATGTATGAGCTCAATTGAAGTTATGAGATCATTATGGAGATTAAATAAAATTATTTTTTAGTTTGGTTTCAGGTTTTCAAATTATGTACCTAATCTTCCAACGACACAAGAATTTATGATCCTTTTCCTGTAATTTGATTGTTAATTACGCTTAAAATCATGTATTGATATGTATAAAAGGATAGGGTCTCTATAGTGGCGGGGGTAGAAAAAACCTCCACAACCCAAGTGTCCTTGCATGATAGAGGACTCACCATCCATATTTACCTTTATCTATGAGAGGATTTGTGGAATCCAATAGATAGATTTAAAAACCAAGAGTTTTCTAGGCCTTCCATGAATGCCAACCAATCTTAGATTGTTCACTTATGTAATTTTTTTCTCTAGGGATCATGTTTTAACTTTGGAAGCATCATTAACCTCTCTATGCAAGGAAATAATGCCCACATACAGATAGTGGGGTGGTTATTAAACAAAAATTCATTTCTTATGTTCCAGTAAAAAGCAATAATAGAGGCCATAGCCATAAGAAGAAGATTACACACCAGTTCACTATGTCTAGGATCAATTATGGACACCACGAGGTCTCCCATATATTTATTTTTATAGATGTTGATACCAAAAAAATATCATAAATATTTCCATATATATTTTTACGGCCTATATCCCGTAAAGAGGTGTTTCGTGTTATCTTTAGTCCTCAAACACATGTGGCATGATGATACAAGATTTTCACCAGATCTCTTATATTTATTATAGGTGGTAATTATACTTTTCAAGATCCTCTTTAGAATTATTATACCTACAGGATTTTTGAATTATGCCTTGAATTTCAAAAACTGTGGTGGTGTCATAACAGAACCATCACATTTTCACTTGTTGTACTCCATGAAATTTAATCGACCATTCTTATTAGGATTCCATACTAGGGTGTCTATATCCATAAAATAATTAATTTTTATTTGTAGAACAATTTTGGATGGTACAAGTTAATTGAAGGTATTGTTTCATATCACGATATCAGAAAAAACATTTGGTGCCTGTTTGGAAGGATATCCATGATGTCCTTTAAGGGTCTGTCTAGCCATGGGGTATTTTAATAGTTGAGATTGGAATACATACTAACCAAAAAATTTGAGTTACATATGATTTCATTTTAAGAGTACCATATTATAGGACAAATATATGATTCAAGGTATCTAGAGTATCCTTCCAATACAATTGTATTTAACTTGTTTGAGAGAAAATCAGTAGAATAGTTATTCGACACCAGATGGTTCCAAGTGAATTTATTAAGAAGGCCATCATTAAAGATACTGAGATATTTTATGCCAATTCCCCACATGTTAATTGGATTGATTCATTCCCTCCATGGAAAATTATTAATTTTCTTTCACGGATAGATCTATTCTAGATAAAGTTCATGATCTGGCTTTACAGGTCATTGATGAAAACTTCTTAGCTTTTCCCAAAATAAGGGGACTCTAAGGTAGGTAATTGAGAGGGATACCCTCTTCAACATAAGAGTTCTAGTGATCCTATTATACTTGGTGACAAGTAATCCATCCCCAGGGATAATGAAATATTTTTTCTAACAATTGGATTATCCTAACACTTCCTCATAGTTTAAAAAATTCTTTGATGATAGATATGATTTTCTTATAATATTGAACAAGGAAGAGGATAATATTAGAATACAAGAGATATGATATAGTAAAGGATCATCTTTCAAGAATGATTTGTTTATATATTCTAATATTAGAAACTTCACTGATGAATATACTCATGTATTCCTCAGTAATGACAAAGAGGAGTCTTGAGTGAAGGTCTCCTTGTCTAAAACCCCTAGTACATTGAAAGAGGCCTATGAGGGATCAATTTACGAGAATAGATAGCTTTAAAAATATGAGGATGGTTCTGATTAAAATAATGAATACATTTGAGAAACCATACTTCTTGAGGAAAAAATATGTAACTCCATTTCAGTGTTTCAAATTCCTTGGATATGTCAATTTTGAGATAAAATTTCCCATCCTTTGTTTTCCTCTTTATTATATTGAAAATTTCCAATGATGTGAATAAAAAATTATAAAGGCTTAACCTAGGTATAAATCTATTTTTTTTTTCGAGTAATGATATCCATAATTATGACTACCATCCTGGTCATAATGAATTTACTAATAATTTTAGGAATGATGTTCCCAAGTGAAACTACCCTGAAGTATTTAATTTCAATTTTATTCACTTTATTGGGTATGATATAAATGAAATCAGAGTTAATTACATATTTAACAGAGACATGACTGAATATTTACCTAATCACTTTCATCAACTCATTATAAATGTCCTAACAGAGCATGAAGAATTTAGTGGTAAAGCCATTTGGTCTAGAAGCACTCTCTATATTGAGGAAGAAGAGTGATATTTTTTACTTCTTATTTTGAAGGATCCATGGCGAGAGCTTATTTTTATTGATCCTTAATACAAAGGAATATCTTATCAAGAATCGTTTGGGCGATTTCCACCCCATAACCAGGGTAAATACCTTTTTAATTGTCCAAAAGTTTATTTGAAATTTCATTTTTATATGTGTAAAGGCATCCATTGATTCTTAAGGAATTATTATATATCCTTACCCTATTCTATTTGTCTATCCAATAGAATAGACTCATGTTCTTGTCACTATCCTTAAACCATATGAAATTTAGTTGGCTTCGATCCAACATTTATTTTATAGTTAAGAGACCATAAATCTTGGAGAGAGATTTAATTTTTTCTCTAGAGGAGTTATTCAAATTTTTAATTCTATTTTTGAAACATAAAACTCATTCTTTAGTAGATTTGATTTCAAGTTCTATATTTGAGAATGATTTCTTTCTGTAACCCCTTAAGAGGCCTTTAGTATGCTTCAAATTTTCAACAAGAATATAAAGGGGGTTTCTAAGGGACCCCATTTTCCAAGACACGAGAACAATTTCCCTTCATTCATGAGTAAAAATCCACCCATTTTTGAATTTAAATTGGCAAGGAACTATCCTTGTCAGATTATTAGAGAGTTCAACTATGATTGGGTTGTGATCAGGGTGACGTTCGAGGAGGGTGAAGCCCAATATCATAGTAGCGTCACTCCTGTCATCAATTTAGACAAATAATCTGTCCATATTAAATTCTTTTATTCCATTTAAGGTGTATATTCACCATGTAAAGGCATCTCTATTAATTGGTAATTTAACAAGGATGAAATAATCAATACAGGAGAAGGATTATAAGGATGAATCCCTATTGAAGTTAGCTCCAGTTTTGTCTTCATACCTAAAAATAGTGTTGAAGTCCCCTATTATCACCCATTTTTGATTCATGCTATCAGAGGATACCTTTAGATCCTTAAATAAATCCATTATGATAATACAGGATTTATAAGTATTCAAAAAATAGATAGATATAGTGGAGCATTAGGTGTATATTGAAATTGAGGCACTTTGGCTGTCCTTGTTGTATGTGAGGAGGTGGATGATGTTATGGTCAATGATCCATAGATGGTCCATGTCAGTATCATGAAAGTTCCATGAAACAAAGGTGTATCCAAGGGAGTCCCATTTAAAGGACTTCAAATTATCAAAGATTATCTTTGGTTCTGCAATTCAAATTAATGAGGGTTTATAGGCCACAAGATAATGTTTAAGGGCTTTTCCCATGGGAGAGTTCTCTAGCCCTTGAAAATTCCTATATAGGAGCTTCATTTATTAAGATATTTTCCCCTTGTTAAAGGTACTCCTTTCTATGAAACATACAAACATATTTTTTCCTTTTCCCCCATATTTATTCTTCCTCCCTTTGGGAATTATATCATCCCTTGAAAATTCTTTTCTCCCAGGGGCTCAGTTCTAGCATGACATTTAGTAGGTTGAATATACTCAATATTTACATCATTTTAAGTGGTACCAAACTAATTGTGTTTATGAGGGTGAAAATACCCATCCTCAGTATCCCAAAGTTCATCACTTAGGGGAGTGATTTTTTTATTTGATTTTACAGGCTCCAGAGTGTTGACTACAAGGGTTTTTCTTCTAGCCACTTTACAGGAATGTACCCGTGAGAAATAGATTTTCATTTGATATTGAGTATATTAACCTAGATATTGGATGTCATTATTTTGAACTTTTATAGATGAGTGGAGGCATCCTATAGTAACTTTTATGCATTACCATCAAATATCACTACAAAATTCATAGATCCACCTACCCCATCAGATAGAACCAAGGGTCTCAACTCTAATATCATCTCAGGACTTAATAATTCAGTAGGAGTGTCTCCCATTGAAACATATCCAGATGGGGGGAGATGCAATACCCTTATTCATTCTCATCATGGGTAATATCAGGTGCTCGAACATTCTTGTTAGTAAAGAAATTAAGGCCAAATTATTGGTTCATATTAGTATTTATTATAACATTTTGGCTTAGGTTGGAATCTTGATTCTTGGAATCCTACTAATTTTTACCATAAAATAGGCGGTCCTCTTCAAACTCATATTGATATTGAATAGCTTTTGAAAATTTCTACACTTCAATAATACCAATTGTAGTGGAAGTTTATTTCTCCATCTCCTTTACCTCAATCTTAAGGGATGGAGATTCCTGTTCAGAGTGTCCATAGGGGTCTTCTATAGGAGTTTGATCCCCCTATCCCGTCCTAATTTTGGATCCCTTTCCTCCATATTTTTAATTCTTAGGGCGCATGCTTACATGAGGACCATGATCCAATATTTTTTCCTTACCCTTTCCCCATTAACATGTAGCATCATCATTCCTCCTTATTTAGAAAATGTTGGATGCTTTATCCCTATTTCACACATATGATAAGTGACCAAAAAAATTCAATTAAAGAAAAATCTAAGATTCCTCTCATATTGAATCTCAATATTAATGATATCGTCCCTAGTTTTTTAAACCAATTATTCTACTAGGATGTTAGACATATCAAGATACACTAGAATCATATAATAGTGCCCAAATCATGGATTATCTATTTTTATATCCATCATGATAGGATTTACAACTATAGAGGATATATAGAAAATGATATGAAGGTTCCAATACAACTAATTCAGCTTACAGATACGAATCCAAAACAACATATTGACGTTCGTGACATTGTTAGGATCAAAATTACAGTCCCATTCCTAAATTTTCAAGAATCCATGCATCAAAGAGACTAACCCCAACCTCCATGCCCTCTTTTTACAATAATCTGAGCGGAATAAAACTTGGTAAAATCTTATCCCCATTATCTCCATCATCCAATCATTAAAACCCCATATCTCCACGATCCTTCAGGTAATATAGTATTTTAATAAATTCATTCTTTCATCAATAAATCCCATATAACTGCACCAATTTGAAGTTATAAATATTCGACAATACTTGGGAAAATAGAATTGGATGAGTTCTTGGCGTTTGGAGAAGTGGGAATACTAGTGATCAAGGGAATTGGATAATTGTATTCACTTAGTTTAATTTTTTATATTATCATAGAAATGACAAAATTAATATTTAATAACAACTTATTACATCCGGTGGTTACTGTATCTACAATATCTAGGTATATTGTGGTTTACGATAGAGATTAAGGAGTTGTTTAAAAACATATTGTTTTGTTTTTAGTTTATACCAAACGAAAGAGTTTTATCATTATTATGATAAGCTTTGACTATGGAATTCAAAAGGATGTCATGATTCTTATATGGTAATAAGAGGTGGATACTCAATTATATCACTACCTGAGGGATTTTCTCAAGGTAGTAATGTGATAGTAAGAAGATTCACCACATTGACATTTGGATTCACCAACCCTGACCATGGTAATGTGGTAGGCCCTATAGCTATAACAATACTAATTAGTAGAATGTTTAAAAATGTGATAAATAACCAGTCATTGGATCTATTTCAAGAGGAAATATTTTGTATTTTTTCCCCTAGAACTAACTACATTTCAATTTATATTTCATGTATATTCCTGAATTTGAATATTAATAAATATATTATCACATATTAAGTGTTATTATGTATAAAATTAATGTGATAATTTAATAGAATCTATGTCACATAAAATAGTCATAACAGTTCCCCACTATGATGAGAACCTTGAAATTCCAGGACAGTATTTTAAGTGTCATCAGATATTTTTATATATGATTATGTGTAATGGATCATTGATATTAATATTATTATTAATGCATGTCATGACTCACACAATTTGTTTTATTATCATAAACTATAATGAAAATAGTTCATAGTGATGTTGGTGATGTTTGATGCATCATTAATGAAATGTTATTAATCAATAAGACAGGGAATGATTTTTCCCTTCCATATTTATGAAAGTTGATATATAATCTCTTTGATTGAAATTGAACTATCACATCAAATTCCAAGTATAGGGTGCAAGGACAGGTTTATTTCATATTGTCAAAGAAATATTTATCTAGAATATAGGTTGATGATATGATTTTGTAACCTGCTTGTGGAGACATTGTGATATATGGATTATATTATAGTGTAAGAATTCATGTGGGGTTATTGACATTGCAAAATTAAATTCTTTTTCTAGGGTGCATTGATCCATTTCTAGATAGTTATATTGGACTTTAGGAAATACCCCATAATAACAATAAGAAAGAATACTAGTGGTCTAGACACTAAGTTCTTACATTAATCCCAATTAAATTATACCTGAATTTAATTATTAGAATAAATATTATTATCAAGGTTGAGGAAATATTTTTTTCTCGATGTATTGATTGAAAATATGAAATAAATATTTATTCATAAGGTAATTGTTTGATTAAAGGAATATATAATATTTATTTATTTATTATTATTTCTAAGGTAATAAGTAATTATTTATTCATTGATACAAAATTTATTTAATTACATTAATATTTAACAAATATTTATTCACTATATTGTGAATATAATATTTATTTTATGTGCTAACTATTTAATAAATAATTATTCAAAATATAATTAATAAGATAATTATTTTATTTATAAAAAAATAAGTAAATAAATATATATTTAGATATTCGATAAATGCCTTGGAGGATGAGCATACTAATATTTTTTCTAGTGATAAATATTAGTTTTTAAGATGGTGAAATAATATTTATTATTGTTCTAATTTCCCCACACCATAGAAAATGATTATAATAATAATATTACATAGAATGCGGTCATATGAGGTTTAATATATTATATAAGGGCCTTTGTAGAATTAAATAATATTTTATCTCTAAGACTATCTCTATAAATATATGACTATATCTATTGTGTAGTGATTGATTGATATTAATCAACATTGTGTATGGTTGTGCACATAAAATTATAGAACTCTCTCTAAAGTATTATTATGCACAATGAATTATAGAGCTCTCTATCAAGACTAAAGAGTGATCTATAGATTCCCCACCCTCCTCCAACATCTAAAGAACGAGAGTGCAATGATAATACTTCAAACACGAAGGAATCATCATTGTGATCAAGATGAACGCCAAAAGATGATTGTTTTATCATGCTAGAACCTGAGAATCCATTGTTGTTGTTAAGAGACCATAGAAGAATATGTGGAACACTGACAGATAGATTATATACTTGGATCATACAAACTCAATGATGGTAGACCAAAAGGGGTTCCAGATGACTAATATTTTCACTGAAGAAAGATCTCAAAACTGAGGTATTCATTATTATGATACATTTAAATTAATTATAAATTTAATGTGAAAAGATATTATCTAGGTTATAGAAACAATAATTTTCAATATTCTTTGGAAATATTTTGTTGGTCATGATTTTTACATCTTGTAAAATGTGATAATGATCCATTAAAACTGAATATTTCTAACTGAGGATCGAACCTAAGAAACACTTTTGTTACAATCAGAACAATCTAGTATATTAGAAAGCTAAGGCATAGATACATAATCATAAAGGTATGATAAAACCGTTACTTATAACTATATAGAAATTGAAAAATGTTTCCATGGATTTATTCATAGGACTCACCAAGTTATCTAAATTTCATAATTTCATATGGTTTTTAGTAGATCATCTTACAAAGTTAGTTCATTTTATTTCCATAAGAAAATATTTATCATAAGATCATCTTACCAAATATAAATTAAAGAGATGATTATGATTCATGGATTATCCCTCTTTATTAAATATGACCAATACATGGGGTTTACGTAAAGATTATAGAAAGGTATTTAGAATGTTTTCATGAATGAGATAAATTTTAGAATAACTTACTACCCTTCGACAGATGGATAGTTTAAGTGAACCATTAAAACTCTAGAGGATATAATGAGATCTTATTCAATGGATTTCCAAGGATCCGAGGATAAACATATTCCATTTATAAGGTTCTCATATAACAAAAATTTCTATTATGGTATTCAAATGGAACCATATGAGGCTCTATATAGGAAGGGATTTAGGACTACAACATATTGGGTTGAAGTTGGGGAAATAAAGTTGATTGGTCCCGAACTTGACATGAGATGATGGAGAAGGTCTAAACCATTATGTGGGATATAAATATAGAAAACTTCAATAGAATAGCTATGTCAATAACTATTCAATAAATATAGAATTTTAAGTTGATGAAAAGGTGTTTCTATGAACATCTCTATAGAAATAGGTTATGAGAGTTGGTTAGAAAGGGAATTTGAGCCCTAGATCTTTCGGTCCCTTCAAGATCATTGATCATGCCCGTGTCATATATTATCGCCTAGTCCTCCCTCCCCACCTATCCCAAGTGCATGATGTATTTCTTATATCATTTTGAGGAAGTACATACTAGATCCATAATATGTAATAAACTTCAAAGAAGTGAAATTGGAACATGACCTATCATATGAAGAATAACCCACAAGGATCTTGGATCGAAGAGACAAGGTTATGCAGAAAGAGAGCACCCATATAATAAAATTTATACACTAGGAAAATAAGATCGAGGAGGTTATGTTGGAAACTGTGGATGTAATGAGGCAAAATAATCCTCACTTTTTTTCCTCCATGTAATAATATTTTAAGGAAAAAATTATTTTATGGGGTGTAGAATGCAATGACAAAAAAATCTATATTTTTTAAAATTGATGATATGTTTGATATTTTGATTTATATGATACAACTAAAATTAAAAAAATCAATTTTTTTTAAAAGAACAGTATTAATAAATCTAAAATAAACTCTAAGATCATAACTAATTAAAAACTGTTACATTTAGAATATAAATAATTAATATGTTTTACTATAGAAAAAATGTTGTCTTTAGAAGTAGTTTCCCAAATATTTATATTTTATTTTAAAAGATAAATTTTAAAATTTTAGAATTTTAAATTTTTAAAATAACCTTATTTTATAAAATTATAATATGAAAATTTACTTAGTATTATATCTTGAATTTTTTCTGAAAATATTGATTTTAGTCAAAAAATACGTTTTTTCTGAAAATTATATTTTTTTCTTCTGATTTTATCACTATGTAATCATATTATAGAAGTATAAAAGCATTTAAAGTAATAAAATTTTTATTGAAGGAACAAAATTTTTAATTTCAATAAATTCTTTGATCTTATAAATCCAATGTCCCTCATGTTTAGAATAAAATTGAAACACGGGTTTAATGAAATATATATTCAGTGTATTGTTTGAATGAACTATTTTTAAGGTCATATTCAGTTTTGTGTTGATTTTTAACCCCCATAACATTTATTTTATTTATCATAAATCAATTTATGTCATTAAAATCATTAAAAATGATAATTTAATCTTATATATAAATTTAAAGATGGAAAACTTTATTTTTCTAAAAATTGTTTTTAAGTGATTAAGTGTGTTTATTTTAAAATTTGGTATTGAAACCTTTAGAATTATGATATAAAAAAATTATTTTTTAATTCTAAATTAGAAGGTTTAAATTAGGTAAATAGTTAAACTTCAATTTTGTTCTTTTAAATTTATTACTAATATTAAAACATAGTTAACTCGGTAAAAAGTGAAAATGGTAAAGTCCTTTTCTAAAGGGAAAGATTTATATCATGTTAAAAACATGTTTTGAAATGCATGGTTGAGGTGAGTTTAAACCCTAACCCACTTTCACCTCATTTTTTTTATATTTCTTTCTATTTAACCTTGAATATTATCATTATATTGTTGCAAATGTAAGGGTTAATTCGAAAACTACCTTTCACTTCACTTATAAAAATTCAACAATTCATCAAATTCAAGACTCAAATTACCTTTGAATTTATCATTAATAATATGATTTTTCTCATAATATAACCCTCCCTAACCACCATAAGCTTTTATTAACTTTTATTTTTCTCAAGTCCTTTATCTCCATGTAGTTTTCTAAGATAAATCTCAAGCTTCCAACATAAGTATTATTTTCTCTTATTCTTTTATTTTACACTAGTCCTCATTAAATAATATCTAAAATTATAAATAAAATGAAGTTAGTATCATTAATATAATTAAATTTCATTATATTAATCAAAAAATAATTATTTACTAACTTACATCAAATTTAAGAAAACAAAAACACATGCACCTCATCCCAGTTGGTGAGGTATCCTTAAGTGCATCCACAAGACCCAGGTTCAAAACCAGGTAGAGGCATATTTCGGGGTACTCTAACAGGTATTGTAAAAGTACTGTAGCATAACCGTACACTATACGGGTATTGTAGCAGAACTGTACACTGTATAGGTACTATAGCAGAACTGTACACTGTTCGAGTACTGTATCAGGAACTCTAGCAGGTACTGCTCGGTACTGTAGCAGCTAGAACTATTCACCTTGGGCCATCGGTTTGGTCTTGGAGTCCTTAAGGCTTTTTGGACACCTAGGCCTTCGAGTTAGTAGGGATTTCAGGACACCTTTAAGGCCTTCGGTCCACATGCAGTTTCCCCAGACACACTACCAAAAAGGAGCTTCCCCAGAAGAGGATTCAGAGGAGGTGCACTTACCAGAGAATAGACAAATGGATTTTCAGAATGAGAGGGTATGGCTATGCCATGGGAAACAACTTATTCTTGCATGGGAAGCCTAGCCAGATGGTCATACGAAGGTGGAGAGCTATTATCATGATGCAGATGCTGGGGAGGGGTAGTTCTTTGTAGATTGTATGGTTAAATTTCCTAAGACCTTTGGGTCATGTAATCTTCTAAGCCTATGGGCTATGTAATCTATGAGCCCATAGGCCTTGTAAGGGTTCGCCCACATCCCCTGAAAGGATGGTTATCAAAAAATCAATAAAAATGAAGGCCTTCGGGCCATTCGGTCTAAGAAAACAAAATAATGTTAACCATGTGTTGTGCAGACTACCACCTCCATGAAGTAACACTTTTTTTTTCATATTGTTTTTCTTATTTATGAAAAACACAAAAAATATGATTAAAAACCTAAGAAAATATAAATTATATCATTATTTTTATGTTATAATTATATTATACACTTCCTTAACCATATCCACCCATCGAGATATAGCGTGTTCATGTGTGGGTTGGTTTAACTGCCGACTTGAATAAATAAGATAAACTCTAGCATGGATGACTATGAGAACTAAACTAATATCATTATTATAATATAATAAGTATTTAAATATTGGTTTTTGGTTCTATAATGGTTTTATTAACCATTTAACATATTTTTAAAATATCATCAATGACTTCTAACATTACTAAAATAAGTTGACACTGATTCAATTTTCATGCAAACATAGACAAAAAAATATAATAAATAGATAGAATACAATAATAAATGGTTCATATTTAATTAATTATATACAAATAAGTGTGCTATGAAGTTATATAATAAAATTAATTTTATTTTTTAGGAATTTAGTCACATGCACAAAACAAACTTGGATTGAGGTAAGGGTTTTCATATAAATTTTTCCTTATTTAAGAAACAGTTTATTTTATATATATAATTTCATTTAAATTTTATATATAATACCCATTGGATATATTATATCATGAATTATATTTTTTCATGGAATTTGATATTTAACTTCAAGTTCTATCACACTATACCCCCCACTCTCTCTTTTATGGGGTTTTATTAAAACCTTTATTAGGCCATAAGGGTTTTTTGTTTCAATTTCTCTCCATTGAGACATGTTTTAATGTTATGAATCAATTTATTATCTATATAGTGTATATAATACAAAGAAATTTATTTTTGAATAATAAATTATTTAATGAATCATATTTATATATCAATATGATTTTACATCTTCCAATGCATTTTGATTCAAATTTTATGAAATATCTAAGGGTTTTGATAACTCCATTACCTTTCATTGAGTTATACTCCTATTTATTGAACCATACCATTAAAAATTTGTTATAATAATCCCAATTATGATTTTATGTCATAAAACCGATTTATTTTCTATGGAATTATGTTTTATATCCATGTATTCCTCCATGATTATTTCATTTATAAAGTGTAATATTTCAAAGATTAATTTCTGTATTTTCTATTGAACATTTCGTTTATTTCTCCATATTTTCACTTCCTACCAAAGTATGCTTTTTTAGAATGTTATTACGTATTATCTATTATGACCATAATATTTCTCATTACCCTTTTTAAAAGGAATATTTATAAACTCTTAAAGAGATGTGGGTTTCGACCCAAGTATAATTTTGGACATAAAATTAATTTAATTTTAAAATATTACATTTTTCCCCTGAACCACATTTTATTGTAAAATAGAATTATTCTTTCAAAATTATTTATTTATAATTTTTTTTAATTTTTATTTGAAAATTTATGAGAAATATTTTGTAAATGATTTTAGATTTCATTTTATAATTTTTTTACATTGGTTTTAAAGTACCTTTTAAAAAGATTTTCTTCAAATTTATTTTCAATATCTAAAAGATTTACCTCCAATAGAATAGTGTTTCATAATTAAACCACTATATTTTCTTTTAATTTAAATAATTTGGTTGAAAAAGTTTGGGTATCATTTGATTTTATTTTTGAACCTATTTTTTGATATTCCATTTGATAGAGAACTAAAACCCATTTTCGTTTATATGTGTTATTTTTTGATATGATGATAGTTTTTTATGTGGAACACATATGTATGAATTATGTGATGGGTGGGACCTATATCTACCTCTAATTTACCAAGTAAAGGTTTATATATCTTGGAATTGAAATTTTATATTACCAGGTCTGTGAGTTGCTAGGATCATAAAGGGTGAATGCGATGGTGTTTAGATCTGTTAATTTTATTTGGGTGAATAGGTTAGTGATTAGATAGGTTCAAAAGGGCGAGTGTAATGAAATTTAAGTCTACACACAATTTTATGTGTGAACATGTTGGTGGGTAGCTGGGTTAAAAATGATAATAAATCCTATGTTTATGATTATGCCAGTTTTTTTCCAATGTTCTATGGATCATGTTATATGCTCCATGTTTTATTTTCTCATTCCATGGTAAAAGTGTTTTCATTTAATATATATATATATATATATATTTCATACCTATGGTTAAAACTTATTTATGTATTTTATTTTAAATTAGATATTTTTTCTTATTCATGCTTTCCCACATGTTTATTATCTAACCATTATAGTATTTGGTATATTTTTCCTTACAGAGAGTTTGATATCACCCCTTCTTATGTTTTCCCTTCCATAGGATTTTAATATGATTATGTCTCAAGGAATTTTTAAAAGGGGGTTTAGTTTATGGAAAAATGTATGCAACATGTAAAATATGTGTTTTTAGGATTATAGTCCAAAATACACTAAATCTTTTGGTCCTTGGGACTTGTGACTGTTCTTGGGATGTATTTATTAAACCATGGTATACATTTATTATTTATATATTTTTTGTAACATCCCGAGATTTTATGAAAAATATTCTTTTAATTTCATTAATGTCTTGTGTTATACTCCACACCAAAAGGAGCTTTCACAACACGCATCCTTGACTTGCCTTGCGTTACACGCAATCACGACCTTCCTCGATAGCGTGTGTAGTATGCAATACCGAGTTTTACTAAACAACAATATATTATTATAATATTATTATGAACTAGGCGTTATGAATAGTATTAACTAAATTTTGAATCTTATAACATTATTATTCGTCTTACACATTTTCTAAAACATGGTATAAGAACAAAATAAATTTTTTGGGTAAAATAAGTATTTTTTAAAAAATGCAGTTTTAACACCTTTTGATGGGGCACCCACTTTAAATCTAGTTTTTTACATGTTTATATGTTCAATTTGACAAAATAAAATTCTTCTTTTGAATCAGGATATAAAAATTTACATTTGATAAAGTTTTGATATTTTTCCGAGAACTTTCATATTTTAATGAATAGTAAAAACACGCTATATTTTAATTAAAAACAACATTTTTCATCGTAATATCTTATGTGGTTAAATTATAATATTGAATTGTTTTAAAGTATAAATAGAATATATTTTTACCATTTAATATAATGTATGTCATTAGCATTGATTTTACCTTGAATTCGTAGGTTAAATCAATTCAATCTTTTGCAATGTTCTAAAGAAAAACCCGTTTTCTTTCGACAACGGGATAAATTTTAATTTAATTTCTTCATATTTTGTGTATTGAATTTGGAAAAATGGATTCCATATTTGGAATCCGTGGGTCCAAATTATGTTAATAAGCTACTTTTTATTTTTGGGCATTGTAAATAGTAACTACGGTAAACTTTATTTACTATAGTTAAAGGTAAATCAGGTAATTAAGGGTAAATATAAGTTTATAAAATTACCATAACACTTGGAAAAATCCTATTGAATGGATAAAAGTAGACCCATATAACCTAAGGGTCTGATTAGATTTATTTTATGGACTTTTTTTCATGAAAATAAATTAATTATTATTAAAACCAAAGAATGTGACAACATGTCACTTTCTTAAATCTTATAAGTATAATAATTTTAATTTAGTGATAAACTTCATGAAACTTTAAACATGAATAGTCTCCAGAAATCTACTACAATTATATACATCATAGGAATTTATTTAGAATTTTAATGGATTAAATAATTATCATTTATTATGACACAAAGATGATGCAGTGATTGTCTTATTAATGAAATATTGATATAATTGATGTTATAAATTCCCAAATAAATGTAATTTGAGACTTTTTATGACTAAAATTAATTTTATATGTTAATATGACATGTTATTATTGATATACGTAACTTGGATGGAACTTATCATTCTGTTATGAATTTCATAAAAATCATGCACCAAATAGTGTCAAAATTGACATAAATTAGTTTTTAAAAATAATATTATATTATTAATTGTTATTTAATTCCTAAAAATATAAGGTTCGGCCAAATTACTTAGATAAGGATAGATATATTAATAATAAACAACTTGGGGTTCGTTTGGCTTGTGATGGTAAGTTTATTAACCATATGGTGTAAGAAAACAAAAAGACACGGTAAAAGTTAAATTATTTAACATAGAGTTAAATCAAATTGATAAGGTTAAAATAATAACCTAAACTTGTCTAAATCCTATTGGATGAGAGGATTTCGACCCATACCCACTTTATCTTTGAAATATGACCCTTTGGAACCATTATAAACCGAATTTGACCTTAATATAAAATAATATTTTGATATTTTCCTAAGGTGCCCCTCTCCTCCCTTATAAAAGGGAACCTCCTCCCTCTCCTCCTTACACCAATTTGAGCATTAAAGCTCGGCAAACCCCTGCCAAAATCTCTTCTCCACTTCCCTAGTATCATCCTAGAGGTCCTGGTCGTCTTCAAAGACTATCTTTAGTTCTTTAAGTGGAGGTTAAGTGAAGGCGCGTCAAAAAGAGGTAATATCCATTACCGATCTTTTTCAATTTCTTTCTTCTTCAACTTCTTATTCTTTAGTTGTTTCATGATAAAGTAATAAAATCAGTATTTATTATATACTGATATGTTATTATAAATATTAAAAAACTCTAATTAACCTTCTATCCATCCTATAGAAAAAGGAAATCACCGCGCGTGCGTACGTACGGAATACCGTCTCCACGCCGTGGTGTAATCTATTTTCTGCCATCACCTTAATTGGATGGGTATAATGGTATAATGAGTAACTATATATGAATATTATAAAGTGATATTTATACTTAAATAGTATAAATACACTTCAACACAATTCCACGACCATGGGAACGATATCATCGCTCGTGCGTACGTACGGACTACCGTCTCCACGACGCGATGAGATTCATTATCCATGTTAACCATTCCAGAATGATTATAAAGTATATATAATGAATAATAATGAAATATATGACATGTTAAATCTAATGTATTTATGTATATATATATTTCATCTACTTACTTCCATTCAAGACAATGAGGAAAGGAAAACAGCGTTCATGCGTATGTACGGACTACCGTCTCTATGAACGGTGTGTTTCATTTCATTTATCTATCTATTATATATATATATACTGAATATATATGAAATATAAATCATATTTTATATTCTGTAAGTAAGTAAATCATGATATAAGTAATAATAATGTCAAGAACAACAAGTCCAAACACCTACGATAAATGAAACGATTTTACCCAAAACGCTTCTTTAACATGGAATTTACAAAATAACGGGTAATATAAAGTCATAAGTGAACCATATATGATATCATAACAATGAATATGATTCTGTAATAATTTAATGACATTATTTAAATCATTATACAGGAGGTTCATATATGTACAAAGCATATCAGATATAAGGTAAGGGAAATATCACAATCTCATTTTTATCCGAGATTGTTTATACTTTGGAATTTACTAGGGTGTATTTTATCATCCACATACATGTTTCCTCAATATGTAAAATTATTTACATCCACCTACAATTGTTTAAATCCAATTTTACCCTTCTGTGAGTTTTTAGTAAAGGATATGAAAGGAATCTTTTGTCGTTTTTCGTACTAGGTACTTTTTGACTTTTCCGACAAAAGTACGAAGAATGTTTTTTTAACTTATACGGCATGAATGGATTTTTAAAACATTATTTCAAAAAAGATTCTTTTACAAGTTTTCAAGTTTATTTTTAATCAACTTATTTTAGTTTATAATTGTACGACATATTAAGAAAGGAAAAGTGTTTTTGAAGCAGAAAGGATATTTTCCTCAAGAATGGAGTACAAATGTTTTATGAAAATTATTTTCCATCTAAGATAATAAAGGGTTCTGTTTTTATCCCTATTATTACATTTATTTGATTATGTTGTGATGGAATTAGTTTTATGAATTCCTTTATTGTATATGAATTGTTTTATGATGTCATGATGTTTAAGATTCCCATTTTTATTACATGGGTTATGCAATGATGTATGGTTTATGATTTTGTGGCACGCATAAGAATGGTATCATTATGTGATGGGTGGGACCTATATCCCCCTCCAATGCATTGGGTAAAGATTTTATATCTCATGAGATAGACGTGGCTGGAATGGTATGTTATACCGGTTCAGTGAAACAGGACTGAAACGAGGGTGACTTGGTTCAGAAATGGACTTTGTCCACTAAGATAGTCTTGGCAATGAGTCTTGACTAATAAGATATGATTCTCTATGATTATGTGTGTATGCCACAAAGTTTCATGTTTTAAGTTATGATCATTGAGATTTCATTTCACTACTATGATTTATCCCTTGTTATGAAATTATGCTCTCTTTTGCAGGTTAAGATTTCCAAAATGTTATTTTCTTATGAAAATGATGTGATTGATATTTCTTTTGTTTACCCTTACTGATAATTTGAGCTCACCCTTTTATGTTTTCTTTTCCAAAGGATATAAATAAAGGTTTTAGGTAAAAAAAGGAAGATCTTTATGGGAGACGTTGAAGATCTTTCACAACGATTGGAAGATTATATTCTGAGTTTCCAAAGACACTAAACTATTACGATCCTTGTGTGTGTGTTTTTGTTATGTACTAAGTATTCCGCAAAAGTAATGTAATTTCCATGTACGTCAACCTTTGGGTCTCTACATTTTTTATGTTGGGAAACTTAAAGCCCAAAATCCTACAAACTTTTCTTGAAAACTTTTAATTATTACCAATCTCTCTTTCCCTTGTTCTTAGGTTTTTCACCCTCATCAATTTCAAATTCTTGAAGTTTATTTAAATATAGAGTTTTAGTTTCCTTTTCCTTATTTTTTTCTAAGGAAAAATTTCATCAAATCTATAATTTAATTTAACTATTCCTTAATGAAAAGATTAAAAACACATTCTAAATTGATTTATTTCTAATTATACTCTCTCACCTTTGAGATGACAACCATTGACATTCTACAGTATAGATTATATTTTAGAAAGGAATAATTTATTAATCTCTCTATTTAATTTATTGATCCATAACCTGTACTAGATATTTAATTCCTTCAAGACATGATTTAGTGTTTTTTAGAGTTTCTCAATCCTTCAGTTAATCCTTCAGTCTAATATATACTCATTTCTTGAGATCTTGGAGTATATTTTTCAAGATACTCAAGTTCCATATTGGTTTCTTTATTTTTATCAGTTTTAATTAAAGGTTTATGATCCTTCTCCATATGTGATATAGGATATAAAAGATTACTTATATTATAATTATTAGTTTTCATATTTCTCCTTTGGAATCATGTTATTGGTACTTCTCTAATATTGGAATTATGGATATGAAAATCCACAAACCTGATCATAATCTATATGACAGACAACCCTAAATTTTCCCTTTAATATTAGAAATAACTACCTTAATAAAGTCATCATGGTTCTCCTAAGGTATGTTCATATCCCTTTTAATTTGGATAGATTTCACTAGAAAATGGACTATTCAAGGACCTATTTATAGGAATTCATACTTAATAAAATTATGATTTTCCCTCAAATTTAGTTTTGAAATGAACCTCCAACCTTAATCATGTGAGTTTTATAAAGTTTCACTCTTCCATAATTTATTTCCATATCATTTCATATGTTTTTATTCAAATTTAAGAGGCCTTGGTGTTGCATTAATTTCAAAGTTTCCAAATAGAATTAATCTATGCCTAGGAATTCCACTCTCTTCATCCTACTCTTTTTTATTTCGAATAAAGTCTTGAAATTGTTTTTGAGGGTAGAAAATTTGGAATTGAAAATTACATGTGATAGAGGCCTTAATATTGAAAGTCTTACTTCATAATGGTTCCTTTTCGTGGTAGTCAATTTCCAATTTTTTGAATTTTTTTAGAGATCAATGGAACTATTATTTCCATAATAACCACTAACTTCTATTTATATAAGTGTTTTATTATCCAATGTAAGAACACCATAAAATATTTTGATGATAAATGATAGTGTAATTTAGTGGTTTATTCACTCTTATTACTATCTCTTAGACCTATCCCATTACTCATAAATATTTCCCACTTAATTTTGAGTGAAGTACATGATTTTTATATTTACCTTATTGGTTTTTTCAAATAGGAAGCATCTATTTAGAAATTATTCTTGAATACCACCCCATGTGTCAATGGACTAATATTGTCATATTAAACATTTAAAATTATCTTACTCTAAGAAATATAGAAAAAAATGAAAATTGATATCCTCTCCTATTAATCACTTGAGATGGAATGTATGAACTTCCATGAAAATTTCTGCCTGGAAAAGGTAAGAATCCCCCCTTAGTGCCACATTGAAGATTAGTAGGGACTATATTTTATGTTTCATGAGAATAAAATCCCTTTAATTTGGAAAAAAGATTAATTCTTGGCCTAATCCCCCTCACCTGGGTCATTTTAGGGTATTTCATATTTTTTAAAACATGAGGGAAATTATCCCTTTATATATGGATGTGTTATTGTCCAAATTTTCTATCCCTACTCATAAGGTGGTTTCTACCACTTTATATGCTTTAAAATTTTTTAGTCATTATTATATGGATTTTAATTTAAATTTATTAAATCAAGTGATCAATATATATGAAGGAATTCCTCTCAATTCCTCAACATGAACTTAAATTTCTTAATAAAAACAGTGAATATTCAATAATATAAATTTTATTTTTAAAACGGTAAAATTAGTGAATTAATTTTTTATTTTTTTTGTGTGATTTTATCTAAAATATAGATGTAAATCACTGAAAGTATCACACCTACCTTTGAAAAGACCACAAACTAGTTATTGTAAAAAATGTGATCATAAATACCAATGGATATCATGTCATCTCCATAGGGACAAGTGGTTGATTCACTAATATAATTATTTGTGGTTAGTGGAGAAAATATAAATCAGTTATGTTTTGAGTGAAACTATTGAGTGGATCCTTTCCCCCTCACTTAATTATGTTTTTATAATTTAAAATTTCTCATTTTATTTACTCAAACATGGGTAAAGAAACATGTTTGAATATTTCACTACTTTTAAAATAAAAATAATCATGTTTATTTTGTTTATTGTTTATTCAATTGGTCTTCACATTTGTTTTGTTTCTTATAAACTAGTTTCATAGGAAAATCCACATGAGTATGAGTTTATGAAGGAATCATACTTTGATGGAGTTAACTATAATTCATTTTAAATCCCCTTATGTGAATTATTTCTTCATAAATCCAACTCTGTGATATCTGTTTTAAATTCAGTTACATGGAGAATATGTTAACTTGAATAACCTTAAATGAATTAAATTTACATAAACCCCCTTACGTGAACTTTATCTATAAAAATACCCTTACATGATTAAATTTCCATATATAAATTCTATATATGTAAATCCACTTATGTGAAATCTATATTAAATACCCCTATGTGAATTGAGTCTATGTAAATCCCATTATGAGTAATCTATTTTTAATTATATTATATTAATAATATTCTTATCTGAATACCCTTACTTGATTTTTTTTACACAAATAAAATCACATGGAATATTTCTATGTAAATTCCATAATCTGAATTTTATCTATGAAAATTTCTTTATTTTAAATCTACTTATGAGAATACCCTTATGTTAAGAATATTCTTACATGATAGATTTTTCTGATGTGAATCTTTTTATGTGATGATTTTTTTACATTAATCTCTTTATATAAAGATTTTTTTCACATGATTATATAAAAATATATCTTGAATAACACCTACATGATTAACTCTTAAATTTCTATAAAAAAATTTCTTATATGAAAACTTCTTATGAGAATACCCTTTCTTTAACAATATTATTTCATGAAAAAAATTATTACATGAATCTACTTTAATGAGGAGTTTAATTATATGAATCTATTTATATGGGGATTATATTTTTGTGGTTATAGATATGTGGTTTTTGAATGAGTCTCATTTGCGTTACTATAATTTGAGATCAATCTTATGTAGAATGACTCTTAACTATTTTCTTGATTCAAATATTTTTTAAAAAAATGAAAAATATTCTCTATTTTTTCTTACTTTTCATATTTAGATTTACATCATATTCATGTTAATTATTTTAAATGTTTTTTGTTTTATAATAAATTATTACTTATTTTTATCTTTTTTAAAATAATTTGAGAGTTTTTTCACTAAATTAAATGAACGTCACCTCAGGAAAAGCATGTTTAATATTTATACAACATTCTTGGAAATTACGAGATTAAAATTTGTTTTTTTAATATGAAGAGTCTATCGTACATGGTTTTAATGGGTATTCTAAGGAACTTAATATTGATTATTATGTGATTATTTATTATCGTATTAAATGACTACTCAGTCTAATGATTTATCTATACAATTATTTTTAGATTTATATATTTTTGAAGCTAATTATAAATCTAATATAATTTATTATCATTTATTTATGAAATTAAAGTTTCATGTAAAAGGATAAACTACAATGAAAATATCATTTTTAAAAGTTTTTGTGCATAAAGGAACTCTATATATTGAATTTTAATATAACTAACATATTTAGAAAGTTATAAAACATGATTATGATGATTTTTATATTCAAAACTAGAGTGATATGTCATATACACTTATTAAAAAATAAATCCATTTAGAAAAGAAGTTTTGATATCCATTTCAAATAATTTAAATCCATGAAAAATATCATATGATAATAAAATTATTATATCTTATAATCATACAACCTGGGAAATGGTTTCATCATAATTTATACCCAATTCATAGCAATGTATTTATTGAACTAATCTACCCTTATTCCTAAAAATGATTTTAGATTCATCAAGTTTATCCCTAATACTCAATTTAACACTTATAACTTACTGTTCTTTATTTAGTTCAACTAAATTCCACAAATTATTTCTTAAAAACGGATTTAATTCCTCTTCCATAGGAAAAATTAAATTAGAATTTGTTAAATATTTATTAATATAATTATGAAAAAATTATAAATGAATGGATTTTAGGCATAAAAATTCCATAATGGAATTTTTATTTGAATTCTTGAATCAATGTTTCCAATAACGTTTTCTAAAAGGTGATCTCTATGTGATTTATATGTTCTTCCATGAGGGTGAATCTCTAGATCAACATGTGAATTTTCATCTTGTGGTTTGTTCTATCTAAAATCAATATCTCTAAACTCTTCTTCAATATGGTCTAAATCACCATTATTATCTTCCAAATTGTATTTATCATTTTATTTTTATCAAATTTAACATGTATAGACTCTTAAACCGGATTTTTTTTATAAAATCCTTAAGATTTACTATATTTTTAACAACTCAAAAATACACCATCATCATTTTTTATCAAACTTATATAAGGAATATTTGGTGATAATAATATACAATTATAACCAAATCCTCTAAAATATCCAAATCTTGATTTATATTATTTAGAAAGTTCATAAGATAAATTGTTTAGAATATATATTAAAATAACTCTATTAGACACATTCTGGGATATATTTAAAACTTATTCCAAAAAAATATCTAGTTTTTATTTAACCATTTATCATGGTTCTGTCCATTTCTTTACTATTTTACTTTCCCTCTCTACAACAATATTTTGTTATGGTGTCTTAGGGGATTAAAATTTGTTAGAATTTCAATTTTTGTCATGGAATTTTTCAAATTATATTTTCATAAATTCTATACCTTAATCACTCATAAGGGATAAGATTATGTTGGATTTTTCATTCTGAACTAATTTATAACACAAAAAAAACTTTGAAATAGTTTCAAATTTATGATTAAGAAAATAAGCCCATGTATATTGAATATAATAATCTACAATGATAAAGACATACCTTTTTCCACTGAGACTGGAAGTAGATATAAATCAAAATAAATCAGGTTGAATGAGAATTATATGTTTCATTGTTTTGAATTCCTGGATAGATATGAAAATCTATTTATGTTGTTTACCTTTCATGAAAGATTAAAAAATATTGGTGTCTTCCAACATTAAATCTCGAATCTCTAGAACATTTTGGAATTTGAAATACTTTTGCTATAGAATAAATCTAATATTCCCAATCCTATTATTCCAAAAAATATTATCTAACTATATAACATTCAAACACTAAAATTTTTGGTCAGTTAGTGAATAAAAATTTATTGAATAAATATTATCATCTGGATTGCATAAAAATAAGAAATATTTTTCATTAAAAACTATTTAATCATCATTTTGATATTCTATATTAATTTTATCATCATATAATTTAGAAATACTAATAATATTATGTTTGAATCCTTTAATATATTATTCTTTTGAAATGATAACCTATTTTTAATTTCTAACTTCTCAAAAACCTTTAACAATACTTTTAGAATCATCACAAAAGGTAACATTACCTCCTTCACATTTTTTTAATGATATAAAATTTTGTGCATCACCTATCGTGTTTCTAGGACATATACTATCCATGTATATTTTTCCCTTTTCAAAATTCTAATATGTATATCTGGTAAGGTTATATTTAATAATGTTTTTGTACCCTTGAAAACTTAGACCTAATTGTGCTAGAATAAGAGTTTTTAGGGACCCATAATGATTTCAAAAAATGGTTAAATTGTAATTTATAGGATAAGGATTTATAAATATAAGATTTGGTGTGAAAAGTGATTGTGTAAATATTAGAAAACACTCTCTTTAAAGATGTCCCTTCACACCACTTCTAAAATATGTCACCATTGAAATTGTTCATTTAGAAATTTTACAAATAAAGTCCTACACATTTTATTTTATTTATTTTATTAACCTAGCCCATTTTATATTTATTTATTTTTTTAATTATTACCAATTTATCATAAAATTACCATCCTTGAAAAAATCTTGATAGATATCTGTTTAAACTTTAAACTTCTTTTTTGAGCTTGTTATTTTAATCTAGAATAGATTTAAATTTTATTTCCACATCCTCATTATTTTTTTAAAATTTACCCATAATTTGCCATTTTATTTTTGAATAATTTTCAAATGTACATATATTTTATCAAAACTATGAAAGGAAATAATTATCTACATTTCATTTTCTCTAAGATTAATATTCTCATATTCACCTATATCTGAGTTTATAGTATAACTCCATCCATATTCAAATGCTATATTTTATTATTAAATTTTTATTCTTATTTTTCCATAGAAATATAGGTTAATGTTCCATTTACTCATGAATTCATACCATCTTAGTTCTGGACCATCATTAGGATTAACATTAGCTTTATTTTTCCCTCTATGATCATTCTTGGTAAAATCATTTCAAGTTCTTATATAATATCAAAAACCAATGTTTAAATAACTTTAAAAATATTTTATGATTATTTTCATAATTTTTATGTGATGTTCCTTAAGTTCATGTTGAAATCTATCACAAATAATATCACTAATCAATAAATAAGTCCAATATGAAGTTTAATAGAATATTATACCTATCATATATCAATAAAAATTATTTCTTCTAATTTTCCACATTTTTCAACATCAAATTTACAATAATTACTCATAGGATTAATTTATGTTTTACAATTATCAAGTAAAAATTTTCTTACCAACTCTTTAGAATACTTAAATAGATTAATATAAATTTAATCATCAATTTGAAATATTTTAATTCCAAAGAAGAATTATAATTCTCCCATAAGACTCTTGTTAAATTATATTTTCATTAAATCTAAAAATTATTTACACAAAGTAGCATTTGATGATCCATAAATAATTTATTCCATAAAAATTTATATTATAAACATTTATTCATAATTTTTCTTTATAAAAAATGTTTTATTAAACATTCCTATTATTAAACCATTTTTCAAAATAAAAATTAAATAATATTTCACACCAAGATCTTGGATCTTGGTTAAGTCCATAAAGAGATAATGATCATTTTATTCCATCCCTAAAAAAGGAAAGTCAGGTTTTCTCCTTTTCCTTGTAAAAGGATTGAATTTTTTATTTTTACTTGGTTTGAAAAAATGCAAGGTTGATTCTTACTTAATTTTATAAGGAATGTTATAAGTTATACTTCTAGAAAGAAAAAGTCTGGGTAATTGGGTTGTGCCTCTTGGTGAGAAAAGAAGAAGTTGTATTTGGGTTGTGGATGCAGGTGTGGGAAATTCATTTGTAATTGGTTGTGAATCCCCTTAAAAAGTTAGGCCATTTATTTAGTAGGTTCCACACATTCAGGTTAAGAGTGTGAAAATTATATTTAATATTACTTTGATCTAAAATAGTATAAAAATAATTAGGTTAAATTTTTTATTTTCTGCTATAAATTTATTATAATATGATAAGTATTCAAAATTTCATAAAGAGGTCATTTCACCCCTCATCATTATTCAACCATCTTACTATATGGACCAAATAAGAAAATTCCAGAATTTAATTGTTCTTTTAGATTTAAATGGTTTATGTGTTTTGGATATAGAAAAGTGAGAGTAAAAAACTAAAGATACCAAGGGGTTTTGATTACATTTAATATTAGTGGGTGACTTCAGGGTAACGATCAACCTAGTGAAGTGTACCAAGTTAATTTCCATTATGGTTTTTATTGGAAAAATAAAAAACTCAACAAAATCAAATTTCATGTTATCCTATAAACTTTAAACTTGGAAAGTGATTCCCAATGAGTTTTCTCATGTCTTCTAGTAGTAGTGGTTTCATTAATTTTCTATGATTTTGTTCCCACCACACCCCTTGAATTCTTATTCCTTTGGGTGAATTGATCCTAAATTATTTTAAGGATTTTTTTTAACTCTCACTCCCTTACCCATTCCCCAAAATCATAAAAATATTATCCAAATAGTTATATCATTAAGTAAAAATACAAGAACAATCATAAATCTATTATTAATAGTATAATGACCCATACCTTTTACAAACCATAATTATGGGTTTAATAAAAATGATTGAATTTTATTATATTCACATGATCCTTTAGGTTTTTAGTTTTTTATAATTAGGAAATAATATTACATATCAAACCATTAAAAAAATATAGACACCTAATTTAAATATATATTTCTACCACAGAAATAAGAATCTTAAATTTAAACTCATGTTTTATTCCAAACATGTTCACTTATTTTTAGATGAATACACATCATAGTAATATAAAACTTTCAATTGTTTCCACTCATAATTAGTATATATTAAAAACATTTTTAAACTTAGGATGAATAAACAAATATTAATAAGTGATAAAAAAATAAATAAACCCATTGTTCCATTTGAAAAACTATGGTATCCATAAGAAATTTCTTCCTTTTTATAATAAACATTGAGATCAAATATTCATTTCCTTACTTATGAAACCAGACTTATTTCCCAATGTTTTTCATAAAACAATTTACAAAAAAAATTAACTTAAAATCATAATCTTGAGAGTTTCTTAAAAAAATGGGAACCCATGAAAAATATTTTCTTTTAAAAACCTTACTTTCACCCTTAAATGGGTCATAAAAATTATTAAACAATAATCTTGTTTACTTACATTGTAAAATCCAAATATTTATATAGTTTTTTTGAAAGCATAGAAAATTTATGTAGGGTCCTTGGGAAAGTATCTTTAAATTCACCATTACAGGTACACCTACAGTAGAATCACTTAATTGTATAATTCCCATATCTCTTAGGAGTAATCTATCATTGGTAAACTCTATTAGTTTACCCAATGTATTGAAGAGCTATATTATGTTCACACTGCATTGGAGCTATATCAAGATCACCTACCCTTAAAATAACTTTTACAACAACCATATCTTGAATAAAATAGATATAGATTTCACTATAACACTAGAAATCATTTTAATTTTCATTCAGTCCTATAAGTAATAATATGTTTAGTTATCTCATAAAAATGAGAAGAAATTTCCATTTCCTTAGATTTTTTAGATTAAAAATTCCCAGAAGAGAGGGAATGTAATATTATTTGGAAGACCATATTAATTTTCATAGGAATATTGATAATTTATAATGTCTATGATGGTTGTAATAGGCGATCAAGCTATATATATATTAAAAACCATTTTTTAACTTTTTTAAAAAATAAAAAATAACCCATATGAAAAACAATGAAAACATTACTGTTTAATAATTTTAATGAAATTAAAAATAGTAAAAAATAAAATCTATAAATGTTTGAAGAAAAAAAAAATAAAATTCTTGAAAGATTTTAAATAACTCAGACATTGAATAATAATATTTTTTAGAAAAAATTTAAAACTTTATATTTTTAAAAACACCCTTACCTAGAGTCTAACTCACCACACACATTCTTTATATACAATATAATAAAATTTTATTAAATATTTAATTTATAAAGAATCATTTCCATGTTTTTTACCATATCATAAACTCTTTAATTTAATTAATTTCCATGTCTTATAAGGCTACGAACCCTGGGACCAATGCTAGGGTTATCTTTTCTCAATGATTCCCGTCCTCATTTGGAATTCCTGTGGACTTAGCACCCAGGTCAAAATGGATTTCATTTATTTTACTATGCACAAATTCAATATTTTTCTTATTACTGTCCATGAACATAAGCAGAATATCTCCAAAATCAACGAGTTTTCTAGAAGAATCGGGCCACATGGTTCCATGCATGCGGACCCATCCAACCGCTATATATGGATCATTTGGAACATGAACTTCTCCGTGGACTTGGTTCAGGAAAGAGACCAGCATATCACCACCATGGTTACCCACAAAAATAGATCCTTCTTTGTGTCCTTCATTTATGGGAGTTGTGATGCCCAACAGAGGAAGATTTTGTGGGATGATCTCAATGCCTTCGATCCTAGTAGCCTCCCTTGGTTTTTTTGGAGGAGATTTTAATGTCATTTCCAAACCGGACTAGAAGAAAGGCAGAGGACCTTTCCCCAGAGAATCTAGTTGGGACTTTTCTCAAATCATGGCTGGAAAAGGCCTCATGGACCTCGACTACTCGGGCGATGTATTCACATGGTGCAACAACCAATGTGAGGAGGGATGCTCGTGGAGTCTCCTGGACCAATGCCTTGGCAACATGAAAGCCGTTACTTTGTATCCCAATACTAAGGTCATACACCTGGTGCATGGGATCTTGGATCACTCTCCGATTCTGGTCCCCCTCTCTGCGAGTCAGGGGACCCATGATCGTTTTAGGTTCTTTCAGCATTGTACTGGACTCCCGAATTTTTAGCAGTTGGTTAAAGACTCTTGGAGTGAACCTACTCAGGGAAATTATTGGTCTTCCATTCATAACAAACTGAGGAGGCTCAAATTCAGATTACAGGCTTGGTTGAAGGATATAACACACCGTGATAGGGAAATTGAATCTATCATGCAGGAGGTTGGTTGTCTTGAGTCTAGCTTGGAGGGGGCCTGGAATGAATAGATCTTTGAAGAACTTGCCTCTAAGAAGGATACTCTTGTAGTCATGATCCTTAAATAAGAGTGCCTTATAAGAAAAAAAGTGAGGATCAGATGGCCTGGTGAGGTTGATAGGATCACTGCCTATTTCCATGCTTGTATCAAAGATTGGAAACACTTTGTTCAACCAAATATCATGAAAAATGATGATACTTATTTGGATGAAAGAGATGTTGTGATGTCCCTTGCTCATTCCTTCTTCAATGATCTTCTAACTAGAAAAAATACATGGATTTCTAATAGATACCTGGGAGATGATGAGTGGATTCTAGAATACATTCCCAATCTTGTTTCTATCCAAGATAATTAAAGGTTGGGGGGCCATCCCCGAAGAGAAAGACATCTTTGAGGCTGTTATGAACCTCAAAGTGGAAAATGTGCCAGGTCAGGATGGTTTTCTAGGTATGTTCTACAGAGACTCTTGGGATGTGGTCAAAAATTATTTATCAGAGGCCATTCGTGACTTCTTCAGGGGAGGTAGGTTTCCTAGAGTGGCATGTGCCACTATTCTAGTGCTCATTCCTAAAATAAGGAACCCCTCTTCCATTTTTCATTATAGACTGGTCATCATGTGCAACTTCCCCTCAATGTTCTGGAGAGCATTATCAACTTAAGGATTACCATTCACCTTCCACATTGGGTCTCCATGGAACAAAATGGATTGGTGAAGGGATGATCTATACAAAGGGCTATTGAATTGGGACAAAAGATGATGAGAGATCTCAATACAAAGACCCATGTTTCAAACACAGCCATCAAACTTGACATGAATAAGGCTTTTAATAGACTTGAATGGAGGTGCATAAACAAGGTGATCTCAGGTTTGGGTTTCTCACCCTAGACTACTAACGTCATTTTAGATGTTTTAGCTCCTCGTGGATGAATGTTACTTTCATGGGGAAGTATCATGGTTTCTTTAAGGTGACCCGTGGTCTATGATAGGGTGATCCCTTATGAACGAGCCTCTTTATCCTCGTACAATACATCCTCAGCCGCCTCATCCATAAAGGAATGAGAAATGGCGGGATCCTCCTGTTCTGGAGATGGATGAATATTCTGCCCATCTCCCACATCATATTTGTTGAAGACACATTAATCTTCATTAATTCCAATAAGTGTTCGGTCTGAGGACTCCTTAGGGTGATTGAGGAATATTTCATTTGGAGTGAGCAGACTATTAACAGGTCTAAGAGAAACTTCATCATCTCTAGCAGATGATCTTCCAACCGGGTGTCCTCTTTGGGCTGTATTCTGGATATTTAGAGAGGAAGTTTTCCCATGGATTATCTTGGAGCTTCCATTTCCTCAGGAAAACTTTGGATTCTTGATTTTGATCACATCACTGAAAAGATCACTGATCATATCCTTAACTGGAAGAACAAATTTCTTTCCTTTGGGGGTTGGATTGTGCTAGTTAATAGTGTTATTTTGGCCTCTCCTGTCTATGCTCTCTCTTCCATCAATGTTCTGAAAAAATTCGTCAGCAATATTGACAAAATCTTGGCCTGCTTCATCTGGGATGCTCTCGTTGAAGGAAAACACCATTGGGTGTCCTGGGTGAAGATGGAGAGGCCCATTCAGGAAGGTGGTATTAATGTTTGAATACTCATAGACACTCTTCTTTATAAGCACACAAAACAGGCATGGGAAATCCATTAGAAGCGTTCAGTATGGGGCAGGGTCATGTACAACGCTTGTGCAGAATACCCGAAGATGCATAGCAGCCATGCATCTCTTTTCATGTCCATTATCATTCCCAGTATTACTACAATTCTTCCTCACACCCGTGGGATTATTGGAGAGGGGGATCTACCCTTCTGTCATCACAACTGGGCTGGCATGGTGCTTGGATTTCCAAGATTCCCAACCACCAACATTTCGTTCATTGAGGTGAGTAAATACCCAAAATTCCTCAGGGTAGTCCTAAACGACAACCAGCAATGCGCCTGCAACCTTATCGAGTTCACCTTTGACCCAGATTTGTGTGTGTTTACTCTTTCCTCCTCAGGGGCCTTTTCTACAAGGGATTATCAAAATTATCTTTCTCTCCAGGGGCACACTGATTTTTGGAGTGAGGTCTGGTTGAAGGAAATTCCCACAAAGTTCAACCTTTTAACATGGCATATTAGAAAAAATGTGATCCCCACCGATGAGAACGTTAGAAGATGCGAGATAAACATGGTTTCATTATGCTCTTGCTACAAAAATCACAAAGTGGAAAGTGTGTCCCACCTTTTCTTTGAGGGTGAATGGGTATGTGACGTTTGGTCCTTCTTCGAGGACTTCACTACCATCTCTTACACAATCTGAGTGATGTGTCTTTTCTTGCCCACTGGTTCCATGGCTCAGGTGATAGTGGTCTGGAGAAAATGGCACATTCCATCATTTTTCATGTTGTATGTTGGCGCTTATGTCAGGACAGAAACAGAGTGAGGTTTGAGGGAATCCACTCCTCAGTAAGAGGCATCATAGCTAGAGTTGCAAACCTTCTTCTTGACCTTTCTAGGCTTTCTCAAAAATGGCATGATTCTCTATCCCTCCACCTAATTTCTTCCAGCATCCAAGCCCCTCTTCCCAGTGGCACTCCTTTTTGAGGCAAATGGATCTGATGGATTCCTCCCCCTATAGGCCTAAAGCTCAATACAGATGGGTCCTGCATCTCATGAGTCATGAAAGGAGGAAGGGATTTCCGTGACACCAGTGGCTCAGTTATCTTGGCATTCACAACTCACTTTGGTTGTGGCTCTTCTCTGTAGGCAGAGGCTCACACCCTCCTCACTGGTCTTTCCTTCTTCCGCTTGGGGAACATCCCCATCTTTGAAGTTGAGACTGATTCCATTATCCTCCTCAATTCTCTAAAAGGCATTGGGTCTATTCCCATGTAGATTGCCTATATCATTAGAAATTTTCAAGGCATGCTATCCACCAACATTCGAATTGTTCACACATGGATAGAGGGGAATAAAGTGGTAGATCACCTTTCCTCTATATTGGCTCATAACCCCGGTGTGTCTTGCTTCTATGAACTAAATTTTTTGGGCCCTGGGGGGGTTAACATAATTAGAGGGGATGCCCTTGGTTTGCATTAATTTCGCCCCCTAGATTCTCTTTTTTATTCCCTTTTTGTCCCTTGTACTTTCCTTCTCCCAATAAATAAATAACTGATGATGATGAAATATATTAATTTGATCTTTCATGGTTTGATGACATTCAGTTCATAATCCTAAGACAACTTCAATAGGTTGACCATGGTAAAAGGGGTCCAAGTTACATCATCTAAAGAATATTAATAATTAAATAATTATTATTTTTATATATTAAATTTAATTTTATAATAATCCATTTAGTATGTAAATGAAAAAAATTCACATCACTTCATGGAGGTGGTAGTCTACACATACACACATGCGATGTTATCATTTTCCAATAGACAAAAGGGTAAGATAGAAAGTAATATATTATCTTTAAAAAACAATAAATCTATCCTAAATATAATATATTTTAATTAAATACATCATGATAACCTTATATGTGAATTGGTGTTTAAAATTGAAACACATCTCTTCATGGAGGTAGTAGTCCACACAAACGCATGAGTGGGGTGTTCATTTTCAATTGGATGGAAAATGTAATGTAAAAAGGTATTTAGTATTAAAATAATAAAATTTCATTATAGTAGAGATATTTATGTAATTATATGATAAGGTTTATTATATTTTTGAAGGTGGTATAAGAGGAAATAAACTTAAAAGGATCTGCTTAAGACTTATAACTATTTTTTGAAATCTCCCTTTCGATTAAGCTTAAGGCCTTTGGAGGAGAGGTTTATTATAATTATAGGGATTTTGGAACTTTTAAATCTAATTTTATAGATGTATTTGGGTATATATATTTTATAAAAAACCAGTTTTGAGTTGTATTTGGAAAAGGTTTAAGTCAGTCCCTTTTGATAAGGAACAAATAGTGGCATTTTCATAATTTTCCAATCATTCAGTGTCATGTATGTAATTTTAAAAACTACAAGTGAAAAATAAATAGATATTTAATTATTTTATAGAGTATTTTATATAGACTATAGTAATGGTAGTATTTTTATTATTTTTTAATTATTATAAAACAATTTTTAAGCAGTAAATATTATTTATGGTCAATTTCAAGACTATTCACCAAATTTGACTGTAAAGGCATCAAGATAATAATGGAATCGGAATTTAAATACTATTAATACTACTTTATAATTTTATAATAAATTATTTGAAAAAAATAATTCTATCAAATAATATTACATTTAATTTTTTTAAATTATTTACATTATTTTTTTACTACTTGCAAAAGCGTTGCGTCAGTGCTGTGTAAACATTCAAGGTAATTATAAAATCAATAAAAACTAAAAATAAATTAATATAATTAATATAGTTTATTATTTATAAAATTTATAATCTATATTTGTTGATTTATCATTTTTATCTATATGTATGTCATTACAACCTAATAAGTTACAGAGTGATATTTTATAGTTACATTTAACTTAAAATAATATAGTAGTTGAAATCAAAGGAAGGTTGCACCAAAATGCTATATTTTCAAATATATTATGATTATGGTAGAAATAAACTAATCAAATGTACAAAAGTGAAAGTTTTTATTGATTTTTAGAGATTATATTGTAGTTTTAACCTCGTTTAGCACCTTTTACCCATTACTGTGGTGATAGACTTTCACCTTATTTACAATTCATTATGATTAAAATTAAAATAGAACATATTAAAAAATTTAATTCTCATTACTATAAATATTAATTCCATTTTATATATTCAATTTATAGAAGTGGAAAAAATTAATTTTAGTATAAGATTTCAAAATGCAATAAAGAACAATTTTTAGAAAAATACCAATTTTAAGCAAAAAATGATTTAGTTCCAAGATAATAATTCCAATATAAATAATTAGATTATTTTTGACAAAATAATTTTTTATTATAAAGAAATTTAAAAACAAAAGTAATATTTAAATTATTTTGATTAAAATGGAAAAAATATTTTTTTTTTGAAAAATCAGTATTTTTCATTATTCACCCAAAAATCAATTTGTCTGAAAAAACCCAAAAAATCAATAAATAGATATTTTTACATGATGATCTAAAAAATTATGTCCATTTTTTTAATTTTTTTTGAAATTGGCATAAATTAATCATAAAATCCATGCACAAAATATAATAGAACCCATTTTTGATGAAAATATATTTTCAAAGCATAAAATGAATTTATAATAATTTACTTTATAATAACCACCAACAGATGAATATTAATTTTATTAAAAATTTGATCTATAAATTTGATTAAAATCATTAATATGTAGCTATTAATTTAACTTACTTTGATAAAAATTCATAAATAATTTTGTGTGTGGTATACAAAATCGAAAGTAATATTATTTTTAAAATTAAATCTCAGGGTGCTACACATATTGAAATAAACAGATGAACTAATTATATCCCCCTAAATATACCTCCTAAAATACTATCCTATCATGTTAATAAAAAAATAAAAATAGTATTAGAAGAAGAGATCTCCCTCTTAATGGTGTTTCTTATCCTACACTACTCCTTGGGTTCCAGCAACTACAACTCCACTACCTGTATGTGGATGGATTGGATAATGGTAAAGATAGAGTTATGAATTGTTTTAGTGGAGTGAATTGACATGGAAAAGTGAATGGGACGATACACTTTTCATATGGAAACATACCTGTATGGAATATCCAATCCCCCCTATAATATCAGCCTCCCCTGTGTATATGGGGAATTTCAAGTTTCTTGTATAAAATATAATATAACATATTGTTCCACATAGAGTGATATCATTTACTTAATAAAATTTCTAAGAGATTATTTGATTTCACTCAGTTGGGTGGGGGGGGGGGTGGAGAAAACTTGATCCAGTAGTAACTTCTCTCCCAACCAAGAGCTTCCACATTTTCATGTCTTAACAAACTAATCAATTTAGGTAGATAATAATATATTAAAATATTACTATCATATTTTATGCTTTCCAAGAGTGAATTTTAATGAATCCATAACTTGGATTTTAGTTGATGGTCCCCACTATAATTGGATTTTATGTACAAAAATGTTGGATCACTAGAATTTTTCTTGGGGAGGCGAAGCCCAATGGTTTTTTTGGCCGACCTTAAGAAGGTGTGGGAGCTCATGAATATATTTGATGGGGGTTGAGAATGTGTTGAGTCTTAGATTTCTATTGGGTGAAATCGACATTATGTTAGGTACTTGGATGACCTTGGAAATATTTGAGAGGGAATTTTCACTTGAGAGTATATTGGGAAGTCTTGAGGATGTGTTGGACCTTGAGAACTTTTTGGTGGATCTTTAGAATACATTGGAACTTTAGAATGTTCTAGTAACCCTTGAGTATGAATTATATCTTTGCATGACATTGGTGATGGTTGATAATATGTTGGTTTTTTGAATGATGTTGGGGGATTGCAAGGTGATATTAAAACTTGGAATGGCATTAGACATGGGTTAAAATCACATTGGTGGTTTTTAATGTAGTAGGGAAGGTTGATATAACACCTCAACTACAACCAAATATCACTTGTATACCTTAGACAATTAATAATTCAATTTATGTAACTTATATTACCAACCCCCAAATACGATTTCCAAGAATGTTTACATTCCCTGGTTTTATTGTATAAATATATTAAATTTATTTATTATTCTATAATTAGTAAAAAATCTAAAACAAACATTATTTATTAATAGAAATATGAACACTTAACAAATTATATACTAATTATTATTTAAAATAAATTACAAAAATAAGATAACCATTAACCACTTTTAAAGAAATCTATAAACACTAAACACAAACATAAAATAGTGCATTTTTAAATTTAGTTCTCTCATAAAAATAATAATAATTAAATAACATGATAAATTAACATTTTAATATTCCACTTGAATATTCTCTTTAACAAGATAATCATATCATGGAGATCAAAAGTTCATAAATAAAAAAAAAATCCAAACATAATATGTGTTATAATAAAAAAAATCAAATTTATTATACTCACTTGTTAAAAAAACATTATTTATCCCAATCAATATAAAATCATATTACTATTTTATCTTTTACCAAAACAAAAACCCTCCCCTGTAATTATCTTGCTAAAAACAAAAATTATACTTTTATTTATTCTAGTTAAACTTTTAACACAAGTCACAATATCCCATTTTACCTCTTATTCATGATCAATTTAAACAGTATATTTTGAATAAATATCATCCAACACAATAAATACATATTTATAACCATTTTAGGCTTTTAATTACCATTGAAAACTATTTATATCTCTAACACAAGATGAAACTTTAACACCCAACTCATACCATCATGCCGCATTAATGTATCAAAATTCTAAACGAATCAACACAAAATTTTATACAATTAAAATTTGATGAATTAATTTTAATTTTTAATTAATAATTCCTCGTAACATTTAATAATAAACTCAATATTAAAACTAATCATTTAACATTATATTTTACACATAACCAAAAATAAACAATTTTTTTTTCATTAAACTAAAAAATATACAAAAAAAACTATATTAATTATAATATTTTATTATTACCAATACATCCATAATTTACTATGATTTTCATCATTTCAAGAACTTTAAAAATTAATCACAGTAATATAAAATCAATTAATTAATAAAACATTTTAAAAACATTATACTTTTATAATTTACAATATTATACATTTATTAAATATTCTACCAGTTCTCAACAAAGACATCCCATTTCCACAAATATATAAATACCTTTCCCTAATATCTGTAGAAATAAAACATTTCAATTTTCCAATTTATATTCCACTTCAAATTGATCTATCAAATAATTATTTAATCCCATTATCAAATTTTCCAATTTAACAAATAATATTTATTTTTTGATAAAAAACACTTGTCATATTAGAAAAAAACAATAAATTATCAAACCAAATAAAACTACATTATCAAGCTCATCCATTTGATTTTAGCTTAGTAACTAAATATTAATAACTTATTCAAAAACCAACTTATCAATTTATTGGTATTTTATTATTTAACTAAATTAAATTTCTCACATCAATTAACAAATCAATCACATTCACATCTCCACTCACATACATGTAATATACCTGTGTGATAAAATCCTGAGTGGGTAAACCATTACTTATCCTAAAATACAATAAGTATTATACACTAAAATATTTCTCATAATATTAATAGATACAATCCCATAATCCCAGGTAACATAAAATTCTACTATGATTGTGTTGGCGAGACACACACACAAATTTCCTATGATTTCCCTAAATGGTTTAAGTAATAATACAGAAACTCAATACACATAAAAAGAAATTATAAAACACATCCAATATCATAAAAAGATAAATTAAAACATAATAATAAAATAATAAGATAAAAATTCCATTTAAATAGGTAAGGAGTATTAAAAAAACTTGAGTTGATTAACTTAAGTATTCTTTTGTATCCACTGATAATTCAAAATTTCCAATTCCATAGTGGGATCTTATTCTTACATATATTTTTTTAGTCACTCCAATGGGTAAAATATGGAAGAGAGAATGATAAAATCACTAGACAACCTCTTAGATCAACAAAACAAGGGAACTCTCTTAGAATTGTAAAACTAGAGAATATGAACCACTACATTTAATTTATGTCAAATAAAATGGATACAACTTTCCTATTACATTCTATTATAGAATCAAGGGAATTCATTTCCCTTTAAAGGATCTAAATTCATAGAAAATCAAATGGGGTGAAATAAAACCCCCAATTTTTATTTAGAGAATTAAATAATGTTTAAAAGTATCTAAAGTAACAAACTAAAATGGTAGGTATATTAGTGAGCCTTCAAAGTGGTTAAAGATGACCAAGTAGGTGCTAAAATGGCCTCATTAAGTGGAATTGTGAATTTACCTCACGTAATGGGCCATAAAAAACTATTTCTACAAGCATAATCATGAATCCTTTTTAGTTTTTTCCATTTCATTATGTTTTTTTATTAATAATATAAATAATTCATTATTTATAATATAACAACACATTATTAATTTAATTAAAAAATATTATTTAATTAATTGTTTCAAATGTGTAAAACACAAATAATATTTTTGTTTATTATAAACATAACATTTTAATACATGGACTAATCACATTATCCCAAGGAATACTGTTTATCATTATCTTATGTGCAATCACAAGGTCCCTTTGTAAAGTCGATAATAAATATGATTCTCATTCATAATCATAAACTATTTGTTGTATCTAGAAACACATATAGCTACCAAAATTACAATGGGGGTTTGGAAGTATCTAATCCACCACATGTCTGTTAGAAAAAATCAGTTATCCTTGACATCAAAATTAAGAATGAGACATGTCCATCGCACATAGCTTATTTCATTTTCTCTATTCATGGGATGGAAAAATCTCATATAATTAAATTAAATGTAATTATTTTGGCATGATGATGAATTTACATAGTCAATTATCAGTTGAGGACAATGATTTCATAACTTTTTATATGGATGGACACATCCTATCTAAGTTAACCAAATCCTTATGCTTGATTGGTGCCATAAAATAATAACTTCTATTAAGAAAAATTATAAAATTAATTTAGATAGGTATCATATCATGAAACCTAAAAAGTAGTCAAACTATTTGATAAACTCAAGTCAAATATTTCACATATTATTTTCACTTATGTTAGACCATTGACACATATATTACAATCCATGTGGTTTACTTTAAGTGAGACGACCTGGATACATGTTCACTAAATTATATCCCATGAGTGATCGGTTATATATATATATAAAATTGAACCTACTTATATTGATATTAAAATATCATTAAAACCTAATATGATAGTCATCAATCACAAATTACCTTGTAATATCTATATTTTAATGTTTTTATTATATCATCTCCTATGTTCTAAATAAAAAAACATGTGATTGATAAAGTATTGTTATTAATATAAATTACATGATATAACATGTCCCTAAACAAATAAAACTTGAGTAAATTTCATGAATAGAAAATAATATTCCTAGATCCTATTATACTTGATACCAACTCCTAAAATATCAAGACCACATAAAAGAATCTTCTTTGATACCATAATGCAATATTTTGTCTCTACGCGATCACACCATCAAGCAGAAACGTCTCATGGAGTCAAGTGTGCTTCCTGACCAGCATATTATAGAGACAAGAAATATAGTGTACAAGTATTACTTGGGGAGATATTTACCCTCTAATGGATCATCATAATAAAATATGAATAATTAAGTAAAAATTTCACAATAGATAGTAATACCAATAACATTAACAAGACTATAAAGTAATTCCAATGAATTTCCTACATTACATAAAATCAAAAATCTAATAAAAAATAATATCACATGAATAATAAAATAATACAAATGAAACAAATAAAATAATGGAGGGAAACAATCTCTGTTAACACTTACAAACTCCTCCAGTATCATTACACTAATCCCAGACTCTTATTCCACGATGCTAAAGGTTCTCTCCTACTATCATGAAGACATGTATAAGTACATTCCTAAAAGATGATAATTTATAGAGTGTGAGAAGTAAATCTCAATAGGATATCACCAATATCTCAAACATCAATTGGTTTCTAACATACTCACATGTGTATAGTGAAAATTCACGCTAGTACTTAAAGTATGTAATCAACTTATAATAAAAATAAAAATGCTTACCAAAATATTTTTATTTATAATACACCGCTTCATCCATTATTGATATGAACCCAGAATGTATGTATTAACATCTTGTAACCAAAACCGTGGATCAAGTATTAACCCTTCCAAACACATGGAATAATCACTCTATTTATTTACCGATGGCATAACCAAACCTAGATATAATTCCCTTGTTTCTGAACTCAAAAAAATATAAAATCCCATTGGTAATATCAATCCAGTATATTATAGGGATTAACCTATATCATGACCAAACTCATGATTATATCATATCCAAACTCAAGTATTTATACTATGAAAAAAAAGTCAATAAATATACTCTATAGTAATAATATAAAAACATCATATTATCACACATTCACCACTTTAAATCCAACACAATACACATTACAACATTAATCAATTTATTATAATGTTATGCTAACATAATAATTACATAATCCATCTACATAAATTAAAATCCTTTATAAATAAAGAAATAAGTTTGTTCATGAATACTAGTTTGCCTTTATTTCTATGAATTTATAGTGCCCAAATATTAATTGAATCCCACATTAACTATTTTAAAACATATGTCCTTCATTAATTAATATATAAAAATAATTATATTATTCCCAAATATTATCAATTAATATTTACAAACTTTTTTTACAATAAAACATGCCAAACACAACACTAAATTTTCTAATAAATTCTTTCCTCAGTTATCATTCTTAAAAAAAAACAAAACCATCCAATCTTTTTTTAAAAATAAAAAGATACAGCAAAACAAATTAATTTTATATTATTCCAAAATATCCCATTTCTGATATGTTTTCGTCAAATAATTATATAACTCATTATCATTGGTTCAACCTATTTCAAAAATCAATAATATGATTTCCAATATTAACAACATTTTTTTAAATTATAGTTATTCATTAAACTCATAATGACTTAATTTGAAAAATTAACTCTAATAAATTGAATAATTATCATTCCAATAATTATCTTAGATATTTATTGAATTTAATACTAAACTCACATTTGAATTCAACTAATTTATTTTTATTTTCTTCGAATCACTAAAACAAATCTCTATAAGACTCATCCCCATGAGCTCATAATATAAATATTATCTTATTAAACTCAAAGAACACATTCATCTCATAACCATTATCATTTTAACCAAATAACCTTCCATTTTATTTCTAAAACATATTTATGAGTAAAAAAACACCTTTTAAACTGAGAGGTGGATATTTTAATTTTAATGAAATTTATAGAATACAAATCTACAATTTCTTGGACATAATATAGTAAAAAATTCAACATTAAACCCTCTATAAGCATGACTTTATGGCTCTATAGTCCATTTTCTCTCTTTTAAAACAACATAATATATGGTCACTTAAAACAAACTTATCCAAAAAATTATAGTGAATTATGTAAAATATATTTTACATATTATTTTTCAACAAAATATTTAAAATAAATCATTTTAAATAAATTATGATTGATTACCACACAAAAATTACCATTTTAAAAATATTCCAACACATGAAATAAAATGTGATTATATTAATTCAACAACTAATTCCCTCATAATATACAAAAAATTGTTCATAAATTTATCCATGTTAATACCATGGTATTGTTAGTGAACACTAAAAAATCAAGCATTTATAGTATCACTTAAATAAATTAAAACTTTAATTAATATTCTATTTGGCTAAGAACATTAACTAATCATATATATCATGTTAGAACAAGGTGTACAAACTAATTAATAATTTAAACATAATAACATATTATAATTTCACATGAATTAATAGTATTTGTTCAGAAATAATCATATTTTTAGTTTACTCTTGAATTAATAACAAATTCCTTTTAAAAAGACAACATGAATAAATTCAAGTATCACATAAACAAAAATACATTAGAGTTGTGAATAAGAATCCCATATAATGTAAAATACCACTAAAATCATGATATATAATCATTAAATGTAAGGATTATAAAACCAAATTCATTCTCAAACCACTAGATACCAATAATCCATCCAAAATTAGAAGAAAGAAAAATAATTAGAAGACAATGAGAACTTAACCTCGATGCCTTGAAATAAAACCATAGAGATAAAAATATATACAATTTCTTGGATATAATGTAATTAATGTATTTATGATCTATCAAGATACATGAGATAAATATCCAAGAAAAATTGGAAGATATTGAGGTATAATATGAAGAAATAATGTCGATATAATCATTTTTAGAAATCAAAATATTTTCTTAAACCCCAAAATTCAGGAATATGAGATGATAAATATTTACATTTAAAAAAAATGAAGAAAAAAAGTACCTAATGCTATATTACCTTCCAACAAGTAGGTACCAACCATCCAATGTAGCTCCAATGGGTACCTAGTTTCTAAACCTGGGAAATACCCACTTAACCTTAGATAATGGTTAGGTGATGACTATATATTGGGTACTCATCGATGTATATTATTTTCTTGAAAAACAATAATCTCTATTTCCACCATCTATCTGCCTCATTCACTCAATATATTTTTCTAGAGTCTATATACCATAAGTGAGTGTGTAACACCTAGATATTTTAGAAAAGATAACTATGTTCGATAGCATATTCGACACGCAACACTATGCTTAAATGTACCACGAAATATACAACCATTATAACCTATCCATTATAATTAATTTTTGGAAAATTTATTTGATCAAATAAAATTAATTTTTTAAATTGATGATTCAAAATTTAATTTGGTTGAATTTTGGATATGTTTGTGAAAAATATTTATTTTTTAGTGAATATAAAAAAATACCAATTTTTTTGTAAAATGACATTTATTTTCAATAAATTAAGTAAATTTAAAAGTCCCATTATGTTTTAAATATTATTTAAAACTAAATAATAAGTATTTAGTTATATTTAATCAAATTAATTACTTTTTAATGATATTTTTATTGTATTTTATTAAAAGTTAATATTTGTGTTTAAAAATGAGTTTTCTAAAAACTATTTTAAAGTGCATATTGCTTATATTTTTTAATTAATTAAATAAACCCTAAATAGAATAATCTAAATAAAATTTAAATATTATATGTCAATAAATATTAATTTTTATTCATAAAATTATTATTATTAATCTTATATTTAATATAAAATCATATTCTGCATGAAAAATACACTTATTGAAAAGACATTTTTTCATCACGTCTGCGTGTCTAATTTTAAATTAAAATTTTCTACTTAGGTGAATTGAATTTGGTAAAATGGATTGAATATTTTATATCATCATAATTCAAATTATCAAATAAGGTCAACTTAATTTTTTACCATAATGAATAGTGAAAACACTAAAAATCAATTACTATAGTTAATGTGAAAACGATTTTACCAGCAGTTAAACTAAAATGAAAATGGTAAAATGACATAAAAACTTGTATAAAATTATTTTATGGACATATTTAGAACTTATAATGTATATTTATCGATAATAGTCTCTTTTCTATCCTTTTGGCTATGAAAAACATGGGTACACCTTTTTCTTTTAAAAAATTAGACGTGTGCCACTCACCTTAGCTAATAAAGGCCACACACTATCCTCTCATATTCAAAAATTAAAATTAATTTATTTAAATAAATAATTTAATTTTTTTCCTTTATTAAATATTCAGATTAAATATTCCTTAGTTTGTTAAACAATCCATCATATGAAGCCTTAGGTGATTACCTAAGGAGGTTGTTTGAAAAAGATGTATCATAGTTAACCTTTATTTTATTTATTCTTCTACATCCTTAAAAATTTATTCAATTATTATTATATAATAACCATATTATATAGAATATATTTATATTTTATTATTTTAATGAAATAACCTAAATTAACTCCATTTCCGTCAAATGGGATCTCAATTCATCTTTCGTTTGTACGACAGACTACCGTTTGCGAATCAATGTCTTTCATTTTCCATCACCGCCTCTCATGGATTGTTTTATTGATCAATTTAAAGTACATATATGATATTTGAAACATATTTATAATTATTTAGTTATTATATCACATAAAACTTATCATTTCAACTTCTATGGGGATACAATAACATCATTCATGTGTACGACATACTACCACGTCGTGAAGTGATGCGATTCGTTTTTCATTAACACTTTAAATGGAAGGTAATAAGGATATATTTAATTAATATATGTAATATAAATGAAATAATAATTATATTCAGGGAATATTTATTTTTCCCAAAGGATAATATGTCATTTTTTTCTCTCACTAAAAAAATGAGAATGTCATCCATGTACGTGTGGGCTACCACCTCCACAAAGTGATGTGGTTCTTCATTTTCAAAACAAAATAACAAGAATTATATATATAAGTTTATTTAAAGAAATAATATTTCATTTATTATTTTAATTTTTTAAATATAAAATATTACCAATCTTATTTTTAAAATGATCATTTATAAACAAAAATGTTACTGATGTGTACATTCGATCTACTGTCTCTATGATTGTAAAATAGTTATTTTTTAATAACCAAATTTCATGATTGGTTTTTAAATGTAAAATTGTTTTAAAAATATGATAAATATTTAAGTATTTTTATTTTGGATATGTTGAAATAATGACCACTTTTACCAAAATTAACTCACTGAATTCATTTTGAAATAATGAATCGAACATCCCCAAAACACCCGACGTAGACTTAATTGATTAAATATGTTTCTATTTTATTAAAAAGAAATAAAATAAATTATTTAATTATAAGGTATTAATCCTTAAAATTGTTCTTAATAAATCAAATAATTTATATAATATTATTATATTGCAGTTAAAGGATATTCATGGAAAGTCTAGAGTCGAGGTAAGGGTTTTTCTAATCTCGCTTTTACATTTATGAGACACATTCCATATTAGCAACTTTATTTTATTATATGTTGTATATAATACCAATTATAAATGTAATATTATGAATCACTAATAAATCATGGTATTTTATTTTTTATTTTTAATAATTTCATTCGATGTTATTTAACTTGAAAGTTACCAAGTGTATAGGGTTTCTAAATTCAATTTGATTTTATTGGGTTTTTAATCTTCTTTATTGACTCTGTTATGATATTATAATGCGTTAATTGATATATAAATTGTTTTATTATTTATTTATACTTTTTTGGGTCTATTTAATTTTTTTCACATGATATATAAATTTTTAATCTATCAATTCAATGATTTGATATTTATAAGGGTTAAGTGTCCAAATTCCTTTATTTGGGATATATGTTTATGATATGAACCAATATTATTTTATAACATGTATATAATTAACTTTTAATATTTTATATGATGAATATCCTTATTTACCGATATTTTAATTATAATTTCATTTTATTCTTTCACAGGGCTTATGATTGAAGAGTTTCCGAAGTGGTAAAGGTTGTATGTTACAATCTCCTTTATTTCGGGATTGTTTGTGTTAATGTTTATTTTCGGTGGAAATAATGTGATATTATTTTATTGAACAAAATATATTTTATTTTACTATTTTTATGAATGTTTTCACCTATTTAATTTCCATTTCCACCGTTATTGATTGAATAAACATCAAGAAAGTCATCTGTAAATGATATCGATCTTTTATTTTTCTTATAGATTGAGTATCTTTCACTTCTATATCCTAGTTTTGAAAAAAAAATTCAAAAATATTAATTTATAAAAAAATTATTTCCTAAATACATTTTACAAGATCTTTTACCATATTTGAAATGGGTTTTAAGGTAAATTTCTTAACATTTTCCAAAATGTGTCACTTTGGTTCCTTTGTTGAAAATGTTTTAAAAAAAATGTTTATTTTTAAAGTTTATAACATGAATATATTTCCACTATTCGTTTCCATTATTTTACATGAAATTATATTTATAATTTTCCAATTTTGATCCAAAGAATTGGATTTTCAATTTTTTTGTTTTTAAAAACAATTTTTAAAATCAAAAGTTTATTTTACTCAAATTTTTTTTAATGATATTTTAATGGTATTTACATTCCTCAACACCAACAGCCCTTTTTGTAACTTATGATACAATGGGGATATTTTGTAATGATACTATCCTAATTATTTCTCTAGATATATTATGATAGTTTCAAACATATTATTATGGAACTCGTTTTTTTCCATGTGTTAATCATGTTTTAAAGATATTATTATGGAACCCGTTTCTTTTAAATGTGTTAATCATATTTCAAAGAGGTTGTTGGGGAACCTATTTCTTTTCCATTGGATATTCGTGTTTCCATTATATTTTTATGGAACCTATTTCTTTTTGACGGGTTCATCCCATTTCAAAGAGGTTATTTTGGAACCCCTTTCTTTTCCATGAGCTAATCATGTTTCAAAGATATTATTATGAAACCTATTTTTTGTCCATGGGTTAATCATGTTTCAAATAGATTAGTATAGATCCTTTTTCTTTTCAATGGGTTAATAATGTTTCCAAGGTATTTTAATGTAACCCATTTCTTTTACATAGGTTAATCAATTTATGAAAGGAATAATAATTTTTTAAGAGTTTTATGATGAAACGTAAGATATATGAACTTTATTTATGGTTCTTGGACATTGTTATATGATTGGTGTGGCCAGATAGCACCAGGTGATCTCGATATAGTTTATATGATGGGTGAGCCCAGAGAGTGCCCCAATACATTGGTTAATGATTATATTATATGGAAAATTATATTGGGTGTCAGATGTATGTTTATTCAAGTTGTACGGGTTTGATGAATATAATTTCCCATGATTCTGACATGTTTTTATGGGTTATAAATGTTTCCTTTGATCAAGATTAATATCACATGGATCTTGATTTAGTTACTTTCATAAATCATACAATTTTTAAATCCGTATTCCATGTTTTCATTTTTAATTATCCAAGTATTTTTGGGTATGAGTTATATTATGTTATACTCATGCACTCTGATTATGTCATCATACCGATATTCTCATATTAATCTCACTAATGACATTCAATTGTTACTAGTTTTTTACCCTTACTGAGCATTTGTTCTCACCCTTATTATTTTTCAATTTTCCTAGTTTATCAAGAATTTTTTTGGATGAATTATTTATATAAGGGTTTCATATAGATGATGGTGATGACTAAATATGAAAGAATAAAAGCTAGGTTAAGTGGGAGAAAATATCATTTAAAGACAACATTATTGTTTATTTTAGAGTTTTTCTTAATTATCTAAAAATCTAAACCTAAAAGGTCCTTGAAAATATAAGTGATCTAATATTTACTTTTGATGTTGTATGTATTGGATGAAAAAAATTAGGTCACCTTCACCAATTTAATTGATGGAAATGTAATGTTTATGATTTCATCATTAGATATGATAGTGTGTGTTTGTGGCTGATATACTTGGTATGAAAGGAGGTTATAAATAACTTTATAGGTTCATATTTTTTCATGTGATGTTATCTTAATAGATATGGATTCCATCATGGGTTCACAATTTTAAGGTTAATCACTATTTTAAAGTTTTAGAAACCCATTTTAAGGTATCTTTGGTTTAATGAGAAGTATGCCTTTACATTTTTTGGTAATATTTTTTAAGTTATTGATAAATTTTGGTTTTAATATGATATTTTATGATTAATTATATTTTTACGTTTTTTACCATATTTTTGGTAAAATTATAAGGATATAATTTTAGGAAATAGGACAACCCGAAGGCCAGGAGACAACCCATCACATACTGCAAATTGGTAGGGCTTAAACCCACAAACGAAGGGCAATAATGGTGAAACACATACCAATGGCCTATGTGATGTATTTGATACTATAAAATCATTTTTTACTTAAACCAATTTAAAATATAATGAATAATTTAATTTTGAAAACATATGTTTCATCATGTGGATGATTATGGGATTGAAAAGTGATTTGGTGACTAAGTGATTAGTGTTATCACCATATTTTTGGGACTGAAAGCTAAAAGGTATGAGAAAAACATTAAGGTTAAAACAATCTTTACTATTGAGGTTATTTGTGATATAAGGTTATTTATTTATGGATTGATATTGTTTTAATTTTGGGTTTTACTATTGAACATTAAATATTAATGTATTATTTCATTATATCATTTTGGGAAAAATATTATCTTATGATAACAATTTTTGTTGTACTTAACATATAAAGATGGAAAGAATATATGGTAATCCTTTTGAGGATTGTTTTATCCATTAAAAGATAATTTTAGTTTTTATATCATGAAAAATTCAACTTAAATACTCATCATTTGGATCCAAATATTATTTTGTGGTGAAAAATGGGAAAAAATGAAATTTTACTCATAAACTAAGTATATTTCATTATTATCATAGTATATATGGAAAAGGTATTACTCAACTCTAGTAAAAGAATGTTGAAATAAATAATTCCCTTTTTACCATGATTTATGATGATATCAATAACCTTTTTTACACCACTTTGTTTTATGATTTTCTAGTTGTTAACCTTTTCTTGATCATTCACTTTCTTGTGATCGATGATCTATGCCTCTCTATATCATTATTTGGGAATTAAAATTTTCTTCTATGTACAAATATTTACTTCCCAACTATTTTATCCTATTTTTAAAATCTATTATGTGTTATTCTAGATTAACTTTTTTATATCATCTTCTATCTTATCAAGATGATTTTTTATCCCTTTTTACGATGAGGGTTTCTAACAAAGGTATTTTGAAATTTCCAAACATTGATTACTGAGAAAAATTTAAATTTATGGGGATTTAATTTATTTGGGGGGGGGGGTGGAGAATGTAACACCCTGAGATTATAGAAAATAAAACTATATTCGATAGTGTAATCAACACACAACACCAAGCTTAAACGACCCATGAAATATACAACCATTATAAACTAGTTTTTAAATTGGTGGGAATGAATAATATTAATTAATTAATGATATATATATATATATAAATTTACTACTAAAAATAAATTATTTATAATTTTTTAGTAAATAATAAATTAGTTTTTTAGAAAAGTAATTTTATTCTTCAAAAATACGTTTTCTTCAAAAATATTTTTTATTAATTTTCATGAAAAAATATTATAATTATTTTTTTGAAAATTTTAAAACATTTAATGATTAATTAAAATTTATTTTTAAAATTTGATTATCAAAATTTAATTTGGGTGAAATTTTGGTATTTTTCAGAAAATATTGATTTTTCTGTGAAAAGTGAAAAATACCGATTTTTGTAAAAATGTCATTTATTTTCAAAAAATTAAGTAAATTTAAAAGTTACATTTTGTTTTGAATATGATTTAAAATTAAATATGTATTATGTTTTTATATTTAATCCACTTAATTAATTTTTAATCATCTTTATATTGGAATTTATTATAACTTAAATTTTGGCTTTAAAAACGGTTTTTTTGAAAACTGTTTTAAAGTGCATAGTGTTTCTCTTTTTTAATTAATTAAGAAAAACCCTAATGAAAAATTATTTAAAATAAATTTATAGATTATATATAAATATATATTAATTTATATTTATAAAATTATTATTATTAGTCATATAGTTAATATAAAATCATCTTTTTTCTTGAGAAATACACTTCCTGAAAACCCTCTTTTTCTTCGCCTCTATGGGTTTAATTTTAAATTAAAATTTTCAACTTATATGAATTAAATTTTGTAAAAAATAATACATATTTTGAATCAGAATAATTTATATTATCTAATAAGTTGAATTATGTTTTGGCCGTAATCAATACTGAGAATATAAAAGTTAATCATTGTAGGTAAGATGAAAACGATTTTACCAGGTGTTAAACTAACATGATAAGGGTAAAAATGACCTAAATATTTACTAAAAACTATTTTATGAACATATTAGGAACTTATAATGTATAATGATCTATAATGGTTCATTTTGGATTCTTATGGCATGTGAAAATGTGGGTACAACTTTTTTCTTTTCAAAAATTACAAGTGTGCCACTCACTTCACTAATAAAATGTCAGCCCCTCTCCTCTCCTATTCACAAATTAAAAGATATTTTCATCCAAAAATAACTTCCCAAATGTATTTATTAACTCCAAACACAAATTATAGATCCATTATTTTGATCATAAGTCTATCTTAATAAGCCTTTTGGTGTTTACTTAATGAGGTTTTCTGAAGAAGATGTATTATGCTTAACTAAGTATCTTTATTTTATTTCTTCTTCCAACTCCATAAAATATTTTTTAATTATGATTATATAACAAAACTAGCTTATAAAATATAATTAAATTATATTATGTTAATTTTATACCCTAAATCCGTCCCATATTTTGTCAAATGGGATATAAAATCATCATTTGTTTGTACGGTGGACTGCTGCCTTGTGAATCAATGTTATTCATTTTCCATCATTACCTACCATGAATTGTTTTTATAATTTTTTTAAATTATATATGTGATATATGTAACATATATATTATTTTTGATTTTTGATATCCCATATAACTTCTTACTTTATATTCCATGGAATATATGATAATGTCACTCGCATGTACGGTGGACTAACGCATCCTGAAATGATGTGACTTGTTTTTCACTAATGATTTAAATGGAAGGTAATAGAGATAAATTTTATGAATATATGTGATATAAATTTCATCATAATTATATTATTGAAATATTTATCATTCTTGAAGGATAATATATCATTTTCATTTTTACACTTGAAAATGATAGCATCGTTCGTGTACATGTGGACTACCGCCTCCACGAAGTCATGTGATTATTATTCTTTCCCACCACATGAAAAGAATTATATATATAAGTGTATTTAATGAAATAATATGATATTTTTTATTATAAATATTTAATTATAAAATATTACTTACATTCTTTCCATAATTATCATTGAAAAATGGAGATGTTACTCATTCATACGTATTTGCTACCATCTCCATGATCGTAACCTAGTTAATTTTTTAAAACCATATTTCATGATTGGTTTTAAAATTATAATTTATGTATAAATATTAAAAAAACTTTTAGGATTATTATTCTTTTTTATGTTGACATAATAACAACCTTGACCATGGTAAACACACCAATTAGTTTTGAAACAATGAACCGAACGTCCTCAAAACACCTTGCCTGGATTTAATTGATAATGTAATTTTAATATTTAATAAAAAAAATGATTTAAAAATAATGTATTAAACCCTAAAATGGTTCTTAATAAATCTAATAATTTTTATTATCTTGTTATATAGAATTTAAAGGACACACATGAAAAGTATTGAATCAAGGAAATAGATTTTCTCATCTCTCTTTTACTTCTGTGAGACCTTTGTCATATTCACCAATTATTTTTATTATATGGTGTATATATTTCCCCTTATACATATAATATCTGGTAACCTTCATACATAATGGTATTTTAAGTTTCAATTTTAATTATTTCATTTAAGTGGATTTTACATGATAATTACCAATGGGTAATGGGTTTTTAAATCATTTTCCTTTTACTGGGTTATAACTCTTCTTCATTGAATTCATTATGATATGATTATGAGTGAATATTTCTCTAAATTATTTTATTTTGTATTTTTGATTTTTTTTGTATTTAAATTTGTTTCATATAATCTCTCAATTTATTAAATCACAATTAGAAGATTTGATATTTGTAAGGGTTAATAATTCCAAATTACTTTCTTTAGTACACATGTTTATGATATGCACATATATTATTTTATGAGGTGTATATAAGGCCCTTTTTTAATTGTTATATCATGAAAATAATTATTTTAATGATATTTAATGTATCATTTGATGTTTTTATTTCATGGGTATTACGATTGAAGTCTTACCAAAGTGGAAAGAGCTTTATGTTAAAATATAATTTTTTTCTGAGATTTTTTATGTTTAAGTTTATTTGGGATGAAATAATGTGATATTATTTTTTGAACCAAATATATTTATTATAATATTTTTATGAATTTGGTTCACATGTTTAATTTTTATTTCCTTCCTTATTGATTGGGGAAGCATCAAGAAATTAAATTGTAAGTGATACCAATCTTGTATTTTTCTTTGAGATATTATCTATTTCTCTTCCATATCCATGTTTTCTGAAATGTTTTCGAAACATTACTTTTCTAAAAATAAATGATTCCCTAAATCCGGTTTATATGATGTTTTACCTTATTTTAAAAAGGTTTGAAAATAAATTTATTAACGTTTCCCAAATGGGTTACTTTTGACTCCCTTTTTCAAAATGTTTTGAAAAGAATGTTTGTTTTTATCATTTATAACAAGAATGGACTTTCCCACCATCATGTACATTATTTTCCTTAATGTTTACAAGGGTTTTCAAAGAAAATTATTTTCACAATATTTTTCAAGTTCTTAGTTTTTATAAGTGATTTTAAAAATAAAAAGTTTATTTTCTTCAAATAGTTTTTAATGATAGTTTAATGATATTTAAATTCATCAACGTCAAAAACCCTTATTGTTTCTTATAATGAAATGGGGATATGTTGAAATTATGCCATCACCATTATTTATTAGGATAGATTATGATTGTTTCAAAGATATTTTTATTGAACTTGTTTCTTTTCCATGGGTCAATATTGTTTGAAAGTGATTGTCTAAAACCCATTTATTTTCCATGTGTGAATCATATTTCAAAGATATTATTAAAGAACCTATTTTTTCCATGGATTAATAATGTTTAAAAGATATTGTTATTGAATTAGTTTCTTTTACGTAGTTTAATACTATTTCAAATAGATTTTTATGGAGCCCATTTTATTTCCATGGGTTATTCATTTTTCCAATATATTATTGTGGAACTTGTTTCTTTTCCTTAGGTAAAAATGTTTCAAAGAGTTTGTTATGGAACCCATTTATTTTCTATAGATTAAACAAGTTTCAAAGATATTTTCATGGATCCCATTTCTTTTCAATGGGTTAATTAAGTTATGAAATAAATAATGATTATTTTTATGATATTTAGGATGAAAAACAAGTTTTATTTAATTTATTTATGGTTGTTGGAAAGTATTATATAATGGGTGCACCCAGATAGTTCCAGGATATCCTGATATAGATTATACGATAGGTGTACCCAAATTTCACTCCAATTTATTGGGTATTGATTATGTTATCTCGATAATTATTTTATAATCTGTTTGTATTTTTATTAAAATTATAAGGGTTCTATAAATATAATTTCCTAATATTCCAACACATTTTTGTTATGTTGCTATAGGTTATAAATGTTTCCTTTGATCAAGATTACTAACCCATGGATAATTATTTATTAAGTTTCATGAATCTTGCCTTTTTTAAAACCTTATGACATGTTTTCAAGTTTGACAACCCATTTATTGAGGGGTATGAGTTTTCTTATGTTGTGATTATGCACTTTGATTATGTCATAATACCCTTATTCTCATTGTAATCTTACTGATAACATTAAATTTTTGATGTTATGTTTACCCTTGATCATTTGAGATCACCCTTCTTATGCTTTCTTTCCCCCAGGTTATCAAGAATGATGTTGAATGAATTATTCCTATAAGTTCTTCATATGGATGATGATGATGAATTAATGTGATGTAAGAAAATATGGGTTAAGTGGGAGAAATTCTAAATTAAAGGAATGAGTATTGTTTATGTAAGATTTTTTGATAATTTTATTTCACTATAAACCTAAAGGGTCCTTGAGATTGTAAGTGATATGATATTTCCTTTTGACGTTGTATGTTTTGTATGAAAACAATTCGGTCACCTTCATAGGTATCATATTAGGAAATGTAATGCTTATGATTTTAGAATAATATATTGGAGTTTGGGTTCAATGCTATTTTCGAGGGTTTGTGGATATCATGGGGATACTATACCCTATGTTATAGATGACTATAAATAAAATTGAATATAATAATAGTAATAATAAACAATCATCACAATAGATCAATTTTTTTTGAAATTTTGGTTAGAGGCTGACCATAAATAATTAAAAACCAACATAATATATCAAAATGAGTTACTATATTGTCACACGAGTCATACAAGAGTAAACACGATCACCCATGGCTGATCAAATATAGTAATATAAAAAATAAATAAAAGACTGGATATAACCACAAAACGAGACCCAAGTCCCTACATAGTCTCATATTCCATCTCCAACTATTAAACTCAAACTAAATAATCTCTTATCAAAGTCCCTTTCCCTTTCCAAGGTCATGTATCTTGAAATATGCTCACATATTAGGGTGACCAAGTTGGGTGTGAGTACAACTCAATAGGTCACCACTGACGGGGTCCCTAATCATATCTAAAAAATATAGTGTATTAATGATGTGATATAATCATAAGAAATCAATAAAAAATAAAAAACAACTTTCACATACACAGGTGGTTCACAATCCATATGGGAGTGAAAATACCTACTTTGAATATTGTTAAGGGTGTCCGAACATATCAAAAATAAAATAAAAATGAGCATCACATTGAAAGTTGTAACCAGTGGGCATATCTTAGTATCATAATATAATATCTAGTACATGTGAAGTAAATATTGGTATAAATGTAACATTAGTGGTAAAAGATTTTCAATGACCACAATCCATAAGTGAGAATTGCCTCCTAGAGGAAAAAAATACACCATCGAGCATAACATCCCTAGCTAAGAGCTTGATCACAAAATGGAAAATCATCCCCAACCTCATACTTCAATAAAAGAGTGGGAGTATCTTCCCAGGTCATAATAATCCATGAACATATAAAAATTTATTCCACTTATATGGAGGTATTGTTTAATGATAAGTGTGTCCCACTTCCACGAGTAATGGAAAACAAATGGGTATAGTGTCCCTTGACTTTATTTATATCAGGACACATAGGTAATATGTTCTATGGCCTGATGGGAATTACATCCAACTATAATGGGTATATTATCTTGAGTTATGAGTTCATCACATTATGGGTATAACGTCCCTTATTATAAAAAAATGTGAATATTTATTATATCCGAAAAATATATATAAAAAACTTTATAGGTTCTTCATCACATGCCATTAGTGTCATTAATACGAATGGTTATGACATCCTTAACCATGTAAGAACATTACCACAAAGGTCTATATCATCCCTTTCCTATGAAAATGAAAATTGGAAAGAAAATTGTCCCATAAACATAATAAGAACCATTTATGGTATAATCAACAATTTATCTAATATAATACAATCATATTACATTAATGTTGACATAATGTCTGATTCACTCTTTTTTTCTATGATAGGTTTTTTCACAGACACCCAAAATATATTTTTATCACACCTAGTTAGTTATATGCATGCTGGGGGGGGGGGGGGGGGGGTTAGTCTCTCTATACACTAGTCAATTAAGACATTAGGCTCTAAGTAAAATCAAGTGTTCCATATGTTCTATGCCTCAAGTCGACTTATCTAAATAACACACACCCCTACACGTAAGGAGATAAGGGAACCTATTTAAGGTAATCTAATCATAATTTAAATGAAGGTATCCCCATATAGGTCCCATATTTCACATTCACAATTCATCATGCCAACATTAGGGTTAGTGTTGACCCGACCATTAGAGATCAAGTCATAGAGGACCACTCATGACCTAAGAAACCCTTACCCAATATCAAGGTAACAAGTAATTCCATTAAAATTAATTTAGATTCATGTTATCCTAGTTTTCAAGACCCATATATCATATAAATCATGAAAAAAATGCATAAACTACCAAGAATGGTTTGGGACCACTTACCATGATCTAGTGTACTCCTTCCCATTGAATATCACCTGATGATTTAGCCTCAATCTAAGGTTTCTAAAAATTAAAACAAAACCAAAAAATTAGAGAATGAACAATAAATAATGTTTAAATATTGATATAAATGAATAATAAATTGGATATTAATGGCAGTATTACCTTTATTAGTCTATTAATACATATACTTCTTGAATATGAGAAAAAATGAGGGGGAAATCACTTGGAGAGTGGAGAATGATCCAAGGAGGAGTGATATATTGGAATATCTATTAGGGAAAATGAGAAATAATAATTACATTAAATTTTTAATAATTTAATCATTTTAATTAAAATATTAAAAAAACTACACATGTGGTATATTGTGGTGTGACCACATGAGTCACAAAGCAATTCCAATACCTGCGGTCAAATTTCAGTGTGGCCCTTCATGTTGTGAAGCAATGCACCCCTCTAGTGTAAAAATATAAATCATAAACTCTCTATAATACGTTCACATTGCACTTTTACCCAATCTATCATGTTATAACACCCTCTATCAAACCCAAATTCTTGATTCCATGCTTTGTTTCAAATCCACTCCTGGTTCTTAGCTTTCTCTTGGTTTCTGGGTGTTCCAGGTTTGAAATTTTGGTGTCTTCTGTGTTCTTAATATATGAACTTGGTATTGGGGGTATTTTATGATACTTGGGCTCCTATTTTTCTAAAAGAATGGTATTAGGTTTTTTTGTTTAGGATTTGGTTTTGTGACACTCCTAGTGGCACCACTTGTGAGGCAAGTTGTTGAGGTGGTTTGTACCCCTGAGTTGGATGAGTTTTGGGATGAGTAGAGTACCTTGTTTTGGGATTTTTTATCACCTATAATTGTCCTATATTTTCCCCTAGATTTACCACTTGGAATACCTTATAATTGGAGGCTAAAAATAACTTTTTGGGTGGCCATAACAGGCTGCATGGTTTGGCCTCTTCGTTTACTAAACCGTTCAGACAAACCGTGCATGGGTGTCCTAACTCTTAAAAAATTATTTTGAAATTCCATGTTTTCCCTTCTGGAAATAAACCAAATCCACCCATTCCTTCAGAATTTCATACCCTACCTCCATGTAAAGCCTTCAAGGTCACTCACCCTCCCTTGGACCTAAAATTTGAAGGAATAATTGATGGGAGAAACATCAAAATCATGCAAGTAAGTATATCTCTCTTTGATTTTATCCCTATACTTAGGGTTTCTTTCAACCTTTTTTGAATTTATAATTTGTCAAGTAGCTAGGTTTCGTACTTAGGGTTTAACCAGTTGTCTTTTTGGTGAAATATTGTTGTTTAGGGTTGGTTCTCACCCCCTTGTGGTGCAGTGGTGGTGCGGTCGATGTTTCACCCCAAGATTTAAGGGCTTTGACACATGAGGTAGTTGGTTCCATGTGTATGAATACAAAAATGAGTTATCATTAATTAATTTATATTTTTATCATGTTACTCTTACATTATTTTTCGTGTAGTAACCATTTTTGGTAGTATTGATTTAGTTTTTAGTTTCAAAGTGGCATATTTGTTTGAAAATGTGTGTTTTTCCATGTGTATATTTTGTTATATCATTTGAGGTGATTTGATAACATTTTAAATTGGTTTTATAAATGTTTTCAGGGTTACCAATTCTATTTTGGATTGGTATTGGGGTGATTTTGGCCTTGAAAGAGGGTTTTGCAATGAGTTTTATGTGAAAAGATTGGGTATACTCCTTAGAATTCTTTTATGGAAGTTTTGAATGGTTTAATGTTTTATATAAGAAGTGAAACCATGATAGAAAACTATTTTGGTTTGTATATATTTTGAAATGGTCTATTTTAAATGTGAAATGGTCTGTTATGTGATGTGTATAATCTTGGAAATGTTTTATAAAAATGTTTAAAGGATTTACTAAAGTGTGAAAGAGATGTGAACGCGATGATGGATGTTTTGTGTGAGTATGATGTTAAAAAATGGATTTGGTTGTGAAGGAATATTATGTGACATGTGTGTGGGTTGTTATATTATTTTCACTATCTTGGAAAGGATTTATAAAGTTGTTAAAGGATTTTTTTTTGTGTTTGAAAGATATGTGAAAAGTGTTGTGGTCTATTTTGGTGTGAGTATGATTTCAAAATGAATTTGAATGAAAAAGGGGATTTTGTGACTTTTGTGAAATAAATGTGGGATGTTTGGTGAATGTGTGATGTGGAATTGGTATTTTCATATGAAAATTATATTTTATGTCTTGTTAAACTTGTTTGAGCACTAGGGGAAACTCAGGTATCTAGGTGGGTGGACCTGTACTAGTATTCTAGTGATCCAGTGGGGTTTGTCCTCTGTTTCACGTAGCAAGTGTGATGCTGACAACACTAAATAAACTATGATGATGATAATGATGATGATGGGGTACCTCTAGGTTATGGGTATGATCTTTACTAGTGTCTTGTGTGCACGAGAATAGATATTGTGATGGTTACTTTCACCGAGATACGAGGTACCTAGTACCCACAACGAGCTAGTGACTAGGGGTTATTTCTCATTGCTTGTGCTCGCTAGATACTTTGTGGATACTGTTAGAATACGATATGACCGGATGGAAAATTCAGCTGCATGTTGGTTTTATTTAAAATTTTCCTTTCTTTTAAACATCCCACCTCATAATTGTTTAGTTTTAATGTTATATCTTTTAGAAATTATCACTAGCATTTATTATTTACAAAACATGCAATGATTTTTGTCTTAATTTTTTTTTCACATGGAATATCTTAGTGGGGGTATCCTATTGGTCTTTGGCTCACACCCTAATTACACCTATGGGTGTAAGTAGACACAGTTATTTTTCCCGTAGGGTTGGGTACAACTTTTGTGCTAATGGTTCGGGTTTCTAGCGGTCCTTCTCATTGCGTTTTCATTGAGATGGCTTGAGGGTGATTTACCCTTGCCCTGAGGTGGTTCTTGGATATATTTTTTGGGTCTTTGTATTTGTTTTTGGGATTTGTATGATCCTTGCTTCTCAATTATGAATTTTATTAAATGATTTTTGGGGTAAAATTTTCAGATTCATTTTATTTATTATTTTTGGTTGTTGTATGTTTATAATTACAGGTAAATCATTCCCAACTATTATTTTATGATACCCGATCACTTGTACCAGCCCGTTGGGATCGAGAATGCCCTTTAGGTCTTGACACGAGTACGGTTTGGTGCCGATTTTTATGGTGACCAGATTCGGTTTGTGACACCCTCTATGGATATGGATTCATGTTTGAAACTCCATCTATTATATAGTCCCCAACCACATATTCCAAAATTTTATATTACAAATCCATTTCCGCATTGCATCTCCCATTGTTACAATAAAAACTTTGATTTTTATTATAATATCTTCCTAAATATTGTCAAAAATCTCAAAAACCAACCCCCTAACCTCCACTAAACCTTCTAATATCCCAAAAAATTAAGATAAACGTGGTTTGAAAAAAATTTAAAAAAATCTATACCTCAAATTAGACTTACTATTACAACGTTTACACCATATAGTTTCTCATTCATGTGATGGATCAATATAAATCAGATGAAAACAAGTTTATTCAATACTCTCACATATCAATCTATCACATGAATATATCCTTATGGATACTCTCAAACATTCAATTCACATGAAGAAGAGGTATTTTTTTCTTGCGTAAGATCTTTACACTCGAGTTTACCATAAGAACTAGCTATTTCTTAAATGATTCATTAGATTCCAGCTCAAACTCATCAATGATTATCACATGAAAAGGTCTAGGTTGGAATATTAAGAGTTAAGATACCTGGAATAAAATTTTCATATCACATAATATCTGAAGAAGTTCTAGATAACAGGCCAGAATACTATTCATCTAAATAACCTCGGAAACCCCTATATTTAGGATCAATATTATCTTTAAATTGAATTTGGTGGTCCCCAACTAAGGAAACAACCTCAAGGAAAGCCTAGTTTTCCACATTTAACCCGAGGAGATGGAGTGTCTAGTTTTCATATGAATATTTCATGCTATTCACAATAGATAACATCTTCTAGATCAATTAGAAATGCTCTAACATCTTCTACATGAGACTCAATATGATGATAGAATGCTCCCCTACCTCTAATATCATAGAGGTTACTAGTATGGCTTACCATAGAAGGACTAAAATGAAACCATATGGATATATGACTAATAAAATTTTTTATAGGTGAACTCAGCTAAGGAAATATGACATATCCATGAACTATTGAAATCAAGGGCATATTATTTCATCATTTCCTCCATAATCTGGATAGTATGCTCAAAATTTCCATCACACGGAGGATGTTATATTGTGATAAAGTTCACCATAGTATCAATAAAATTCTGAAGTCCCTTATAGAATCATGATATAAGTTAAGAATATAACCATATTCACAACTTGTAAATATACTATCTCACAAACATATAACTTTCCCAGATCATCAACTGACTGGATCCATATAATTGGTAGGAAATGTATGACCTTCATTAGACTAGTTGAAACTAGCTAACAATAAATTTCTACCTTGAGGTGATCACAAAAACCCCTATCATGAAATACATCATCATATCATTTGATTTTAACTCAATAATGGGTGAAAAATAATGAAAATATATCGGTCTATGATGTTTAGAATTTTCCTAATTAGATGTATAGAATCAGGTGATGAATCTTTTAATATCTTTCTTTATCCAAGTCCACTCATACTACTTATGAAGGTTTTGAAACTTCAAGGTATGTATTCTGTGAACAAAAAAAATTAAAGAATGTAAATCCAATATAATCATCTCATGAATGATCATAGGGTCCAAAACCCTACTTTGTTCACAGAGGATCCCATCACCATTCCATGAATACTTTGGTGTGGATCCCCGCTATATATATTTTCCCTTATAACCCTACAATATGAGTATAAAAAATGATACTCCTTAACCCTCTCGAGGTGTGTAGAGGTATAATCCATGGATATATGGGTAGCTATCCAGGGTCCCATATTCTTTCCAATAAAGAATCCACTCAACTTCTGAGATTTGAAGTCTTAAGTCCTCTAAAAGGGGTGATATTGTAAATTTAACATGACCAATGAGTTTGGAAAAATTTTCTGATTTTTTTGATCTTATTGTGTGGTGGTTACCCCTAGGATGGGTTTTAGTGAAGTTATGATCAAGTTAAATTTCGGGTGATACTTAATATTTATTAGTTAAATATTCTCAAGGCATGTAGAGGTATAAGCCATTGATACATTGGTTGGTTTGTAGGGGTCGAGATTTATCTCAATCAAGAATTAGATAAATTTTTAATTTTAAAGTATTAGTACCTCTAAGTGTGGTAAAATTATATACTTAACATGAGATAGAAACCTTTAGAAAACATTTAATATCTTTTTTTATTTTAGGGTTTGGTGGTCACACCTAGGTTGAGTTTTGGTGAAATTCAAAGAAAGTCGAGTTTTAGGTGTCACTTAATATTTATTAACTAAATATATAATTATCCCACATGCATTAATAGTGATATCATATAAATGAAAAATTGGTTGGAAATTTTTATCCCATGATTGTTTCAAGAATGAGGTGTTTTTCATAACTGAGGTATACATTTATTTCTTCGGTGTTAGGATTCAAACCCACCTACTTCAAGCCTTTAATTAAAAATCACATTTGGTATAGTTTACTATTATAAATTTCCCTTATAATTATTCTCTTGGGTTGTAAACACTTTGAGTGAGTGAGAGATTAATAGATGGGAGGGGATGTATTTTTCTATGATGAGGAGAGATCTATATTTAATTAGAGCCAAATTTATGATGATAAATAATAGATACTACGACACTAATGAATCTTATAAGAAATAATGTTGAACACCATGAGGTATGATTTTTTATTTAATTTTTTTTACTTCATTCTTATGGTTCTCATGTAAATTTATTGTGAAAACCATATTATTATCTAATTGTTTTTTATAGTCATGTAATTATTTTTCATAATTTATTTATACAAAGAGTTCATATTCCTTATATTCTTCATTATTTGGTGGATTCATACTTGATGAATGGTGGATGAATCATATCACTATCCATAAAATATGCGTTCTCCCCCAGTTATTTCCCCCAAACTCCTTATAAATTAAAATTCACCATGGATGAAAGTTTAAAAATCAGAATCAGAGACAATAAATAGATTATATTTTTAGGAATAAAGTGTTATTTCATGTGTGAAAGTGGTTTTGGGGGAGACAAAAGAGTCTTGGTGGGTGAAGATAGGTTCTTAGAAGTGTAATGAAACTATTTCTAAAAAGGAAATGACATTTCATGGAATTAGGGATGTCTTCAAGTGGATATTAGGTAGCTATTTTGGTGAGATATGGTCTAAAACATTGTGCACCATAGGTGAAACAGTGATGAACAAGTAAATTAGTAGAAATTTTGGTGATATTAGGTGTAAAATTGAAAATGAAAAGGAAAATATTGAAGGGATCTGAATTTTTGTAAACAATATAACTACATGACGTATAGTTCAAGAAAGAACACACATTGTAGGCTATGAGGTAGTGATGCCAAGGTTTCAGCAGTTCATAAATATCACATAACATTAGTCTCAGTAACACAAACCATATAGGGATAGGTTATGAAGATTTTTATGTACTGGATTACATGAATCAATAAACTTCTTTAACCACACAATCTATGTGATCTAGGGTATACTTCATTTATTTCTTGACCAAATGACTCTAGGGGTATTTGAGTAGACTCCCAAAAATATCATCTAACATACATGGTGTATAGTTTAAGTATATTCCACCTATAACCTACATGACACAGATTGAGATATGTTAAACATATAGAGTGATCTCTAAGGACCACTTGCCATGTGACCATCGTTATATGATTTATATTTTAGGACCACATGACTTAGGAAATTGGAGATAAACGTCATGTATCCTTATAGGTACTATATGTCATGTACACCATCACACATGATTTAAAGTTAACATTCCCCTAAAATGTGGATAATAGTACATGACTAGACTATCTATGAGGGACTATATGCCATTTACCTATAAATTAAAACCTGTGTAATATTCTAACAACTGTGATTTTCATAATTTCTTTACTACGAATCAAATTTGGTCACTCGATTAGTCCCTCATGAGTGTTTTTCCATATAGAACAAAATGGTATATCTCTCTTGATCATCAATGGTAAAAAAATTAGGTGTTTTTGGAATTTTAGGTTCATTATAATTATAGATACAATAACTAAGATTTATAATTATGATAAGAGAAGATATTGGGGTTAGGAAATCCCTGGTGACATATTGATAATAGGATGTGGGTCCCTTACATTATTCCTAGAGTTAAGTACACCCCCACTTACAAAGTTATTGGGTCCAACAGATTGGGGATGCGAAGGTACTCCCATGGTCCCAAAAAGAAATGGGTAATCCACATGGAAATTTGAGTTAATAACTCACCCAATCATATAAATCAGGATTCCTCTATCAATATAGTCATGAAATCCTTTACCTAATGTGAAATTTTTGATGAGGTGAGAGTCCTCCATTGAGTTTGGTTAATCCATAAAATAATACTTACTTTTTATTGAGGCACAAATCCATCAGTATGGATTATTTGTGATGTGTGGGTCTTTTTAATTCTGGGTAATTATAAAATTAGGGTTTAGGTCTCCCTTATATGAAATCCATTGTTGGAAAAGGTGTGGGTTTCTCCAATATGTTTCTAGAAAGGTAATGTGCTACCTACAAATGATAAGTTATGGTACTACCTTGATTGAAACACTTAACTTAGTGAGGTGTAGGTTCCCCACTATGGTTTAGGTAACTATACTTAAAAGGGATGAATAGTGTGAATGTTACAGGACTTACAACTCCCCAAACATTCTTGGTTTCTTTTGAGATATGAATTATATCTAGGCTATCATATTTAGATTTTGTATGGCTTTTTGTACTCTTAATATCCCTAGTTTCTCAAGAGATATGTTTTTTTTGAAAAGTGATAAGATGAATGGGACATATTCAAGTCCCTTAGACTTATAATTATATGGAACATCTTGTTTCCTTCTTTTCAGTTCCTCTCTTATTTTGGTATCACAAGCATCCATTTTTTTCCTTTTCAATTTTTGGATGTCCCACTGAGTATGTTTATACTCACCCTTGTAAGGTATTTGTGCCCACACATATTGTGTCTATGAAACTAATTCATAATATGGAGGTTACAATTTTGTAAATGGTGCTAGTGTGGCTTGTTTGGGGCTGACACTTGGTGGTTCATGATGGTGTCAGTGAAAATAAATACATAGACAAATTTTGGGGTCTTTATAGTGGTGGATATTTTTTCTCCATGTCTCATATGTCATAACTTTCTTAGAATTTTTCATATATAAAATTTTTATGGTGTTTTCATATGTGGAGATGTACTCATGATGTGATGTATAATGCATTAAATATATATAGTTTATTTATTTATATAAGTATATTACCAGTGTTTTTAGTTATCATTCAAATCATAGATGTGTGTTTTCTGTAGGTTGTTATAGGAAAAGGACTCCCATATTTAATTATGTATTTTGGAATTAATCTCTAGCCCCTGGCCTTTTAAAGGTGAGTTTGATGTGGTATACTCAGCTTACCACAATCCTAGGAGGGGCCCAGGGGGCTAAGTTGTGTTAGAGTATTTGAGTTAAAGGGATAGAGTTCATGTTTAGTTGTCATGTGGGGATTGTTTTGGAAATTTAGTGTAGTTATTTCAAGGGTTTCTTGAGTTTATTTATAAGTCTATAAAGACCAGTATAGGTGCAACGATTGATGTATCCTTTCATCAAGACATTAACACCCTATTAGTTGACCCATAACTATAAGGGATCATTTTTTGGTGTACAAGTAAGTTGCTATATGTAATATATAATGGTTAATTTTTAACATTAATATCCTTGATTTATTAGTTCATATGTACATTCTATAGTCCAAATGGGATCATTTAATCAAATGAAGGACTCAACTTATAGATTCCAAGCTAGTATTTAGAGGCAGGGTCATGACATGCCTATGTTTGTGGTTGAGTCTCTCAATGGTGATCATTTGAGGGATGGGTAATTGATTTAGATAATTTGTTGATAGTTATATTTACCTCATGAGTAATGGAATATTCTATGCCCCTCATTATATAAATAGACCTTATTGTTTTGCAGATGGTAGTTCCCATTGATGCGACTAACCATAGGCTAACCATGCTACATGAATATTAGTGTCATAGGCCTATTAGATTCATAGAAAACACTAAAAATAATGAAAACATATTTATGGATTTAAGTGATTGTTGGATTCATCTAGTTCAGACTCCCACCAATCAAATGGTTATCCTTGTAGTGAGTTCTCTATATAGCATAGTCAGTCATTATTGAAAGATGTTTTTCTCATACTCACATGGAAATACTCTAAGATGGTTAGAGTTTTATCCTTTATTTATGGTGAAATTATATATATAGATGGTGAGGACAATTTATGTTTGGTAAATTCTAGACCCTCCATTGGGAATCAAAACCCTATGTGTATAACGACCCAACCTTTTTCTTGCATTACTATTACATCATTTCAAAGATAAAAAACATAATAGTATTACACATGGAGGATCCAGAGGTTTAGTGTCTTGGGCAAACTAGGACAACACATAACAAATACGACATCAATCATAAACATTCTTTTAATTTCATCTTCTGTAGCTTCTTATTGGCACTTGTCCTCTCCTTAGTACATGTAGCCACCAGAGGATATACATCAAAAGGGGTGATCTAAAAGCCCAGTAAGAGGATAGATAATAACAATATATCATGGGGTGAGCATAATCATGACATAGGAAGAAGATCTTGAACATGAGAGGAGCATAAACAATAAACTTGAAATGTGGAAAAGCATAAAAATGAAACATCATGTCTTAGTGGTTAACTACCACACATATTTGTGAACAAAGATAGAATCATGTTCATGCATAATTTCACATTTACTCATGAGATTCATCACTTTACCCAATGCATTGGAGCGCTATATAATTCCGAGCGCACCCGTCACATTTAAGCATTCATATTGCGCTATATAATTCCGGGCGCACCCGTCACATCATAACATTATCATTATCATGCTTTCCACATAGAACAGATATCAAACATGTACATAAATAACCCATGGAAAGGAATGGGTTTAATCTCATAATAACACATTCATAAGCTTTGGGTTCCCAAAAGAAAGAGGGATGAACATACTTGATATAAGAACCATCAACCTTGAATGAGAGGTAAAAGGTGAGATCTTGAAAGAAGAGTTCTTTTGGAAAACATTTTTATGGACATAAAAACCAGTTACAAACATGTATATCCTAGAAAAGTAAAGGAAAAGATGAACAAAAGACCTTTGAGGAGTAACTATATCAAAAATTGAGTGAAAGAGGGAGAACCCGAAGGAAGAAAATTGGGTTCGAGATTTCCCCTTACCTTGTACTTGAATGCCTCCTTCTCTTTAATGTCCTATATAATGACATTATATTCATTAATTAGAAATAACAGAACCTTTTATACATTAATAGGGTTCATTCTGGTGTCATTATTTCATATTATGTTCCTTTGGATGACTTATAGAGTTTAAAAAACATTGATCGGGGATGTTCGTTTTTATGGTTTTCTTGAGCGGTCCACTTGTATTCTTAAATTGATGTTTCGGTAGATCATGGGTAAACATCCAAAACTGATATTACATGTAATTAATGATATTACAGAAGCTTGAATGATTTTATAATGAGTTATATTAGATCCACGTGGCCGAATCATTAGATAAGAATTAAATGAAGATTATTTGGGCTAATTTGAGCGGTTTTTGGATCACAACCAACTCATTTTAACTTTTCACTTAGTTGTATGGCCATAGGTTATTTCCAGAACTTAAAATAGAACATAATACATATAAAAGATTCTGGTTCAACCATAAAAATGGTTTCATGACCAGATTGAAGGTTGAAATGGAAGAAGAGAGCATGTTGTTTTTGAAGGTGATAAATTATCACCACATGAACAACGTTCTCTTTAATAAAATAAAAGTAAGAGGGAAAGGGTGTGGGGTGATATAATATACTATTAGAATCATAATATTACATTATATGTATAATACTGGATTTACAAAACAGTTTGGATGAAGATATGTAGGGAGAGATCAAGAAAGGAACTTGAACTTGAAAGGAAATTAAAGGAGAAGAGGGAGGGAAATTACCTTTAGAATCCTCCTCTTAAGAACCTCCATAAGGGCCTATGCTTGGTCTTTTGATGAGACCAGGAGCTCTTGGACGTGGGGAAGGGGCTAGGAGAGATGATTGGGTAGAGCTTAGACAATTCTTGAAGCTTGAGAGGTGTGGTTTGGCAAGAGGAGGGGGAGGGCTTATTTATACATGAGGAGGGAGGTGTTTTTGGCATAAAATATTAAATAAAATAATATATCATATGTTAGACTTGTAATAGTAGTTTTTTTGACATCCTAAATCATATATTAATATAATAAAATTCGTTTTAGGCTTTAACTATTCTTTATAATTCGAATTCATTACTTTATTAAAAGGAAAGTGAAAGAAAGAGAAAAAGACACTTTAAGAAATCACCTTTTGACTTTAGGCTTTAGAAAGTTCTTTTTAGGTTTGAGAATTGGATTTATTTTATTTCAAGGAAAAATTTAGGAAATTTAATATGTTTTGGCCGAAACTAAAGTTCTAGAATGTTTATGTCATCATTAAATCATTAATGATGCAATTTAGTGTACACCGATTTTGCGAAAAACTGTATTTTTACTATTCACCCGAAAATTGAAGTATTTCAGAATAAAACCAAAAATTTACCCCTACCATTTTTCGACGTGTAGAATCCAAAAATGATGTCCATTTTTCAAAAATAATTTTCTAAATATTATTAATTTAATATTTAATTAAAATCATAATTTACTAAAAAAACAGCTTTTAAAATTAAAACTGATTTTTCAATTCTTTCAAAAATTACTTAGGGTCTTATAAAATTATCTAAAAACTATTGATTCAAAAATTTATGAATATATTTCAGGAAAATAAGTATTCTTTTAAATTAATTAATTAATTATAATTAATTATTTATGACTTATAAAATACCAAAAATGTTTACTAAGGTCAAATTATCACTTTCTATGATGTCTAAATTTTATTTTATTATTCATAGGTAATGTTATTCCTATTTAATATTCATAAGGGTCATATTACTATTCATAAGGGTAGGTTACTATTCATAAGGGTAGGTTACTATTCACCAAAAATTATTTTTGTTTCATTGGACACCAAAAACTATTTTGAACACAACCGTGAATGTTGGATTTTTAAAATTCCAAACATAGGGGTGACAAAATTATGTTTAAAGGTCACTTATCACTTAGTAGTTCATTATTTTGTGTTTTTATGACATAGATATAAGAAGGTAATTTTCCATTGAAAAACTTTGGGTCGTTACATTCTTCCCCCCTTAAGAAATTTCGCCCCCGAAATTTCACTTTACAAAAACAGGTGAGGGTACTTCTCCTTCATTGCCTCTTCTGGTTCCCAAGTTGCTTCTTCAAACTTTTGGTTCCTCCACAACACTTTGACAAGGCGGGTTGTCTTGTTGCGTAGAACCTTATCACTTCGGTCCAGAATTTTTACCGGCTGCTCCTCATAGGAGAGATCATCTTCCAGCTGTACCACCTCTGAGTTTAGTACATGTGAGGGGTCTGAAATGTACTTTCTCAGTAGTGATACGTGAAACACATCGTGAACTTGAGCCATACTCGGTGGAAGTGACAGACAATAGGCCACGACTCCTATATGATCAAGGATCTCAAAGGGGCCAATGTACCTTGGGCTTAGCTTCCCTTTCTTCCCGAATCGCATGACTCTCTTCCATAGAGATATTTGAAGGAAGACTTTATCTCCAATGTCGAACTCCAAGTCCCTTCGACGATTGTCAGCATAGCTCTTTTGCCGACTTTGAGCAGCTTTGATGTGTTTCTGGATGACTTGAACCTTCTCTGTCATCTCTTGAATAAGATCGGGACCAAGTAGCTTTCGTTCTCTAAATTCATCCCAACAGGTTGGAGTTCTACATCGCTTCCCATAAAGAGCTTCATACGGAGCCATCTGAATACTCGAGTGGAAGCTATTATTGTATGAGAACTCAACCAATGGGAGATGCTGATCCCAACCACCTTTGAATTTAAGAGAGCAGGATCTTAGCATATCTTCAAGTGTCTAAATAGTTCTTTCAGACTGGCCATCAGTTTGGGGGTGATAGGCCGTGCTGAAATTTAATTCAGTACTCAAAGCATGTTGAAGGCTCCTCCAGAATTTAGAAGTGAACCTTGGATCACGGTCAGAGACAATCGAGAGTGGAACGCCGTGAAATCTCACTACTTCCTTCACATATATCCTTGAAAGTTGTTCAAGTGAGAGGTCTTCCCGAATAGCGATAAAATGGGCAGTCTCGGTGAGTCGGTCAACCACAACCCATATCGCATTATTTCCTCTTGAAATTTTCGGGAGACCCATGACAAAGTACATAGTAACATTTTCCCATTTCCACATGGGTATAGGCAATGGCTGCATCATACCTTTGGACTTTTGCCGCTCAGATTTAACTTGCTGACATACCAAGGACCTTGATATATATTCTGCAATCTCCTTCTTCATGTTATCCCACTAGAAGTGTTCTCAGAGATCACGATACATCTTGGTACTTCCAGGATGAATAGATAAAGTTGAGCTATGTGCATTATCCAATAGATCCTTCTTTATTCGGGGTGATGAAGGCACACAAAGCCGCGTTCCAAACCGAATCACACCATCATCATCGATATGGAACTCTTGCAGCTTCCCTTCCTTTACTGCATTCACCCTCTTTTGTATCTCCACATCATCCCTTTGTGCTTCCTTAATCTTCTGTTGGATGGATGGTTGCGCAATCATTTGGGCAAGGTAGGATGTATCCCCTGCCCTTACGATTCCCAAATCCATCCTTTTCATATCCAAGAAGATAGGGTCTTTCCCAATCCTCAACATGGATAGAGTAGCAGGTTCTTTCCTGCTTAGAGCATCAGCTACCTTGTTCGCCTTTCCAGGATGATAGTGAATAGAGCAATCGTAATCCTTGATTAGCTCTAACCATCTCCTTTGACGCATGTTGAGCTCCTTTTGTGTGAATATATACTTTAGGCTCTTGTGGTCGGTGTATATGTCACACTTCTCACTATAAAGGTAGTGCCGTCGGATTTTCAAGGCAAAAATCACGGCTACCAGCTCTAGATCATGCGTCGGGTAGTTCTGCTCATGGATCTTCAACTGTCGTGAGGCGTAGGATATCACATTATCATTTTGCATGAGTACACAACCCAATCCTTTCTTTGAAGCATCACTGTATATCACAAAACTTTCTCCACTTTTCGGTAGTGTGAGTACAGGTGCAGTGATTAGCCTTCTCTTTAGCTCCTTGAAGCTTCCCTCACATTCATCCGTCCAGACATACTTTACCCCTTTCCTTGTTAACTTAGTTTGCGGGCTTGACAATCGTGAGAAGTTTCTCACAAAACGTCGATAGTACCCAGCTAATCCAAGAAAACTATGGATTTATGTGACACTAGAGGGCCTGGGCCATTCCTCAATCGCCTTTGTCTTTGAAGGGTCCACAGAAATTCCATCGCTTGTGATCACATGTCCCAAGAACGTGACTTGATTCATCCAAAAGTCACACTTGCTGAACTTGGCGTACAACTTCTCCTTTCTCAATATCGCCAACACAAGTCTTAGATGTTCTTCATGTTCCTCCTTGCTCTTGGAGTAGATGAGAATATCATCGATAAACACTACCAAAAATTTGTCAAGGTAATGTCTAAAGACTCTATTCATCAAATCCATGAAGATTGCAGGGGAATTAGTAAGTCCGAAGGGCATCACCAAAAACTCATAGTGCCCATACCTTGTACGGAAGGCAGTCTTCTGAATATCTTCCTTCTTCACCTTTACTTGATGATATCTAGAACGAAGATCCACCTTTGAGAAGTATTGAGCTCCTCTTAACTGGTTGAACAAGTCATCAATCCTTGGGAGAGGATACATGTTCTTTACGGTGATCTTGTTGAGTTCCCGATAATCGATACACAGCCTCATGGTACCATCCTTCTTCTTCACAAAGAGCACTGGCGCACCCCAAGGTGATACACTAGGGCGTATGAACCCTTTGTCTAGATGCTCTTGTAGCTGCTTCTTTAACTCCTCCAGTTCGATAGGAGCCATCCTATAGGGGCACTTCGAGATAGGAATAGCTCCGGGTATGAGTTCAATTGAGAACTCTACCTCACGATCCAGGGGAATTCCGGGTAACTCTTTGGAAATACATCGCCATATTCCCTTATGATGGGAATTTCCTCAAGGTTGGAACTTTCCTTTGAATCAAACATTTGGGAGAGGTATGATTCTTCATCGGGAATCATCACCCACACCATTGAAGGATTTCTCAAAGGAGATTCATGATCTTCCTTGAATTTGTAGAGGAGCATGGGATGGTTTGGAATATGAAAATAAATTTCCTTTTCCCGACAGTTGATATGTGCTCTATATAACAAGAGCCAATCCATTCCCATTATTGCGTCGAATTCCACTAAGGGAAGTATTACGAGATTTGCTGGAAGAATCTTCCCACATACGTCAACAGAAGAAGAATCAAACACTTGGGTTGCAATGATTGCACCACTTGGTGTTTTTACAGATATCTCTACTTCAAGGTTCCAGGGCTTCGATTCTATAGTTCTAGAAAACTTGCAAGATATAAAGGAATGTGTAGAACCAGAATCAAATAAGACTTTTTCCATTCTTGAGTGAATAAGAAGTGTACCTTGTACGACTTCGTTATCATGTTCCACCTCCATAGTAGTGATGGCATAAGCCTTCCCTTGTTACTTTGGCTTTGGTGGTTGTTGGTGCTGATTACCCTCGAAAGCTCGAGGTTTAGTGCACTGGTTTGAATAGTGCCCTAGCTCCTTACAGTTGTAGCATTGAACCACGAGTGGTTCTCTCCTTTCATCGGCTACATTATTCTTCCTTTTCATGTCTCTTCGACACTCGTGAGCTAGGTGTCCTTCTTTACCACACTTGAAGCATTTCCCCGTCCCTTTGAGGCAGTTCCCATTGTGCAACTTCCCACATTTTTGGCATGTGGGTCGTTGTGTTTTCTTCCCATCTTTATCACTAGATCCACTAGCATGAAACTCCATCTTTCTTTTCTTATCACCATAGCCATGGGACCATTCTCCAAACTCCATCTCCACTTTGAGATCACACCGAATAACTTCTTCATAACTCCCAATGTCTCGAATTGCAAGAGCCTTTCGAAGATGTGGTTTTAATCCACTAAAGAATCTATCAATTTTTCTATCATTCTTGATAACAAAACCCGAAGCATACCTTGTGAGCCTTGTGAAATTTGCTTCATAGGTTGTGACAGATTCTCCTTCTTTTTGCTTGAGCTCTATGAATTCTCTCTCCATCTTCATGCGAAGAGTTCGTGGGAAGTACTTATTAAGAAACATTATCTTAAAGTCTTCCCATTCCATCTCTTCAATTTCTTCCCTTGGTTTGGTGTTCTTAATCAAAGCCCACCATTGATCAGCTTCTCCATCTAGACGATAAATGGCTAGAGTCACCTTCTCGATCTCGGAACAGTGAAGAACAGAAAAGATCTTCTCCATGGAGTTGACCCACTGTTCCGCAACTAGTGGATCAGAAGATCCACAAAACGTCGGTGGTCGTTGCCGCATAAAACTTTCGATAGCTAGTTGCTCCTTCTTTGGTGAAGGAGGACGTTCCCCATTATTATGGTTATTATTCATAACCCGGGATAATTGGGTAAGCATCTCCATGAAGTTTTGAACTCCACCTCCAAAATCATTGGGGATGTCGTTCGGGCAATCGTTGCATTGGCCTTCACAAGAGTTATTGGCCTGATCTCTCCTGGTTCCCACCATTTTATAAAATAGAAAAGGTTAGAACAAAACATAAGTAAACAAGTCATGAATAACTTATCCTTTTAAACAATTATACCAAAAACATAACATATGGGATCCCTAGGTAAATATCCTTGTGTGCATATTTGTACTTAGTCTCATGCTAGAGGTTTTCTTTAGGGTTCACTAATCCTAATTCCCAAATTAACCAAACCTCCCTCTGATACCAACTATAACGACCCGACCTTTTTCTTGCATTACTATTACACCATTTAAAAGATAGACAACATAATAGTATTACACATGGAGGATCCAGAGGTTTAGTGTCTTGGGCAAACTAGGACAACACATAACAAATACGACATCAAGCATAAACATTCTTTTAATTTCATCTTCTCTAACTTCTTATTGGAACTTGTCCTCTCCTTAGTACATGTAGCCACCTGAGGATATACATCAAAAGGGGTGATCTAAAAGCCCAGTAAGAGGATAGATAAGAACAATATATCATGGGGTGAGCATAATCATGACATAGGAAGAAGATCTTGAACATGAGAGGAGCATAAACAATAAACTTGAAATGTGGCAAAGCATAAAAATGAAACATCATGTCTTAGTGGTTAACTACCACACATACTTGTGAACAAATCTAGCATCATGTTCACGCATAATTTGACATTTACTCATGAGATTCATCACTTTACCCACTGCATTGGAGCGCTATATAATTCCGGGCGCACCAGTCACATTTAAACATTCATATTGCGCTATATAATTCCGGGCGCACCCGTCACATCATAACATTATCATTATCATGCTTGCCACATAGAACACATATCAAACATGTACATAAATAACCCATTTAAAGGAATGGGTTTCATCTCATAATAACACATTCATAAGCTTTGGGTTCCCAAAAGAAAGAGGGAAGAACATACTTGATATAAGAACCATCAACCTTGAATGAGAGGTAAAAGGTGAGATCTTGAAAGAAGAGATCTTTTGGAAAACATTTTGATGGACATAAAAACCAGTTACAAACATGTATATCCCATAAAAGTAAAGGAAAATATGAACAAAAGACCTTTGAGGAGTAACTTATCAAAAATGGAGTGAAAGAGGGAGAACCCAAAGGAAGAAAATTGGGTTCGAGATTTCCCCTTACCTTGTACTTGAATGCCTCCTTCTCTTTAATGTCCTGTATAATGACATTATATTCATTAATTAGAAATCCCAGAACCTTTTATACATTAATAGGGTTCATTCTGGTCTCATTATTTCATATTATGTTCCTTTGGATGACTTATAGAGTTTAAAAAACATTGACCGGGGATGTTCGTTTTTATGGTTTTCTTGAGCGGTCCACTTGTATTCTTAAATTGATGTTTGGGTAGATCATGGGTAAACATACAGAACTGATATTACATGTAATTAATGATATTACAGAATCTTGAATGATTTTATAATGATTTATATTAGATCCATGTGGCTGAATCATTAGATAAGAATTAAATGAAGATTATTTGGGCTAATTTGAGCGGTTTTTGGATCACAACCAACTCATTTTAACTTTTCACTTAGTTTTATGGCCATAGGTTATTTCCAGAACTTAAAATAGAACATAATACATATAAAAGATTCTGGTTCAACCATAAAAATGGTTTCATGACCAGATTGAAGGTAGAAATGGAAGAAGAGAGCATGTTGTTTTTGAAGGTGATAAATTATCACCACATGAACAACGTTCTCTTTAATAAAATAAAAGGAAGAGGGAAAGGGTGTGGGGTGATATAATATACCATTAGAATCATAATATTACATTATATGTATAATAATGGATTTACAAAACAGTTTGGATGAAGATAAGTAGGGAGAGATCAAGAAAGGAACTTGAACTTGAAAGGAAATTAAAGGAGAAGAGGGAGGGAAATTACCTTTAGAATCCTCCTCTTAAGAACCTCCTTAAGGGCCTATGCTTGGTCTTTTGATGAGACCAGGAGCTCTTGGACGTGGGGAAGGGGCTAGGAGAGATGATTGGGCAGATCTTAGACAATGCTTGAAGCTTGAGAGGTGTGGGTTGGCAAGAGGAGGGGGAGAGCTTATTTATACATGAGGAGGGAGGTGTTTTTGGCATAAAATATTAAATAAAATAATATATCATATGTTAGACTTGTAATAGTAGTTTTTTGACATCCTAAATCATATATTAATATAATAAAATTCGTTTTAGGCTTTAACTTATATTTATAATTCGAATTCATTACTTTATTAAAAGGAAAGTGAAAGAAAGAGAAAAAGACACTTTAAGAAACACCTTTTGACTTTAGGCTTTGGAAAGTTCTTTTTAGGTTTGAGAATTGGATTTATTGTATTTCAAGCAACAATTTATGAAATTTAATATGTTTTGGCCGAAACTAAAGTTCTAGAATGTTTATGTCATCATTAAATCATTAATGATGCAATTTAGTGTACACCGATTATGCGAAAAACTGTATTTTTTACTATTCACCCTAAAATTGAAGTATTTCAGAATAAAAACAAAAATTTACCCCTACCATTTTTCTACGTGTAGAATCCAAAAATAATTTCCATTTTTCAAAAATAATTTTCTAAATATTATTAATTTAATATTTAATTAAAATCATAATTTACTAAAAAAAACAGCTTTTAAAATTAAAACTGATTTTTCAATTCTTTCAAAAATTACTTAGGGTCTTATAAAATTATCTAAAAACTATTGATTCAAAAATTTATGAATATATTTCAGGAAAATAAGTATTCTTTTGAATTAATTAATTAATTATAATTCATTATTTATGACTTATAAAATACCAAAAATGTTTACTAAGGTCAAATTATCACTTTCTATGATGTCTAAATTTTATTTTATTATTCATAGGTAATGTTACTCCTATTTACTATTCATAAGGGTCATATTACTATTCATAAGGGTAGGTTACTATTCATAAGGGTAGGTTACTATTCACCAAAAATTATTTTTGTTTCATTGGACTCCAAAAACTATCTTGAGCACAACCGTGAATGTTGGATTTTTAAAATTCCAAACATAGGGGTGACAAAATTATGTTTAAAGGTCACTTATCACTTAGTAGTTCATTATTTTGTGTTTTTATGACATAGATATAAGAAGGGAATTTTCCATTTAAAAACATTGGGTCGTTACAGTGTGAGTACACATCGAGGCCCACAATCCTCACAAGTCATTCCCTGAACATGATTTGTGGTGGAATTCCTTGAGATAGTTAGATTAAGCAAGGCCTTAAAACTGAGTAAAATAAGGTGGTTAAGAATTCTTGGTCGGGGAATTGCATTTTCTTCGGAGCGAGACAGTTTTCGTCCTAAGGAAAATTAGATCCATTACATGGATAGACAATTACATTAGAGGTAATATTGGGATTGAAAACTCAATAATTGTAGTTAAAGTGGCCTACTTAGAGTCGATATCTTTTTAGAATCTAGTGGTATAAGATTAGTTAGAGATGGATGATACTATGACCTGTACCCTCCTTCACCATATTCAAATATTTTTTGTCAACCACTGACTTTTTATCATTAAATTTGTGTGTTGAAATTCAGAATGGTTGGATATAATTAGGTGAAACCTAGTATGGTTTAAGGTATGATGTTTTTCCTCTCTTCACATATCCTTGTACCAGTCTATCTAGGTGTGATATTTTATTCTTCACCATTGGTTCATGAGTTAGAATTTCAAATGGGGTTCCTAAAAAATTATTATCTTTGGGAATTTCACTGATTATAGTGAATATTATCTCACCCCTTATAATGAAGTGATATTATCCATAGTGAATAAATATAGCCTTATGATATTCCCTTATGCGAGAGATGAGAAATATTAGTATCATCCTTGGTAATGATTGGTTACCCATTTCTAGTATTGTATAATGATATGTGGTTGAGTAAACTTGGTGTGGTCCACCTTCATTAGTAAGTGGGACCCTCTTAGATATGTCATTTAGAGAAAGCCCTCAAGATGTTTTAGTCAACTACACATCAAATTGAAATCAAAGAGTTATGTTCTATGGGTTTATTTTTCGATTCACATCATGTGAATATAATGGAATGTAAAAAATAATTTCTATAGGTAGGCCCATGATTATACCTTGATAGGAGACCAATGTATACATAGGCTTGCATTCTGGAGGTAGATATTAGTTATTACTGATTAGAATGATATGTTCAATTATAATGTTCTTAAGAATCCTAAACAAAACCATTTTTTATCAATTTATAGTCTTCAATAATGATGTTTATGATTCATGGAGCCTTTTTCTGAGGCATGTCGATTCATAAGAGAGGGTAACAACTAACCTTTGTAGGGTTCAAGGATTTGGTGGTTTATGAGATTAGATTGGGGTAATAGTGGTGTGGTTGTTGATAATTTTGGAATATAATCATGTATTTAGTCAATTGATGGGGTTCTTGAACAAATATCCTCATGGTAGTTAAATTTTTATTCAGATAGGGAGACACTTCTAACCTTCTATTTATAGGTGGTGTTCCCACACTCTTCTATTATGTGATAGATTCTCATATTGTTAATGTTTATTTAGTGTTAATGGATGACTATATGTTCTTAGGGAAGGGGCCATAAGGTTTTTATTAAAGGTTAGGATCATGTCTTACACTTACTAAAAAAATTGTGGGTTCTCCTTGATATTCTATATTGAATGTCGTAATACGAAATATATGTGGGGACCATCCCAATGGAGTTTTCTCTTTGGCACTGTATATCTAGTAGGAGTTTTCTAAATGTTCCATTTTAATAGAAAATATGGTTATATAATAAAGGATGTTTCCCTATATGATATGGTTTTTTGTCACTTGAGTTATTACAGGTGTTATCATTAGGTATGGAGCTGACCGAGTAGGTCCATCTGAATGATCAGGATAACCTAATTCAGATTATGGTATATTAATCCACTAAAGATAAGTGGTATGATACTATGATATTTTAGGAAGATGATATTATTATTTGATGTTATTATTTTTAACTTTTTCAAATGGGTTAAATTCATAAATTTGGATCATTTTTGGTTGTGGTTAAAAGATTATTTTAATATCAAGGTGTTTGTATGAGGTTCCCACTAGTGTTTGAGGATAATATTGAGTGGTAAAGGACATTATTCCATTTATCCTTATACAATGACACATATGATTTATTTTCTATATGTTATCAAAATATAAACTAGATCATGAAGAACATGCTTCCCTACTATTCTTCTAGGGGTGATGTAGATTATTTATTACAGAGCTTAGTGGTAGAGATTAACATAGATGGATTATTTTTAAGTGAGATTCATTTATAATTCTCAATAAATATGTCAATTAAAGTACTTCCATTGGAGGTATCCCTAGCGTCAGACCATTTCATGGGGTGAATATTTGTGTTTTTGACTTTTCCTAATTACTTGTAGTTGAAAAATATTCAAGAGAAAAAAGGTTTGGGTGTAGAGTTATAAAGATATTCACATAAATGTTACCTTAGTATTTTATTGATTTTTATCAATATGGGTGTGAGAAAATAACTTTTATATTGAAATGAGATCTTAGGATATAAAAGTCTATATGGGTTTGGTGAAGGACATATGCACAAGGGTAAATTGTCTTTTCACATGAGTTTTTAGAGGATATTCCATAGGTACCAAAGGGAAGATAAAAGATAGCCAATAAGGGGGTGAATTGGCCTTGGTAAATAAATTTGAGGATTTAAAGGTTTTTATATTAGAGTTATAAAGTTAAGTTAATGAAATAATAAAATAAAATACGTGGAGATATGGTATTTTTATAGTGGTTCAGATCAAAAGGATCATAGCACCCTATTTACCCCTCTAACGAACTGAGATATGTGAAATACACTATTATAGTAATAATTTAAGAATACAATGACTTTTTTCCACCCCAAGTCACAACCCAATTATAAAGACTTTTTATCCCTGGAGGCTTAAACCTAGTATAGACCCACATTTTTCTACATGGAGGAAGAAATAGAACAATTTGAATTTTTCCCTTTGAGGAATAATGTGACACACCAACATTTTATGGTTTGTATCTTTAAAAAAAATTAAACTCTTCAATAACGTGCATTGCACACAACACCGATCCTAAATGAACCCCAAAATATTATTATTTAGATGTGACTGTCATAACATAGCCTTTAATTTGGTGGGTATGAATGGGAATAAATTATTGTTGAAACAAATATATAGGTATTAGTCAATATAAATTTATTGGAAAATTATTTGAAAATAATAACATAATTTTAAGTAAATTCATTTTATTATTGAGAAAAATGTTCTCCTTAAAGACGAGGTTTTCTTATTATGAGGGATTATTATAATTAATTTATAGAATATTTAAAAAATTTAGTTGAAAAATAAATTTAATATTTTAATTAATAATTTTAAAATTATATTAGGTTTAATTTTTTAGATGTTTTTTGAAGAAGTTAAATATTTTGTGAAAAGTAAAGAAATAAAAATTTTATGAAATACAATATCTCTTGTGATTATGTAAAAACATAAATATGATATAAAAATTTATTAAAATTATGGAATTTTGACATTATAAATTGATAATATAAATATCATACAAAAATAATTTATGACTTGTAAATTATATATTATTTTATGATGCATATGAAAATCCTTTTCAGTGCTGATGCAATGCATGCACAACACTATAAAAGTCAAATTCAGTTTTCAAAGGATTATAATTGAGAGGTAGAAAGTATTTTAATGAAATTTATATTAAATACTATCTATAAAATATTATTTATTATGATAATTTATAATTATGATATTTTATAACAAGAATCGTATCCAAGTGATAATGCAATGCTTGTACAATATAAAAAAATCAAATTAATAAATTAAATAAGTTATCTTGACATGGATATGAGTAAATATAGATAATTAATGAATATAAAAAATTATATTGAACCTATTTAACTTATTTTTATTATATTAGTTTATTTGTAGTTTTTATATATGAAATATATTTCTTAAATTATTTTGTGACACTTATGTAGTCAGGTGCAGGAGGACGAAAAATCCATAAAATGATTTTTAAAACTTTAAAACTAAAATGATAAAAACTATTAAATGACCAAACAATTTTCCTAATATTTTTGGTTGAGTATATAAAGTCCAAAATCATTTATAGGTTTAATTTATGACTATTTGGATCAAATTTTATAGTATTACGACCTTTATAATATTTTATTTAATGACAAGTCAAATATGTCACACTTTGTTTTTAATAAGTGTAATATTTCTTAAGAAGGTGTTATCCAGAATATTTTTCCACTATAAATGGTATTTTTAAATATAAAATATTTATCTCATCATAGTAATTTATTTTTAATTTTTAGGGAATAAATAATTACCTAACATTTCTACACAACACTGAGGCAATAATTATTTAATTAATGGAAAAAACCAAATAAATTATATTAAAATTATTAAAATAAATATAATTTTATATAATTAATGTGATAAATGAATTTTTTATATAATAATTAAATTTTTAAGAGATAATTAAATAGTTTTGTCGAATTTGTCTTGTTGACTTGATCTTTTTAATGTCAAAGTAATGAGTAGTATCAAATTTAATACTAATGATATTTTATAGAATTAATAATTTGTAAAATTATTTCCTAATGATAAAAATATAAAATATGGTTAAAGAGGATAAGATATGGTAAAACAATTAAAACCTTTTTTATTTATATGATACTTGTAAGTATTTTGATTCAGATTATTTTTATTATATTTTAATATTTTTAGAAATTCCAACAGTGCCACTCACCGAAATTATAAAAGGACACCGATTCATTAACTTATTTACACACAATTATGCCTTATAGATGGGTAATATTGTACTGATTCCTATTCTATAATTTCTTATAAAATTATTTAATGGAATTCTCTCCTAAAAAGAACAACCCTAGATCCCTTAAAAAGAGATATAAATGAAGTCCTTCAAATAAGAGGTAATATACTTTACCAACTCTTTTAAGTTTATTTCTTCTTATATATATATCCTCTTATAGTGTTTTTTACATAGTAAATTAATAAATATATAATGATAAATATATTGAGATGTTATTATTATTTTAAAAGAACCATATTATACCTTTTATCTATCTTATGAAAAATGAAAATGTCGCACATGTGTATGTATGAATTACCGTCTCCACATAGTGGTGTAATTTGCTTTTTTCCCCACTTTTTTTGGACTGTTATCATGATTAAAATAATGGATATATAAGATAATTGTGAAATTATACTGATTCAGTAAAATTAATATATCATCCACTTCTTTACCCTTTCGACCATTTAGAAATGATATCGTCGCTTGTGCATACGTACAACTTACCATCTCCATAGAGCGATGCGATTCACTTTATTTATCCACCTATCATGAATGATTATAAAAATAAATTTAATGAATAGATATTTTATATATGACCTTAATATAATTATTCAAATAATTTAACCATGATAAAAGTTAAAGTACCGAAACTATCAAACCAAAACATATATGAAAAACGAAGCGATTACCATGTGAAATAGTGATTTTAACAATGAATTGATAATAAATGAGTGATAAAACATTTTAATTAAATCATATATGGTATGATATATATGATTATGTTTCTTAAATATATGTATAATAAATCTATATTTTTTTATACTGGAGGTTCAAACACATACAAATGAAATCGAACATGAGATAAGGGACTTCGTCTCAATTTTCTGTCCTTGAAGCATATTTTGATGATATGCACCTATATTCTTTTATGAGGTGTATATAACACCTATTTAACATGATATATCATTAATTAATTTATTTTAATTATTTTTAATGTTTTTAAATGTCATTCATTCATGGGGCATGCTATTTAACTGATTAAAATGTGGTAAGGGTTTATTTTACAATCTCATCATTATCTGGGGGATGTTTCACTTTCATGTCCATGTTTTCTAAAAATATTTTCAAATATGATTTTACTATTATCCTATGAATATTGAAATACATTTTTATCAATGTTTTACATGTTATAAAATGGTTTTAAATGAATTGTTGTTTGTATTCGAAAATAGGTACTTTTTGATTTTTCCAACAAAACTCCAGATGGAATGTTTTTAACTTATATAGAATGAGTGATTTTTCCTATGTAATAAAATATTAATATTTTTAAAATTTATTTACAATTTTTTAGGGTTATTTTCAAGGGAAATAATTTTCATTTATAATTTCACAAAATTTATAAAATAAGTGATTGTTAAAGTGAAAAAGGGTATTTTTCCTCAAGAGTTTTTAAGGATATCATTTAAATTATTTTAATCTATATCAAAATACTTTGTTTAATCTTATTCTTAATTGTGTTTGATCTTCTATGATACTATCTACCGTATTTTATTGAATTTTTTATGATTATTTTGAATTGGGATGTTCAATTTTGATACCATTCTACATATTACTCTGGATGGTTTATGATTATGTTATTGACTAAGAAAATTATTTATATTTCAAATGATAGTCTCAATAATTTTTTATATGGTCATGTATTATGAATTCCATAATTATGAAATCAATTATTGATATTTTATGTGATTATTATATTATTTATACTATCTATATTTAAGTTTTGCGCTCATTTGATGGTTTATATGCCACTAATTGATCATCATTTATTCCTTCCACATTATAATCAAGTTGTTGATTAAATGGAATATGTGTTTAGTTATTTAACTTTTTCATGTTGATTATTCTTATTTATTAGTTATCACCTTGATTATCCTTTCCTTATTCTATATCCACCATTTTGAAAATATTAAGCATCACTTCATTGAAACTCAGAATCATAAGACTAATTAGATACATTTGATTCACAAGAAATTCTCTTATTCTTAAAATTATTTAATTCAGTAATGTTTTTAAGATATTAATTATATTAGAATACAGATCTAATAATCTCATCAAGAGTATATTCCTTGAAGTTTTTACTTTCATCTATAACAACCTTTTTATCAAGCCACTTCTTAGGAAGTTCTCTAAGCACTCCTTAAAAAAGAACATGATTTTCCATAGTTTTTATTAAATAACTCATTAAATTTACAATACTTGTAAATGTATGAAATATTTTTTTAACTATTTTATCATTACCCATTTTAAATTCTTTACATTTATCTCTTTACATGCTTAACTTAGTTCTAATAAGCTTATCCAAGCCATGATGCATAAATTGAAGAATTTTACAGATACCATACACAGGTTTACATGTAGATACATGAATATGAACATTTATATTTATCGCCCAATAAAAAATATTCATTAGATAGTAATTTAGAACACACTTTTCTATATATTTTCCAACTAATAATTCAGGTTAACCTTCTGGCAACATGTTTGGTTTTTCCATGATCGTCCAGTGATTAACGCTAAGTTACTTCAATAATAATTCAATATGATATTTCCATTATCCATAATTAGTACCATTAAAATGAGGTGGTCTTTGATATATCCATCCATCATTTTAACTAGTTCCTTATATCTTAAAATCGTCTTTTTCCCTTGACGGTTTAGTTAGGAAATCGTTAGTATAAACAAAAATATATATCAAGCTTTGGGTAAATCTATGATACATATTTTTAGTCCCGAAGGGAAGATGAAATATATCCATGAGTGGTGTGAATTATAATTTTTAAATGAATTTAAGGATTTAAAATTTATTAAATCAGAGTTACAAAGTTAAGTTAATGCATTGAAAAAATAAATGAAATGGATATAATATATATTTATAGTGGTTCAAATCTAAATGACCCTAGTACACTATTTTCCACTATAAATAATTGAGAGAGTTGAAACCCACTATAACCACCATAATGAAATATTACAATTAAATTTCCCACCTAGAGTTAAAACCCAATTAAAAGTCCCACCAGAGGCTTAAACCCTTTACAGACCTAACTTTTTATACATGGAAGCACAAACTAACAAGTCTACATTTTTTCCCTAGAGGAACAACACATTGCATGAATTTTACATGGGAGTCAAAATCCACAATCCTATCTTTTTATGCGTAGCAAAACACTTTATAATTACATACATAGAAAGAATTATGAATAATTATAACCATAGAACCAGATGAGTGATTTACAGTATAAATGTCGAGGAAGCAAGAAAATATCTAGTAGTAAAGGATCAAATTATTTTAGTTTAGTTGGGAGCAGTAGTTGATAACAAAAAAATGAATCACTTATAAAGATCAAGTGAATAATCAAACTTTTTTCTCAATAATATGAATTGGTTCTATCAACTCTATGTATATAGAGTTTCTTTTTTCACAACATATTTCTAATTTGAAATCTATTTCATATTTTTTTCCAATGAACTACTTCAGAGTTATCCATTCTTATTTCCCATATAAAATTACATGTGTAAATATTTTATAAAAAAAAAGAAATATTTATTTAAATCTTCCTCAATATATTGTAAAACAAAATTAAAACTACAAAGTATAACCCGTTAGAATATTAAATATAACTATATATAACACACATTAATATCCTGGAAAAAATATGTGATAATATTATATAATGACTCTTAATATTTTACAAAATTAAAATTTGGATGTTTCAATTCATATATTTTTAGTGTGAATATCCAAAAATGCTTACTCTTATGTAGATATCATTTAATTCATTATATAATGGTCTAAAACATGTTCCCATGACTTCTTGATAATTACTATGCAATTTTAGAATAAATAAATCACTAAGAAAATTCATAATAAACCTGTAGAAAATAAATATGTGAAATATTATATTTAATATAGTATATTTAGAGATTTATTTATATATTTATATATATCAGGGATCACATATATGTGTTTTGCACACACTAAAACTAATTTTTATCTGAAATAAATCCATGATATATATAACAAAGATCAAAACAATTTATATCCCTGAAAACATTGATTTAAAATGATTGAAATACAATTTTGAGATATAATATATTCCACATATCCAAATCATACCATGTAAGAAGATCTATCAACGTGGCATATTTTCACATTGGTGAATTGGTGTTGTAGCCAATTTCATGTAATCAAATCGACTACATAGCTGATTCACATAATAGAATTTCACATAGGAAAATTCATGTATGTGAATTCACAAAGGAGAATTTTTGTATAAAAATTCATGTATTCAATTAACATACGATTATAAAATTATAATGTAATTTTTATTAAAGTCCGTTTATTTTTCAAAGAAACGTTATCTTAAAAGAAGAGTATTTCTTCTAATGAGTGAATTTTATAATTACTTTCTTGAAGTTTTAGAAAATTTATTTGAAAAAATAAATTTAATTTTTGAATTAAAAATTTCAAAATTATTATAATATTATTTTTAAATATTTTTCTAAAGAAGTTAGTTTTTTTTATAATAGTAAAATATTACATATAATATGAAATGCAATTTCTTTTGGGATATCATCAAAACATAACTACGATATAAAAATTTATCAAACCTAGGGAATGGTTCAAGTATGATATTATAAAATATATATATATATATATATATAATACAAAAATAATTGAGCATGTATAAATTATAAATTATATCATGATACACATGAAAATCATTTTCTGTGTTGACGCAGTGTTGGTATAGCACTTGAAAAGTCAAATGTGGTGTATTATAGCTTATAATTGAGAGGTAGAATTTATTTTCATAGAAGTTTTATTAAATATCATCTATAAATGATGATTTATACTGATAATTTCGAATTTTGGAGTTATATAAAATAATATTATCCAAATGATTGTGTAATACTTATGCAAGGCAAGAAAAGTCAAATTAAAAAATTAAATGAGTTGTCTTGACATGGATACGAGTAAATATACAGAATGAACAAATTTAATGGATTATATCGATATTATTTAATTTATATGGTGTTATTAATATTTTTTTAATTTTTATATATGAAATAAGTAGCTTAAATGATTATGAAACGCTGGCACAGTGCCTATGCAAGCATAAGAAAAATCAATAATTTGATTTTAAAAACTCTAAAATTAATATGATAAGAACCATTAAATGAAAAAAAACTTGAATATTCTTATTTTTGATAATATATTGACTTTAATCCTTGATATGTTGAATTTATGACCATTTTGAGCCACTTGGATAGGATTAATATGTTTATAGTATTTTATTTAATGAAAAGTCAAACATGCGAAATTCTTATTTTTAATTAAGTGTAATATTTTTTAATAGGGTGTTATCTAGAAGATTTATTCGACTATAAATAATATTTGAAAAGAATAAATATCTATATTCATCATGGTAATTTTTTTTAATTTCTAGGGAATAAAAAATTACCTTAAATTCCTTCACAATACTGATGTAATAATTATTTAAAAAATTAAAAAATAAAATAAATGATATTAATTTTTTTAAAATAAATATAATTTGATATAATTTATGTTATAAAATAATTTTATAGATTATATTGACATGTTTATGATATATAAAAAAGTTTTTTTGAATTTTCCTTTTTGTCTTGATGTTTTTAATGTCAAAGTAATGAATAGTATCAAATTTGTCAATAATGTTATTTTATTAAATTATTTAATAAACAAAAAAAATATAAATTAATATAAATAGGATAATACATGGTAAAATATATTATATTTTGTTCATTTATAGTTTATTTTGTAGTATTTGTCACCTAAATAGTCTTATTATATTTTAATATTTTGAGAAATTCTAAAAGTGCCCCTCACTTCAATTAAAAAATAGCACCCATTCCTTCACATATTTACACAAATTTAAGCCTTATATCTCGACCAAGTTATACCCATTAATATTATAAAATTTCTTAAAAAATTTATGGAGGTAATGTTCTCCTCAAAATAAAAAATCTATAGCCCTTATTAAGTGATCTAAAGGAAGTCTTCTCAAGAAGAGGTAATCATCTTTACCAACCATTTCAACTTTATTTCTTCTTCTACACACTCTTAATATGGTGTTTACATACTAAATTAATAAATATACAATAATATATATAAATATATGTTATTATTATCATTATAAAACTATATTTTACCTCTTATCCATCCTATGGAAAATGAAAACACGACATGTGCGTACGTACAGCTTACAGTCTCCACATAGTGCTATAATTTTTTTTCTTCACCACATTACTTGGATGGTTATAATGATTAAAATAATAGATATATAAGATAATTTCACATGATATTGATTTTAAATAATTAATATATCATAAAATTATTAACATTTTTACAATTTAGAATTGATATCATTGCTCGTACGTACGTACGACTTACTATCTCCATGAAGAAATGGAATTAATTTTATATGTCCAACTTTCAAGAATGAATATAAAAATGTATTTAATGAGAAAATATTATATCTATGAAATTAATATCATTATGGATATTATTTAACCATGATAAAATTTAAAGGACTGAAACTACCAAACCAAAACCTAAATGCAAAAAAATGAAGCGATTACCACTTAAAACAATGATTTTAATAATGATTTGATTATAAAATAGGTGATAAAATATTATAAATAAACCATATATGATTTTATATATAGGATTATTATTCTGAAAATTATTTATAACAAATATTTTTTTATTATATAGTAGGTTCAAACACTTACAAAGGAAATCAAACATGAGGTAAGGGACTTTGTCTAAATTATCTTTTGTTGCGGCATATTTTGATGATATGCCGCTATATTATTTTATGATGTTTTTATAACACAAATTTGACATGTTATATCATATATATTTTTTACTCTAATTATATTTAATGTTTTCAATGTAATTCATTGATGGGGAATATGATTTAACTGATCTCAAATTGGTAAGTGTTTATTTCACTATCTAATCATTATCCGAGATTGTTTATGTTTTTGTCTCCACTGGGGAATGTTTATTTTACATGTCTATGTTTTTCTAAAAATATTTTATAAAATATTTTTACTATTATCTCATGTATTTTCAAATCCATTTTTTCATATTTTTTAATTTTTAATTTTTTTTTGAAATGAATATTTTTGTCTTATTTCAAACAAGATACTTTATGACTTTTACAACAAAAAATATAGAAGGAATGTTTTATATCTTATACAAAATGAGTGGATTTTTCCACCTTCATGACACCTAAATATTTTGAACCTTTATTTAAAATTTAATTGGATTGTTTTCATACAAAATACTTTCTTTTATAATTGCACAACATTTTAAAATAAGTGATTTTCAAACTGGTAAATGGTATTTTTCTCTTGATTTTTTCAATGATAGGATTTAATGTATTTTCATATATATCAACATCCTTTGTTGAAACTTATTCTTTATTGGGGTTTATCTCTTGTGATACCATATACCATATTTTATTGAATGGTTTAGGATTAGTATGACTTGGGACGTACTATTTTGATACCATTCACCATATTACTCTTGATGGTTTATCATTATGTTATTGACTTAGAAAATTAAAAATATTTCATTTGATAGTTTCAATAAAAATGTTCTTGGGCAATATGATTCACCCCTTTCATATGATGAATGAATTGGACATATTAAGTGATGTCCAGGGCCCTCTATAGCCTCTCGATGTGTCAGTTGGTATCACGAGACAAAATAGTATGGGTATTTGATGAGGTTTTACCCAATTATGCATGGTGTCTTGGCTGAAGCCTTGATAGCATGTGTATGATGTCCCAAATTATTCATTACATCATTATGAATTTAGTTATTCATATTTCATTTCATTATTCCATTAATTAGAATATACATGGTCAAGTTTCGTGATCATTTGATTATTTATATGACATTAATTGATCATCATTTATTCCTTCTATTTTATAATCTTATTATTGATTAAATTGAATATGTGTTCAGTTATTTACCTTCCCATATAGGCTATTCATATTGATTCATGATAGATTCTATAGTACTTAACCCGTATTGAGCATTAGAGTTCACCCCTTTATTATGTTTTATTTTTACCCAGGATACTAGAATGTTTTTTTATAATTTATTATGCGGGGTCATACTAATGGGAATATTGGTGTTCTCATAGAAAATAAATTATTTACTTTTATGTTTGAAATGTAATGTTAATTTCTAGTATGGATCTATTTTTCCTAGACTTATAAACTATTTGGTCCTCCATGATTTGATTCCTTGTATATTATACCACTGTAATAAAGTAACCACTGACTGAAGGATACTAGGGTCGAGGTCTTTATAGTTGTTATCATAGGAGGTTTTTTAGAAACCATGATAACTAGAGTTAAGAAAACATCTATTAGAGAAAAAAACCATATGATATAATTTTGAAACATTCCCAAAGAAATTGAGCTTATTATTTAGATATTATTAATATGAAAATTATAAATTTTCGTTAAGTGTTTCACTAGATTTGAGAATATAAATTATGTTTCATAATGTTATGATATAATATAGTGCATGACTTTTTTTAGAAATTACACCTATATGAAGGACTAGAAACCATATCAATATATGTAATCCATATATGGATTTCCATAATAAGAAAGATAATAAAGTTGTAGTAGGATATGTATCTGGATCTAAATAAGTTATAACTATATTGGGACAAATGAATCAGGTTATGATCAACAACCTTTCCCATATGGAGCGATATTCTTATCCTTAATGTGGTGTAAAAATTCAATATAACATCATGTGTCTGAAACTTCAATTATTTAATGGGTATATAAATCCGTTTATAGCTGAGAAATGTTTAAGTTTCTTAGAGGATATATTTATTACTCTAGGAAGTAGTGAAAGGGAGAAGGTTTTCATGACAATTTATCATCTCACATGGGATGCAAGTGAATGGTGGTAGTTGATTCAAAACACTAAGGAAAATGTGGAATTGAAAAACATTAAATGTAATGATTTTAATGAAATTTCCATGGAAACATATTTTCTTCAAGAACAATGAGAAGATTTAGAGAGACAATTATTGAGTATAAGACAAAAGGATGATGATAATGTTGCTATGTATGATGCCAACTTTATAAGTTAATAAGGAATTCCAGGTTTTATATACATAAACTAAAAAAGATATTGACTATTTCTTTCATTGGCTTAATAAAATACTTCAAAGGGCACTAGTCTGCCAAACTTTCTCATTATATGAATATATAGTTTCATATAATATCAAGATAGAGAAATAATTCTCTAATTCATATGACTTTGATGAGTTGAAATAGAATTTGAGTATGTTAAAGAAAAATATGGATAAAGGGAAGAAAGAAATGATGTATTTTCCTGCATGTGATAATTATGGAAGGAAACACCTTGTTACTTGACTGAAGGGAATGAGAGTTTGATATAAGTGTAGAGAGAAAGGCCACCGATCTTGTGATTGATAGATAAAAAATAAAATGTGAAATATTTCCACTTTTAGGAGATGGGTCACTATGAAAATTAATTCCACAATCATGAAGGTAGTATACCTCAGATGAGGAAAACATATCAAGGTCATGATTATGATATTGATACTGTCAAAGTGAAATGATTAAAGTGATAGTTTATTTGGATTCAAGAATAAAATTTTAAAACTATTCTATCAAAGATAATTTTATTATAATAATCAAGAGATATATACGGATTTTACTTAAGTGCCATTTCTTAAAGGATTTGAGATAATATTTTAAATGGAACTGATGACGAAGAAAAGTGATTTAGTGAAAATTTTAACCTCATGAAAAACACATGATCTAAGTAGGATAACACTTAATAAGTTCCAAATGTTGATATTATGATGTTGGGATAAAGAGATGACTCGTATTCATAAAGTAAATTGGACATTACTGACTACCTTGGAACTCATTAATGATTTTTCAAAAATTTGGTTATGTTATCATTGATGGAGTTAATATCATTTTAGAATTTAAGGAATATATCATTAAATCTAAGATTTATTTAAGGAATAAGGAATTGTTTATGTTTTTATTAATGTTTTATTGTGATTCATGTTATTACCATGTTTTTATATGATGAAGGTATTTTCATGTGATATTAATATCTACCTTATGGGGGATTTATGATATGTTGTTTTAGTGACCTTATTCATATATATATATATATATTGAATTTTTAATATTTTCCGTAATATTTTGGAGGATACTTAAGATTTAAAAATTTTGGAATGAATTAAGAATAACCTTGGACACTATTTTTTTAGGATAAAGTATGATTTAGAAAACTTATTCTAACCATTTTGGTTATAGTAGATATTTAGAGGCTAAAGAAATGACTTATGGATCTTATGACTTTTGGAAATTGATTCCAGCATGAAAATTCATATTTAATATCCATCTCCTTGTGTAATAAATGAAGTGTAAATAGATCAAATCACAATAAAAAGGATTATATTATACTTATGATATGAAAATAAAACCAGTAAGTTTATTTTGTTGAGTGCTTTATCTAGATAGTAAAAGAATTACACAACTCTAGAAAAAAGATTCTGAAAAAAATGTTATCCATTTACTTTTCTTTTGAGAAATAAATGGTCTTTTAACTCGTCATAGATTTATGGTTTTGTGATGGTTAACTTTCTATTGGTCATGTTTTCGATCACTCTCCATCCATACTGGATAGTTATATTTTTCTTCCATATGCATGTTTCCACCTCCAAATAAAGTTATCCTATTTGGAAACCTTGTTTTGTAGTGACATTCACATTTCTCTTTCCCTCCTTTTATGATGAAGTTTTATTAACACTTTTACATTGTGATATTTCTAGAAGGGTATTTTAAAATTACAACCCCTAATTACCAATCAAATTTTTAAATTGGGAGGTCACAATTTATTGAAGTAGGGGAGAATATGTCACCGTAATGTTTTATAGAATGTATATATTTAAATAAATTTAATCTCTTCTATAACTTTCATTGCACGTACCACTAAGCCTAAACGAACCCCAAAATATTATTATATAAATGAGACTATTATTACTTAGCCATTAATTTTATTAGTATGAATGGGAATAACTAATTTCATAAAAAAAATATAGTTATTACTCAATATAAATATATTGGTAAATGATTATAAAATAATAACACAATTTTTAATAAAGTAATTTTATTCTTTATAATTTTTCCCTCAAAGAAGAGTTTTTTTATTTTAAGTGAGTATTATAATTAATTTATAGATGTTTTAGAAAATTTATTTGAAAAAATTAATTTCATTTTTGAATTCATAATTTCATAATTAACTTCGGATGATTTTTCCGAAGAAGAAAAATATTTGGTGAATAGAGAAAATTACAGATTTTATGAAATACAGTAACTTGTATGATATCGTCAAAAAATAATCATGATAAACTTCTTTTAAACTTATAGAATTAATACTATATGATATTATCATATAAAATTCATAAAAAAATAATTCATAACATATAAATTTTAAATTATTTAATAAAAAATATGAAAATAATTTTCAGTGTTGACGGAGTACTTATGCAACATTAGAAAAGTAAAATTTGGTATCTAATAGATTATAATTGATAGGTAGAAAGTATTTTCATTACATTTTTATTAAATAAAATATAAGTAAGATTATTTAGATTGATAATTTAATTTTTTTTAATTATATATCAAGAATATTATCCAAATTATTGTGCAATGCTGATGCTAGAAAAAAAGTCAAATTAATAATTTGAATAAGTTTTATTGACATGGATATGAGTAAATATACTTGAAGAATGAATATAAGAGATTATATTGAGATTATTTAATTTATTTTTATGATAATTTTTTTTAATTTTTTATATATGAAATAGGAAACTTCAATTCTTTTGCAACACTAACACCTTGCTTGTGCAAGAAGAAGAAAAATCAATAAATTGGTTTTGAAAACACTAAAATTAAAATGATAAGTACCATTAAATGACCTAAAAACCTTAATAAATCTTATTAGTTGAGTATATCTCAACCATAATATTCCAAAGGCCTAATTTATTTTCATTTGGATCCACTTGGATAGGATTATAACTTTTATAGTGTTTTATTAAATGAAAAGTCAAACATGTCACACTATTGTTTTTAATTAGTGTAATATTTTTTAATATGGTGTTATGTGAAATATTTTTTCAAATATAAATTTTATTTTGAAAGATAAAATATTTATATTCATAATGGTAATTTATTTGTAATTATTAGGGAAGAAATAATTACTTGGAATTGTTGCACAACGCTGATGTAGTAATTATTTAATTAATGGGAAAATCATATAAATTATTTTAAAAATATTAAAATAAATATAATTTGATATAATTAATGTGATACATGAATTATATATATGATCTTGATAAGTTTAAGATATAATAAAATTTTGGTTTTGAATTTTACTTATTCTCTTGATATTTTTAATGTTAATGTAATAAATAGTATCAAATTTGATAATAATGATATTTTATGGGATTAATATTTTATTAAATTATTTAATAATATTAAAAATATTAATTAAGGAAAATAGGATAATATATGGTCAACAATGTCAGACCCTATGCCTTTATAGGCTATTTCAAATTATTTTTCTCTTGATAGGTCTTACTATATTTTAATATTTTGAGAAATTCCAAAATTTCCCCTCACCTAAATTGTAAAAGGGAACCCATACCTTCATTATTTCACTACTTTGAGCCTTCTAGATTAAAAAAGTCATATAAATTCCTATTCTAAACTTTATTATCCATGTTTTGGAGGTGTGGGTTGTAAGAATCTTGTTTTTGACTCAGGTGTGGATCCTTAAAGTTTTGATCTAACTCCTTATTATTGGCCTTTTTTAGATGCCTAATGAGTTTATGAAGGTTTCAGGGGTGTCCGGGGCTTGTTCGAAGCCTAGAGCCCAAATTTTTGAGAGAAATTTTTCTATCACATTGTTATTGAAAACAGTGTGGATAGAGTGCACAGTTAGATCTAACAGTGTGAGTGGTATGAATTTTCAGGCAGATCCATTCTGCATAGTTGGAATATGGTTTCCCTAACCATGTAGACTAACCATGCTATATGCCCCTTCCTCCAAGTTCCCATGCAGGGTTTGCACATAGTTTGGTAGACCATGCAGCCAAATCATTAACATGTAATGTTTTGGGTAATCTCACCATTTTTACCTGAATGATCTAATTTAACATCCTCCTTATTTTCTATTTGGATTTTTAGAGGGGAGAATATCTTTTTTTACCATTTGAAGTTTTTTAATTCTAATTATGGGGATTGAGATATCTCCTTTATATCGGTTCTAATCGAGATTCTATTTTTCACATTAAATGTGTAATGATAAGTAGTTGAGCCCTTTTTATTGACTCATTGTTTCTTTTTCTCTCAACCTAGTTATCGAGGTTTAGTGTTTTATGCCCATTTTTTAGATCTACTCCGACATAGGCAGAATTAGACTCAGTTATAGGACAAGGATATTTTTATGAGTATGAGGTGAGTGATCTATAACTCATCGCTCAAGTTCATTGATTTTGGGGTTGACGCGTGGCCCCCACTGATTTCATTGTGTGATGTTTATTGAATTTATATTCACTACTGGAAATAGAGTATATACCAACGGTTTACAACCGTTGGTATAGGCTGGAAAACCGTTGGTATTTTCTATACCAACGGTTCTCCAAACCGTAGGGAAGTAAGGCGTGGGGAAAGATATATACCAACGGTTTTAAGTAAACCGTTGGGATAGCCCACTCTATGTATTGGTATAGGTTTACCCAACGGTTTAGAACCGTTGGGAATTCTATAATTCTCAACTTATACCAACGGTTCCCAACCGTTGGTATAGTTTTTTCCCCAACGGTTTCATTGAAACCGTTGGGAATTCTATGATTTTGATGTTATACCAACGGTTTACAACCGTTGGTATATCATTTTCCCAACGGTTTCATTGAAACCAGTTTTTTACCAACGGTTTATTGAACCGTTGGTATAATTCTTTCTCAATGTTTACCAACGGTTTACAACCGTTGGTATTGTGTATTTCCAGAAATGTTGCACAGATGCCCCTGCAGTAGCCCCTCCAGTGCATAGACCTGCATAAAACACACCACTAAAAACACTAACAGAATTAAAACAACTAAAAAGAACACCACCTATTTGATTAGAGGCATGGTGAATAATTCCCCATTTGAATTTTCATATGACAACAATCATCCAGTATAGTTGAATCAGGGTTTCAATAAATCAAATATTATTTACACCCATTTCAATCTTCACATGACAACCACTTTAATAATATATGGTGAAAAGGTATTTTCATAGGAGTCTCATCACTTGTGACTCCATAAGTGACACACCGGGCCTCGAATTGAGGCTGGGTTGACTGGTACACATCACTTATGATCCATGGATCATTGTCCTAAATTTCAACACAATCATAATCCGTTTGATTTGTTTGGCATATGTACATAAAATATTATCCATTTCGAACAAAAGAGATGAAGTTTGGGTGTTCCCCGCCCCACGGTGAATTGGATTGAGGCAGGGTTGACTCGTACATGTCACATATGACCCATGAATAATTTTCATAAAGTTTCAATAGAATCCGAAGGCATTTGGTCTATTTCCCGTATGTCAGTTGTTGATATCACTTATAATTTAGTCCATTTTAAAGAAAAAAGAGATAGTTTGAGTGGTCCTAGACACACCGTGGCTCGGATTGAGGCGGGAATGACTCTTACATGTCAAATATGACCCATGGATCGTTTTCCTAAAGTTTCAATATCATTTGAAGTCGTTTGGTTAGTTTGGCGTATGTCAACTATTGTTTTCACTTAAAATTAAGTTCATTTTAAACAAAAGAGAGACACTTTGAGTGGTGTCGGCCACACCGGGCCTCAGATTGAGGCAAGGTTGACTCGTACACGTCACATATGAGCCATAGATCGTTTTCCTAATGTTTCAACACAATCAGAATCCGTTTGATCAGTTTGGTGTATGTATTTAAAATATTGTCCATTTTTAACATAAGAGAGACAGTTTGGGTGGTGTCGGCATCACCACACCTCAGATTGAGGCGGTATTGACTCTTACACATCACATATGACCCATGGATAGTTTTCCTAAAGTTTCAATAGAATATGAAGGCATTTGGTCAGTTTCCCGTATGACAGTCATTGATTTCACTTACAATTTTGTCCATTTTCAACAAAAGAGAGACAATTTTAGTGGTCCCAGCCATACCGCGGCTCGGATTGCGGTGGGGTTGACTCGTACATGTCACATATGACCCATGGATCATTTTCCTAAAGTGTCAACAGAATCCGAAGGTGTTTGGTCAGTTTCCCGTATGTCAGTTGTTGATTTCACTTACAATTTAGTCCATTTTGAACAAAAGAGAGACAGTTTGAGTGGTCCCGGTCACACCATGGCTTGGATTGAGGTGGGGTTGACTCGTACACATCACATATGACCCATGGATCGTTTTACTAACGTTTCAATAGAATCATAAGTTGTTTGGTTGGATTGGCGTATGTCAGTTGTTGTTTTCACTTAAAATTATGTCCATTTTAAATAAAAGAGAGATAGTTTGAGTGGTTTCGGCCACACCACAGCTCGGATTTATGAGGGATTGACTCGTACATGTCACATATGACCCATGGATCGTTTTCATAATGTTTAAATAGAATCAGAAGGCGTTTGGTTGGTTTGGCGTATGTCAGTTGTTGTTTTCACTTAAAATTAAGTCCATTTTAAACAAAAGATAGCCACTTTGGGTGGTGTCCGCCACTCTGGGCCTCAGATTGAGGCAGGGTTTACTCGTGCACATCACATATCATCCATGGATCGTTTTCATAATGTTTCAGCACAATCAGAATCCGTTTGATCGGTTTGGCTTATGAACATAAAATATTGTTCATTTTTAACATAAGAGAGATAGTTTTGGTGGTGTAGGCCACACCGCGCCTCGGATTGAGTCAAGTCTGACTCGTACACATCACATATGACCCATGTATCGTTTTCCTAAAGTGTCAATATAATCCTAAGGCGTTTGGTTGGTTTCCCATATGATAGTTGTTGATTTCACTTACAATTTAGTCCATTTTGAACAAAAGGGAGACAGTTTCAATGGTCTCAGTCACATCGTGTCTTGGATTGAGCCAGGGTTGACTCATACACGTCACATATGACCCATGGATCATTTTTCTAAAGTTTCAACAGAATCAGAAGAATTTTGGTTGGTTTGGCATATGTCAGTTGTTTTCACTTAAAATTATGCCCATTTTAAACAAAATATCATTCCATTATGTTCCCGGCATCCATGGTTTCTTATTTATAGGAGAAATACCCATAAAAACTTCAATATGGCCGTTGGAGAGCTTCCGGAGCCGTTGGGGGTCAAAAGTACAAGTCTGGTCAAAGCCCAACGGCTAGTTTGACTGGTCACACCGGCTGGCCGGTGGTGGCTCACCAACTGGCCGGTGGTCCACCGGCTGGCCGGTGCTGAGCTCCCGGCTGGCCGGTGGTCCAGACAGCAGGCTTTCTGTCTGGGTTCCACCGGCCAGCCGGTGGTCATCCACCGGTTGGCCGGTGGCACCAGGCAGTGGGCAAGCCTACTGCCTGGAACCTCCGGCTGGCCGGTGGGCAAGAACTGGTTGGCCGGTGCCTATACCGGCTGGCCGGTGAGCTAACACCGGCTGACCGGTGGCTCTGGCAGAAAGCAATGCTTCTGCCAGAGACCACCGGCCGGCCGGTGGGAATCCACCGGTTGGCCGGTGGACTCAGAGAGTCCTTTTCAGTTTTCTTGGGCCAACTCCTGGGCAACCTTTTTCCTAGCATCAAAACACTTGAAAACAAGTTAGAACACGATGAGAGTGATTGTGATCATTAAAATCCAAGAGAGAGGGTTACAACAGTTGTCTGGGGTCGAGGGAGGAGGGTGGGGGGCTGTGCGGGGGGCTGTGCGGGGGGTGTTCGGGGGGTTGTCCAGGGTCCAGGGAGGAGGGTGGGGGGTTGTCCAGGGTCTAGGAAGGAGGGGGGTTCCCAAACACACAACCACTAAAAGACAACATCCATAAAAACAGATAATATATAAAAATAACTCAACTCCAATACTATACTACGATTCTAGATAAAACCAAATAGGAACACACCCTCATGTTATCATATTAATAACTCTTCTTGAATCATTTAGAGTCACATCCCAATGATCATAGGATCACTAACCTAATTGATCACTAACCATGAAACACATGTATGTTGGTCATGTCACCACATGCATCATCACTCTTGCCACCATATCAATATATCACAAGGAATTCTCTAGGATAAGACAATATTTGATCACACATCATTCGCATTTAGTTATCATAATACAAATTATATTTACATGCTTATGATATAGAATGAATCCACATTAGTAAGACCCACCCCTCTCATAAGTTACCATCACATCAGTACAACCCATCCTAGAAAGCACCCTACTGCATACAAATTCACCCAATCCAGGGTCCAATACCCAACATGATCTACATACTAGGATACACATCATGGATCACTATCAAAACCATAAAAACATTGACAGATCTCAAAAAATTAGTGCATTCCATGATTACCTCATAGAATTGAAAAAAGTAAGTAACAATCAATATATCTCACTACTCCATACTCACCCCATAACATAAGGGTCTCACATTACTAGGGAATAATTCTATCCAATACTAAATGATCTTGATCCATTTTTCATATACATATATGATTCACCTCACCAATTACTTAATAGTAATAACATAAAAAATTATGAGTCCATTTAACTAGAATTAAACCATCAGGTTTTACAAGGAAATTCTATATAAGTATTTGTTTACACTTTAAATAATATGACCCCATACCATAAATAAGGTTTTCAACAAAAATAAAGAACATGAATGTCATGTTAACACTCAACATTGATTAATTAATAAATTGTATTCGAATTTTATGGAAATACCAAAATAAATTAGTGAATCAATGTACCTATAGTGGCGCACATGACCACCATGAAACAATCATAAATTTTTACAAAAACCCTAATAATTGGGAATAACGAAATCAAGAATAGAAGTATATGATTTATAAGAGCTGGAACTATATCGTTGATAAAATATAGGAGTCTAACCTGGTAGGTGCTGATATGATGGAAGATGTGGGGATTGGGAGGTCCTTCCGCAAGGAATCGCTCCAGGAGGACACGAACTGAATGCTTCTGGAATGTGGGGAGGCCGCTGGCTCGATTTGGTATTTGGGGCTTTTTTTTCCCAACGGTTATTAAAAACCGTTGGGAATGACCAAACTTCACCACTTTTCCCAACGGTTCTTAGAACCGTTGGGACAAAGCTATCTTTCCCAACGGTTCCATATAAACCGTTGGGAAAACAAGGGTCCTTCACCACTTTTCCCAACGGTTCTTAGGAACCGTTGGGAAAAACCTATCTTTCCCAACGGTTGTATGAAACCATTGGGAAAACTATGCATTGAGGGGTTTTTCCCAACGGTTTATAGCAACCGTTGGGAAAAACAAGATATACCAACGGTTCATTGAACCGTTGGTACACAACTGTTGGGAAAGGTCCCTTTTCCAGTAGTGATTCCCTTTTTATAGTCATTAGAACCACATGGTTATGCCCTTTAAATAAATATTATTGGTTTTTGTGGATTCATTCACAACTCCCAATGCCCCATGTAGGGTGATATTCCATAATTGGGTTTTTTTTGTGTTTTGAAACTTTTGAGCCATCATTCAGGTGTGCTCATGCTTGAGCACACTAATGGTAAGACTCCTTATTTTAAATGACTATTGAATCCAGAAATCATGAATAGATTGTACCTTGTCACTTATACTTGAACCACATAAGGTATGTTATTAAATTTATGTAATTGGTTCAAATGATATTATAGAAAGCATACATAAGTATATAACTTAGCCTTATTAAATGTAAATGAATGCTTTTTGAACATATTTAGAACCCATTTACATGTTTATGGAATTAATTGGAGTGAAAATAATTAATTTATCTTTACTTACATGGTTTTAATTAAAATGTTGCATGCTACATGACCTTGTCCAACTAATGAAAGTAAAGGCTTGAGCAAAGTGAATTTGTTAATGGAATAGTTATTATATGAATTAATTAATTATAATGAATTTAATTTAAGGTTCCTATTAATGCACATGGACCTTTAAATATTTATAGGAAGACTTGAATCAAGTGAACTCTTGGATTCCTGAGGTACATCCTTGGGTACTTGAGGATATCATTCCAATTTATGGATGCCAATTTCCGTGGTTGATACCTACCAAGGAACCTGATCCTTGTCTACCTCTGGATACTTGGTATAATAATGAAATATCCCTTAATTATTATTACATGATTCCTCAAATATAGTCCTTGGATCCAACATGACTTGAGGTGCCTTGGTTATATACTTGGGCCCGAGAACTACTTATCTCCCATTTTACATTGGATGAATTCCTCAGACTGAGTTAGAAACATTATTGTTGGAATGCCTTGTAATATGCTCCTTGGATTGCACTCTTACCTATTAGATAGACCCAGTTACTACTTTGTTAGAATAATATGAGGTTTAGGTTTCCTTGTTGAATACCATGGAACCATTTCATATTAATTATAGATTACGGTTTCCTTATTACATATTATAACCTTTACTATTCATAAAATCATGAGGTGATGTCAGTGATGGATATGCCTAATGTGACCTATTTATATAAACTAGAAACTAATTAATTAATGAACTGGTTACATGTTCAGAAACTAGCCAAGGTATGAAGCATGTACTTGGTATTTTAGTTGCATTGTACCTATTTACTTTATATAAGCATGCTTTCACACTATTAAATTTCCATTACATAGGTTGGATTTTATAGACTCCGTTGGTGGTGGCCCATTGAGATTTATCTGACACCCTCTATGGGGCCATTAGTACCTAGGGTAGATTACATGTTTATGTATGTGTTGACAAAGGGAAGCGTAATTCTTCAAACACTTGATTTATTCCTGTGCTTGGATGGAGTTGGTAGAAAATGACCAAGCAGTATCTTGGGTTTCTTGGGATAGTTTATGTATTTATTTTTTCTTACATTGTATTTTTTAATGTATTCCTACAACTTTTTATCCATTTTTTCAAGTTTTTAAGTGACATTACATATATCATCATCATTTATTTCATGTTATTCTAGTAATTTATTTATTATTGAATTGTCTCCTTCCACTGTGTAATATATTTACTTATATTTATTCTGATATTTATCTCATATTATATCATATATGTTATCCACTATCTTCACTCCAGTACTAAGGTTATAATATCCTCATAGACACACCCTGGGCTCTCACTGCTAGTCAAAAACCTCTGGTGTTTAGGAGAATCCATTTGAGGTTGTGTGGCCAACCGGGCTCAGGGCACCTCATAAGTGGCATTCGGGTCCTGGACATTACAAAGTGGTATCATAGAATGTTCCTTTGTTGATTTACTATTTTGAGACAATATATTGGAGAGTAGGGATGCATGGAACATGGTCATAAGTCATACTGGGGTGTCACAAACCCATGTTCTTGGTAAAGTCTGAATTTCCTGAATTATAATTATTTTTATGTTTTTTTCCTATTACAATTGATATCATTGGACATTTTGGTGACTCACATGTTATGTGGTGTTATTGACTCTTCTTATGAATGATATTATATTTTATCCTTGGTTCGATGATATAAGGCTATGGAGCACTGTCACATGCATCATATATGCACCTATGATTTACATGTCATGCATGTTTCCATTCCATATAGGTGCATTTCATAGATTGAATTGATTGATATCTCTATGATTTTTGAGTTACCATAACCTATATATGTGATTTTTCCACTTTTGATCTGTGGTTGAGTGATTAACTATTTCAATTCATGAGATTTTATGGGCCCTAATTAGTTTGAATGAGTAATTTACCAAAGCGAGACTTTAATTAGAGATTCAAATGGGTTTCATTTTTAGTGATAATGAGTATGGTCCCTATTTAACTGGGATTGAAAGTCCATTTTAAAGAAACATTGATATAATTTATAAGTAAATGAAAACATAAAAGAGAAATGGTTTCACATCCTTATCCTACCTTTTCATGCTTATGAAAGGTAAAGAAGTGAACCTGGTAATTCAATAATGAGTTGGTAGCTAATAAATTATGAGGAAGGGTACTATTAACTCTTTATCTATTAAAACCACTAAATTTTATAACTAAGAACATACTGATACCTTCCCATCTAACCTAGTGGTTAGGGTAGTATACCTTGTGTAGTGAGATTCCTTATGTTAAATTTTTGTTAGCGTTTCAATATTTTTTCCTAAATTTTTTTCTAAGGTGTGTGATTTGAAAAATGAAGGAAAAATACCACCATGATTTCCTCATATCATGCGCCAGGAGGGTGGAGATGACCATGCTCCAGATGTGGTCAGACCAGATCCGTCAGTCAGACCTTCAGAAATTCCATATGAGGCATCACCTATTGTACCTAAATTGGGAACTAATTCTCATGTTCGTGATATTTTCCTACATCTCATTATTTTCCATGCATGTTTCTCCATGAGATACATGTACTATGGCTAATCAGAGTCATGAGATCAACCTACAACATCCTCCCACCTTTTTGGGGGATGGCGGTCCGCATGCTGCTGAGTCTTAGCTAGAGGCCACCCGGTATTTCTTTGTAAATATGGATATTCCTTCAGGGTGGAGGTTCAGACTTTCTTCTTACATTCTGTATGATTCGTCCACACATTGGTGGGATATGATTACCCAGGCCAGTCACCATCAGGGAATGTTATGGGTTGACTTCCATACTACCTTATATGATAAGTTCTTTCCTCATATGCTAAGATCTAAGAGAGCCAGAGAGTTCATGCATATCGAGCGGGTTTCTATGTATTTTTTTGAGTATTCAGCACGTTTCCCTGAGTTGCATCACTTTGCACTGCTTCTAGATGGTGATGATATTTCAGTTGCAAGATTCTTTGAGGATATGATCCAATATGAAATCCATACTCAGGTGAATGTGTTTCACCTACCTACTTTCTCTAAGATCGTAAACCAGTTTCTAATCACTGAGTGCAACCTAATGGACAATGAAATTACGGGGCATAGAGGACCAATTCCACATCAGGACAATAGTTCTTCTAGTATCATAAAGAGATCTCGTGAGGTTTTTCTTCAGGGCAGTGGCAGCTAGGGTACTCGTGCAGGTATCTCTATAGTATGTCATAAGTACAGACGTACAGGGTATCTAAAGCCTCAGTGTGATGGAGACCCATAGAAGTTACCAATTTTCTTTCATGTAAGGAATCTTCAACATTACTATCATACCTCTCCATTAGCTTCTAGTGGAATTGGATCTTCACTAGATCAAACTTCAGAGGCATGTTCTTTTATGCCACATCAGGTGGGGATTTGGAGTATCACATGAAGGACTGGTGAAGGAGGAGGTCATGGCCATGGTAGCTAGACCCCTGATCACTATAAATGCTAGAAAATCAATTTATATCATGGTTTTCCAGCTATTTAACAAGGTCATGGATCATGCCAAATGCATGTGTTATAGCCGATACTTTAGGATCAGGAAGTTGGACCATTTACAGTACGATGTATTGTTCTAGTAGCCTCCAATATAGTATATAATTTATTTGATACATGTTTTTTCACACTCATTCATCTCTTTATCTATAGTGTAATTTCTTGGGTTGAAAATAAAATTTTTATATGGTTTTATGACCCTATATACACCATTGAGAGTACGGTCAGAGGGTATACGCCAATATAGGGACTGTCACCTGGTGGTTAATGGTTACCCTTTCTTATGTTACCTCTTTTTCCTTGAAATGATGGGTTTCTATGTCATTACCATGATGGATTTATTGGTTCCATATCATTCTTTTGTAAACTAATTTCACTTAAGGGTATCGTTTACATCACTGAAGGGTAGAATCCATCTATATACGGGTGAGAGGGATGTCCAAGATAGAAGGGATGGACCAGAGCATCATGGGATTGGTGGGGTGACCAACTAGGCTATATTACCTCCATTAGTAGACTATTTTAGGGATTTATTTCTCGATGAATTTTCTGGCTTACCTCCTGAGAGAGAGGAAGATTTTATGATCAGTCTTGTTCTAAGAGCATCTCTAATGTCTACCACTCCATTTATGATGGAACCTACATTGCTCCAAGATCTCAAGAGGTAGTTAGAGGATCGAGAGGAAAAATATTTCATAAGGCCTAACACCTCCTATCATGGTTCACTCGTGCTTTTTTCCAAGAAGGTAGATATGACCATTCGTCTATGTGTGGATTACATATGGTTGAATCATATAATGATCAAGAAATAGTATCCACTACCTTGAATAAATGATATTTTAGACCAACTCTGAGGAGATAGGGACTTCTCTAAGATTAAACTGAGATCTGGCCATTATCATGTGCGATTCAGGCCACCAGGCATACCCCATTCAACATTTTGTAGTAGGTATGTTATATATGAGTACCTCATTATGATGTTAGATCTTTTGAATGTGCTTGATCTTTTCAAGGATATGATGAATAGGATATTCCACCACTATTTGTATTCATTTGTCATAGTCTCTGTGGTAGATATCTTAGTGTATTATCACACTCATAGAGAACATGAAAATAACCTTGAGATCATTTTGTGTACACTGAGAGAGCATCATATTTATTCCAAGATCACCTTGTTCCACTTATGGACTGAAAAAGTTCACTTATCAGGTCATATAATCTCAAATTTGAGAGTCTCTAATAACCCAGAGAAGGTGAGTGTAGTGGTTTCCTTGGAGGAACCTAAGAACATGTGTGATATTAAGAGTTTCTTGGTGCTAGATGGATATTACAAGAATTTCATAAAATAATTATCATTCTTTGCTTCACATATTGATGGTCTCACAAATAAGGGTGTTAAGTTCCTATGGTTAGAAGAATATGAGAAATCCTTTAAGGAGCTCAAAGGGAGGATGGCCTTGACACCCATTATGACTATTCCAAATACAGGCCGAGGTTATATATTCTCTTATGATGCATTAGGCATCAGAATGATATTAGTGTTGATGAAAAAGCATAGAGTCGCTGCGTATGGATCTCAGTAGTTGAGTAATTATAAGATAAATTACTTGACACACAACCTAGAGTTAGAAGCAGTTGTTTATGACTTACATTATTGAAGACACTGTCTATTGGGTTAGTTATTTGTGGTGTACATAGACCAAAAGAGCCTCAAATATATATTTTAATAGCATGAGTTGATTCTTAGATAGTGAAGATGGGTCAGATATCTTCAATCATTATATTTTGAGGTTTCCTATATGACTGGAAATGGTAATGTAGTCACTGATGTGATTAATTATAAAACTCAGGCACATGTCGTATGGGAAGATAGTGATTAATGGAAATTGATGACTCTCTTTTTTGAAATGCATTTAGATTTTCATGACAGTAATGAGAAATATTACTGATGTTCCCAGTAAGGATCTATGTATCACTGAGAGGGGTAGGGGTGAATCAGTGATATATTTTTCTTTTTTGTGTTTTATTATTTTTGAAACAGCCATCACCTCCTGTTAAAGAGTTTCTTACCTTATGAACACACACAACCACATGAACACAATATTTACATGGTTCACTACTCAACAAGAGTAGCTACGTTCTTGGTATGGTATGTAAATAATCCAGTACCACACAATCCACTAGAAACTAATCCTTTGATGTGGAATAAAATGAGTAGGATAAAACATACACCCGTGTAGCACTTTGAAAACAATCCTCAAGTGTGCGTGTACCCTCTTAGCACAAATAGGGAATTACAAAATATTAGTGCTTCTTTACAGTTGAATAGGTGTGTAATCTGAAGTACAAATATTCACTTTCTTACCCAGAAGATGGTAAGAACTATATTACACACAACTAAATACGTGCGAAGAACCCAAATCTTTAACGAACCATTTTAGGTGTCTTGTTCACAAATTTTATTCCATGCACTCAAGATCTGACTTATGTCACGATACACCTCTTTCGAGCAACTTCAATCTTGATTACAACTCTCTTCTTGTGCACAACATATCCTTCTTGCACACAAGTCTATTTATTTTTCACACTCTCCTTTTCTTAATATTTTTTACCACCTTAGAGCTCAGTATTTCTCAAAGTGTCGAGCTACACTAATGCGAGGGGTTCACCTCTTATTTATAGACCTCGTTGACTCCTATGCAAGAAAACCCCAATATGTCACACAAGATCCTGACGTGTCATAAAAAACACCACTTGATGTTGAATTGGGCACATAAGTGTCTTTCGCGCCAACCTCGTCTTTCATGCACTTCTTTAATCTTTCTCAAACTTCATCCCTTTTTCATTTTTCGATGTTTGGACCTTCAATCATGAATTGCGCACAAGATTCCAAACTCCCTTCAATCTTGTGTGAAAAAACTAATCTTTCACACAAGCCTCTTATAAGGACCCAGCCTTAAAACATTCATTAATCTTGAATTAAAATAATAATTCACATTGAGAATCTTTTCTGGTTAAGATTTTTAGAGAATTATGACATAACTATTACATCGCAAAAGATTACAAAGTAGACACTTCTACACAGTTTCCGTTGTTTTACAAAACATGAACTCTTGAAAAAAAGAGTCATGTATAGTTCCATGTTTAAGACACCATGAATTTTCCTTGATCCCATCCTTGACCCTATTCCACATTATGTCATGTGAAAAAAATTTCAAAAACTTGGGGTGAGCATAAAAATCTCAGTAAGGGATACACAAAGAAGGAAAACTGTTAGTTTTCTTCAAAACAACAGGTAAACCATGAACACTTTATCATAAGTAATACTTTTCACCTTTATGAAGTAGTAAAAACTCTTCACTAAATAAAATATCATCACTTACCCTTTTGTAACCAAATTATTACCATCAATCCCATATAAATAACACATTGCATATAAAGGTAACTTGGGACATAAACATACATAAATGGATAACCATACGTTCGACTTCCACACATATCACTAAATGGAATATCCATACGGCTGACTTCCATACCCAATGAATTGGTGGTTATAACATAACCACCCATCCTAGTATTCACGACACCACCCATCATTTGGTTTATCACATAACCACCCGTCAAATGTCCAAGTACCATTATAAAATCATAAGACATAAAACAAATATAATTAAAAGAAAAAATTTCCACATTTCAATCACAACATACAACTTAAATATATTGACATAACAAATCCATTATCAAAACCAAATTCAATACCAAAACACATAAAAGAGTAGATGGTATTTATTTTATTTTAAAAACATTATGGCTTGTTAAGGAAGCCAAATATCAAGTAGTACTCGCGGCGGCGGAAAAGGACGTTGTCACCACATACGTTAAGAGAAACATTACTTTTTTTCATTTAGTAAAAAGATTCATATAAAAATATTCCCTCTAAATGAAACTAAAAGTAAAAGGTGTTTATATAGCGTATAAAAGAAATTATTGTATTAGAACAAAATTTGCCTCAATGAAAGGAGATTGAGACGAAGTCCCTTACCTCGTGTCCGACTTGACTCAATCATTATTTAATCTCCTGAATAATAAACTAATGTTAATTTTTAATTTATTAAGAACCTTTTTTCAAGTTTATTATTCATTTTATATCACTTATTTCCATGTTATAAACATTATGTAATCAATTAAGTTAATAACGGTCGTTTTGTCGATATTTGGTACTTGTGTCAAGAATGGACTTATTACAATTACATGTTGTTCATGTGGTCAAAGGTTCATTATATCCAGAATGATATTCATGATTTGTATATCATATATATCATATATATCTAGCATATACATGTATTTATAATAGTACATAACATTTAGAGGTAAGAAATGAAATGCACCGGTCAGGGAGACGGTAAGCCGTATGTACGCATGAATGCTACTTTCATTTATATTTTGTATATAATGGAATGAAATCCCAATGATATAAAGGTAAATTATAATTCTAGTATAATATAATATATAATATTATTAACTCCATCCTTTATACGTCCCACATATGGCATTAATGATTCAAATCACTTTGAGGGGGTGGTAGTCCGCACTTCCTAAAATGAAATTATCGTGTTTATCCATTATGGAAACCATAAAGGTATTCCATAAATGAAAAATACAGATTCATAAGGAAAAAATAAAAATAATATATATCATATATAAATACAGTGACATATTAATGTCAACTATGAAAGGTGTTAAGAGAAGATTGAACAATCATCGTTTCGTGAGGTAGTAATTCGCCATCCACAGAAACGGTATGTTCTTTAACCATTAGACGGAGGTGTGTGTAAGTGTAACACGAATCCTTATCATAACAACATCCTAGTATATTGAAGATACTGGTGTTGTTACAAAAGTAAGGAATAAAAATATTTTAGTGGATTGGAGATGCCAAATAAAACAAAATAACATAAGAGAAGACATTACCATTAAATCGGGTAACTCCCCTTGGTTTGAACCAAAAGGGTTTCTTGAAGCGCTTTCTGCCTAAGGTAAGGCATCTAGGATGAAGAGAGGGATATTGGGAGCTTATTTTAGTATAAGTTGGATGAGACAAAGGGCATGATAAGTGTGTTAAATGGGTAGGAAGTGGGGTCTTTTATAAGGGAGAGGAGGGGCTCTTTTGGAAAGCATGGAAATATTATTTTATTATATAATGATTTTCGGTTTCTAAAGGTGAAAAAATTATTAAATTCAAAGATAAGGTTTCCCATGTTAGAAATAAAATCATAAAATAATAATCGGACAAGTGTTTGATATTATTTTAAATATTATATTCTTATTTATTTAAATCATTCATTAATGACGTAAACACTGTATCATCATTGTGTCATAATTAATTTTATTTATCTGATGTCTAAAAATTATAAAAAATTTACCATGTTGTAGTAAATATTTTTATATTTATAAGGAATATTTATAGTTAAATATATCAATTATATAACCCCATGTAAAAAATGTTTTAGTAAAAAAATACATGTTTGTGACATTTTTAGTTTTACTTTAAATAAAAGGTATTAATGTCATTATCTTACCCAAGTTGCTCCATGGGGTCCCATAAATTGACCCATAGATTGTCTTGGTCGGCCATGACTCATCCAATAAGTGTAGGACACGTGTCAAGGTGATTTCATATTATTATAACATTATTTTTACCTTAAATTACACTAATTACCTTTAATCGCGATTAATAAAACTTAAAAGTTACTACTCACCAAAACAATATTTTTATCCCATTGAACAACATTTTACTTAATAATGAAAACCATGTATGTAGGATTTTTGAAATTCAATTCACATATGTGGTAATGTTTCGTCTAAACGAAAAATTCAGTTTTTTAACTACCACTTAGTGGTTTCACTATTCATCAAAAATTGAAGTTTTTCAGAAAAATACCAAAAATTCACGCTAATCTATATTTGATATTCCAAATTCAAAAATGATGTCTATTTTAAAAAATTAAAAACATATAAGTTGAATTAATTAATTTTAAAAATTAATTCCCGTTGTCAAAACAAATAACGTGTTTTTAAGAAGCAATATCTATCAAAAGATTGACACTTGTTTAAGTCCAATTTCAAAGTGAAATTAATTCCAATGACCACCATTGGATTAAATGGTAAAAATATATTCTAATTGAAATTTAAAACCAAATCAAAAGATAATATAATCATATAAATAAATTAGATTAAAATGAGGTTTTGAATTAAAATAATACCAGAAAGCTTAGTCAGAGACAAAGTCTCTGACCATTTATTAAAATAAAGGAAAAGTACAGCGAGCAAGAAACATAGAACATAAAAAACAACTACATATTATAAGATCCATACCCGTCACCATCTCCATAACCGTTTTCTTCATCCGCAGTGGCCGAATCCCATTCCGAGCTGTCATACTGCTTCAACATCTAAACATACTTCCTTCTGAGATTTAATTTTTCCAAATATAAAAACTCCTGAGAGGGCTGCACACCTTTCCCTTTGTTGATAGAGGACCTGGTGGGCATCGGCTTTGGCATACTAGAATAGTATTTCCTTTTCCTTATTTTTGGTGGAGCAGTCATAGCTTCTTTCTTCCGTGACACAATCTTCTTTCTGCCCTGAATAATGTCTCTATAAGAGGTTCGCACCCTCCCTCCAACATTCTCCTTGTCACTATCAGAGATATCCCCCCAGTTTCCAGGGATATGCACCTCCTGGTAACCAACATGCATCCCCTTTCCTTTCTCAAAGTGACTGTTAGCATTAACCATTACTAAACAGTGTGAATTCTCCATGTGCTCCTTATCACCATGCCTCCCATGCTTTAATTCCTAAAAATAGTTTCCAGCAGCCTGCTCTTACAACTAGACATTCCTACTATCACTTTGAGTACACTTCTTTCCCAAAATTAGATGCCTAATATCATCCAGTTCATCAATAGCTTCAATATACACCCGGCTAGGAGATGAGGCGGCTTGAGAAGTCAGCAACACAGCCCGATCTAGGACCGGTTCCACTTCACCATTCACCAGACCAGAAAAATAGTTCCCAAGTTCAATCTGGTCTGTCTGCTTCTCAAGATGTATCTGCAACCCAGTTGAAACCTTCACTCGCCCCCCATTTTCATCCAGTGAATCACCTCCTTGCACACCCTTAATAGGGTTGTCCCTCACTGTATCATTATTCTCAGAAAATTCAACTGCTTGGTTCACCATATCAACTATTTACCCTGTGTCTAGGGCTGCAGTGGCCGCATCATTGGTCCCATGCACACCTGTGACACTAACGGAACCTAAGAACTGCTTTCCCTACAAATATTCCCCAACCTATCCATCTGAAGCTACCTGTATATCCCAATTTTCATCTTCCTTTTGAGGGCCTGGCACAATAGGAGTGCCCTCAAGCACTAGAGGAGTATCATGAACATCCCCGTCAGCCTGAAGAGAAACATCAGAGCCATTGAAAGTTCCATTATCAACTCCCCTCAATCCACTCCGCACTCCCGGAGGAGTGATAGCCCTCAGATCCTGCTTCAGCCTGAAAAAAAAAATCACTGACCTTCGGCCCATGAGGTAACTTCAAAGGCGTTGTCTACATACGAACATCACTTAAACTCACCGGACAAGATCCCTCACCAGTACCACCATGACTCATGACAGTCACCATTCGGGACTGGGGAATCACTCCTTGGTCCTTCTGCATTGGTCCCTCAAGGGAGTCCTTCCCATGTGGCTTCAGGTGATCCACAACAGAGCCATCACTAAGTCCAAATTTATCAAACTACAGCTTTTTCACCTTCCTATTCAGAGACCCACTACGACAAATCAATGCTAAATGTCCACGTCGATTACAAGATATAAAAAAATCTATCCACGATTCAAACTTAACCACCTGCCTCCACCGAAATTCATGTCCATCTCTAATCCACACCAAATCCACCGTTGTCTTGGATACGTCCACCTCCACACAGATACGGGGGAAAACATGATGGAAAACTGCTTCAGTTTTGGAATCAGAACACAAATATCGACCGACCATATTTCTGAGTAGGCATAAAATTGATGGGTTTTGGAAGGGGAGCGGGAGAGCGGGAAAACGTACCCAAACCGCCATAGTCGGATTATCCCTCTGCATATGGAAATAGAAGTTCCATCTAAGAAAAAGTAAGAAGAAGCCAGGGCATCATCGAGGAGTTGCGGACCAAGCAGTGATGTGGTCTTCACCTGATAAATTACCTTATTTCGCAACAATTTCTCTCTTCGGTCAATAATATGGACTGGTTTTTCTTAATAAGATAGATTCTCTTCCAACTGAACTACCTTTGGGCTCAGAACATGAGATGTTTCTGGAATATACTTTCTCAACATCAAAACATGAAAAACATTGTGTACCTGGGATAAACTTGGAGGTAAAGACACTATGTATGCAACTGATCCAAATTTCTCCAAAATTTCATAAGGTCCAATGAACCTCGGACTCAACTTTCCCTTATTGCCAAAATGCATCACACTTTTCCATGGAGAAACTTTGAGAAAAACATGATCACCTATCTCGAAAGATAGATCTTTCCTCCAGTTATCTGCATAACTTTTTTTCCTGCTCTGAGCCGTTCTCATGTGCTTCTGAATCAACTAGACTTTTTCTGCCATCTCTTCAACCAATTATGGTCCCATCAGCTTCCTTTCCCCGAGTTCATCCCAAAAAGCGGGAGTTCAACACCATTTTCCATATAATGCCTCAAACAGATCCATCTGTATATTGGAATGAAAACTGTTGTTATAATAAAATTCAACCAAAGAAAGATGTTGGTCCAAACATCCCTGGTAATCCATCGTGCAAGCATGTAACATATCCTCCATGGTCTGAATTTTTCATTCTGACTTCCCATCTGATTATGGATGAAAATTTGTACTGAAATTTAATTCAGTACCCAACGACTTATAAAGGCCTTTCCAAAAGTTAGAAGTAAACCCGAGATCACGATCAGATACAATGGAGAGGGGAACTCCATGTAAACTTACTATCTCTTAAAATATAATCGAGAAATTTTATCTAGAGAGAAATTATATTGAATTGGAAGGAAATGAGCAGATTTAGTCAATTGATCAACAGTAACCTAGATTTCATTTTTACCTCAAGATGTCTTTGGTAATCCCACAATGAAGTCCATGGATATATTTTCCCATTTCCAATATGGCACCGGTAATGACTAAATCATCCCTTTCGGTAACTACCACTCTTCTTTAACCTGCTGACAAGTCAAACACTTCACAGTACAATCAACAATATCTCTTTTCATTCCAACCCACCAGTAATACTCCTGCAGATCTCTGTACATCTTATTACTGCCAGGATAAACTGAATACATGGAACTATGAGTCTCACATAACAACTCATTCTTCAATTGTGAATCCCAAGGCACACATAATCTATTACCAAACCTCAAAACACAATAATTATCAATGTTAAATTCAGGAAACTTACCCTTCTGAACCAGCTCTCCCTTTTTCTGCAACTCACTGTATTTCTTCTACACTTACTTAATTCTGTCTGATAGAGATGATCTCACTGAAACCTGAAACAAAATAGAATAACTTTCTTCACCAAAAACTTATATTCCAAATTTCATCAAATCAAAAACTAAAGGATCTTGTTCCATACGTAGCATGGTTAATGACACTTCACTTTTTCAACTCAAAGAATCATCCACTTTATTTTCTTTTCACGGATGGTAATGAATTGTACAATCGTAATCCTTGATTAATTCTAACCATATCCTCTGTCTCATGTTCAATTATTTCTAAGTGAATATATACTTTATACTTTTGTGATCATTATATATTTCACACTTTACTCCATACAAATGATGCCTGTAAATTTTTAGAGTAAAAATAGCAGCAGCTAATTCCAAATCATGTGTATGGTAATTTAACTCATTAGTTTTCAACTTACGTGAAGCATAACCAATTACCTGATCATTTTGCATAAGGACACCACCAAGTCCCTTCAATAAAGCATCACTGTAGATAACAAACTCACCATTTATGGAAGGAAGTGCCAAAACTAAAGCATTCACCAATCTTATTTTCAATTCTTAAAAACAATCATCGCATTATTTTGTCCAGATGAACTTAAAACCTTTTCAAGTTAACTTAGTTACTGGACTAGATAACCCTAAAAAATTTTCAACAAACCTTCAGTAATAACCTACCAAACCAAGAAAACTACGGATCTCAGTTATATTTGTGCGTCTTGGACAATTTTCAACAAATTTTGTTTTAGCAGGATCAACAGTTATTCCATTTTTTGAAACACCGTAACCAAAGAGAGAAATTTTTTGTAACCAAAACTCACACTTGTTGAATTTTCATTACAGTTTCTTTTATTTTAAGGTTTGGAAGATAACCCTTAAATGAATTTCATGCTCCTCTTTACTTATAGAAAACACCAAAATATCATCATTGAACACAACCACAAACTTATCCAAGAACTCATGGAAAATTCTATTCATTAGATCCATGAATACAGTAGGTGAATTGGTTAACCCAAAAGGCATATCTAAAAATTCATAATGTCCATATCTAGTATGAAACATAGTCTTCCGAACATATGCTTCTTTTATTTTCAACTTATGGTACCCCGACCTCAAGTCAATCTTCGAAAAATATTGAGCTCCCTGGAGCTGACCAAAAAAATCATCGATATGAGGCAAAGGATACTTGTTCTTAATAGTGATGTTATTCAATGCTCTATAATCAATGCAAAGTCTCATTGAACCATATTTCTTTTTAATAAAAAATATAAAATCACCCCATGGTGATGTGCTAGGTCGAATGAAACCTTTATCTAATAACTCCTGTAATTTATTCTTTAACTCTAAAAGTTCAACTGGAGCCATTCGATAAGGGGGTTTTGAAATTGGCTTAGAATCAAGAACTAAGTCAGCATTAAATTAAAATTTTCGATCATGTATAATACCAGGAAACTCATAAGAAAAAACATCAATATACTCATTTACCACATGCACATAATTAATCTAAACAGTTCCTTTGTTTTTAACAATATGTGAAAGGTAACATTCATTTCCATCTTTTACTAGTTTCTCAACTTCCTGATATGTTATCAAAATCAAGGGTTCATTTTTGTACACAAACTGAAAATCTTTCTGAAAAGAAACCACTTTAGCTCTGCAGTCAATCTTAGCATGATAAACAGAAAGACAATCCATTCCCAAAATAACCTCAAACTCTACTAGAGGTAAAACAATAAGGTTTTCATGTAGATTATTTCCACACACAAGGATAGGAAGGTTTTTATAATTTCTTTTTGTCTGAAAATTTACTCTGGGTGTTTTTACCATAAGATCAGGATTCATATCTTGAAATGTAATTCCCAATTTAACAGAAAACTTCTGAGAAAGGAAAGAATGCGTAGACCCTGAATCAAACAACACATTGACATAATCTGAACAAACAAATAGTGTACCTGATACTACTTCATTCGATGGCCCAACATCTGTTGAAGTAGTTTCAAAGGATTACACCACCCCTTTCTGCTTGTAGTCTGGCTGATTTCCCTTAGTTGAGGTCTTCTTTAGACACTCATTTTCATAATGACCCATGTCATTACACTTAAAACATCTTACCGCTAGATTTTCATTGCCTGCTTGATCATATTCCTTACAGTTACGAGAAATATAACCAGACTTACCACACAGAAATAACTTTCTAGACTTAGATAAACATTATACAGGATGCGTTTTACCAAACTTCTCACAGGTTGGATATTTGGTTTTCTTACCTCCTGGATTATTTGATGAATTATTTCCCTTTTCTTGCCAACTGGACCTATTATTATGTTGTTTTTAAAAGAACACCTGATCATCAACAAAATCCATTTCCACCTTCTCCGCACATCGAACAAGTTTTTTATAAATTTTGAACTCACAAGAAGCTAAATCCCTTCGATACTTTTGATTTAACCCTGAGTAAAAATGGTTGATTTTACTATCAAGATCTCGTATGAAATTTAAAGCATACCTTGCCAGTCGAGTGATGTTTGCTTCATAAGTAGCCACTGAGTCATCCTCCTGCCTCAATTCTAGGAATTGTTTTTCCATCCTAAGACGAACCACCTTAGGAAAATATTTCTCAAGAAACATACCTTGGAATTTATCCTAGTGAAGATCATCAATCTCATCACTATCCCTGATATTTTTCACCATCAAAAACCACTGATCAGCTTCACCTTCAAAACGGTAAATAGCGAGACTAACCTTTTGATGTTCTGAACACCCCATGACATCAAAAATATTCTACAGTTATTTAACCCACCCTTCTGCTAGCACAGGGTCAGATGATCCTCTGAATGATGGGGGATGTTTCCTCATAAAATGTTCCACCACTGTCATGTTCCTCTATGGTTGATCTGGCTGATCTCGTGCATGGAAACCACCACCATTTATAGCCCGAGTCAACTATGCCATCACTGCAACAAACTGTTTAGTTCCGATTCTGACCATCTCAGGTTACTGATTTGGAAGGTTTCCTTCCTCCTGATGCCGTCCCAAAATAGCTGCCCTGTTTCCTCTATGGAAGACCATTCTGAACATACACTACCACAAAACTGGGCAAGGCATGCGCCTGCCTTTATCAGTGCTAACGGAAAAGCGCTGATAAAGGCCTTCCACTGTATCAGCGCTAGAAAAGTGCTGATAAAGGGTACCCCTTTATCAGCGCTAACAAACGCGCTCATAAAGGTCAACTTTATCAGCGCTGATAAAGGGTCCTGTGGATTTATTAAAAACCCGCGGGTCCTCTTCCTCCTCCCCGCACACAATCAAGCTCTCGCGGAAGCCCCCGTCTGCGCCGCTGCCGCCGCTGCCGCCGCCTCCTTCTCCTCCGCCGCGGCCACCGAAACCCCTCCCCCTTCTCTCCTTCTCTCTCCCTGCGGCCCCCCTCCTCTGCGTAGCAGCCTAGCTGAAGCGCTCCCCCTCCGGCGCACTGCCCCTCCGGCGCGCTCCCCCTCCGGCACCGCTCCCCCTGCGGCGCCGCTCCCTCGCGCGACCTCCTCCGGACCCCGCTGCTCCCGCATCCCGTTCACCGCGCCGTCGGTCCCTGCGCGGCTCCCTCGGCGATCACGGTTCCCTCGGTCGCTCCCCGGCCTAGCAGACGCCCTCCCAGCTTGTTCCCTCCATCGCGCGACGCCGCCTCCGTCACTGCCCTCCCACCGAATTCCGGCTGCCGCACCTTCACATCAGGTTATCAATATATTTTACAAGTATTTATATTAAGATCATTGTGTAATATGTTTCTAGGATGGTCATGATCTAGGTCCCAAATTCCTATTTTCCAAATGCAACAACCCTATCACCAACATCGTGATGATGAAGATGCTATGATTATAGTGGGAGGACATGAGGTTGAAATGTATCTATATATATATATTTTCTTCTTTGGTTCCCTATAATAGAATTAATAAATGTCTATAGATCCTATTTCTAATTTCATATACCTATGAAATTGTTTAATTTCTATATATTCTTCTTTAGGGTGTGATAGCCATTCATTCAGAGAGGATAATTGTGTTAGGAATTGGGCATCAAGAAAATGCTTCTATATTTCTCATGCCAGTCCATGATGTTGTCATATATTCAACACATAATAGAATGATGAGTCTATAATTGGACCTCATAGAATAATTTATTCTCCTTCTTCATCTTAGGATATGAAATTTTATTATTATAATCAAAAAAGGCATCCTCTTCTTATCACCTAACTTATATTAGGTGCCCCATATAAAGCATAATATACCCATCACCTATGGAAGGATGGGTTTTGAGCCATTGGTATAGTGGGGAATCTAACTCTCATCACATATTCTATTATATTATCATCACGTAAAAGATATAAAATTTTAGAGTCTAATGAGGATACTCATTGTTTAAATTCATATGTTGAGGCCCACTGTTTAGAGTCCTATGTGTGAACTATATGTATAAGGATTCATAGGTAGGATCCATCAGAAACGGTGTACTCCTCCTCCACCGATGCCTCCTCCTCCTCCGCCGGTGCCGCCAGTGCCTCCACATCTCCTCCTCCTCCGCGCGCTACGGTCACGCCACGGTCACGCCGCGGTCACGCCGCGGTCACGCCGCGGTCACGCCGCGGTGATGCCGCGGTCACACCGGTGCCTCCGCGGCCGCCGCCTCCTCCTATTATGCCGCGACCGCCTCCTCCTCCTCTGCTCCTGCTCCTCCTCCTCCTCCTCCACTGGCCTCATCCCTCTCCTCCTCCGCTGCCTCCGCCCTGCCTCCGCCCTGCCTCTGCGCTGCCGTCGGTGCCTCCTCCTCCTCCGCCGATGCCGCCGGTGCCTCCGCGGCCGCCTCCTCCTCTGCGGTCATGCCGCGGTCACGCCGCGGTCACGCCGGTGCCTCTGCGGCCTCCTCCTCCTCCTCTGCTCCTACTCCTCCTCCCCTCCACCGGCCTCATCCTCCTCCTCCTCCGCTGCCTTCGCTGCCTCCGCCCTACCTCCGCCCTGCCTCCGCGCTGCCGCCGGTGCCTCCGGTGCTTCCTCCTCCACCGCGGCCTCCTCCTCCTCCGCCGATGCCTCCTCCTCCTCCACCGGTGCCGCCAGTGCCTCCACGTCTCCTCCTCCTCCGCGCGCTGCGGTCACACCGCGGTCACGCCGCGGTCACTCCGCGGTCACGCCGCGGTCACACCGGTTCCTCCTCCTCCACCGCGGCCTCCTCCTCCTCCACCGCAGCCTCCTCCTCCTCCACCGCGGCCTCCTCCTCCTCCTTCGCTGCCTCCGCTGCCTCCTCCTCCACCGCGGCCGCCGCCTCCTCCTCTGCTCCTGCTCCTCCTCCTCCTCCTCCTCCACCGGCCTCATCCTCCTCCTCCTCCGCTGCCTCCGCTGCCTCCGCCCTGCCTCCGCCCTGCCTCTGCGCTGCAGCCGGTGCCTCCTCCTCCACCGCAGCCTCCTCCTCCTCCGCCGATGCCTCCTCCTCCTCCCCCGGTGCCGCCGGTGACTCCGCGGCCGCCTCCTCCTCTGCGGTCACGCCGCGGTCACACCGCGGTCACGCCGGTGCCTCTGCGGCCACCTCCTCCTCCTCTGCTCCTGCTCCTCCTCCCCTCCACCGGCCTCATCCTCCTCCTCCTCCGCTGCCTTCGCTGCCTCTGCCCTGCCTCCGCGTTGCCTCCGGTGCCTCCGGTGCTTCCTCCTCCACCGCGGCCTCCTCCTCCTCCGCCGATGCCTCCTCCTCCTCCACCGGTGCCGCCAGTGCCTCCACGTCTCCTCCTCCTCCGCGCGCTGCGGTCACGCCGTGGTCACGCCGCGGTCACGCCGCGGTCACGCCGCGGTCACACCAGTGCCTCCTCCTCCACCGCGGCCTCCTCCTCCTCCACCGCGGCCTTCCTCCTCCTCCTTCGCTGCCTCCGCCGCCTCCTCCTCCGCCGCAGCCGCTTCCTCCTCCTCTTCTCCTGCTCCTCCTCCCCTCCACCGGCCTCATCCTCCTCCTCCTCCGCTGCCTCCGCCTCCTCCTCCTCCTCTGCTCCTCCTCCTCCTCCTCCTCCTCCTCCTCCTCCTCCTTCTCCTCCACCGCAGCCTCCTCCTCCTCCTCCTCCACCGGCGCTTCCTCCTCATCCTCCTAGTCCGCTGCCTCATCCTCCTCCTCCACTGGCGCACGGTGGTATCATATTGATGTGAGGCTTTGGGATTGTAGTGGTTCCCAATATATTTTTTATTTTGGTATTTATTTATTCCTTTATTTCCTTGAAGTATCTTGTTTTTTATCTAAATTATACTCATATTCCTTCTCCTTTAACCTATATACTTATCCTATGGATTTTAAATAGGATGAATATAAATAAAGAATGGATGAATGCCAATCGGTTGACAAAAGAGTATGAAGAAGGCGTGGAAGAATTTATCAAGTTTGCAATAGATCTTGCATGTGACTCTTCTCAAATCCTTTTTCCGTGTTTACGCTATTGTTATTCAAAACAAATTAGTCCAGATGAGTTGAAAGAACACTTGATTTGTCACGGAATAGATCAAAGTTATACATGTTGGAATAAAAACGGGGAAACAACGAATGTAGGTAGTGACTGGGGTGACACAGCGTTTTATGGATCATCTGATATGATTACAAACATGAACAATGAAGATGACCGTATGGAGGATGTGATTACAGTTGTGAATGATGATAAAGATCGTATTGAGAAAATGACAAGGACCTTCGAAGATGAACTTCATGATTTCGCAAAATTGTTTGAGAAGTTAAAAAGTTGTGCAAAGACGCCATTGTTTGCTGGTTGCACTAAATATACAGCATTGTCAGCCGTACTGAAGCTGTATAATTTGAAAGAAGATAACGGGTGGAGTGACGACAGTTTTAAAAAACTACTTGCCCTCTTGAATGACATGCTCCCAGAAGACAATGAGCTCCCGAGCCAAACATACGATGCCAAACAAATGCTACGCTCTATGGGTATGATCTCTGAAAGAATACACGCCTGCCCGAATGACTGTATACTGTTTCTCAAGGACCACAAATCACTTAAAGAATGCCCAAAGTGTGGTTCTTCTAGATACAAGAAAGATGAATCCAGTCCTACTAAAGTTGTATGGTACTTTCCAATCATTCCAAGGTTTAGACGCCTATATGGAAGTGAGGAGACTGCAGAACAATTAACATGGAATGCATATACAAGAATTAAAGATGGGATACTACGTCACCCGGTAGACTCTCCTCAGTGGAAGAGAATCGATCATGAGTATCCTGAATTTGGAAACGAGTCGAGAAACCTTCATCCTGCGTTATCTACAGATGGAGTGAATCCTTTTGGTTTTCAAATCAGCAGTCACAGTACATGGCCGGTTATGTTGATAAATTATAACTTACCACCGTGGTTATGCATGAAAAGAAAATACATCATGTTATCTATGCTTATATTAGGACCAAAACAACCGGGTAATGATATTGATGTTTATTTAGCTCCATTGATCGAAGATTTGAAATTATTGTGGGATTCAAGTGTTACATTGTATTATGCTTACAGAAAGGAAGATTTCACTTTGAGAGTCATGTTGTATGGGACGATAAATGACTTCCCAGCGTATGGAAATTTGTCAGGATATAGCATTAAAGGAACACAAGGCTGTCCCGTTTGCGAAGAAGGTACACAATCAATTAGGTTGAAACATTCTTTGAAAACCGTGTTTCTAGGACATTACAGATTTCTACCGCGATGACATAAGTACCGTTCTTGGAAGACATCATTCGATGGAAGTTCAGAAGAACTTACAACACTGTCTCCACTAACAGGCGATCAATTGTTTGAGAAAGTTACAAATTTGGACACTACTTTTGGTAAACCGGCTTCGAAAAACCTTACGAAAATCGGTTGGAAATAGAGATCAATTTTTTTGAATTACAATACTGGAATTGTCTGTATGTAAGACATTTTATTGATGTTATGCATGTAGAAAAAAATGTATTTGACAGTGTTATCGGCACGTTGCTAAATACATCTGGCAAAAAAAAATATGGAATTAAGGATAGGTTGGACATGGTTGAGATGGGAATACGAGAAGAGTTGGCACTAGTAAAGGGTGAAAAACGAACATTTCTTCCCCCTGCTGCTTACACTCTTTCCAGGCAGGAGAGATATCAGTTTTTCAACTTCTTGAATGATGTAAAAGTTCCAGAGGGGTATTCGTCAAATATCAGTAACATTGTGTCAATGAGTGACTTGAAGTTAAAAGGTCTGAAATCACATGACTGTCATGTTTTGATGCAAAATCTCATTCCAATTGCTTTACGTTGCATTTTTCCCAAGAATGTCCACCATACATTAACGAAATTGTGTTTCTTCTTCAAAGCTATATGCGGCAAAGTTATAGACCTGGCGAAATTGCCAGATATGGAAAAAGAAATTGTCGTCATATTATGTGAATTAGAAATGTTCTTCCCGCCTTCATTTTTTGATATGATGGTTCATTTGATGGTCTACTTCATGAGAGAGATTCGACTATGTGGTCCTGTACATTACAGATGGATGTACCCCATTGAACGGTATATGAAGATTTTGAAAGGGTATGTCAAAAATTGAAGTCGGCCAGAGGGTTGTATTGCAGAGCAATATATTGTTGAGGAAGCCGTTGAATTCTGTACCGAATACTTGTCTGGTGTGGAGAGGATTGGCTTATAGAAATCTCGTCACACTGGGCGGTTAGAGGGTGAAGGAATTTCTGGAAGAAAGGTTTTCACAATCAATATTACAGATCGGGAGCAGGCCCACCTTTATGTTTTTCATAACAGTTTGGACGTTGACCCATATGTTGAAATCCAGAAAGAAATTCTTAGGCAATTGAATCCATCAAGGGATGAAAAATGGATATCAAATACACATAATCGACAGTTTATAGGATGGTTTCGAGATCATATTTTTAAGAAGTCATATGAAAATCCAAAGTCTATTTCGGAACGACTTCGATGGCTAGCCGGAGGACCAAGTGTGTATGCATTATCTTACAATGCTTATATAGTTAATGGTTATACATTTTATACTAATGAACATGATGAAGACAGTACCATGCAGAATAGTGGGGTTACACTTGTGGCTGAAGCGATGCATGTTTCCGGTGCTAAGGACAGAAATCCAATTTATGCGAATATGTCATACTTTGGCATCATCAAACAAATATGGGAGTTGGATTATACAGAATTTCAAGTTCTGATATTTCAATGCAAGTGGGTTGATAACAGGAGTGATGTTAAAATAGATGATTTGGGATTTGTGAAAGTTGATTTCAGTAAGGAAGGGGAGAAAGACAAACCATTTATAATGGCATCACAGGCAGTGCAAGTATTTTATGTTCCCGATCCCGCAAACCGAAACTGGTCAATTGTTCTGTTATCGACCAAAACAGCTGAAGGGTCAGATGAAAATTCAACGGAAGATGATCCTTTCATTGGTATTTCTCAATCATTTCGCAGTGGTCTCAATGTAGACGACGTTTTGTATGTCAGAGGAGACCACAATGAAGGGATATGGATAGTTGATAGAGGGGTCAAATCCCTTCAGCCTTTTAAAAAAAATGGAGTTCAATAATCAGGTTATTGATTTTTATTTTAATATAGATTGTGTTACATTATGTTATTATCTGTTCGCTGCTGCTTTTATGTGATCTAAATTAAATTTTAAACCAGTTCTGCAGATAATGACTTCTTCACCTGCTGATGCACCCAATCCCGAGACACAACACGTCTCTCAACCTGTTGCAGCTGGTCCCATTGCTGAGAGACAACAGGTCTCTCAACCTGTTGCAGCTGGTCCCACTGCTGACGTACAACTTGTCTCTCAACCTGTTGCAGCTGGTCCCACTGCTGAGAGACAACAAGTCTCTCAACCTGTTGCAACTGGTCCCACTGCTGACGTACAACAGGTCTCTCAACCTGTTGCAGCTGGTGTCAGTGCCGAAGCTAGTGTTTCGGAGAAACATAATGATGATGCAGAAAATGAGGAAATGGTAGGCGATGAAACCCCAACGACACAAAAAAAAAAACAGGTGCACCGTAGTTTGATAGTTTTAGCAAAAATCCTTAAGGAAAAAGAAAAAGGCATCAAATTTTAGGTGGGATGGAATAAGCTAGGCCAGCATGTAAACCCCAACAAAGCCATGTTTAGTAGCTACATTGGAATCGTCACTCGACAATGCGTGCCGATTGACGTAGAGTCATGGAACCATGTTGTCAGCGGGTTGAAAACATTAATGTGGGAAGAGATTACGGTAACATTACGATATCATCTATTTAATTTATTAAAATAAAATAAAATATTGAAATATTGACTAACCCTTCATCATCTCTTGTAGAGTGCATTTATAGTAGATGTTTCTCACAAAGAATATGTTTTCAGACTGGCCGGAAGGATTCATAGAGGCTTTCACACCATTTTAACGAAAAATCATCTGAAAGATGCTGAAGGGAAAATCAAGCCGCACCTGCCTCCTCTTTATGCACACTTGATATCCCAAGGAATGTGGGATGCGTTTTGCAACCATCGTGCAGAAAAGAATTTTCAGGTACATTGTGTTTGGTTACACGTTGTGTAACATTGCTTGTATTTATCACATTGATTGATAGGTTTTTATTTATGAAACAGCAACTGAGTGCTGGAAATAAAGAACGGGCAGCAAAACCAGCGTACCCCTACCGTAAAGCAAGGTTGGGGTACGCTTCAATTGAAAAACAATTGGTATGTATTTTAAAAGTACTGTAATAATTTTATGTGACTTAAAACAACACTGTAACCATGTTTCTCTGCTTATAAGAAGATTGATGAAGCAAAATCTCAAGTCACTTCCATTCCACGCCATGTTCTATAGAAGGAGGCTCGTGTTAATAAAGAGGGGAAACTGATAGATGAAAACACACAAAAAGTGTGGGAAACATGTGTAAGTATGACATAATATAAACTTTTTTTGCTTTAAATCACTATTATATAAAGATGCTTACTTATTTTTTCATATTTTCTATTTGACATAGTCACAGGAAACATCAACACCCTCACCGGATGCAGACATACTTTCAACGGCCTTGAAACAGCCAGAACAGTATGGCCGCGTCAGAGGTGTGGGTTTTGGGGTGTCACCCAAGACATACTTTAAGAAAAAAAACAAGAGGATGAAGAAACTAAAGAATTTCATGTAATGACAGATAGAGTAGCTACCCTTAAAGAACTAATACAAACTCAGGGAGAGATGCTAAAGAGTTTGATGGAGGAGAGGCGGAGAGAACAAACAACTCAAGAACAACCCCCGTGAGAAGATCCACCCCTCACCAGCTTTGAGGCGAGCCATTCCCCTCAAAGACCTGACTTAACCGAGGTAATCAATGTTATAATATTCGTTTTTGTGATATGTGAATCACATAGACACTAATACCTTTCATTTAATGATATTCTGCAGGGTGAAAATGACTGTGATTTATATCTTCCAACTCCCACCCATCGCCTTGTAGCGAGGGCTACGGTGTTCAATATGCAGAATGACACGCTACACTCCAGACCACTTCCAACCGGTCATGTCAAAGTGTCGATTAACGTAGCTAATGAGACTAGCGCCGAGCTACCCGTGCCAAATGACGATGAAGACATTCATACGGTGGAAAAAGCTATTGGAACATTCATTGTGTGGCCGTCGAATCTTGTAAAAAAACACGTCGAGTAGGAGGTATTCATTTCCAGTTCATTTTTCAAGCAGAACCTTTAACATTAAACAAGAAAATGGATGAACCGATGAATGTTATTACAGAAGGATAAAATGGAGAAGCTAAAACGAAAGATCGGCTCCAAGATTGGATCAACCAACCGATCAAAACGATCTACTGAGAGCACGTTCACCCCGCCCGTTCTATATCCACATTTAATATCATTGCAAGCTCATGTGGATATGAAAATGAAAGACGGAAAGAATCATACAATTGTTTGTGAAAAAGATATGTATGGAGAGGAAACAATGGATTTCATTAGTTCAGACGCTGTTTCTGAGATCATCACATACGACTGGCTAGGCGCCTCAGTTATAAATGTATACATGAGGTATGTTTTCATGATTTGATTTTACAGAAGCTGATATACTTTGATAATTATGGATAAATACATCTCATATTTTTCACAGGCGTATATATGAAAAACAGTTGAAGGGATTTCCCCATGAATACAAATTTGGACTCGTTAGTCCTCACACCATTTCTACACAACGAACAGAAATAGATTCTAATTTTCAGGCTGAATTGATGTCAAATCTGCTCAGAACGTTTCAAAGAAGAATTACGACTGACATGCTCTTTTTAATACCAACTATGCAAGGGTAAAACTATTCATTTTAATCATATCAATTATATTTTCATTTCTATCAGTACTTATTTCTTTTTGTGTTTTCAGGGAACATTGGATGCTCATTGCAGTCAATTTGGATACTCCAAAGATTTATTTTTTGGATTCACTGCATGGATATCCAACTAACCAGCCACACATGATGGAGATTTTCAATTTGTAATACACTAGATCCAACATTTTAGAACTAAATATCTAGTTATATAATTTATATTATCTTTTAATGAGGATTTTGTTATGATAGGGTGGTGTATGGATATCGTCTAAAGGATGGAATGAATCCAGGGCGTAAGGACGACAATGCCCACAAGATCTACAAATGGAGAAGTATCTGGGTATATATAATTATATTTCACTATCCAAATACATATCAAAACAAATTACTTATTTTTCTCGATGTTTCTGCAGTGTCCGAAACAAACAAATGACAAGGACTGCGGTTATTATGTTTGTAAATTTATGAAAGAGATCGTATTTCATGGACAAACTAGCATCCCTGAAGAGGTATTTTTGAAAATAATTACTAATTTATTTAAAATAATTATTAATCCCTTGTGTATTTATATTTTTTCAGTACTACTATGACTGTCGCAAAAACTCCTATTCAGAAGATGATATAAATGTCTTTAGAAACGAATGGGCAGCGTACCTGATCGAAGAATGTAAACAAATAGGACAATGAAGGTGAACTCCTAATACTTATGTTATCTTTATATGGTCATTGATATCTCCGTTTACACTTATTGAGCATCTATGATCTCCCTTTCTTATGTTTTATATCCTTAGATTAGTGAATTCCTACTACTTAGTTTGAAAATGAGATAAACTTTGGAAAGCAACACCAATGACATACGCCAAACTGAGCAAATGCATTCGGATTGTTTTTATACTTTAGGACAACAATCCACGAGTCATTTGTGACGCGTACGAATCGACCACACCTCAATCCGACGCACGGTGTGACCGGTATGGCTAAAATTGTCTGATATCAGTTTGAAAATGACATGAACTTTGGAAAACAACACCAATGACATACGCCAAATCAAGAAAACACATACGGATTGTTTTGATACTTTAGGAAAACGATCCGCGATTCATTTGTGACGCGTACAAATCAACCGCACCTCAATCTGACGCACGGTGTGCCCGGTATGTCTAAAAGTGTCTGATATCAGTTTGAAAATGAGATAAACTTTGGAAAACAACACCAATGACATACTCCAAACCGACCAAACACCTTTGGATTGTTTTGATACTTTAGGAAAACGATCCACGAGTCATTTGTGACGCGTACGAATCGACCGCACCTCAATCCGACGCACGATGTGACCGGTATGACTAAAAGTGTCTGATATCAGTTTGAAAATGACATGAACTTTGGAAAACAACACCAATGACATACTCCAAACTGAGTAAATGCATTCGTATTGTTTTGATACTTGTGGAAAACGATCCACGAGTCATTTGTGACACGTACGAATTGACCGCACCTCAATCTGACACATGGTGTGACCGGTATGGCTAAAAGTGTATGATATCAGTTTCAAATTGAGATAAACTTTGGAAAACAACACCAATGACATACGCCAAACCAAGAAAACACGTTCGGATTGTTTTGATACTTTTGGAAAACAATCCACGATTCATTTGTGACACCTACGAATCGACCGCACCTCAATCCGATGCACGGTGTGACCGGTATGGCTAAAAGTGTCTGATATCAGTTTCAAATTGAGATAAAGTTTGGAAAACAACACCAATGACATACTCCAAACCGAGCAAACGCCTTAGTATTGTTTTGATACTTTAGGACAACGATCCACGAGTCATTTGTGACGTGTACAAATTGACCGCACCTCAATCCGACGCACGGTGTGACCAGTATGGCTAAAATTGTCTGATATCAATTTGAAAATGACATGAACTTTGGAAAACAACACCAATGACATACTCCAAACCGAGAAAACGCATTCGGATTGTTTTGATACTTTAGGAAAACGATCCACGAGTCATTTGTGATGCGTACGAATCGAAATCACCTCAATCCGATGCACGGTGTGACCGGTATGGCTAAAAGTGTCTGATATCTGTTTGAAAATGAGATGAACTTTGGAAAACAACACCAATGACATACGGAAAACCAAGAAAACGCCTTCAGATTGTTTTGATACTTTAGGACAATGATCCACGAGTCATTTGTGACGCGTACGAATCGACCGCACCTCAATCTGACGCATGGTGTGACCGGTATGGCTAAAAGTGTCTGATATCAGTTTCAAATTGAGATCAACTATGGAAAACAACACCAATGACATACGCCAAACCGAGAAAACGCCTTCGGATTGTTTTGATACTTTAGGAAAACGATCCACGAGTCATTTGTGACACGTACGAATCAACCGCACCTCAATCCGACGCACGGTGTGACCGGTATGGCTAAAATTGTCTGATATCAGTTTGAAAATGACATGAACTTTGGAAAACAACACCAATGACATACGCCAAACCGAGAAAACGCGTTCGGATTGTTTTGATACTTTAGGAAAACGATCCACGAGTCATTTGTGACGCGTACGAATCGACCGCACCTCAATCCGATGCACGGTGTGACCGGTATGGCTAAAAGTGTCTGATATCAGTTTGAAAATGAGATGAACTTTGGAAAACAACACCAATGACATATGCCAAAACAAGAAAACGCCTTCAGATTGTTTTGATACTTTAGGAAAACGATCCACAAGTCATTTGTGATGCGTACGAATTGACCACACCTCAATCCGACGCACGGTGTGACCGGTATGGCTAAAAGTGTCTGATATCAGTTTCAAATTGAGATCAACTTTGGAAAACAACACCAATGACATACGCCAAACCGAGCAAACGCCTTTAGATTGTTTTGATACTTTAGGAAAACGATCCACGAGTCATTTGTGACACGTACGAATCGACCTCACCTCAATCCGACGCACGGTGTGACCAGTATGGCTAAAATTGTCTGATATCAGTTTGAAAATGACATGAAACTTTGGAAAACAACACCAATGACATATGCCAAATTGAGAAAACTCCTTCGGATTGTTTTGATACTTTAGGAAAACGATCCACGATTCATTTTTGACGCGTACGAATTGACTTCACCTCAATCCGACGCACGATGTGACCGGTACGACTAAAATTGTCTGATATCAGTTTGAAAATGACATGAACTTTGGAAAACAACACCAATGACATACGCCAAACCAAGAAAGCCTGTTCGGATTGTTTTGATACTTTAGGAAAACGATCCACGAGTCATTTGTGACGCGTACGAATCGACCGCACCTCAATCCGACGCACGGTGTGACCTGTATGGATAAAAGTGTCTGATATCAGTTTGAAAATGAGATAAACTTTGGAAAACAACACCAATGACATACGCCAAACCGAGCAAACGCCTTCAGATTGTTTTGATACTTTAGGACAACGATCCACGAGTCATTTGTGATGCGTACGAATTGACCGCACCTCAATCAGACGCACGGTGTGACCGGTAAAGCTTTTCGTTAGATAAAGAATCAGTATTTATTAAATTAGATAAATCAATCAAAAACATATTGATTTTACATTATTCCCTTTCATTGTTTTGAAAATGAATACTTTTGAGTTTAAAATTTAATATTTTAGTTTCACATTTCCATATTATTGTATTCTTTCATATTCTGTTTTAATTTCTTTCATTATTTCATTACTAACATAATATTTGTTTTCTTATATAGGTGATTTTTTTTCCTTGAGTTCGGATGCTTTGTTCGGCATCAAATACCATCGAGAGTGGATCACGAATATCAAAGGATGAAACATGAATGTTTATAACTGTTGTTGAATAATTGTAAATGTAACCATGTAAAACAATTTTTGAAATGTATATAGCAGTGCGTTTTTTTTGTATTCATGATGTTAAGTAAATGTATATACCGTTGTCAGTCAAAATATTGGGTGTGGGTGCTATGGTGTGCAGGTGTGCATGTGATACTTTGTGCAGGTATTCTGGTGTGCAGGTGTGCTGGTACTGTTTTTTAGGTGCAGGCGCTGGGCCCTTTATCAGCGCTTTTTTTAGCGTTGATAAAGGAAACCTTTAACAGCGCTAAAGGAGCGCTGATAAAGGAACCTGTATCAGCGCTCCGAGAAGCGCTGATATAGTTGACCTTTATCAGCACTCCACCGCGCGCTAATAAAGGACCCCTTTATCAGCGCTCCTAAAAGTGCTGATATATGGGACCTTTATCAGCGCTCCTAGAAGCGTTGATATATGGGACCCCCCTTTATCTACGCCGGAATTAACAGCGCTTTTCTAGCGCTGTTAATTATGGGTTTCAGCACTGATAAAGGCGCAGGTTGTAGTAGTGATAGAAATATCTTAGGCAAAGAAACATGGTAATCTTTAAATGCTATATCATTTCAATCATACCATAAATTAATTTATGGACATGAATTTAACAATTTTCTAACTCCTAACGTTGTCTAAACCGACCTTTGATACCAACTATAAGGACCCAACCTTAAAACATTACTTAATCTTGAAATAAAAGAATAATTCACTTTGAGGATATTTTCAGGTTTAGAGTTTTAGAGAATTAGGACATAACTATTACATCTCAAAAGATTATAAAGTAGAAACTTCTACACAGCTTCATTTTTTTTACAAAACATGAACTCTTAAAAAAAAGAGTCATGTCTAGTTCCATGTTTAAGACAACATGACTTTTCCTTGATCCCATCCTTCACCCTATTCCACATTACGTCCTGTGAATTTCTTTTCAAAAACTTGGGGTGATCATAAAAAGCTCAGTAAGGGATTCACAAAGAAGGAAAACTGTTAGTTTTCTTCAAAACAACAGGTAAACCATGAATACTTTATCATAACTAATACTTTTCACCTTTATGAAGTAGTAAATACTCTTCACTAAAGAAAAGATCATTACTTACCCTTTTGTAACAAAAATATTACCATAAAACCCATATAAAGAACACATATCATATAAAAGAAAATTGGGACATAAACATACATAAATGGAATAACCATATGGTCAACCTCCACATATATCCCTAAATGGAATAGCCATACGGCCGACTTCCATACCCAATGAATTGGAGGTTATAACGTAACCACCCATCCTGGTATTCACGGCACCACCCGTCATTTGTTTTATCACATAACCACCCGTCAAATGTCCACGTACCATTATAAAATCATAAGAGATAAAACAAATATAATGGAAAGAAAAAATTTCCACATTTCAATAACAATATATCACTTAAATATATTGACACATAAAATCCAATATCAAAACCATTTTCAATACCAAAATATATAAAAGAGTAGATGGTATTTATTTTCTTTTAAAAACATTATGGCTTGTTAAGGAAGCCAAATATCAAGTAGTACTCACGGCGACGGAAAAGGTTGTTGTCACCGCGTACGTTAAAAGAAACATTCCTTTTTTGTCGTTTAGTAAAATGATTCATAGAAAAATATTCCCTTTGAATGAAATGAAAAGTAAAAGGTGTTTATATAGCGTATAAAAGAGAGTCTTGTATTTGAACAAAATATGCCTCAATGAAAGGAGATTAAGACGAAGTCCCTTACCTCGTGTCCTACATGACTCGATCATTCTGAAATCTCCTGAATAATAAACTAAAGTTAATTTATACTTTCTTAAGAACATTTTTCAAGTTTATTATTCCTTTTATATAACTTAAATCCATTTTATAAATATTATGTAATCATTTAAGTTAATAACAGTCGTTTTGTCGATATTTGGTACTTGAGTCAAAAATGGACTTCTTACAATTACATGTTGTTCATGTGGTCAAAGGTTCATTATATCCAGAATGATATTCATTATTTGGATATTATATATATCATATATATCCAGCATATACATGTATTTATAATAGTATATAACATTTAGAGGTATGAAATGAAGTTCACAGTTCATGGAGACGGTAAGCCGTACGTACGCATGAATGATACATTCATTTCTATTTTGTATTTAATGGAATAAAATACCAATGATATAAAGGTACATTGTAATTCCAGTATAATATCATATATAATATTATTAACTCCATACTTTATATGTCCCACATATGTCATTAACGATTCAAATCACTTTGAGGGGGCGGTAGTCCGCACTTCCTAAAATGAAATTATCACGTTTATCCATTATGGAAACTATAAAGGTATTCCATAAATGAAAAATAAAGAGACATAAGGAAAAAATAAACATAAAAAATATCATATATAAATACAGTGACAAATTAATGTCCACCATGAAAGGTGTTAAGATAATATTGAACAATCATCGTTTCGTGAGGCAGTAATTCGCCAGCCACAAAAACAGTATGTTCTTCAACCATTAGATGGAGGTGTGTGTAAGTGTAGCTTGAATAATTCTCATAAAAACATCCTAGTATATTGTAGACACTGGTTTTGTTACAAAATAAAGGAATAAAAATAGTTTAGGGGGTTGGAGAGGAAAAATAAAACAAAATAACCTAAGAGAAGACATTACCTTTAAATCAGGTAACACTCCTTGGTTTGAACCAAAAGCATTCTTGAAGAGATTTCTGCCTAAGGTAAGGCTTCTAGGATGAAGAGAGGGATATTGGGAGATTATTTTAGTAGAGTTTGGATGAGACAAAGGGCTTTATAACTGTGTGAAATGGGTAGGAAGTGGCGTCTTTTATAAGGGAGAGGAGGGGCTCTTTTGGAAAGCTTGAAACTATTATTTTATTATATAATGATTTTTGGTTTCTAAAGGTCCAAAAATTATTAAAGTCAAAGAAAAGGTTTCCCATGTTAGAAATAAAACCATTCAATAAAAATTGTAAATGTTTTGGATATTATTTTAAACATTATCTTCTTATTTATTTAAATCATTCATCAATGAGGTAAACACTACATCATCATTGTGTCCTAAATAATTTTATTTATTTGATGTCTAAAAATTATAAAAAAATTACGATGTTGTAGGAAATATTTTTATAATTTTAATGAATATTTATAGTCAAATATATCAATTATATAACCCCATGTAAAAAATGTTTTGGTAAAAAAATTCATGTTTTTGACATTTTTATTTTTACTTTAAATAAAAGGTATTAATGTCATTATCTTACCCAAGTGGCTCCATGAGATCCCATAAATTGACCCATGGATTTTCTTGGTCGGCCATGACTCATAAAATAAGTATAGGACACGTGTCAAGGTGATTTCATATTATTATAACATTTTTTTACCTTAAATTACACTAATTACCTTTAATCACGATTAATAAAACTTAAAAGTTACTATTCACCAAAAAATTATTTTCATCCCATTAAACCAAATTTTACTTAATAATGACAACCATGTATGTTGGATTTTCTAAATTCAATTCACATATGTGGTAATGTTTTATTTAAAAAATAAATTCAGTTTTTTAACTACCATTTAGTGGTTTCACTATTAATCAAAAATTGAAGTTTTTCAGAAAAATACCAAAAAATCACCCTAAGAAATATTTGATATTATGAATTCAAAAATGATGCCTATTTTAAAAAATTAAAAACATATAAGTTTATTTAATTAATTGTAATAATTAATTCCCATTGTCAAAACAAATAGCATGTTTTTAGGAAATAATATCTATCAAAAGACTGACACTTGTTTAAGTCCAATTTCAAAGTGAAATTAATTACAATGACCACCATTGAATTAAATGGTAAAAATATATTCTAATTACTCTTTAAAACCAATTCAAAAGATAATATAATCATATAAATAAGTTATATTAAAATGATGTTTTGAATTAAAATACAACATTTTTCACTTATTCTTTAAAAATGAACTTTATCAGAAAAATAACAAAAACATACACAAAGTAAATTTTGATATCCCGATTCTAAAGAAGGATTTTATTTGGTTCAACAGAATTTATAAGAGTGAATAAAACTTTTTTTAAAGAGGTTTCACCATCAAAAGGTGATAAATTGACCTTTTATTTAATATTAGAGTATCTATGCCTAAAATTGAATTCTTTACTTATTTTAAGCCTTTATCTTTCATTGGATAAGTGTAAAAACATTTAACAAACATATGTAATCATATTTTAGTTATTTATATTCATTCCCGCCAATACAACATCTACGTGTTAAATACCATTTAAAATAATATTATTATATTATTAGTGTGAAACGTAATATTTCAAAGAAATTCATTGTTGCGTATCAGGTACGCTATCGAACATAGTAACCCCTTTAAGGTAAAATTAATATTTAATTCAAAAATATTAATAAATATGAAAATGTATTATTCTTTATTTACCTAGGATGTTTCACCTCTCCTTGGACATTGCTCTCTTCACAGCATCTCATAACCATTATTCACCTTTCGTCACTAAACCCACTATCGTGATATGTATCCTTTGATCGAACAGATTTAGCATCATCCTATTTTCAATCGGAAGTACTGAAACTTCCCTATATTCCAACAGCATCATTCCTTACAGTCAAAACTATATATGACTGGAATTATCTTTTCTCCTCTTTTTCTTCATAAGGCTTGCATCCCAAGTTCTCATATCTTATGATATTTTTGAAATACATATCATCAAAGAATCTTCTGATTTGCAAGTCCTTTACATTGTGAATTGATATATCTTCTTTTCCAAAATAAGACAAAAATCTATAACAAAAAACTCTTCTTACTTCTTTATCTATCAAAAATTTTCTCAATAATTACCTCTCAACCATGACAATTACCGTTTCCCTCCTTGAGAAGGTAAAGGGAATGTAATTTTCAGATCTTGAGGGCTTGGTTCTCTGAGTGAGTATATCAAGAGCTGAACCACCTCTGGATTGGTCTATGGATAAAGATGACATCCTTTGTATTAATGGGAATGTATGAGTTCCTACATATATGGAGAGGAGTTGATGCAAGAGTCCCACTCTTATCAGTGGGAAGTTAATTTAGCCATCTCTAAAATGTATCGAGATATACAATGCCAGTATTGGTGGTCTATGATGAAACTTTAGATAGTAGGATTTATCACTAGGTTCTCCACCTATAAGTAGGTGAATATAGACCACAAAATTCCTATTGTAATGTCATAACCACTTTCAATCCCTGTATGGAAATGAGAAGATATTGATATAGACTTCATAGTCAGATTACCTAGGTCTCTAAGGTGTAGTGACGCTGCATGTGTTCTTATTGACTGACTAACAAAGGCATCCAACTTTATCCCTATTCATGATACTTTCTTAGTTAATGACATGGGAATATTGTATGTCCGTGAGATCATACAACTACATTGGGTCCCTTGTACTATCATTTCTGATATGGATGATCATTTCATGTCATAGTTCTATTAGGGTTGTAGAAGGCTATGGGAACACAAGTGCATCTGAGCACATCTTTTCACCATTATACTAATGGACTATTGGAATAATTGATACAAGTTCTAGAGGACATGTTATGATAATGTGTCCTTGATTTTAGTGGTTATTGGGAGAATCGTATCCCTATCATTGTGTTCTCCCATAATAACATATTTCAAGTAACAATTCAGATGGATCCTTTTAAGGATTTGTATTGTAGGTCATGTCATTCACCCCTATACTGGCTAGAGGAAGGTGAGGCAACCCTTCTAGGTCCTCGTATCATATAAGAGACTTCATATCATTCTAATATAATTTAGAATTGTATGACTACTTCTCAATATAGATAGAAATATTATGTCGATCATCATCAATGACCTATAGAGTTTGAGGTCAGGGATCGTGTTTTCCCGGGGGTATCTTCTAGGCTAGGGCATAGAAGGTTACATAAGAAAGTTAAAATGTCACCTCATTATGTAGGAGTGTTTGAGATCTTGGAAAGATTCAGTTCTTTATCCCATAAATTTTTACTACCTCAGAGTTACCGTGCTATGCATGACACCTTCCATGTTTCTCATCTTCTCTGTTGTCATGCAGAACCATCCCATACTTTTGATCCCGAGGAAGTTGATCTTGATACTTTTTTAGGAGTATCCTATATTCATCATTGATATGAGAAACAAGGCTATGTTGTTCCCTCTATTATAGGTTCTATGGAAGAATGACCATGTACATGATAATACTTGGGAGCGAGAGGTCGATTAATGTGCTGAGTGGCCAAAGTTATTCTCTAAAAGTGTTTCACCGCCCTTGGAAGTTGAACTTAGCGACTAGTTCCTTTAAGGGGGAAGACTGTAAGAACCCATTTTTTTACTCAGGTATGGATCCTTTAAATTTAAGTCTACCTCCTTTATATGAACTTTTTTTAGATTCCTAATGATTTCCCGAAGGTCATAGGGGTGTTTGGGGATTATTCGGAGCCCAGAGACCACCTTTTAGGAAATATTGTCATGTCTCATAGTTAGTGTAAACCATGCGGGTAGGGCACACCGTTATATCTAGCAGTGTGTATGGTCTACATTTTTGGAAAGATATAATCTTCACTATAGGTTCATGGTTTCTCCTACCATGTGGAGTAACCATGCAATTTTACCCTTCCTATATGTTCCCATTCATGGTTGGTACATGGTTTGGAAAACCGTGAAGCCAAACTATACACATCCTATTTTTTTTGCAAACTTTTATCATTTTGTCTTTAATGATCTAATATAACCTCCTTCTTCTTCCCCATTCAGATTTCTAGTAGGATGAACCTCAATTTATACCATTTTGGAGCTTTTGAAGGACAAATATTGGGATTGAGAGATCTCATTCGTTCGAGGTCCAATCAAGCTTCTATTTTTCATGTTGGATGTGCAACGGTAAGTACCTGATGGATTTTTAGTTTTTCTTTGTTTATTTTTTTCTCAAACTAGTTATTGAGGTTTAGTATTATTGGCCCATTTTTCATATCTAATCTGATCTAGGATGAATTAAAGGCCGATAATGGATGAGGAGAGTTGTACGAATATGAGGTGGGTGGTCTATAACTCATCCCTAAAGTTATTTGATTTTGGAATTGATGACTGGGGACAACTATTTTAATTGGTTTTCATTTATTGAATTTATATTCCTTACTTATAGTCATTAAAACCGTATGGTTATGATATTTTTAAAAATGTGATTGGCAATTGGTGTTTGTCTCCAAAACTCCTAGCACCCCATGTAGGTTTATATGCCATAATTGGGTATTTAGTATTTTTACACTTTTAATTAATTGTTCAAGTGTGCTCTATATTGACCACACTAATGGTAAGACTTATTTTTTTAAATCCCTACTAAATCATGACACTGTGAAAATCTTTTAACTTTTTACTTCCACTTAACCTGCCTATGGTATGAGATTAAATGTAAGTAGTTGATTCAAATGATATTATGGAAATAATATCATTGTACATGACTTGGACTTATTAAATGTAAATGAATGCCTGGTTACATGTCCATTGAACAAATTTCAATGATTATGGAAGGTATCAGATTGAACCTTATTAATTGAACATGATTTACACAGTTTTAATTAAAAGGTTGCATGCTACTTGGACTTTTCAAACTAATGAATGGCAAGGATTGAACCAAGTGAATTTGTTAATGGAATAGTTATCATATGACCAGATTAATTATAGTAAATTAAATTTAATTTTCCTCTTTATGAACATAGACCTTGAAATATTTATAATAAGTATTGACTCTTGTTAGCTCTTTGATTCCTAAGGGAATGCCTTGGGTACTCGAGGACGTCATTCCGATTCAAGGATGTCAGTTGCCTGGGGTGAGACCTACCCAGGAACCAGATCATTTTCTAACTATGGATTCCTAGTATGAAACCATTGGATATATTCATTATTATTAAAGGATGCCTTGTATATGCTCCTTGGATACAGTGTGACTTAAGTTTGCATGGTTACATCCTTAGGCCCGACCACAACTTATCTCCCGTTTTACCTTGGATGAATTCCATGGAATCAGTTAAACAAATATTGTGGGAATGTTTTTGATGATGCTCCATAGATCACACTCTTACCCACTATATTGAATAATTTACTACTGAGTTAGAGTCCCTTGAGGTCTAGGTTTCCTTGGTGGATACCATGGAACCACTTTATATTAATTATCGATTATGGTTTCTTTGTTACATCTTGGAACATTCACTTTTTATACTATCACGATGTAATATTAGGATTGGTTATGAATAATATGATGTGTTTATATAAAATGTAAGCTAATTAATTAATGAACTGGTTATATTTTTAGACAACAATTTAGGGGTGAAGCAGGTACTTACTTGGTATTTTAGTTATATTATATTTCTTTACTTTATATATGAATGCTTTCACACTATTACATTTCCATTACATGGGAATAATATTATAGACACCATTGGTGGTGGACCACTGAGATTTATCCCACATCCTATCTCAGTGAAATTAGTACCCAGAGTAGATTAAATGTATATAGGTGTTGATAAAGGGAAGCATAATGCTTCAGACACTTTATTGCTTACAGTGCTAGGAAGGAGTTGGTAGCATATGGCCGAGATATAACTTAGGATTATTAGGATATTTTATGTATTTTATTTTTTCTATATTGGGTTTTTCATTTATTACTTCTACTTTGTATCCATGTTTTCAAACATTCTAGTAAAATTAAATATATAATCATCAATTATTGTATGTTATTCTTGTTATTTCAGTTATTACGGATTTCTCTCCTTCAACTATAAAATATACTTACTTATATATCTTCCACAATTTATCTCTTAGTGTATCATATAATTTATCTTTTGTGTTCAAATTGGTCTTAAGGGAATAGTCTCCCCACTTACACACCATAGGATTTCATTGCTAGTCAGAAGCCTCTAGCATTTGGGGAGACGCACTTGATTCCATTGGGAAAACCGAAATTGGGGAACCACCTAAGTGGCGTCCTAATCTAGGACATCACACTAGTCTCCTCAAAAGAGAATCCCTATATCCCTTAATAAGATATCTAAAGGAATTACACCAAATAAGAGGTAATTTTATTTACCATATCAAATTTGTTATTGAAAATTTTTATGAAAAACATGTATGGAGAAAATGGGAGGATTAGAAAGTTCAATCACGAAATATTACTAGCCTTGATCGTTGAATGTTAGATTATCTAGAATTTTTGGATGACAAGGCATGGGGGGTTATCAGCTGTGGTGACATCAACTTCTAGATGACTAATTAGGTGGGTGATGAGTTTCTTTATCTGGGAATCTGAGTATCGATCATATCCTTCAAAGAAACCACCATGTACCAAACACTTATTGATGTTATGCTAAATCGAGAGCATAAAATCTACTTCAATAACATTTTCTTTCTGGAGGTGCCGGACTATTTTGTGTTGAATTGATCAACTTAAAAAAAGTTTCATGGAAATTACTTCTTGGAGATGACACGTGTGAGAAGTGGGATTGACAATTGGGCCCCACAATTATGGTGAAATGAGATAATGAACAAGATAAACTTCTTGGTTTGGAGATTAAAAAATAAATCATTACCTATGGACAAACATTTATATCAAAAGGGAGTGTGTTTAGTGTCTAAATGCTACGGTTGTACATCTCCACGATGAGAATCATCGAAGCATTTATTTTTTACATGTGAATGGGTGAAGGATTTATGGAGGTTTATAATCCATGGAATGGGTATCCATGAAAATTAACACTCAATGTAGTTAGTGATATCTACCTGGTTTCATGGCACTAGTACACAGGGGTCCTAGGTGAAGGCTCATGCTATTGTTTTTTATATTGTTTTTTGGAAACTCTATGAGGATCAGAATATAGTATGATAAAGTAAAATAATGATTAATTTTCGCCTTCAGGTGCATGTTAAATTCTTGATGGAAGATCTTGGAACTTTCATCCAAGGCGGGTATCAAATCCTTCTTTTAGAAGGCTGCTACATCGACTCAAATATGTTATGGAAACCAGAAGGGATAATCATAGTAAATGGATCCAATGGAGAGAGACTACCATTGGGCTAATGATTAATGTCGATGGTTTATACCTCTTAGGGTAGATGAGTGGACGCAACCTAGCGAGAGACATCAAAGGTTCAATATTGATGGGTTTTAGTGATTTTTATGGGATAGAAAATTCCATTGAAGAGGAGGCAGGATCCTTTTCAACCGACGTTATATTGTGAAGATCAGATAATATTAAAATTATCGAAGTGGAAAATGATTATTATATATTGGTGGTATTTATCCAGGTTATGTATAGGTACCCTTGGAGGTTAGATTATATTATTAAGAATCGTAGAATGTTTTTCCAATAGGGATCTGAGTTAGGCGCACTAAGAGAGAAGGAAATTTTACGGTGGATGTTTTAGCTAGAAAAGGAATCCCAATTGAGAGTATCATCATTTATGATGTGGTAGGGTCCTTACCTAATTATTTTAAACTCAATTTCATGAGTTATTCACTCATACTTGATCATTTTCAGTCCTTATTAGAGGTGGATTGTTTTTGGGTATGTGTTATAATAATGAAAAGTTAATTTTCAGTCTAGTTTTTTTAGTCTTATTATACTTTCTCTTAATTTGTTATCTCCATAAAAAATTAATAACTATATATTCATATATATAATGAGATGTTATTATTATTATGATAAAATTATATTCCACCCTTTATATATCGTATGGAAAACAAAAATACCGTAGGTGCGTATGCCTGACTTACCATCTCCATATAGTGGTGTAATTTTTTATTCATCACCACTTTAATTGGATGGTTATAATGATAAAAATAATATATATATATAAGATAATTTTTAGATGATATTGATTCTATAAAATTAATATATCATTCAATTATTCACTCGTTCAACTATTTATATTTGATACTACCGCTTGTGTGTACGTATGACTTACCGTCACCTTGAAGCAATGTGATTAATTTTCTATGTACACCTTTAAACATGATTATAATAATGTATTTAATGATTAAATATGATATATATGGACTTAATATCATTATTTATATGATGTGACCATGATATAAGTGAAAGGACTAAAACAACCAAACCAAAACATACATGAAATATGAAGCAATTACTAAACAAAACAGTGATTTTAATAATGATATGATAATATATTGGTGATAAAATATTATTAGTAAATCATATATGGTATGGAATATATGAATATGGTTATGGAATATAGGTATAATTAATCTATATTTATTATACATGAGTTTGAAACATGTACAATTGAAATCAAACCTAAGGTAGGGGACTTCCTCTCAATTTTCTTTCATCGAGGCATATTTTGATGCTATACACCTATATTCTTTTTTGAGATGTATATAATTGCACTTTGACATATTATATAATTGATTTATTTTTTACATGATACTTATATTTTGGTTAATTTTATTCATTCACAGGGTATAAAATTAAACAAACTACAAAGTGGTTAGGGTTTATTTCACAATCTCATCATTATTTGAGATTATTTATATTTAAGTATTCACTAATGAGTATTTATCTTCCATTTAATTGTTTTATAAAAATATTTTCAATTTTTTTTACAATTATACAATGAATATTCAAATCCATTTTGACTAGTGGTTTATGTTTTAAAAAATGGTTAAAAAGGAATATATTTTTTTGTATTCCAAACAAGGTACTTTACAAATTTTGCAACACAAAGTAGGGAAGGAATGTTTTTATAACTTATAAAACATGTCATTATTTGACCACCATCATGATTCTTCAATGTTATGAATCTTCCTTTACAAATTTACAGGGTTATTTTCAAATAAAATGTTATCTTTTAAAATTGAAAATCTTTTTTAAAATAAGTGATTTTCACAATGAAATAGGGTATTTTTCCTCAATAAATTTTCAATTATTTAATTTAAATAATTTTCATCTACATAAACATTCGCTGTTTAATATTATGCTTCATTTAGTTTGATATTTTAGAATACTATCTACTATATTTTATTAAAAGTATTATGATTAGTATGATTGGATATGCACAATTTTGATACCATTCACTATATTACTCTGGATGGTTTCTGATTATATTATTAACTAAGAATATTGTTAACATTTAATATGATAGTTTCAATATGATTTTTTATTATGTTTTTTCCCTTTAATATGAGGAATTCATTGAACTTAGTAAGTGATGTGTGAATCCCTCTATATCACCTTAATACATTGGTAGGTCTCAAGAGACAAACTAGTTTGGTTATTGGCCGAGGTATAACTTGTATATGTATGGAATTTTTGGAAAATACTCTATGATATGATTATGATGTAAAATAGTTTTTATTCCATAATTATGAATTCATTTATTTATATTCCATGTGATTAATTAGTTAGAATATCTGGTTAAATTTCATGACTATGTGATTATTTATATAGAATTAATTAATAATCGTTTATTACTACCATAATATGCTCAAGTTATTGATTAAATGGAATTAGTTATTTAAATTTACATGGTGTCTATTATTGTAGATTCATGATAGCTTCCACTATAATTAACCCTTACTGAGCATTTGATCTCACACCATTCTTATGTTTTAATTTCCCCCAAGATACCAAGAAGTATTTTATGATTGATTATGCATGTTTATGCTAAGGGGAATTATAGTGTTATGAAAGAAAATAATTTTTATTTTTTTATATTTGAAATGTAATATGAATTTAATGTATTTATCTAGTTTACCAAGACTACTAAATTATTTAGTCCTTTGGGTTGCGATTCCTTGTATATTATGCCACTGTAATAAAGTAACCATTAAATTTGGGTGACTAGGGTCAGGAGTTTTATATAAAACCAAATTTATGCCATTTTTATAGGAGTCACAATACATAATCATACATTTTAATGGGTAGTATAAACCTTTATAATTAAACACATAGAAGTAGAAAAGAATAACTAAAACCAAAGAACTAGATAAATCTGTCACAGTCTAAAAGTTGAGGCAATAAGAAACTATTCAACATCAAAAGATAAAATAATTTTAGTTTTGTTGGGAGAAATAGTTGATCACCAAATTACACTACACTCTTTTAGTTCAACAAAATAATCAATCTTGTTTATCTATAATATTCTCTAGTTCAATAAACTCTATTTATATTAATTTATTTTTTTCCCAACAACTCTCAAATTTGAAATCCAATACATCTTTATTTTTGTAATGAACTACTTTATATTTTTCTATTCATGTTTCCTTGATAATATTCCATGTGTAATTATTTAATAAATAAAAATTAATATTTTTTTTGTAAATATTCCTTGATATCACGTCGAAAAAATGAAAACTATATAGTGAAAATTGTTAGAAGATTAAATTTAACATTAAATAACATGAATTAATATCATTGTAAAAAACCTTAATAATATTAAATACCATTTATTCATGTTTAAACTAATTTAAATTTGGATATTTCAATTCCAAAAATCTTATTATGAATATCCTTATATTCTTAATCCCTTAGGGATATTATTTAATATATTATAAAATAATCTAAAATAGGTTCACATGACTTCTAGATAATTACTATTTAATTTTAGAACAAATAAAATAGAATGAATATTAATAATAAACCTAACGAAAATATAAATTTCAAACCTTATGTAAAAAAGAGAATATTTCTATATTTATGCATTCATATATCTCAAAGATCACATATGAGTTTTTAACACATAGTAAAATGGATTTTTCTGAAAAATAAACTCACGATATATAAAAAAAGATCCAAATAATTTATATCAAGGAAAACATAGATTTATAATGATTGAAATATCATTTTGGGAGATAATATATATCACATAAATGAATTATACCATGTAAGAAAATTTATCTCTGTAGCTGATTTTCATGTGGGTGAATTTATCATGGAGTAAATTTCATGGAAGAAAATTGATCCCGAAGCTGATTAATGCAATAATATTGTAAATATGTCAATTTACGTAGTAAAATTATCATTAGCGAATCACATTATTGAATTCACATAGGATAATTCATGTAGCCATTTCACATAGGTAAATTCACATACTCAATTCTAGAAATTTATAATTAGTTTGACTTTTAAAATTTTATTCCTAAAAAATCCCTTCTAAATGAAATAATAATATTTGGGTTTATTTTATTTATATTTAAAATTTTTATCAGATTTCAGAATAATAATGAATCACCTTAATCATACTTCTATAGCTTATGTTATCATCAAAATATAGTGAAAATATAGTTTTAAAAATTATAGAATTCATACCAAAAATATAAAGTGACATCTCATCTAATTTATGACATAATAAATATCTATTCAAAATTTTATGTATTCTAATTAAATGTAGATAATTTTCTTTTATTTTTAACATAATAATAATAACTCAATTTGGAGTTCTATATTGCATGTTATTGTTGAAATACTGAAGGTAACTGATTCTGAATATTTTTCTATGTGAGAGAATTGGATACTTGGTTGGGATATTTAGAAGAATTTTATATATTATTTGGTTATGTGTGAATAGTAAAAATCTTTTATAAATGATATTTAATGGTCCTAAATGACATATTTATCCTTGGAACACAATATAAAACATGTAGAACATCTTTTGAATAATCAAAACATGAAATCTAAAGATATTTTACACAAATTAATATTATTATATAGTCATGGTTAAGAATAGTTTAATAAATATATAATAAAAACTATTAATTCTTTTATATGAAAAAAATAATGCCTTGTGATTACCAAAAAATAAATTTGTTCAAGGAGAAACTTGAAATTCTCCCCTTATTGATAATTAAAAAATCATGTATAATTTGAAAACATCCCTGCCTTTGTGAAATTATATAAAAGATAAATTTATAACATAAAAAATTATCTCCTGGTAAATAGTGTATAAAACATTCTTAATCATACATATTTCAAAAAATATGTTAATTAAACCACTATAAAATATTGCACTATTAAAAATTGAGTTGTATTTAGTGAGCATAATATTAAAAGTTGTCTGTGAAAAATAATGATAAACCCTTCATAAAATAAGATTTTATGAAAACTGAAAGATTAAACAGTAAGTAGGAATCAACTAATATGTATGAAGAAACTCAAAATAGTAATATAATAAAAAAATGAGTATAGAAATTAAAAATAGTAAATCAAAATATATATTCTGGATTAATAATAACTTTCTATATAAGTGAAAATTTCAGCACATAAACACACTCAAACTTCCCCTAAATTCATTCTAGAAGGTTTTAAATTTCCATCATTCTGAGTTCAAACATGATTTTATAAAACATAGTAAAATCCATGGTATTAGTAAATATATCCTCACGATATACTTCTGTATAAATAAATTCTAAATTTATATTTCCCTTTTAAAGATGATCCCTAAGAAAATAAAATTTAACATCAATGTGATAAGTCCAAGAGTGTTGTGAGAAATTTTTGGAAATGGAAATAGAAAAATTATTATCACACAATATAGGAATATTATCAAAATCAAAACCAAAATCATAAAGTGTTTTCTTAATCCATAGTGATTGAGCATAACAATATGGAACATATATATATTTATATTAAACATTTGGAAGGGAAACTAATTTTTTTCTTTTAAATACCAAGAAACTAAATGTTTACCATTTACATGACACATACATGAAGTACTATTTCTATCTATACAACATCCACAAAAATTAGAATCAGAATAACTTGTTAAATAAAAATTAGTTTTAATAGAGTAGAATAAACCAAGATTCAAAATTCTTCAAGATATCTAATTTCTATTTTTATAGATTTATCATGAAATTTATTTGGGTCTCTTTGAAATTGATCACATAAGAAAAATGAAATCAATAAATCATACCTACATCCAGTAAAATATAATGAAATTTCAGTCATTTATATATAGATTTCAATTAATAGATTTTATATATTTATCTAAATCTAACTTTCAATTAGTATCCATTGGAATATTATAACTTTTATAAGTTTATAAACCAAATCTCTTCAATAGGACTTTAGAATACTTAGATCAATTTATAAAAATACTCTCATTCCTTTGACATATTTACAAATCAAAGAAAATTTTTATTTCCCCCATCTTACTCATATAAAATTAAAAAATACATCAATTCTAAATGGTCATTAGAAATATTTTCACATAAAGATCCAAAAATAATATCATCAACCTAAATTTTCAGAACAAAATATCATTGAAATTTTTCTCAATGAACAATGTATGATCAACTTTTCTATTCTTAAAATTTCCTTTCAAAAAAAAAAACTTGTTAACCATTCATACCGAGTTCTTGGTGACTATTTCAAACTATATAAATTCTTAGACACTTTAAAACCATGATCATGATTCTTTTAATTTCAAAAACCATGGGGATGTATAACATACATTTCTTCAAAAAAATAACATTTTATTAAAGCAGTTTAGATATCTATTTGAAATAATTTGAATCCATGAAATGAAGCATGAGATAATAATAGTATAATTTATTATAATATCATAATAGCTAAAAATTATTCTTTAAAATCAATACATTTTTCTTGATAATATCCTTTATCAACTATTCAAGATTTATTTTTAACTATATTTCTCGATTCATCAATTTTGTTTTTAAATATGTATTTTGTTCCAATAATATGAAAGTCCTTTGGTGGAAAAACTAAATATTATACATTATTTATAGTAAATTGATATAATTAATCTTGCATATACAAGATCCAAATAGAATCATTTAAAGCTTTATAAATATTAGTAGTTACAAAATCAATAATAAAATATTGATAAGAAAAAATATTCATGATATATTTTCTTGTTTGAAAATTTGATTGAAAATTACCAATAACATTATCTATAGGATGATATTTATAAGTTTTCAAATATCTTTCATGAATAGGTTCAGATTGAGAATAAATACCCCCATTAATATGTGTATCTTTATTTTTCTGATCTTCCTATTTGAAATTAAAAACTATAAACTCATTTTTAATTTGGTCAATATCATCATCTCTTTTACACTAAAAACTTTCATCAAAATGTTCATGAATTGATTTTTCATCAATCATGGTTCTTTTACTATATACAGCATATGCCTTACTATTATCTAAATATCCTATTAAAATACCTTCATCATATTTTTCATCAAATTTATCTAGAGAATATTTAGTATTTATAATGAAACTCTTTATACAAAGACTCTAAAATATACAATTTTTTGTTTTATAACCTGAAAAAGATTATAAGGTGTCTTTTTCAACAAAGGCCTCAAAGTAATTCTATTGATAACAAGACAAGATGTATCTATAGTTTCATCCTAAGAATATTAAGCTAGATTAAACTCATTTAACATGGTCCTATACATTTATTGAAGTGTTATATTTTTTCAATTCATATACACTATTTTTTTGTTGTGATCTATGGGATTAACTTTTTAAAAAATACCCATTTTCTAAAAAAATAGATAAATTACAGACTCGATCCAATAAGATCACTTCAAATTTATTTAATTATGTTTTTTTCTCATTTTCAACCAATTTATAAAAAAATAAACCTAGATTAAATTTCAAAATCAAGTTAAATAAAATAAACCCATGCGAATCTAGTAAAATCATCAGTAAAAAAATAAATATTACCACCCAAACTAGAAGGTTTGATAGGTATAATTAAATATAAATTAATAGATCAAGAGGAATTTCTTTTTTTACTTCTTTAATTGAATTAAAACCACTTATATGTTTTTTACATTTTAAACATGATTAAAAAAAGTTGTTGTCCACTTTAAGTTCTGAAAATTATAAATTTATTTATTTTTTGGAAAGATTGTGAATCAACCTAAAATTACCATATACCAATATCATTTTTCAAAATTTAAACTTTTTGCATTTTTATCATTTAATTCAGAAAACTTAATTGAATAAAAGTTATCTTTTATATTTTCACAAAATAAAACAAATTTATCATTATATACAATGAATTTATAATTTTGAAATTTAATAAACATTATATAATCCTAGAGTTGTGAAATTATTATTAAATTATGTTTAAATAATAAAATATATAAAACTTTAGATATAAAAACAAAATATAAAATTCCAACCTCAATGAAACCTTTTACATTTCCTTTAAAATTGTCACCAAAAGTTACATTTCCTCCATTACATTTATTGAATGATATAAAGCTTGATCTATCACTATTAATATGTCTTAATCATCCCCAATCCATGTACCAAACATAATTTTTAATGGTTCCAATACAAATTTCCAAGAAAAACTGATTTAATGGAGTTTTGGAACCCATGAAAATTTGGGTCTAATGGGATTAACATATGAATTATGGGGAATACAAGATATCTTCCAACACTTGTTTATAGGAAATATTGATGACAAACATTGAGAAATTAAATCCTTATCATGTCAAATATATTGTGTAAATCTCAAGTAACACTCATTTTCATAACGAACTTTCATTTAAAATCTAAAACATGTAGCATTATTTGTACATCCATTAGTGATTTAATAAATGTAGTTAGGTATATTTTTGTGAATATTGTTATAATAAAGATGAAATTATTTATTTTTATTTATTTTATTAAAACTCATCATTTTATAAATGTTTTATATTCCTTGAAAATAAATGGTTACAATCGACTTTAAAATTTAAATTTCATTTTTGGGATCTTTATTTTCTTTAAAAATATTAACAAGAATATTTATTTTAGATTCACTACACTTTGAAATGAAATCAACTTCTCTATTTAATTTTTAATTTTTAGAAAGAGAATAATTTATATACTCTTGAGTAATTTTCAGATCTAAATGCGATTTTTTTTATCATCCTAGAGAAATTATTTGAAATTATCCTTTTCCTTTAGAAAAACATTATGTTGAAAATTAAGAATCTTGTATAAACTAGTGATATTTTTAATTTTATGATCATGTCTTTCAAATTATTTAAGAAATTACACTACATCAGATTATTTATAATTAGATTCATATGATGAATAATAGGCATAATCACTTAATTTAATTGATGAGTCAATTAAACATAAATTTTCCAAATACTTTTATGAACTAGTTTGATCAAGAAAACTTGAATCTGTAGCACAACTCCATTTGGGTGAAATTTCATTATTTTATTTATTATATTACTTTATATTATTTGTTTACTTCTTTAATCTTGGGAAATCAATCTTGATGTTCCCCCTTTTCCTATACTCATAAAAAACACATCTTGAGCATCATTAGAGATAAAATTATATTTATTATTCTCCTTATGATCATAATTATTATATTCTTTTCACGATATACTTAATTAACCTTTATTTATTCTATATTCACCCTTTTTAAAATATTAAGTATCACTACTCTGTAACACAATATCATAAGACTATGTAGATACATTTTATTAAAAATCAATTCCATTCTTCATTGAATTATCTTCTTCAGTAATAATTTTAACCTTTAACTTATATTGTAATAATGATCTAATATTCCCATAAAAAATGTATTCCTTTCTGTTCTTACTTTCATTTTTAAAAAAACTTTTAACATGACACTTATTAGGAAGTTCTCTAAGTACTATTTCAATATGAACATGATTTTATATATTTTCAACTAAAGAACTCATATTATTTACAATACTTTTAAATCAATGTAATATTTTATTAATAGTTTTATCTTCACCCATTTTAAATTCTTGATATCCAACTCTTAACATTCCTAACTTTGTTATAATAATCTTATCTGAGATAAGATATATAACTTGATGAATTTTCTAGATGTCATGCATATTTTTTTCATTCAAATACATGATTATAAACATTTATATTTATCAAACTATATTAAATATTCACCACCAAATAATTTAGAACATACTTTTCTACATTTTTCTAACTGATAATTAAGGTTCACTATTCGAAATCATATTTTTTTTCATGATTATCAAGTGATCAATGCTAAGTTACTTCAATAATACCACCATATTATATTTTGAGTATCCATAATTTGTACCATCAAAATGAGATGGTCTTTGATGTATCCATACATCCTTTGAACTAGTTCCTTTCATATTAATTGATCATTTCATGTCGACAGTTTAGTCAGGAAATGGTTATCCTAAATAAAAAAAAATATATCATGCTTGGGGTAAAGATATGATATAAATATTTGGACCAAAAGAAAATATAGAATATATCTAATAGGGGAGTAAATTGGACTTTTTAAATTCCCTTTATGATTTAAATGCTATTATATCAGAGCTATAAAGTTAAGTTAATGTAGTGGAAAAATAAAAGCAATGGACACAATAGATTTTTATAGTTGTCCAAATCCAAATGATCCTAGTAAAATTTGTTCCCCTATCAAAAGTTGAGAGAGATGAGACCCACTATGTCCACTGTACTGGAATATTATAATGAATTTTTCCCACGTAGAGTCACAACTCAATTAGAAACCCCCTAGAGGCTTAAACCCAATGTTCGCACCCCTTTTTATACCCAGAGGAATAACCTAAGAAGTATTCCCTTTTTCCGTGGAGGAACAACCCAATGCATGAATTTCATATGGGAGTCACAACCCATAATCCTATCTTTTAATGGGTAGTTTAACCCTTTAAAATTATACACACAGAAAGAATTATAAAGAAGTTAAACCACAAAACTATATGAATGCTTCATAGTCTAAAATTTGAGGTTCTAAGAAACTCTCCTATAGTAAGGGTTAAAATAATTTTAGTTCATATGTGAGGAGTAATTTATCACAAAATAATAAAGAAATTGAAATGTTTAAGAGAATAATCAACCCCGTTTCTCTATAATATTCACTTGTTCTATCAACTCTATTTATATATTTTTTCTTTCTACACATCTTCTTTCAAAATTTGAATCCATTTTATCTTTATTTTTTCCAATAAACAAATTAAAAGTTTTCTAGTATAGTTTCTCAGATAATATTCCATGTGTAAATATTTTATAAATGAAAAGAAATATTTTTGAAAATCACTACTAGAATTCTACCCTTTACAGACGGTTCAGAACCGTTGGTAAAGGCCTTGTAACAATTGGTATATTATATACCAATGGTTTTTCAAACCATGGCCAAGTAAGCCATGGGTAAAGGCTTATACCAACGGTTCTGTGTAAACCGTTGGTATATGTGTTAAAGTAATAGATATACCAATAGTTTCACAAACCGTTGGTATATGCTACCCTTATACCAATGGTAAAGAAACGTAGGTATATATTGTACAATATACATCCAAAGCATATACCAATGGTTTTTAAAACTGTTGGTAAAAGTTTATACCAATGGTTATAACAAAACCATTGGTATAATATACATCAAAAGGCTATACCAATGGTTTTGAAAATCGTTGGTATACATATGTTACAGTTCCACAGTATCCAACAACCCCCTCCAACCTGAAGCTCTCCATGACCTACAAGAACACATACATAGCCAGAATCCAAAATCCTACATGGGATGTTTAAAATTCATACAAAATTCTGAAATTTATAAATTTAAAATTCATTCCTCACTCAAACCACAACATAAGAGAAAAATACAGAATCCAATACATCCACAATCCAATAAATCTAGAATTGAAATAAAATAACACCCACAACACCAATAAAAAATTAAAATCCAATACATCCAAAATACAATACACATAACAAAATTCAAAATTTAGAATTCATTTCTAATACAGCCAGAATCCAATACATCCAGAATTCAGAAATTTATAATTGAAAATCAATAACACCCATAACAGTATACAAAATTTATAATTAACTCCTCACTCAAACCACAACCCCAATACACACAAGTGAAAAAATCCTACATGTTATGGGAAGCACATGGGATGTTTACTCATGGCCTTGAGTTGACTATCTTATAACCAACAGAAAAACGTTTATAGAGTGGACAAGGATCATGATACCCATAAGATAGGCAATGGTAGTGGTAATGTTATTAGACCTAATATGAGTTATAGGATGCACATGGGATGTTTATATTCTTATAATGACTATGTATCCATGTAAAAATGGTTCCTGATGTGTTAGTGGGAAACATTGGCCAATCTCGTCATATGAGATGGGTTACCAGAATAGCCTACATGTTTTCATAGACTATTCAATTGGATTAAGGGGGTTTGTGGCTAACTTTAATTTGGTCTCCTAGGTGTGATGTGAGATGAATCCCCATTTTGGGTAGTGGGTATGAATATTCAATTATGTATTTGGTATTTGGTTCCCAAAGGAACTTTGGTTTGGTCCTAGAAGCCATTGTTTGAGGATGGGATTGGCGTGTTAAATGTCATGTGTTTTAGAATAGGGGTTGGAATTCCTCACATGAGAAGTGTATTGTGTGAGGCTGGACCATGGATCCTTGTGCTAAAGTATCAACACAATCCGAATCTGTTTGGACAGTTTTCTATATTCAAGTTGTTGTTTTCACTTAAAATCATATCCATTTCAAATAAAAGTGAGACAATATGAGAGGTACCAGCCACACCATGCCTCGGATTGAGGAAGGATTGACTCGTACACATCAAAAATTACCCATTGATAGTTTTCAAAAATTATCAATAGAATCCAAATGCGTTTGGTCGGTTTTCCGTATTCCAGTTGTTGTTTTCACTTAAAATGTTATCCATTTCAAATAAAAGTGAGACAATTTGAGTGGTACCGACCACACCGTCCATCGGATTGAGTCAGGGTTGACTCGTAAACATAAAAAATTACCCAATAGATCCTTGTCCTAAAGTATCAACACAATTAGAATACGTTTGGTCGATTGTTCGAATGTTTGTTGTTTTTAATTAAAATAGCGTCAATTTTAAACAAAAGAGAGACACTTTGAGTGATACCGGCCACACCGTTCCTCATACTGACGTGCAGTTAATTTGTACACATAAAAAAAGACCCATGGATCATTTTACTGATGTATCAACACAATCAGAAAGCGTTTGGTTTGTTTTCCGTATGCAAGTTGTTGTTTCAACTTAAAATCCTGTCCATTTCAAATAAAAGTGAGACAATTTGAGTGGTACCAGCCACACCGTGCCTCTGATTGAGGTAGCATTGACTCTTACACATCCAAAATGGCCCATGGATCATTTTCATAAAGTATCAATAGAATCGGAATGCGTTTGGTCAGATTTACGTATATCAGTTGTTGTTTTCACTTAAAATGTTGTCCATTTCAACTAAAAGTGAGACACTTTGAGTGGTACTGACCACACCGTCTCTAAGATTGAGACATGGATGAATCGTACATGTCAAAAATGACCCATGGATACTTTTGATAAAGTATCAACACAATTAGAAGATGTTTGGTTGGTTTTCCGAATGTTTGTTGTTTTCACTTAAAATAGTGTCCATTTAAAAAAATGGAGACACTTTGAGTTATACCGCCCATGTAGCACCACCAGTTTGAGTTATCTGGCCTTTTTTAGGCTTCTTTATGTTTTTAAAGTGCATGGTATGAGTTGAGAAGAGGTTTGGAGAGTTTGTAATAGTTTTGAATAAGTTTGGAGGCTTTTCTAAGGGAGCACAGTTAGGGGAAACCATGTGGGTCCTCCAAAAAACCGTGCAGGGGGAGGCAGTAGGCTTCGTATGGCCTGTGCACGGGTTGTCAAATTATTCGAGAAAACTGTGTAGACCCTTGCTCCTGAGAAAGTAGCATGTGAACGGTTAATGCACGATTTTCCAAACTGTGCGGGCTAACTGTGTGGCCACTTAAAATAGGGTTTTAAAACCCGGGCTCACTCGGACTTGACTAATTCCTCTCCAATCTACCTCCCACTCGAGACTCACTCAAGTTTCTTGGTTCTCAAGGGTTGAAGGTGTTCTCCAACCTGTTTTGGAGAAAGTTTGATAATAGAACGATATCATTATAAATAGATCTAGGGGTTGGGGGTTGTCCAAGAGGGTGGGGTGGTGTCCAGGGGGGGCTGTCCAAGGGGGTGGGAGGGTTATCCAGGGAGTGGGGTGGTGTCTAGGGGGCTGTCCAAGGGGGTGGGGGTGTCCAAGGGGTGGGGTGTCCGGGGGGTGGGGTGGTGTCTAGGGAGGCAGGGGGGGTCCAAGGGGGTGGGGCTGTCTGGGGGGGGGTGTCCGGGTGGGTGGGGGTGTCCAGGGGGCTGTCCAAGGGGGTGGGAGGGCTGTCCAGGTGGTGGGGTGGTGCCCAGGGGGTTATCCGGGGGGTGGGGGCTGTCCAGGGGGTGGTGTGGTGTCTAGGGGGTCTATCTCGGGGGGGTGGGGGGGTGGGGTGGTGTCCAAGGGGGTTGGCTAAGGTGGGGTGGGGGTGGGGGTGGACAACTCCCCTCCCTCCCTGGACAGCCCACACCCCCTACTAATTGAAATTTGTATAATAAAATAATCATCAATTTTCTTATCCCATCGGACCATATACCATACCACCCAAGGAATACCCTATAACTCAAAAATATCCTAATGTTATACACAATACCATAGGAAATAATCGATATATGGAAAATCTCATCAGCCACTCTCATCCACATCCTAGAATAACACCCCTCTAGGTTGTAACCATACCCCATAGGCCACAAGGAACTCACATAACAATTTTCAACTTACCCTACTCACCCAATAATATAACCCCAAAGAGTCACTCAGACCATTATCCCTTTCAAACACATTCCATGTAATACATGAATAAAAAAACTAAGGATTTCACCATATATCTTCTTATGAAGAGGTGTCACTACAAAAAGTATACCAAAACAAAATCACACTAAGACAACATATTAAGTTTATCAATAGAGACAACAAGATAAATAATACAAATCAATGAAACAAGTTATCACATTATACATGAAATCGATGAATCATATTTATACTACACTATACATGAAATCCACCATAAAACTAGATTAATTATATAGCCAATACCTCTCATAATTTAGATAATATAACCCACAAAAAAGAACCACAATTATTCAACACCACAAATGGGTTTTCTCTATCCACATGGCACACTAGAATGCCTTACTGTACAAATGGAAAGGATTACACTAGAAAGAACTTCTACCCAAGGCCCCCATCACATTAAATAATATAAAACCTCACTCTCATGATCAGATCTTGCATAAGGGTCTTATAGCAAGGGAACATGATATGAGAAATAGAAATACAGGAAGAAGCAGACCAAGCAGACCTCATTTAGGTGAAATCAAAATAGATAACAAAAAAAAAAATAGATGCACGAAATTCCACTTACAGATTAGAAGTGTAGAAGTAAATAATTACCTGATTGTAGAGAGGGCTTCGAGAGATACCTTGGGGTTAAGAGAGAGTGTCAGAAATGATTAAGTTTATGGATGCAATCGGGCAGAGGGATTTTGAAAGTGCTCCTATTTGGGGGGGAAAGATTGTATTTACCAATGGGTTTTAAAAACCATCGGTATATATATAGCTTTTCCAAGATGTTCCCAATGGTTTAAGTAAACTGTTGGTAAAATATAATTCTCAATCCATTATCCCAACGGTTTAAAGAATCCGTTGGAATAAATTAAGTATACCAACGGTTTATTCAAACCGTTGGTATACAATTGTTGGGAAAACACAATTTTCCTACAGTGAATCTTCCTCAATATATTTTAAATGAAAGTAAAAAATACATAGTGTAACCCATTAGAACATTAAATATAGTTTTATATAACAAAAATTAATATCCTAAGAAAAACATATGATAGTATTATTTATAGACTCATCATATTTCAGCTAATTTAAATTTGGATATTTCAATTCCTAGAGTTTCCATGTGCATATCCATACATGATTACTATTATGTGGATCTTATTTAATTCATCATAAAACAATCTAAAACATGTTTTCATGACTTATTGATAATTACTGTGTAATTTTAGAACTAATAAAACACTAATAAAATTCATAATAAACCTATATAAAATAAAAATTTAAAACATTATGTAATATATATTATATTTCAAGATGTATGTGTGCATATATCTCAAGGATCACATATGAGTTTTTAACGGATAATTAAATGGATGTTTCTTCATAATAAATTCATGATATATAAAAAAGTTAAAAATACATCACTTCCCAGAAATTATTGATTTAAAATGAATAAAAAACAATTTTTAGGTATAAAATATTTCATGTAAATTAATTATACCATGTAAAAAAATTTATCTAAGTATTTTCTTTTCACATTTGTGAATTGATCACATAGATGATTTCACAAAACCAAATTGATCACATAGGCAATTAAAATAATAAAATATCACATAAGAAGGTTCATTTAGTTGAATTCACCTAGGTGAATTCATATAGAAAATTCCATGTATCTAATTCACAAATGCGTATTGAGATAGTTGAATTTATGTAGCCAATTCACGAAATTTATACACTTCTTGACTTATCAAATTTAAGACACAAAAAAGACCTTATATATGATATAATCTACTTTTTAGCCTATTTAATTATATTTATAAAATTTCATTATATTTCCAAATAATCAAGAGTAACTTTAATATAACTTCTATAACTCAAGTTATCATTAACATATAGTGTAACAAATAGTTCTTAAAAGTTTTATAATTCATAGTGAAAAAATAATGTGATTTATAACATAATTTTAGACATTATAAAAATAAATTCAATTTTATTTTTTCATTTTTATTAAATGTAGATACTTTTTTTTATCTTTCCAACTCAGTTGGAATCACTCTATTTGGAATTATGTATCCCAATTTATTGGAGAAATATCAAATATAACAAATTCTAAAAATTTAGATATGTGGTTTGGATATGTTTGAGAATTGGCTATATGGAATATTTGGATATGTGGGAATAATAAAAAACATGTATAAATGATATTTAGAGTTACAAAATGATATGTTTTCAGAGGAAATCAATATGAAGATTGTAGAATATGTTTTAAACAATAACAAAAATGAAATATAATGATGTTTTACACAAATAAATATTATGATATAATCAAGGTTAAGAATACTTTAATCAATATAGAAGATAATTTATTAAGACTTAGAAATGAAATAAAAAAAATAAATATTTATAATTATGTAAACATAATGTGGTTCAATGATCAATCCAAATTGTTCTAGTCTAACAACTCTATTTGATTTAATTACATGAATTAAAAGTTTTAAAGGTGGGAATGATGTAACAACTAGGATTTTTTCTCGATTGATACTTGGATCAATTATTGAGTTTTAAATTCACGGTTCTTCTAAAATTGGTAAAATGGTAAATTTACCCCATTAAATGATCTTGAGAAAAATTCTCGGATTCCTTGATCATGGGGTGTAGTGGTTACCCTTTCAGTGAGTTCTTGGTGATATTATGATCAAGTTGAATTTTATTTGGTATTTAATATATATTAATTATATTATTAATTATTCCTTGAGGGCAGATGTTGATATCTTATAAATGTAATATTGGATGGAAATTTAATCCCCACAATTGCGATTGTAAAGAGGAATTTTCTCTAGGAAAATAATACATTTTGTGCCTGTGTGTCATTCCCTAGACCCGGAAATTTTAGGCATTGAATTAAAAATCCCAGTTAAAAAATATGGAAATTATAAATTCACCTTTATTAGTCCTCTCTATGTTTATCCAAAATATATCTCCCTACCTCTCTCTAATTTCATGGATAAGATAAATGGATCCTCCACTATAGAAGAACCATGGAATTTATGATATTAACTTCAATGAGGTAGAAATTATTATTTAAATTTCCACATTATTATTGTAGTTATAATAATTATTTCTTGTACAATATTTTGATCTTGTAATATTGTTAATTTTTTTCTGTGTGCAATTATTATTCATATTTTTATCCTATCATGAATTCATTCTACTAGAATTATTAGTTTATTTGTAGATTAATACTTGAATGGTATTAATATCATCACACCAGATACTAAATCATTGTTGTAACAAAATTATTTTCCCCATATTCCTTAGGCTTTCATATTCATTTATTGACATGGTCAGCTGTTTGATAATCACGACCGACACAACAATCTTGTGACAATTGAAGGCCTAAGGAACCATTTTGAGTGAAAAATCGGTGATGTGGGAGGCTTTGTGGGTGAAGGTGAATTTTTGGAATTGTGATAGTACTATTTCATGAATGGAAAAAACATTTTGGTGTGTTAGGTATGAGTGGAAGAAGATTTTTGGGAAATTTTTTTTTGTTGAGGGACATGTTGGAAATGGAGAATCCGAGGTAAAATGATTATGGATGTGGCCCTTCGAAGAAATTTTGGAATGATCGGGGGTGAAAATTTTGACAGTAGAAATATATTAAAGGGATTTTAATTCTAGAAAATGAAAATGACTACACATTGTATAGTTCTTGACAGAACATGATTTTTAGGATCTTGTGCGGTGGTATTATGGGTTTAGTAGTTTAAAAAGTTTCCACGTACTGTGTCTTGATTATGCACGCTATGTAGGGATAAGTCATGTGGATCCTTATGTACTAGTGTATAAGAATTTAGCACCCTATTAAACTACACACATCATGTTATTAGGAGAATTCACTAAGTAGATATAGACCACAAGACTCAAGGTGAAAATGAGTATAGACCCAACAACCCTATTTGGTATACATGGTATGTAGTTCTAGTATACAATATGTACAAACTATATAAAATGGACTGGACCATAATACATGTTTAGAGTTATCTCCTTGTACTACATGTTATGTGGATATTGATACATAATTTGTACTTTGGGTGGACCTTACTTGAGAAACTGGTGGCACACACTGAGTCACCCCATGGTTCCCACACACCTTGTACACCATCATACATGATGTGTAAGATAACCTTGACATGAAATGTGGAAAATATTACATGGACATGATATCTCTGAGTGGATACATTTTGTGTACCCTTGGAGTATATTCTGTGTACTTTTATCACCATAGTGATTTTCATAAATTCATACATGTGACTTAGATTTGGGAACTCAAGTAGTTTTTCGTGATAAATTTTACACATAGAGAGTGAATGAATATACCAATTTAGAACCATAGGTGATACATGAGGTGAATTGAGTAGTTAAAATCCTTATCTCCATTGGATCGATGAATGGGTTTCTGAGTAATTATCAGAGCAGGCATAGAGGTAAGAATTCCATTGGTGATGTGATTATGATAGGACATGGGTCCCCTATGTTGTTTTTGGAGTTTAACACCCCTCCAATTAATTGGGGGTGTGGATCCTCCTAATTGGGAATGGGGCTAGTAATCCCTTAGAATCAATACAGCATGGGTCATCCATATAAATCTTAGAGTTAGGATCCACACAATCACATGAGGCACATCTCCTATATCCATGAAATCATGTACTCCTTCAAGTGACATACTCTACTATATGAGGCAATTAGCTCTACACTGGGGTTGGTTCCTCCTTCAACTAAAACTTTCCTTTCAATGAGGTGTAATTCCACATATAGATTCTATGGGGTGTTTGGGTATTTACATAATAGGGTAGTTAGGGATGTTGGTGTTAATACTCCATTGCATGACATATATTCTTAGAAAAGGTGTTGTTTTCTAAAAATATGTTTATAGAATGGTGATAAAATAATTGTGGATGATATTATATAGTTGTCCCTAAACTAATAAAATTAGAACTTTAAGGCGTGGGTTCTCTATAATGGTTTATGGTGGTGGAATTAAAAAGTTTGAATAGATTAAATGTTCTAGGACTTTATACTCCTCAAGAATTCTTGATTTCCTTTGAGATGAGATTTCTAGTGGGGAAATAGACATAAGAATTTGTGAGAATTTTGGTACTATAAGAATAACTAGTTTATTAAGAGATAAAATCAGCCATGGTAAAGAGTTGAGATGATTTATACTTCCCTAAGACACTAATACATATAGTTTTATATAATATTTAGATTACTTACTTATTTTCAGATTACTCCATTTTTTTGGAATTATGCATAATTTTTTTTATTTATGGTTTCAAGTCATCCTAATGAGTATTTTCATAATCACCCATAAATGATATTTATACCTCCATGAAATGTGTCTATATATATGATGAATATGTTGGAGGTGACTCTTGTGGGTATGGTTCCAGTGTAGCTGTTTTGGGGATGACATGTGTTAATGATGGGTGGTTCATGATAGTAGTGGTTACTACTGCATATGGAGACTAATCTATAGCTATTTTTAGCAATGATAAGTTTTACTCATGTATCATTTATCATTAGTTTAAAATATTTTTTCATATTTTCAGTTCCAATAGTCTTTCCCTATGCAGTGATATACTTTTCAAGTGTTGTCTCATACATGAATTGTGTATAGTTGAATTGTTTATATATGTATATTGTTGGTGTTTTTGGTCATCATTTGTATCGGATATGGGTTTATGTTGTGTGTTGGTATATAATAATTCCTAACATTTATGATTATTCCTTATTGGTTCAAATTTCTATCCCTTTTCGTATTAGAGGTAGGCATGGGTAGACACACTCGACTTACCTCTAGCGCAGGAGGTTCCTCCCTGTGTTGGGTCATCTTAAGATCTGATCTAATACTCCTGGATATGAAGATACATCTCACTAAAGAGGATGGCCAATTGAAACTAATCACTAGATTCCTACACCAACTATATAGAGGATTTCTACCCATATAATCAACTTTTTCGATCCCTTTATTAAGGGTATATTCCATCTCAAAGTCAAAGGACTACAAATACTTGACCCACCTTCTATGCCAAAGGTTTTGGTCACTATAGGAAAAGATATACTTGAGGGTATTATGGATAGTATAAAACATTAACCTCTTACACAATAGGTATAAATTTAAACATCTCATTATGTGTACTATTATCCCATTCTCTAAATCATGAGTCATATAATTTTTCTCATTCGACCTCAACTACATATATCCATAGGTGAATAATTTTCAATATTGCATTAGAACAAATACCATGACTATGGTTGATGTGTTACATTATAGGGTGTAATCTTTTCCTAAAATTTGTATGGTCAAAATCAATACAGATATCTACCTTCCCTTTATATCCTACAAGGATATCTCATAAGGATTGAGATGCTCATTGTTCTCCCCCTTCATGGTTCAGGCCATTATTGACACTTGCAATAAAGATAAGTGTTGAAAGAATATCATGTGGTATCCTAATAATCATAAAATGATAAAAATATCAAAGAAAATACATGGGATGATCTCATTAAAACATGACCTCAACCTTTTTCAAGACCACTGATTTGCTAGAATGTGATATTAAATTCTTCAAGAAGCAAACCTCATTGATCAAGAACTACCACTCTAAGAGCATGACATATAGACCGAAACACCCTGAAAACCCCTTTATGTTATTAATTGAACTCTTATTTTATAATTAATGTTTTATTATGAGAACACATAAATACTATAAAATTTCATAATAAATTTACACATCATAGAAAATTGCAACTAGGTACAATAAAGGGATTATTTATTCATATAATCAAAAGTAAATTATTTTTGGAGATAATAAAAATATTATTTTAAAATTTTGATTCTTGGAAAATTTATAATGTTTAATTAAATTTTATTTTCTCGAAATACACTTATAAAAAACTTTATAAATGATAATATATTTTACCTATTCCATAACTAATTTTTATAACAGCTTAAATATTTACAATGCTATAAAAAATTGTTCATTTTAAATTTGAAAGGATTTTTAGTTTAATGGTTAAATTATAATATTTAGAGAGATATTTTGGTAAAATAAATTAATTTTTTGGAATTATCACATAATAATTATCTCATGTTGATTTTTGGGAGTTTTTCGACAAAGTAGATTTTTTGTTGAAAAAGTAAAAAATTCCATTTTATGAGAATTGTGAATTTTTGACATTATTATTATGTGAACTTTATTAAAAAATTATGAAAAGTTTTATTCAACTAAAATTTCATTTAGTTATTATAAAAATTAATTTTATAATTCTAATTTTAATTTAAGAAATTACAGTTTACTTTTGAGAAACCAAAAATTAGATTCTTGAGATAAAAATTATGTTAGGTTTGTGTACATTAAATGGGTTGGATGGAAGGTGAGTTTCAGTTTTGGAAGACTATTCACATCCCCTAAAACTTTCTCAATCATTAATAATACATAAAACTGTTTTTAATTGATTCCATCCTCAAGTGGTTGTCATGTATAATAAAATAACCTATATTTTAACCCTTGAAACCACCCCTTCTCAAGTATAAATACCCCCATTCCCTCATCAATTTTCACACACAAGACATTGATAATGATTTATATCTAAATGTATCACTAAATATTCTCTGTATGGCAGTTTAAATTTTATATGGAGTGCATATACATCTTTAAGAATCATGCTCCCAGTGTAAGGGTTTCCTGAATTCTCCACTTTCCTTTTCAAGTTAATTACTTTTGTTATACTATCCTTTTAAATTTACTTTATTATACATTCATGATTATTATTACATGTAATAAATATCCATGTGATATATTTTAAGTGATATTTTATTAATTCCCACTCATTATATCCTTTTCCTACGCTATTATTACGCTGAAAAAAGGGTTCCTCTCCCCTCCCTTACCGTTAGTTTTGTGATCATTATTATTTATTTTTAATTTTATAAGAAAATTTTATTATGAATATTTTTTATAATTTAATCACTAGGATATCAGTGATAGATAACCTTTTCCTCTCATTATACCACCTTTATAAGCTATTGTAATGATCATGGTTTCCCATAGCCATAAAACCAACCAAATGTTGCTACATAAAAGCTTGTGTGGTTTTACTAGGAATGAAATCCTTGTCTGGATACTAAATGTGAATGTGGTTATGAAACAACTATACCTAGGAGTAATAAACATGTAAATGGTTCATTGGTATTGGACTTTATCATCAAATAGTGCATGAAAATGGCCTCACTACACACATAGTTTTACACTCACGAGGGATTTACTTCAGATAATTCACATGAACTTTATGGGACATAATAAAGGATAAGAACATATGGATTGATATTTAAATTCAATTTATATATCTATTTAATTAATATATCCTTAACTACTTAGTTTTATAATTCCCTCAATTGTAGTACTATATTTTTATTTGTAAACAACCAATTGTTTCTATGTATATTGTTGGTTATTCACCAAGAAAACCACATTAATCCATTGAAAGGGTTTCTTTACCACCAGAATTATAACCAATGAACATGTTCTCTTTAAATATAAAATTTCCTCATGGATTTTTCCTTTATTCTTCATGTATATGTTCTTATGTATACATTGTATTAGGGAATTATGATCTCTATAGATAACGATCCATCATAGCCATTATCATTCATTATCAGAAAAAATGTGTAATAAAATCTTTTATTCCAATACCTTTCCATGTGAGTACCCTTAAATTATTCTTATGATTGAAGGGTATTCACCTAGACACCCATACATCAATTGACTGGGGAAATTATTGAATAAAACATATACTATTTTTTCTATATAATGTAAATACGTTAGACATCATATTTTTGATTGATGGGTATTTACCTAGAATGTTATCAAATTTCATTGGAAACGAATTTAATTTTAAATGGGTTTATAATGCTATTTTTATTTTATGTATGTTTCCTTATACAAAACACATGAATTAAGACATACACAGCATGCACCCTCATAGAATTACAATGCACTGTGTAGTGAGATAGAGTTCACTGGATGGACGTTAATGCCAAGATAAGAAATGTTTTACTAGTTATTGGTTACTCATAAGAGATATGGGAATCACCCTAATAGGTATATCCATTATGAATTTTTGATATTCCAAGATAAAAACACATTTTGTTTATGTTTTCTATGAATTTTTAATGGTTCCACTGATATATGTTTATATCACCTGGATCATGATTTTTGTTTCTTATAACTCTTTTCCTTATGTGCATGTTCTTATGGTCATGTTATGACACTTGTCCTGATGTTTATGTTCTCATATTAGGCATTATATTTTTACCATGTTGTTTCATTTATGATCTTTTTTCGTTATTTACCCCTTATTAGGATTTATAGATCACCATTATTTTGTTTCCCCCTTTCCACATTAATTTCAATGAAAGGAATATGTATATGGAAATTACATTTGTGGAGAATCATTTGGGAAGAAATTTGTTTTACACCATGTGTTTACTTAAGTTTCTAAATTCCCCAAAAACTAAATGTTTTTTTGAGAGTTTGTTATGACTCATGTGATGTGTTAAAAATTATATTTGTTTAGCACCGGATCCCAAAATTCTGTATTGGGAAATCTCATAAAAAATATTCTCTCACTTTACTCAAGATAGATTCATATTTCAACTATTTGTTTTGGATCGAAGGCCTTCAATTTTTTATTGATTTTGATAATCCACCTTTCAAGGGGTGAGGTGGAACCCTTACAATGCCCGTAGGCATAAGTATTACATGGCCCGTAGGACTTAGAAGAATTCATTTCCCATAGGCTTCTATCATTACACACAACCTAGACTAACTACTTGGAACTGTTCCTCCCCAGCATCTTCATTGTGAAATCAGCTCTCCACCTTCACATGGCTGTTCGGATAGGCTATCCCATGCATGCATAAGATTGTCCCAATGGCAGACGCCATACCCTCTCATTCTTTCAATCTGTGTAGCTTCCTTGATTTGGAGTATATATATATATATCGTTGACAAATATGACCACAAAAAATCTGGATAAAGATGGAAATGTTGATTGACTAGGGACATAAACATTGCAGGTATGTTTATGATTTGGCAAAATTTTATGTGTTGAAAACATATTATTTTTAATAATTTATAATCATTTCTACTCTCAAATTCGATCAAATTTTATGAATTTGAGGAATTCTGTTAAAATTATATATGGATACCTACTTTTTTATTATAGAAATATTTCATTACATGAGACAATATTTTATAATTTATAAGATCCTTTTGTGTTTAGTGTATTATAAATAAGAACATAACAAATGGAAGATATATAAACATATAAATTATTATAATACACTTTCTATAATTTTTCATAGGTTTTTCCTATGTCACTCTTACTATATCCCATAACCTTTGGACACACATCAAAGAACGGGGTGATCATGAAGTCCAGGAAGGAAATAGAAAAAAGAAACACTTAGCATGTGAGGTAGAGGCATATAAATAAGAAATTTTGATTTGAATATGAGGCATGTAATTAAATAAATAACATGAATCATAAAATATAAACGTGTCTACAACATAAAATTAGGACATTCATAAGCATATCAGTGAGATTTATCACCATGGTGTCATAAATCAAAATTACCGAGATTATTCACCAATATATCGTAAGGATGTCATATCTTGAGATTAATTATTTAACAAATGAATTGTGGAAATATCTTGGTACACCCTTAAAATGTCTTAAATCATGTTATCATTATTGAATAGAAAGGAATTTATTTCATCAATAACACATGGACATAAATAACAGATTTCATGTGAAAATCATTGCAACCAAAGTGATTAAAATCTTGAACATAACATCATATTTAAACCACTAACATTGTATATGGTTTTATTATATGTAAATAATATAATAAATAATATATTTATACATCTAGGTTAATAATATTTGTAATAGAAGAGGTTTGGGTATTTACAATATGATAATATTTCATGAAAAATAAAAAAATTATTTGAATTATTTCAGAAACATAATGATATAGAACAAGAATTATTGGAAATGAATAATGAGAGATAATGGAGGTATACAATTATTAAAACATCATTATTTAAATATAGATAAGATAAAAAAGTTTATTAAAGGTAAGAAGCTTTGATATTTGAAATACACACAAAAGAGTAGTACTTGAATGAATAAGGGAGAAGAGGAGAATTCCCATAACTTGAAGAGTTTCTTCCTATATTGTAGAGGGGGAAACATTAATATATTGGATACACCTTGGGAAATTCATAAATGATATTTATGTATGGTAAATGGTCATAGAATTATTCTTTTTCAATTTTTATCGGGGAGGAGTGGGGAAAGGGTGGTATTTATACACGAGGAGGGGTGGGTTTTAAGTGATTAGATATTAGTTATTTTGTTATATAATTCAACAAATTGTGAGGTAAATCAATTAAAAAAATATTAATGGATAATTAAATATTTTTATAGTGTGGTTGTATGTTGAAGTATTTTTAAATCCTAATAATACCTTCAAAACTACCAAATTAATGATCATAAATCCAAAATAAATGTTTCTTTAAAATTACAATTTTTAGTTCCAAAATGCAAGGTATAAATTTATAAAATTAAATTAATTTTTTTAAAATAATTTTTAGAAATATTAAATTCTATTTTGAGTTAAAAAAATGTTCTATAAATTTCTACTCATGCTAACATAATAATGATGTTATAAAATCAAAATTATTTTAAAGAGACAATATTAAATTTTTCACCAACAAATTAACTTTGTCCTAAAATTACCAAAAAATCACCATAAGATATTTTTTCACATTATTAGTGAAAAAATGAAGTTTATTTAATCAAAATGATTATCTATTTATGAGAATTTTAATTTTTTAAAAAATATCATTATTTTAAATAATAATTACAATTTAATAAAAAAATCAACATTCAACCCATTATAAAACTTACTTGGAATTAATTAAAATATATTATCATTTAAAAACATTTTTATAAGATTATTTCATGAAATAAATTTTTATTTGGTTCTAATATAAAATATTTTTAATGTAATTTTTTATAATCTTTGTAAATAATACATTTTTGATTATATCATTAAATAATGTCAACGTTCATTTAAATGCATCTATGTAACCAAAAAAATAATGACCAAATGTTTTGTTGAATAATGATCATAATGTTGGCCAACTATATTTGTTATAAAAAATAAATTTATTTGAACTTATTTACCTATATATACACTATCTTTCTTACACTTTGTAATTAACCTCAATTCTATCAAGGTTCTATATCATTTTCAGAATGAATTTTTTATTAATTACTCTCTATTTATTTGATATGAAATTTTTCATGGGTGGGATGATTCGAGGGGATCAAGTTAAACCAATTTTTTGTATTTTAATTTATTTATTCTATTCCAGTCTTTCTATAGTTACATTTGGATTAATAATATGAAATTTTTTAGATTGAATGTTACATTATTAAATAATGGAATAAGGTGTTTTTAATTTTTTAGTTATTGTTTCCTATACTATTACTATTCCAATTTGTAAATGTTCATCTCAAAGTTTTATGTAAAAATTTCTCATTAAATGTAAAAGTTTCTCTATGTGGTATTATTTTAAAACATAATAAAAAGTTATTGGGAGGAAAGGGATCCATTAGTAAAAGAGGAATATTTTTTGGGTCGTTATATTCTCCCCCATTAAATAAATTTCAGCCACCAAATTTAATATTATAGACTATTTTGAAAAAGGTGAGGGTATTTATTCTTTATAGATTCCTCTCGTTTCCATGTATCCACTTCAAACTTGTGGTTTCTCTATAGGATCTTGAGAACCAATGTTTTCTTAACCCTCAAAACTTGTTCCCTAATATCATGTATCTGGATGGGTTCATCTTTTTATGATGAGTCATCATGAAAAGGTACACCATTAGTATCAAGTATGTGTGATGTCTTAGAAATTTACTCCTTAACAGGCATATTTTGAAGACATTTTGGATATTAGAAATATTTAGTGGTTTTTCTAATATATAGGAAACCACTCCAATATTCTATAAAATATCAAACCTTACAATGTACATTGGACTTAGTTTCCCCTTCTTTCCAAATCCCATAATTCCCTTCCATTGTGATATCTTGAGGAATACATGATACCAAAATTGAATCACTAAGTTATTCCTTAATTTTTCAGCATAACTTTTTTGTTGACTTTGAGAACCCTTGATGTGTGTCTGGACCACTTGAATCTTTTCTGTAGTTTCATACACAATGTTCAGTCCCAAAAGTTTCCCTTCTCCAACTTCTTCACAACATGTTGGAGTTATAAATATTTTTTCATAGAGATATTATAAAGGTTACATTTGAATTATTTATTGGAAACTATTGTTATAGGATAATTCAACAAGTGGAATATATTGATCCAAATTACCTTGAAAATCAAGTGAGTTCGCCCGTAACATAACTTCCAATGTCTGAATCTTTCTCTCTGATTTCCCATCAGTTTGAGGATGGTAAGATGTTCTTAGGTTTTTTTATATTCATATAATTTTTGAGGATCCACCAATATTTATAAGGAAATATTGGATTTTAATGAGAACAAATTAATCATAGTACTCCATGTAGTCTCACTACTTCTTGAATATAGAGGTGAGAAAGGAATTCTAGAGATAAATCCTCTCTTATGGAATTTAAATTGGAATAAATTACTAATATATCAACGGTTTCCCAAATATATTTGATACATTGGCTATATTTGGAATTCTAGGGACAAAGTTTGTAGTGATGTTATCCCACTTCCACATAGGTATGTGTTGTGGTTGTAATAATGGTTTAGGAACTTGTCACTCCTCCTTTACTTTTTGAAAATCTACACACCTTACAATGTAATCATGAATATAGATTTTCATATTATGCCACCGATTATGATCATGAAGGTCCCTATACATTTTAATAGTTATAAGGTGTATAGAGAATATAGAGCTATGAGATTTGAAACATCCAATTACCTTTCTAAAAGTTACATTTTAAACTATTTCATGGTTTCCCTTTTTCGTTATCTAGGTAGGGCTGGGTAGAAATTGTAAGGATACATATAATAGTGAAGTCATAGATTTGTTGGATTCTTAGAAAAAACTCTTGATTCTACAATATGATTTGGATTTACCCGTTGTGCAATGTGGTTACATGACATGTAATTTCTAAAATAAGAATAAATCCATTTTTAACAAAACATGATGGGGTTTTCAGTGATTTTTAGATTTTTAAATTACATGTTGTGTAAAGACTAGAGTGTTGTTTGAAATAGGAAATTTAGCTGAAAATTATATTTCCAACTAACCAAAATTATTTTTACTTCACCCAAGAGCCATCCCGAGATAATTTTGGCTCCCTTAAACACTTCTGGGTCGTTTCATTCAACAATTGAACATTGTTGCGATTGTGGTGTCATTTTCTGTGTAAGCGTTATCTCTATCTCTTCATCTATTTATCTTACCCTCCTTGGATTTTGATAGATCATCTTGGTATTGATGGATCTAAACCCCATTTTGATTGAATATTGTTTCTAGGATTAGTTCCTATATCTCCTTCACCTTTATTCTTGTTGGCTAGTTCCTTTTTAGGATTTGTGTTTCTATGAGAAAGGTAGGTAGTTCTGTTATGATAGAAAAATTTAGTTAACCCTAAATTGCTTTATTTATATTCAATTTCTTGAAACTAGTTTCAATTGATTTATTAAAAACCCAATTCCATTGAATTGGAGGATTTGGATTTGATTTTGTTGGAAATTAGGAAAACCCCCAATTCCATTGAATTGGGGAATATTTGTGAAAATCATGTAAAATTGGGGAATTTAAAATTTTGAATTTAAATTATAAATTTTATTTGTTGAAATTTATCACAAATTTATATTTAAGAAAATGACATAAAATGGGTTTGATATAATCCTAGTGGTTTTCTCTTGAAAAAATTCTTGTTTTGATTGAAAATCCATTTTAGTTTTTAAATGGAAAATTGGAACTTTTGAAAAGGGGGAATGGGATGAATCATATTTTAAACATTTTTAAAATAAATTTCCCTTCATTAATTGTACTAGAGAACTTGAAATCCTATGTACTTAGTGAGTTATTGGGATAACACTCTTTTTATGATTTACAACTGAAATAAAACATCGTGCAACATGTCACATCCCCAATGGGATGGTGATGATTCACCTTTATATAGTGTTAGAGGGACATTTTTATACACATATTTCCATGATCACCTTCAATTCTGTGAGGATCCCATGGCCTGGAACTATCATACCTTTTAGAAGATGACCATGTTACTCGCTTTTTTTATTTGATATATAAATTTGTAACAAAGGTTATAGTTTTTTTACATGCCTAATAAATTTATATAAATGGTTTTATATAAATAGTTTGTGAATACATTTTTTAAAGTATTTCCATCATTTTTAATTTAAATCATGAGTTTTTTAATTATTATTTGAAATTACATACCTAATTTTTGAAGTTAAAATATATTTTATGTTAATTAAATGTTGTAATATTATTATAGAATATTTGGTGTGACCCTATTGGGATTTTTTCTCACACCCTAACTATTCCTTCAGGTGATTGTGGAATATCTTCTTCTATATTCGAACAAGGGTAAGCAGCCACTTGGAATTGGTAGTAGTTATTGATCTTTGGGCTTAGGGACTTATGTCCATTAGGACTTGTGTTTTTTATACTTTTTCTGGTACTTTTCTATAATTATTTTAGGTTATTTACATGTTTGAATTTTAATACACCACCCCTGTTTATTTTTCTTTTTAATGCATACTAACTTCTTTATCTGCTTCTGCAATGTTTTTGGAAAAATATTTCCCACTTTCGTGTTGAGTGATGCCAGGTGCTAGTTGCCAACCCATGGGGATCAGGAATGCCCTTTGGGCCATGTCATGATCTTCTTAGTTATCAGGTTACCATGGTACCCAGGCTTGTTCATGACAAAGTGGTATTAGAGGTGTGGATGTTTCATCTTGGCCTGATGTGAGTTTGTATTTGTGGGATCTTTTTGTGATTTAAGATGTAGTTGCGATTAAGTTCCTAGAAATCTCCCACCGCAATGAGCCTTAAGTAACCAACGGTGGTTTGGGAAATGTGTATTGAGGATTACTTATAGGCTTTTCCATACTTTTTATTTGTATGGATTGAAATCTAATTATTGTTTGTCTATCTATTGGGATAAAAATCCATTGTTTCTCAGTTTCAGTGTTAAATATGATGTCTACCTTGATGTCTATTGATGTTTTATAGCATAATCCCTCGAATAAGATTTGTGAATCAAATCTAGGAGGAAGATGCTGCTAAACCAAAATGACCAAATCCTCTCATGGACCCAAGTCTGGTCAAGGTGATAGTGTATAATCGCTGAGCTCTGAGATAATTACTAGTTCTTGTTCCCAATCGGGGTCCAGTCGTGGAACCTTAAAGGGATGCTATCTAATATTTTTCTCAGGATTTCCTTTTCTAGAATCCACTAGTGTTTAAAGGCTCCAATGATCCTTAAGAGCCTTATGAATTGTTTATCTTGATGGGATTTTTTTTTAATTTTTGGAGACTCCTAAGGAGATCAAGGTGCAGTGTGCCACCTTCATGCTTGAGGGACCAAGATGGAGATTGTGGTACATGATAATGATAGAGGAGAAATGTGATGGATTATAGTGGAAAGGCTTCAAGTACATTTTCACCAACCAGTTCTATTCATATTTGATGATATAATCCATGGATTTGGAGTTTTTAAAACTTATGGAGGATGATCGAACCATGATAGATTTTTCAAACCTTTTTTCTAGGCTAGTGATGTTTTCACCTGAGCCAGTATCAAATGATAAGATGAAGACTCGATGGTTAGATTTGGGACTTTGAGATGATATTCATTCTCAGGTTTTCTTGATGATGTTTTTTTATATGCTAGATAGAGCGCTGATGGTTGAAATGGACATGGTCAAAAAGTCAGGTTTTATTATAGTTCCCTTTTCTCCAAGTGGCAGTGTGAATTTCTCTAAAACAAAGAGTAAGAATGATGATTATCAGGGAGGATCTCGATAAAATGGTTTTTATAAAGTTACTACTGTTCATGGAAGTAGCCCTTTGATTTTATAACAACGTGTAAAGCCTATGAATTCAAAGAGGTTTTTCACTGAGTCACCCATGATATGTAGCTCCCGTGGATGCTTAGGTCACTTACAAATGTTCTTCCATATCTTTTCCACTCCACGTAGTGGCTTGTGACCATTAGTGCCTATAAAAACTGTAGTGCAATCAGATACTTAAAAATAAATGGGGTTCCAGCCATAATCATCCACAACAAAGCATATTCACATAGTGGAAGAGTCTTCAGAGGAAGTAGATATGGGTTCAATGACTTTGAGAGGTACCATCACTATAGCTTCTTTATTAGTGACAACATTATTTAATAATGGGGCATCTCATTTTTTTATTTCAACCCATATTGTTAATCTTTTAAATCTTCATATGTATCATTTTTCTTCTGTAATGGATATTTCTACTCCCCTTGGAAAAAAGTGGGAGTAGGGCCTCTGTAGTCCCTCTTGTACTTTATCTTTATCAAATTTTAAGATTTATTGGAGATTTATGGTTCTCGACAGGAAACTTCTTAAAGTCATATTTGGGATGGGTTGGATCATTACCAATAAAGACCAAATTGATTTCTATCTTCGATGGGTATCCTTTACTAAACCTGATGGTGTATTTTGTATCATTAAAGGAGAGTGAGACCCAAGGTCAAGTAGATATTAACCTTCTTATCTGGTGTTTTGGAAAGTGAGATCTGTCTTCGCCTTTGATCTGGTGTGAGAATCTTGGAGTGGTGATCTACCTTCAGTTTTTGTTGAGTTTCCTGATGTGTTTCCTTCTGACTTCTCTGGTTTTCCGTTTATAAAGGATGTAGAGTTTTCTATAAATTTAGTACTTGGTTCTCAACCAGTTTATATTTTTTATTTCTGCATGGACCTATCTGAAATAATAGAGTGGAATATTTGGTTGGGTGATCTTCTAGAGAAAGGATTTATACACCTGAGTGTGTCACCTTGTATTGATCCAGTTCTCTTTTCTAAGAAGGTTTATGGTTCAATTGACCTTTGTGTTGATTACTAAAAACTCTATATATTCATTGAAAAGATCAATTATACATTACCATATATTGATGATCTATTTCATCAGTTTAAATGGAAAAATTGGTTCTCAAATATTGAACTTCGATTTGGTTACCATCAATTGACCATAAAAGAATCTGACATCCAAAAAACCATTTTTGGAGTAGGTATGACCATTATGATTACCTTATTATGACTTTAGGTCTAAAAAATCATCTTTCAATCTTAATGGATTTAATGAAGAAATTTTCCATGAGTATCTTGATACCTTTGTGGTATTCTTTGTGGATTACATCCTCGTTTACTCTATCTCAGAGGAGGATCATGTGCATCATCTGAGAGAAGTTCTAGAATTGTTGAGAAATCACTATATTTATGCAAAAATTTGGAAATGTGATTTATTAATTTGGGAAGTGAAATTTCTGGGATGTGTGGGGTCTGAACATGGTATTTAAATTGATCCTAAAAAGGTAAAAGCTATTATGAAATGAAAAAAGCCAAAAATATTTTCAAGATTCGGAGCTTCTTGGGTCTAGCTGGGTATTTTCACTAGTTCATTAAGTACTTCTCAACATTGGATTCTCCGATGACTGATCTGACTAAGAAGAGAGTAATGTTTTCTTGGGATGAAAATTTAAGAATTCTTTTTTTGATATGAAACACCTTTTGACTACTACACTAGTGTTGAATACCCTAGAGGTTGGGAAGGGCTATGTGGTCTTATGTGATGCATCATGTTTGTATTTGGGTTGTGTTATTTTAAAGGATGATAAAGTATTTTCTTATGGATCTCAGCAGCTTAGGACACATGTGAATAATTACCCAGCCCATTACCTTGAACTTGCAGCTGTGATACACACATTTAAGAGATGGTGGCATTAACTTTATAGAGAAAGGTTTACCATGTTTTCAGAACACAAGATCCTAAGTTATATATTATCTCAAATATATTTTATTCTCTTCAAGAGGCATTGTGTGGAATACCTATAATATTTTTATTTTGAAAATTCTTATACCCCCGGGAAAGGAAATTTCATTGTTGATGTTTTGAATAGGAAACTTCCAAACCAGGAAGTGAAAGAATCATTAGAAGAGTGGAATTTGATGGATCATTTTTTACAATTTCATATTGGAATCCAGAAATCAGGGTCCAGGGTTGCTTTGGCAAGTGTTTAGTTGAAATATGTTCTTCTCGATATGTTTCTTCAGGAATAATAGCTTGACGAAAAATTATGTATCTTTAAAGACTCTATTTAGGGTGGGGAGAACACACCTGACTGTTCATTCTCCACTAAGGGAATTATATGCTATCAAAATGAATATTTTGTACCATTAGTGGTAAGGAAGGCTATGATTGGGTATTTTCAAAAATCCCAGAGGATAGTGCACCTTGGAACCATGAAGATGTTCTATGACATGTTGTATATATTCTAGTGGACAGTTATGAGATGGAGCATTGCTAAATTTGTCTCTCATTATTACACATTCCAATAAGTAAAGGTCGAGTAGTAGAAACATTTGATTTTGGTACATCCAATTATAATTCCAACCTATAAGTGGGATGAGATCTCGATAGAAATTGTGGTTGGGTTTCCATGTACCCATAGAAAGAAGAATGTGATATGGGTTTTGATCGATTGGATAATGAAATTAGCTCACTTTTGACCCATTCATGATAGAACTAAATTTTATAAGTTTGGAAATATCTATGTGATTGAGATTGTTCATTTGAATGAAGTCCCATCTACCTTCATCCCTAATAGGGATCATTGGTTCATTTCTTTCTTTTGGGGGGACATCAAGAGGTACTGAGATCTCAAGTCCATTTGATCACGATATACAATCTGTAGTTAGATGGCCAAATAGAAAAAGCTATAAAAATTATTGAGGACATGATCCATGCTTGTGTTCTAGACTTTGGTGGATTTTGGTATGACAATCAAGTAATAGTTGAGGTTTCTTATGAAAATAGTTACCAGTCTGTGATCATAATGACTCCTTTTAAGGCCTTATATAGCTTTCCCTACAGATCTATGTTGTGGTGGTTAGAGATTTGGGAGAGTTACTTAGTTGGAATAAGTTTTGATCAAAAGAATACATTAAGGATTTATTTGATTATTTAGATATTTTTGATGATGCAGATCATGTACAAGTCTTGTGATGATCATCATCCTAGACCATTGGAATTATCAGTTGGTGACATGTTGTTCTTAAAGGTTTCACCCCAGATGGGTTATTAATGACTTAGGAGGAAATTGAATCTTTGTCCACATTTTGTGGGACCTTTTGAGGTTACTGAGTAGGTGAGGAACGTTTCTTACTATTTATCACTTCCACCATAGTTAATGTAGATACATAACATGTTCCATGTATCAAAACTCCAAAAGTATCTATCTGATCCATGTCATGTTCTAAGATAGAGTGATCTTCAGATTAAACCTGATTTATCCATGGATAAAAATATAGTTAGGATAGTTGATAATGAAACCATGGTGCTTAGTGGGAGGGATATACCATTAGTTCATGTGCTATGGAAACACAATTTTTATTCTTATGAGACATGGGATCAAAAGGCACTGATGATAGAGCAGTGGCCTCACCCTTTTGATATGGAAGATTCTTTGATAGACTTCATAATGATAGAAAATTTTTATGGTGGGGAGTTTTTAACATCCTATTACCTTTATAAGAGTTAAATTTTAAACCTTTTCATGGTTTTCTATTTTCATTTTCTAGGCAGGGCTGAGAAAGAATTAGGAGGATACCTATATTGGTGAAGTTAGAGATTTGTTAGATTCTCAGCATAAAACCTATTGGTTTTGCAGCCTACTAGAGATTTAAACACCATTTAATGTGGTTACCCAAAATGTAAGTTCTAAAATAAAAATAAATCCATTTTTAATAAAATTTGATTGGGTTTTCTATTATTTTTCAATTTTTCTTTTACAGGACGTGTAATTAGGCTATACGTCATGTAAAGTCTAGAGTGATGTTTTTGAACAGGAAGTGTCATTGAAAATTCTATCTATTACTCTTTATAATTCCTTTCTATTAACCAAAGATCCATCCCTAAATGATTTTTGAGTCCTCAAACCCTTCCAGGACATTTCATTTTACAATCTAATATTGTTGCGATTGCAGTGTGATTTTCCGTGTAATCATTCTCACTACATCTTCGCATCTTTCTATTTCTCTCCTTGGAGTTTGATAGATTATATTGGGATTAATGGACCTAAAACCTGTGTTGATTGAATCCTATTTCTAGGTTGATTTTCTAGATCTCCCATGCCTTTATTCTTGTTAGTGGGTTCCGTTGCAGGCTTTGTGATTCTGTGAGAAAGGTCAGTGGTTCTATTATGATGGCCAAATTTGATTAACCCAAATTTTCTTAATCATAATCCAATTGCATGAAACTAATTTAAATTGGTTTATTAAAAAAAATTCCATTGAATTATGGTATTTGGATTGAATTTAGAATGAATTTGGGAACCCCCAATTCCATTTAATTGATGTTTGTTTGTGAAATTTACAGAAAATTATGGAATTTAAATTGTTGAATTGAAATTATGAAATTGTTTTGTTGAAATTGATTTAAAATTTTTATTTGAGAATATGGATTAAAATGGTTTTTATATAAACCCATTGGATTTATCCTTAAAAAATAATGTTTTGATTGAAAACCTATTTTTTGGTTTGAATGGAAATTTGAAACTTTTGAAAATGGGGAATGGGATGAATGGTATTTTAAATAGTTTAAAAATAAATTTCACATCATTGATTATACCAGGGAACATGAAATCCTATATAGTTAGTTAGTTATTTGGATAACACCCTTTAGATTCTTTATAACTGAAACAAAACTTAGTGTAGAAAGTCACATCCCTAATGAGATGGTGATGAGTCACCTTTTTCCTGTGTCAGAGGTACGTGTGTATACACACATTACTGTGATCATGTTCGACTGTGTGAGGATCATGTGGCCTAGAACTATTGTACATTTTGGAAGATTACCATTTTATATTATTGATTATATTTAAGATATACATTTGTGTCGATGATTGTAAGCTATTTTACATGCCTAGTGAATTATAACAACTATTTTGTATAAATATTTTTTGAAGCCAATTGTTTAAAGTATTTCCATCATTTGAAATGTAAAGAATTAATTTTTTAATTATGACATGAACTTCCATACCTGTTTATTTTAACTTGAAAGATTTATTGGATTATTTAAATGTTTTCATCCTATTATGGAATCAATGGTGAGACCCTATTGTGGTTTTATCTCACACCCTACCTATTCCTTCATGTGTTTGTAGATTATCTTGTTCCAGGTTTGAGGATGGGTAAGGGGCCACTTTGAGGTGGTAGTAGATATTGATCCTTGTACCTGGAGGGTTGCATCCATTGGGACATGTGGTTTTATTCTATTTTATGGTACTCTGTTATATTTTTTTTTGGTTGTTTACCTATTTTAATTCTTGAACACTACTCCCTTTGGAGTTTTCTTTTGTATGCATACTGAATTGTTTATCTTATTCCAAAATGTTTTTGTAAAAATTGTTCCCACTTTCATGTTGAATGATGCGAGGTGCTCGTCACAAATTCATGAGGATCAGGAACACCAGTCAGTCTATGTCAAGATCGACTTGGTTATAAAGTCCGAGGGTACTTGGGATGGGTTGTAATAAGATTCATCCATCAGACCCTTCTGTATTAGTATAATATATGGGATACATATCCTTGTACCAAATTTCAATACACCTTCTTCATTAATATTCAATTCAGGAAACGTTCTATTTTTCATAGCCTTTATCTTATTTTTCATTAATAGATCATCTCATGAAGTTTTCTTGATATTCTCTAGTAATGTTGGTTAAAAAATCATTTAAAATAAGATTTATGATGTCCCTTCCATTTTTGTTTCCATGTATAAACTTACTGGCTAATTGATAAATGGATCTCATTCAACCCTAATCATTGGAAGAACAATAAGATCTTTCACCCTCAATTCATCAAGGACATTATTCAATCTTCTAGAGAAATAATTAATTGATAAAAAATAATCTTTAATAATTTATAACCATCTAATTTTTCTAATTTACAGTTCATTCTTTGTGAATATATACTTCAAACTTTAGTGATGTGTGAATATATCAAACTTTTCCCTATAATGTAGTGTCTCCATATCTTTAGAAAAATGATTGTAGATGAATCTAGATCATGGGTAGGATAATTTTGTTCCTAAGTCTTTAACTATCATGATTTATAGGCAATAAGTTTTTAATTTTTTATAAGTAAACATCCAATTAAATTTAAGGATGCATTAATAAAAATGAAAAATCCTTCCACATTAGTGTGTAATTCTAGAAAAGGTTGTGTAACCAACCTTCTCTTTAGTTATTTGAAACATTCTTTAGAATCCTTTGTTCAGATAAAGTTAAATACCTTTTGAGTTAACTTAATTTGTGGATTTTAAATCCATGAAAAGTTTTTCCTAAATTTTCTATAATATCCTTTTAGAATAAGGAAACCACAAATGTACGTTATAGTTTTAGGATGTTTCCACTCTTCTATGATCTTTTTCTTTTCTCAATACACCAGGATTCCTTCACTGGACATGACGTGTGCCAAGAATTAAACTTTTTGTTACCATAACTCACATTTTATGAACTTACGAAACAACTTATCCTTCATTAGAGTTCATAATATTACGCTTAAATGATCTTTATACTCCTTATATCATTTGGAATAAACAAAAATATAATTAGTGAAGACCAGCATGAAATTTTAATGGAACTCCTTAAGGACTCTATCCATCAAATAAAAAAATATGATAGAAGAATTAATCAAGATGAAGGGAAAAAATCATAATGTCCATTTCTTGTTTATAAGGAATCCTTAGGGATATTTTCCTTTTTTCCCACTCAATTAATGATACCCTGAATGAAGGTGAATCTTAGAGAATAATTGATCACTATGAGGCTATTCAAATAAATCATCAATCTTTGGGAGATGGTACTTGTTATTCACTATGATCCGATTATTTTATCTGTAATCAATGCATAGCCGTATTGATCCATCCAAATTCTTTGCAAAGATAACATGTGGTCCCCAAGGAGAAACCTTTGGTCTAATAAATCCATTATACAAAATATCTCGAAGTTTTTTCATTAATTACTCTATCTCCACATTTTCCATTCTATACGGGGTCTTTGATATCGTCTTAGTTCCATGTATGAGTTAATGGAGAACTCTAATTCTATTTATAGGGGAGGTCCAGTTAATTTTTCAGGAAAGAAGTTGATGTATTCTTGAACTATGGGGAAATTTTCTATCTTTATACTTTAATTTATTTTTTCATCTTCGCTGATCTACTCTATAAATAAGGCTATGGGAGGTGCTGCAAGATAAATATCAGGTTGGAATATACATCCTTTGAAAATAATTGTAATTTATCCTTTCAAGCATAGTAAAATGTACCTATTTCAATAGTTTATCATAGAATTATAATTTGAGAGCCTATCCAGCCCTAGTAAAGGAAATTCAGGATGCTGATAAGTTTCATGATCATTCACTTGTGGCTCAGTTCGGTCCGGTGAAACCCTCTTTGGAGGATTATTGAGCTTTTGTGGATTGCTGGGGTCTACAGCAAGCAGCGACAGTTTCAGAACACTCCTGACTTGCATTCTATGTTCATCTATTCAATAAAGAAGATTTTTGGGCAAGCTTGGCCTCCAGGGTGTCTCTATTGTGGCGGCACCGGCAAGGGTTCAACCATCATCTTCCTTGGGGGTGATGGGTAAGGTCAACGGTCCTGCGGCTTTTTTGGATTTTTCAAATCATGCCGGCCCCCGGCTACCCGAAATGTTACCGTTACTTCCCGTGGAAGGCTGTCAAGTGGCCCTAGAAACTGGATTGAATGATCCCTTCTCCCCGACGGTGGCTCCACTCATTCCAGGAAGAAGTGCTTTCTCCTTTGTGTGTGTTACTTCGTGCATTACCAGGGAGCTTCCGCCTCCTACGTCCAGTGTCCAGATGTCTTCCTGTCTTTCACCCCAAGGCCCCAACTGATCATTCTCCACTTTGGTGGGATGTGTGAATTTCGGTTTCACCATTTTTTTATTGTTAATTAAAATTGTATTTTCCTTTTTAATATGAATTTTTTTGTTGGCTTCTATTTGATGTTTGTTACACGGTTTTCAATTGGGCACCGCCCCCAACAATCGCCACCATCCACCCGTCTCGCCGTGACTCAACACTTGAGTTTCCAGCGAGATCGAGGGAGAGGCCCAACAGTGCCTTCTTCTTGATGCAACGACGAGGGCTAGGCTTAGCAAAGACTTATTCCTCGCAGAGGTTTGTGGATTTTCGGCTTCCCCTCGTCTTATTTTCACAGCCCGGTGCGGCGGCGACTCGATTCGGTTTTGTGGCGGCATAGGGCTTTGCACCAACGTAGCTCTTTTTTTTGGTTGGTCCATCCTCGATGGCATGCACTTGGACATTCTCCTTAGGCGGCGGTGCTCAACTTCAGAAGGAAGAAGATTCGTCAGAGATGCGATGTTCTTGAAGAGGGCCTGGTGCACCTATTCTGGTTTGTTGAGAGAGAACGAGCCCTGGATGCCAGTTGGGGTTCGGGTTTCATCGCCGCTTTCTTTTCTGTAGAACTCTTCCTCCAGCGTGCGCCATCAAGAGAAGGATCTCGAAATTTCATCCACATGAGGTCGATTCTTGAAGGGGTTTCCCACATCCACAGTCGCAGCGAAATTGATGTGGTTTGGCCATTCCCTATCAAGAAATGAGAACATCGTGGATATATGTGGAGATTTGGAGCATAGAGGACGACAAGTCTGGATTAGAACAGAATCAAACAGCGGTAGCGCATCTGGACAGATCTGGTGGAATACAGCGGCATGTCTAATTCGCACCAGATTGGGATGTAGGTGGCATGTCTGGATGGCTATGTCGGGCCTGGACCGCACCAGTGGATGTGAATCAGACTACTCCTATGTTGCAGCGACACTGCGTCTGGACAGCTGCAGAGTTCTTGGACAGGGCACATGCAAAGGGTTCTGGATAGCAGCACTCAACCGAGAAGATCGATATGGCAGTGGAGGTGGGTCCGAACCCTGGTAAGGGGGTTCGCTCCAGGTTTATTTGCTTTGTTTTATTTCGATCTTGTTTCGTCTGTGCTGTTGTTTTCTATTGTTGCTTCTTGTATTCTATTATTATTGCATAGTAAAAAATCTGTGATGATTCTGCCCCGTGCACGTAGGCCATTGGCTAAAGCACGTAAATCCTCTGTGTCCCTTTTATTGCTTTCTATTACCGCATTTTTTTCTACCTGTATACCGCTGAATGCTTGCTTCTGGTATTTGTTCAAGGATGCCTTGAATTCAAATGGTTTAATAGAAGCTGTTTTGAGTCTTGTTTGGGTTTGATTTTTCATTGCTTCTGTTGCCTTGTAATTTTAATTGCAAGCATTGAATTGTTGTAATTACCATTGTATGTTAGTGCGTTCACTATTGTTGAATTCATTTGAACGTATTCACTTGATATTATGAAATTGTAATTCAAACATTCTTTTGCTTATCAGTTTGCATGTATTAAACTGTTAAGAAACATCGTTTTCGCGTTTCAGATTTTAACAAACCAGAACACTCAATAGATCCGGGCTATTCTATGGGGACTGTCTCCCGCCTAGGGGCGCTCCCCAAAACAAGATGTTTCAAAGCTTTTGATGAAGTTTCTAAGATGTGCATGTTTCCGAATCGTTCTAAGAATTTTGTGTTTCTGGATGGGGTGGCAAGGGAAAATAGGGGTGGTTCTAGGAGATTTTCCAACGGAATGCATGATTTTAGGAGCCTCATTTCCAGTAAGGGGCTTCTGGACATGGGCTTTAGCAGGAGAAAGTACACATGGTGGAGTAACCATAGAGGAACGCGTCACATATAAAGCCTATTGGATAGATGTTTATCCAACATTCAAGGGAATGATTCTTTTCCTCGGTCTTATGTTTCTCACCTTTCTCAATATATATCGGACCATGCACCCCTTTTGGTTAAGCTTAAATAAGGGGGTCAGGATAGAAAACCTTTCATGTATTTGGCGAGCTGTAATCAACTGGATGGATTCATGTAGATGTTGAAGAACTCGTGGGAGCAGAAGTTTGATGGGAGGGCATGGGTTGGGATCACTGGGCGATTAAAGCACCTTAAGGCTGATATTTCTCAGTGGCACCAGATCAACTATGGTGTGGATACTCTAGTGGAAACTCTTCAAGCCAATATTGATAGTCTGGAGGAACTACTACAACATCGATGGGATGACAACATTTTCTTGGAGTTATGTTATAAATGTGGTTCCCTATCTAAGAGGTTTCTTGAGGTCAAAAATAACTACAAACATCGGTCTAGGATCAAGTGGTTGAAGGAGGGAGATTACAACACACCATTATTTCATGCACTCTGGAAGGAATTCCAGAATTCGAAAATCAATATTAAGCTGGAGGACGGCTCGTAAACTTCTGATGTTAATGTTATTGGTGATTTTTCTTTGGGTCACTTCGATACCTTGCTAGCTGGTGACATCCAACATCCTAGGAATAACAACGTTGGGGAGGAGCAAAAGGATTTTATGAATTGTATTACTAGGCGTGTTGGGGTTGAGGGAAAAAAATCCCTTATGGATATCCCTAATGGTGTTGAGCCGTTGGATAGTGCCCCTGGTCTGGATGGGTTTTCAGGGATGTTATTCATGGAGGCTTGGGATATTGTGGGGCGACATGTGATTGAGGTTGTGTAGGACTTTTTCCTAGGGGGGGGGTAGGGTTAACAGGAGTACCTGTTCAACTAGAGTGATTCTTCTACCCAAAATCAAGGATCCCACTCCTATTGACCATTTTAGGCCTATAAGTCTGGGTAACGTTTCCTACAATATTTTGGCAAGTCATCTTGAAAAGAGGCTTAACAAAGTGGGTTTTATGGTTATTTCTCTAGATCAACATGGGTTTATTAACGACATAAGTATTAAAGGTGCGATTGGAATTGAAAAAGAATTTGTGAAGATATTAATGAAATAGGGATTGGATATAATCTTATTATTCAAGTGGATATGGATAAGGCCTATGACAAGCTAGAGTGGAGTTTTATTATCTAAACCATGTGGAATATTGAGTTCCATGAATGGATGTGTGAGATTTGCCTCCAGTGTTATTCTTATCCATGGTTCTTTATTTCTCTTATGGGGAAAGGATTCGGCTTTTTCAAAAGTGTTCGGGGTGTGAGGCAAGGGGACCCACTTTCCACCATTATATCTATCATTGTAGAGGAGGCCCTGTCTTGTAATCTGCACAGAGGCTTCGAGGAGAGAATGATCTGGCCTTACCTCTCCAAATCTTCAAATGGTTCCGTTTCCCATATTGTATTTTCTGATGATATTCTTATTTTAATAAATGGAAGGATATTGTCGCTTCATGGATTTCTGGTTATTATGGGTACCTTTGGTGTTTTAAGTGGACAACGTATCAATTCTAGAAAGAGTAGTGTTTTTCGTTCAATGAAATGTTCTAGAAGTAGAGTTCGAGACATCCAAGACATATTGGGGATCCAACAGAAGTAGCTTCCAATGATCTATCTTGGTGATCCGATTTCGAATGGCCAAGTTAAAAAGTGTTTCTTCAATGATCTCATCAACCACATGTTTTGGAGGATTGTTAATTGGAAATCCATGTTCCTATCTTTCAGTGGACAGGTAGCTCTGATCAATAATGTCTTATCTTATATCCCCATGCATGTACTATCCATCATCACTCCCCCCAAAGAGTTTATCTCTACAATGTAGATGATTATGAATTGTTTTCATTGGGATGAAAATGCCTCTAGTAGATCCCATTGGGCCTTCTGGTTCTGTTTGGTGAAACTGATAGAAAATGGTGGTGTTGGTCTTAGGGACGTGTCAATCTCCATGCAGTCCATTCAGGCTCATTTGGCATGGGATCTCATCGACACCAATTATCTTTGGCCAAAATCATTTTTATCAAATATGGGAAGCACTAGGAAGGATGGGACAATCAGAAATTGTAAAGGCTGGCCAGAAGCATAGTGTTTCATCTCGAAATCCTCCAAGATGCATCATGTTGGGTGGTTGGGAGAGGGGAAGTTAATCTGTGGTGGGATAATTGGGTGGGTGTCAAGCTGTTTTTCCCAAGCTGTTTTGTACCAAACATGAAAGTTAAGGAGGATACCAGTCACCCTCGTTTTCTTGATGCAATCTTAAGCAAGTAAAATATGGACACATTCAAAGAGAAGGTTTTTTTGAGTAAGATGATCGGTGTTGTTTTACTGGTTCTACTTTTGGTTACTTGATCAGACGTGATTACAAGAGGCTGCTTTGGTCTGGAGGGGTTTGTGTAGAATGTGCCACTCATTTGTAGTTCAAATAGGTTCCCATGAGGATGAATTTCCTTGTTTGGAGGTTGAGAAATCAGTCCTTACCAACTGAAGATAATCTCCTGAGGAAGGTGATATCTTTGGCGTCTCATTTCCAATGTTGTAAGAACCCACATCAGGAGTTGATCATCCACCTATTTATAAAGTGTGATTGGTCCACCTACCTTTGGTCGATTATGGGGAGTTGGGGTCATCTCTACTCTACATCCACATTGATCTAGGAGTTCATCTACAGTTGGTTTTTAGGATCATATTGACAGGAGATGGAAGGAAAGATCCGCAGTATCATTATGATTTCCATCTTCTGGACTTTATGGGATGAGAGAAATATGGCGTGTATTGAATCACACCTTTTATTAGTCTTCATGAAAGTGAGGATGAAGGTGTTGATTCCTGAACTGAGCTCTCTGGTTAAAGGTAGTTTGTATTCATTTAACCTTTGCGAACTCCTAAACATGGCATTTTCTCAGGTTGGTTCCCAGGGGTATTAGATTAATTTGAGGCCTCTGTTGTAGGGTTGTAAGATCAATGTGGACGGGTCCTTCATGAATGGGAAAATGCATGGGGGGGGGGGGGCTTTTTACAGGATGTGAATGGCTTGGTGCTGCTTGATTTTTGTTATTTTTATGGCCCATGGAGTTCTTTAGGTGTGGAAGTGATGACATTACACACCGGCATCATACTATGTAAGAGCTTTGATTTAACGGTTTCCGAGGTGGATTCAGACACTGGAGTTGTTGTTCATGATTTTCATGGTCAAGTGATGGCTCCTTGGAATCTTATTTACATTTTTTGAAGTTTCTATTTGGATATCAGGCATGATTGCTCCGTACGTCATATTCCAAGAGAGACCAATTTCACAACAGATGCCTTGTCTAGAATGAGTTGTTCAGAGGAGTCGCTGATTGTGTATTCTAGTTTGGGTTCACTCCCTCGGGGTTGTTATATTTTTTTCCAAGGGGACACCATGGACTGAACCACTTTAGACCACCATGATCTTTTCTTGACTACTGGGTGTTTTTTCCATTTAATAAAAAAAGAAACTTTTGATCGACCTCACTACTATAGTTTTGAGATATGTGTCCATATCTTCTAAACTTTTATCACTTTACTGTCCCAATAATGGAGTTACTAGAATTATTCTTCCCACATTTTTTCATGTAGGAAGTTTCACTTTGTTTACTTCTCTTCCGTGATCAAATTTCTTACCTGAGTTCAGATCCATTACTATATTCTTTTCATTTGACCTTTGTGACCAATGCATCTCTCCAAAATCCAATTCAACCATCATAGCACTCTGAACTAGCTCCTCATGGAATTAATAGTATCTATTGGATAAATTCATCCACAGATGTGGTCACTGTCTATTGAAGAATCTACCAAACATTCCCTTAGACACCATAACAATGCTATATGTATATCAAGAGAGTCTTGTGAAGTTCTTTCATAGTTTCTCATTGATTCATTTTCCTTCTTCTTAAACTTCAATAATTTTTCCATATTTTTTCACATCAAACAGGGTAAAAATTTATTTAAAAAAATTCCATTAAACTCAACCCACTACATAATAGTAATATCCCCTCTTGTATTCTTGTTTTTAACTAGTGTCCAAAACCAATCAACTTCTCCCTCTAAGCGGTATAATACAAGAGTGAATGTCTCTATTTCTAAAAAATAGAGTATAGAAAATATATTTTCTATATAGATAATCCATTTTTCTAAAATAAATGGATCACTTGATCCACTAAAATAAGGTAGTTATTGACATATGAAGGATTTAACTAATATTTGTTCCTTCCTTGGTGAAATAGGATGCTCCACACATTTTCTGTTATTGTTCTTTTCTTGATCTTACTGATTAATCATCATCATGATGTTTTCAACTCACTCTTCTCTCATATTGGGAATGTTTTCATCACATTGTCTATTGCATCCATTATTTTCACAAATCCTTCTATTTCCTGGCATTTTTTTTCAAGATGGAAAAAATCTAAGAGAGATATTTGTTACTATTGTCAATATTATATTAAAAATTCTAAAAGAAGTTATAATATTAAAATTCTCTAATATATTTCTTTGTGTATTATATACTATAATCTTAGTAAAAGTTTTACATTATCTATTGATAATTCATAATGGTTTGTAAAAGCTTATGATTAACCAAAGCATACCCCACGAGTGTGTCAAACTAGGTGTGAAGCAAGGCCCATTTTCATGAACTAGTTCTCAATCGAGTCTAGATCAATATGATGTTTTTAGGTGTTACTTCTAGGTACACCTTTTCTAAATCCATATCCACTTGTAATATCTAAACATGGATATATTTTCTTTGAAACCACATAATTAATACTCACTAAAAAATAGTACGTTTTCCTATATTTAGACTTATCCTTAGGGTTTTTGCTAATGTTTTATATTTATAATTTCTACAAATAACTAATCCATCCTTTGAAACCAACTATGAATACCTTCCTTTTTATTATATTTATCATTCATTTCATGACACAACATTTAAAAATTCCAAAGATCATTTGGGGTTTAGTTTCTTGGAGATAGAAACATAATAAATGAAAATACATAAATACTAAAATTATTCTAATCCACTTTATAGACTTCTTTATAGGTTCTTCCTATGTTACTATTATAAAATCTCATATCTTGGGGACATATGAAGAATAAAGGGGTGAACATAAAGCCCAATTAGAGAATAAACAAAAGAAACACTTAGCATGTAAGAAAGGGAAATATAAATATAGCATGATCATATAAATATGAGGCCTATAATAAATGAAATAACAGTAAACATAACATATAAAATTTTCTATAATATAAAATTAGGACATTCATAATTATATCACCAAGGTTTATCACCAAGGTGTCAGAAATCAAAATTACCGAGCTTATTCACAAAGGTATCTTAAGCATGTCATCTCTAGAGATTAATTCTCTTCCCAATTAATTTGACCAATATTAGGGAACACCCTTAGTATAAATTAAATCATGTGAAATACATTTAACATAAAGTAAATGTTTTCATAAATTAATTATGGAAATAAATAACGGGTTTTTATATAAATCATTGTGTACAAAGTTCTTAAAGTATTGAACATAACATATATTTTAACCCATGAAAAGAGAAAATGGGTTTTATATATGTAAATACTAGAAAAAATAATATATTAATACATCTAGGTGAATACCCACAAAAATATGAGAGGTTTGGGTATTCATAATGTGAGAATAATTAATGCAAAGGAGAAAAATTCATGAAGGCAGCATAACTGTATACAGCATGGATTATGAGAAACACATAATGGGAGAGAATAGAAGTATACCATTTAAATTTTTTGGGAGTATATGAAAGATCCAGAGGTTTATAAAAAGTTATAATATTTGAAATTTAGAAGATTCGCATAGGATGACCACCTGATTAAAAAAGGGATAAGAAGAGAGTTTCCTTACTTTGAAGAGTTGCTTCTTAATTCATGGATGGAAAACACTTATGAACATGGTGACACCTTTTAGAAAACCTGAAGGATATTTAGATTTTAAAAATGGTTATAAATTCAGTATTATAAATTTAGAGTGAAGATGAGTGGGGAAGTGTTTGTATTTATATATGACGAGGGGTGGGTTTTAAGTTATTAAATACTGGTTATTTTATTATAAAATCCAAATAATTGTGAGATAAATTAGTTAAAACTTTATTTATAGACAATTAAAGAGTGGTGGATTGTGGCTTGATATTTATGTATTTCTAAAACCGATCCACACCTTCCAACCTACCCAATTAATACAACTAAATCAATTTTTTAATCTTTAAAATTCTAATTTTTTATACCCAAATGCAATGTATAAATTTTTAAATTATAATAAACATTTTTTAAAATTATTTTCATACTTATTAGATTTCATTTTTATTAATTAAAATATTCCATAAATTTTTATTCATTATGAAATAATAATAATTCCATAAAATCGTAGTGATTTTTAAAGAGGCAATTTTCACTTTCTCACTAAAAAATCATTTCTGAGGGAAAATTTACAAAAAAATAACCCTATGATAATTCATACATGATGATTCCAAAAACTAATTTTATTTCATAAAAATAATTCTATAAGTACAAGAATTTAGATTTTTAAATGAAACATTATTTTAAGGAAAATTAAAATTTTAATTGAAAACTCAACCTTTGGACCATTAACAAAATTAATTTGTGATTAATTAAAATATATTATAATTATAAAAATAATTTTAGAAGATTATTTCAAGAAATAAATTATTGTTTTATTACTTACCTAAAACATTTTTTAGTAAAATGTGTTTATAGTCTCTAGAAATAGTATAAATTTGACTATATCATTAAATAATCTTGAAGTTCATCTAAATTCATCTTTATAACCAAAAAAATAATGGCCATCATTTTTATTGAATAATTATCACAATTTTTTCCAAAAATATTAGTTGAAAAACATAAATATTTTAGATCATATTTACCCATATATACACTAGTATTCTTACACTTCATCATTCACTATGATTCTATCAAGGTTCTATATCATTTCTAGAATTAATTTTGTATTACTAACTCTATGTTTCTTTACTGTAGTGTTGTTCATGGGTGGGATGATTCTAGGGGATCAAGGTGACATAAATTTTTATATATTACTTTTTAATTTCTCATTTAGTCTTATTATTGTAATAATAATATTAATAATAGTACTTGTTGTATACTGAATGTAACGTCCTTAAATGAAGGATGGAGTGTTATTAGTTTTATAGTAAGTGTGTTCTATCCTTTTACTATTCTAGGTTGTAAAAGTTCATCTAAACCGTGAATGTAAATTTTTTTTATGAAATAAAAAATATGTTATATGTTATCTTATTGTAAAACATAATCAAAAGTTATTGGGTGTAAATATATCCATTAATAAAAGATGAATATTTTCAAACTTGTTACCTTATATGTGCTTCATTTTCATAAAAAATAATGAATTTTATTTCTATAAAATAATAATTTTTCAAATTTAAATTTTTTATAATATTTTGTGAAAAAATATTTCAAATGAAATTATTGGATGGTAAAATTAATTTTTTTGTTGAAAAATATTATAATATTTGAGTTTTCTTATTAAACTAATTTTTTTATATTCATGGTTTTATTTGGATATAATTGAACCCCCTTGAAATACTAGTATCATTAAATGAATTTAAGTAAAATATTTTATGAATTATATTTTAGGAATGAAGGATTCCCTAATGATTCATAAAATATCAACGTTTGGTGTGTGATTAAATCAAAATTAGATAAGGTGTTACATAATATTTATCTTGAATTTTAAGGGCATATATGTAATATTAAATTAGAAGATCAAACAATGATTTTTTGGTATGTAAGAGTTAGTTATTAGTGTGGATGATATATAATAAAAAATCATTTCAAATGTTAATAATTTTTTGTTTTCATAATAAAAATGATCTGTTGAAACCGATCCATAGAGTGTCTTCGACTAAAGATTGGAACTATGCTCGAAGAAGAAGCTGATGAAAGGTTTGATCTTGGTTATAAAGGAACAATATTTTGTTTTTGTAAAATATTATGTGAAGGACTGATAAATCTTATTAAAGTCAACATTTAAGATGAGCTGGAAAATTGAATCGATATTCTACCGGATCAAAGAAAATTGTTGGAGATGAAAAAATCAAGTTGAATTAAGGCCAAGTCCATTGAATTGAAGAATCCAGTATGTTAATTTTGGGTGGTTTAAAGGTTATGTTCCAAATTAAGAAGATGGTTGATGCTGGTCAGGTGATGTATTAAGTTCATTCATTCAATGAATCTTAATAAATAATTTAGGTTCGATGAAGATAGATAAATCTAGTCGAACAAAGAAGAAGGTTTTTTGTTGGTTTGAACACCACCATAATAAAAATAGGATATCTCAGAATGATTTATTGAATTTATGAGGTCATGTGTATGGTTAGGAGTCCTTTAGATGAATATTAAGAAGAATATCTAGATTTTAGTGTTTTATATATTGAATATTCCTTTGAAGAAAAATTTCATACGTGAAGAAATATATTTTGTAATAGATTTTTTCATTATGTTATAGGTTTGAATTTATTACTAAATTCAAAGTATTGAATATTTCTTATGACTAGTGTGGAGATTGTTTCATTCAAGAAGGTTAATATATTTTTTAATCAGTGTGAGGATTGAGATAACTTTATTTTAATAAAATTGATTGAGCACTAAATTTCACCAAATATCAAACACTAAATGCTTAGACAACATGGTTTCTGATGATGATCAAAGAGATGAAAAACGTTAGAGATCAAGTGGATTTTGGACTATAAAATTTAGTTTGATGGTATTTTAATGAAATCTGTAGTGAGGTTTAGGAGATTGAGTAATTGGGATGAATTAAAACTACTATGTTTTTGCTGAGATAATAAAACATTGATACTCAATAGGATTAAGTGTCCGCTAATTTAGTTAGCATGTTTGAAAAAAGTAAAAGAGATATCCACATGTCCTATAAATTAAATAACATTTGACCAATGCCTAATAAATATATAAATAAATCTATTTATATAAAAAAATACATAAATAATATGGAAAAAAGTAATAATAAAAAAATAGTGTAATTTAAGTTATGCAAGTAGAAGGATTATTCATAGGTGTGATTATGTTATAATAAATTTTAAATGGTGATGCACCTGCGTAATTCATATCTAGGAGTCTAAAAAGGGGAAGAACTAGTTATTTAATGAAAAACATTAAAATTTTGGGAAATTATATTCTTGAGAAGGAATCTTTAGATCTAGTTAGATAAGGATAATAAGATGCATGGAATATTATATGACACCATGACTGAATAAAATCTTATATGAACAAACCTTGTTTGATCCATGTTGATTTCTCCCCATGTTTTCTCATTATACTCTTTTATTTTAATTTTTTTATATTATTGAATTAATGTTTTGATAATTTCCATTTTCTCAAAATTCTGTAATCTTATGCTAACAAATTTTAATGTATTATTTCATATTCAACCATTATAATTTACTCGATTGATATATTCAAATATGTCAGAGTGTATTTTTTTATTTAAAACTAAATTATAATGGATTCAATTGTTTATACACTACTTAAAATTTTTAACTCTTGATTTAGGTTGTGAAAATAGTGTGTATTCAATTATACTTACAATCTATGGTTACTAAATTTATAATCCATTATTATAAAAAAAATATAATAACCTACTTTTTTTATAGTAAGAAACTCTTTATTTCATTAAATATTTAAATTTTTGGCCCATGATTTTTGAATATTTCATTGAGAATATATTCTTATAGAGAAATTGTGAAATAATGATTGAAGAGTCACTAATGGTTCAAACCTAATTAGGTCAAAATTTCTATGATTTATTTTTTTCATTCCCAAAAACCAAACTCATAATTTTCATTGGTTAAATAGATTAACAATTTTTTTCATCATAAACCCCCATTTGTATGAATCATAACATAAAATTTAATAAATAAAACATAATAAAGTGACCTTATGAAATTCAGTACGAGTAAGTGCTCTTCACCATGAGATCAACCCTAGATCATGTGCTGTTATATTTTTTATTTCAGAAAAATTAAAAAATTAATTGATTAAAAATTTATGATATAAAACACTTTGTCGATTTGGCACTGTTTTTGGGGAGGAAAAATTCTTTCTTCAAAATATTTATTTATAAATAATTCTGAAAATTTGGAAAAAAATCATTATTGACAAAACCATTCACTATAAACTACCACATTATTTATATTTTTCACTTCTTTTAAGAATATTCATATCACCATTTATTAATTTTTTAGTGTTATTAATTTATTCACTATATTTACTTTCTATGACACCTAATGTGGTATAACTTCATCACCTTTGAGATATATTTTTGTGAAATCTATTTTATTAAACTGATGTGACCCCTTTTTATAAATTAATAACAATTTTTTAGAATTAAATAAATTCAATTGAACTTATTATTTACTAAACCAACCTCAATAATACAACCTTAGTAAATTTTAAAGTAATTTTAACAATATTTTTTAGGGGCCAAATAGATTTTACAATCAAAATTATTTTCAATATCCTTATGTTTTTCAAAACCAAAACAATTAAAACAAAAAAAAACTTTTTTCAAAATTAAAAAAAAATTCAATATCAAGATATTTTTGAAATAAAAAACCAGTGAAATATATAAAAACAATTAAAAAAACATTACCAATAAAAATTATAAAAATTTAAACAACATAAATAGATTAATAAAAAATGTAAATCCGTGCCACTTTCCTTAACGAACTGAAAGTTCAAATAGAGGTGTAGAAAAATTAATATCTTTTAAACACTTATTATTTTAAGGGACCTTGGGTGAATGAGTTAATAGATTATGTTTAAATAGATTTTGATATATTATGACCACATGAGATCAATTTATAAGACTTACCATATTTAAGATAATTTAATTTGATGCCACAGTAGAATGTGGATAGATTATTTTGGAATGTATGTGTTTGGTTCATGAGACTCATATTTGTTATTGTTGGAACCATGGTAATCTATGCATGAATTGGAGTATGGTTTGTGTTTTTTATCAATCCTCATAGGAAGTTCAGAATGTGTGCTAGAAAAGTGCACATACAGGTCAAGCAGATAATAGGATTGAAGGTGGAACTGTTTGCTAGTGTTTTCCAAATTTCTGGACCTCAAAATTGACAAAAGGGGAAAACAATGTTTTTGGGAAAGGGACTTGCGTGCCAGATATGTGTCGCGCAAGTGACTTGCGCACTGAGAAAGGACTTGCGCGCCGATGGCTAGGAGGATTGGAAAGTTGCACGCCATCTGTTTTTCATGATCAAAACTTCAAAATATGGAAAAGGAAATAGGGTCGTGCAAGTATTGGTTTCCTCGTGCAAGTGAGTAGCGTGACAGTGGCTAGGGCGGTTGGAGTTGCGCGTCAGAACTTGCACGTCGAGAGGAGGCTTGCACACCACCGTACAGGGTGTCCAGTTTTCCTATAAAAAGAGGACCACCCCTCCTCATTATCAACAAAGTTAAATATTTATAGATTTTCAGAGCTCCCATCGTGCAAGTGTTGGAGTCGCGTAAGTGGTTGTGTGGTCGTGCAAGTAGAAGTTGCGCGCCAGTTTTTGGCTGCGCGTCCAAGGTGGTTTGGGCATAAAAGATGACGAGTCACACAAATTTGGAATTGAAGACGGAGGTGTCATCCAAGTGGTTTGGTGACACTTTCACACTGAATTTGCGTCGTGCAAGTAACTTGCACGCCAGGCAGTAAAGAAGCGCGACAATGTTTTTGAGCTGCGTGAAAGTTGGGAGATTTCCCGGTACCCTCGGTGCAAAGTGAGATTCGTTTACGGGTGAAAGTTAGACTTCAACAGAGTATATACATACAAAAGAGATGTATTCATTAGCGAATATGAAGATACATTCATGTCTATAAACTGAGTGGGACTTCACCAAAGGCAGTGAGCCAGGGGGAGTCAACAGGAGTGACCCGAGGGACGCAGTGAGCTATCCCTGAACTTTTGTAAAGGCACTAAGTGTAGAGACCCAAAGCTTAACGTACATAGACATTACATTACTTTTGCGGAATACTTAATACATAACAAAAACATACACCAAAGGACCTTAATAGTTTATTTTCTTTGGAAACATGGAACATAATCTTCTAATCTTCGTAAAAGATCTTCAACATCTCCCATAAAGATCTTCCTTTTTTTCTTACCTAAAACCTTTATTTTTATCCTGGGAAAGATAAAAAATATAAATGGTGAGATCAAATGCTTAGTAAGGGTAAACATGGAGAAAATAAAACAAACCATATACATTTGAACTTCGAAACATGAACGCAAAGTTTAAAAATAAAAATCATGAGTTGTGAAATAAATCTTGGTAGTACGTAAGGCATAGATCATAAAGGAACATCAATCATGATAAAATATCTTGGGAATAAAACATTTAATTGTGGAAAACCATTAATCACATTATATTATTTCTATAGTAGCCAAGTCATTGCTTCCAAGACCATCTTAGTGGATAAAGTCCCTTTCTGAATCGAGTTCACTCCTCATTCCAGTCTTGTATCAATGAACTAGATTAACTTACCATTCCAGACATGTCTATCTCATGAGATATAAATCTTTACCCAAGTAATTGTAGGGAGATATTGGTCCCACCCATCCCATAATGAAATCATTCTTACTTGTGCCACAACATGAACATAAATCATTCATCATTACCTAAAGTATAAAATGGGTTTCATAAACATCATCCCATCATAACATAATCCATATAAAAAATGAATATTATTTCATCATAATAAAATCTAAACCATGTAAATCATAGAGACATTGTACTTGAAACATACACAGATGAAATAATTCCATCTTATATGGAAAATGGTTTTGATAAAACACTTGAAATGAATTCTTGAGGAAAATATCCTTTCTTCTTCAAAATAAATTTCTTTTCACAAAATGGCATGAAATTTTAAAAGAAAAGAATTTTGTTGAAAATAGTAATTAAAAAAATGCAGAGTAACCTTCATGAAAATAAGGCGTTATGAAACTATAAAAATCCGTTCATGCCGTATAAGTTAAAAAAACATTCTTCTCGTACTTTTGCTAGAAAAGTCAAAAAGTACCTCGTATGGTAAAACAAAAGATGCCTTACATACCATTTAGCAAAAGTAAAAAATAGGTAAAAAGTACTTTAAACATACATGAAACCATTTTTAGAAAACAGGGACATGGATGATAAATATAACCCCAGTAAATACATACGAATAAACAATCTCGGATAAAAACAAGATTGGAAAAGTTATCCCTTACCTTAGGTCTGATATGTTTAGTACGTATCCAAACCTCCTGTATAATGATTTAAATAATGTCATTTACTTATTATAGAATCATATTCGTTGTTATGATATCATATATGGCTTAGCTATGACTTTATATTACCCATTCGTTTGTAAATTCCATGTTAAAGCAGCGTTTTGGGTAAAATTGTTTTATTTATCATACGTGTTTGGACTTGTTGTTCTTGATATTATTGTTACTTATATCATGATTTTATTACTTCCAGAATTTATGTCATGGTTTATATAACATATATATTCAGTATATATATATATATATATATAATAGATAGATGAATGAAATGAAATACACCGTTCATGGAGACGGTAGGCCGTACGTACGCATGAACGCTGTTTTCCTTTCCTTATTGACTTGAATGGAACTAAGTAGATGAAATATATATACATAAATCCAGTAGATTTATCATGTCATATATTTCATTATTATTTGTTATATATACTTTATAATAATTCTTGAATGGTTAACATAGAGAATGAATCTCATCGCGTCGTGGAGACGGTAATCCGTATGTATGCACGAGCGATGATATCGTTCCGATAATTATTGAATTGAATTAAAGTGGATGATATAATATCTCAGAATCATTATGATGTTATAATAACTATATATAGTTATTATTTACACAATTATACCCATCCAAGTAAGGTGGTGGTGGAAAAACAGATTACACCACGGCGTGGAGACGATATTCCGTACGTATGCACGCATGGTGATTTTGGTTTCCCTATGATGGATAGAAGGTGAAATGAGTTTGTTTAATATTTATAATAACATAAAATTATATTATTTATACTTATGTTATTACTTTATAATGAAACAACTAAAGAAGAAGAAGTTGAAGAAGAAATAAACTTGAAAGAATCGGTAGAAGAGATTACCTCTTCTTCGACGCACTTCTTTTAAGCTTCATCTTAAGGCACTAGAGTTGGTATTTTGAGGGGAAAAGAACCTCTATAATGTTTCTGGGGAAGTTAAGAAGGGAAATGGGCAAGGTTTGTCCCAGCTTGAATGCTCAAAATTGTGTAAAGAGAAGATGGAGGAGGTGCCTTTTTATAATAGAGGAGAGGGGCACCTTAAGAAAAACATAAAATATTATTTTATAATAAAGTCATATTTGGTTTATAATGGCACCAATGTGACTTATTTCGAAGATAAAGTGGGTATGGGTCGCAATCCTATCAACAAATAAGTTTTAGACAAGTTTTGGTTATTATTTTAACCATATCATTTAGATTTAGCTCTAAGTTAAATAATTTAACTTTTACCGTGTCTTCTTGTTTTCTTACACTATATGGTTAATAAACTTACTATAACAAGCCAAACGAACCCAAAGTGGTTCATTATTAATATATATAACCTTATTTTAGTCATTTGGACGAACCTTATATTTTTAGGAACAGAATAACAAATAATAATATAATTTTTGTTTTAAAAACCGTTTTATATCAATTTTGACAGTATTTGGTAATTGATTTTTGTGAAAATCATAACAGCATGATTAGTTCAAAAAAAATTATTTAAATCAAGACTAGCATTTCATATTAACCTAGAAAATTATTTTAATTCCTAAAAAGTCTCAAATTACATTTATATGGGTATTTATAACATCAATTATGTTAATATTTTATTAATAAGGAAATTACTACATCATCATTGTGTCATAAATAAATTAAATTATATAATGTCTAAAAATTATAAATAAAATAAAATTTTGTAGTAAAGCTTTTTATATTTCTAATTAATATTTATAGTTGAATTTATCTTATGTATAACCCTATATTAAAAATGTTTTAGTAATTAAAATTTGATTTTAACTATTATAACTCTTCTTTAAATAAAATAATAATAAATGTCCTAATCTAATCCAAGTGGACCTAAAGGGTAATATTTTATTCCTAAAGTTGATTTTTGTCGAATTACACTTTTATAATAGAATTAGGACATATGTTAGGGTAATAATAATATCATTTTACCATTAATTACCCTATTTACTTTTAACCGTGGTAAATAAAAGTAAAAAGTTACTATTCACCAAAAATTATTTTTATTTTATTTAACCACATTTTACTCCTTGATATTAACCGTGTCTCTCAGATTTTATAAATTCCACTCATATAAGCGGTAAATTTAAGTTTTATATAAATTTTCAAATTCTCCTTGGAGGTGGGTAAAAGACGGTGAAAATTTCAATAAAATTTTTATATATAAAAAATTATTATAAAATGACACCAATGAATTGCATTGAACTTATATATGTATTAAGTATCAATTTTTACCAAAAATAAAATTTAAATAAAATAAATGATTATTTAAATAAAAAGTCGGTTTTAACCAATAACTCATTATTTTCACTATTCATCAAAAATTGAAAGTTTTCAGAAAAATACCAAAATTTCACCCTAGGATAATTTCAATATTCTGAATTTAAAAATGAAGTCCATTTTGAAAGATAAAATTTATAAAATTTCAAAAAGTGGGTATTACTATTCATAACGGCTAATTCATAATAATATTTTAATAATATCTCGTTTAGTGAAAATCGGTATTGCATACTACACACGCTATCGAAGAAGGTCTTGATTGCATGCATTGCAAGCCAATTCAGGGCTGTATGTAGTGAAAGCTCCTTTTGGTGTTGCGTATAACATAATCAAAATTATTTCATTTATATATTAAATAAAATCTATACTTAATGTTGCGTAGAATAATTTCTATAAAACGAACTTGAAATTGTTTGTAACACAAGCCAAGAATAGTGTTTCATATATTGCAAGCTAATACGATGTTGCGTATAGTTCAAGATAATCTTGGTGTAGTGTATAATAGAAGAGCTCAAAGAAAGTAATATATCTCATAAAATCTCGGGGTGTTACATTCTACCCCCTTAAAATGAATTTCGCCCTCAAAATTTGTCGGGGTTATAAATCGTTTACTACTTGAGAGTTTCTTTAATTGAAACCCATATCGTAAAAAGGAATACCAAAACTTAACTTTAAAAACTAAATTATGAAACATAATGGTTATACAAATTAACTAATCACTGGGTTTCCACATAGGAGAACATAGGTGAAAATATGTATATGGAAGAGAAATGTAACCATCATGTTCTAATGAAGAGTGGTAGAGAACATGGATATGAAAAATCCAACAATCACAAATCCATAAATTTGTAATGATCTATGTTACCATCTGATTCATCGGATATGAGTACACTAGGACAACATTTTTGGTTTTCAAGATCATTTCCCTAAAGTTGAAAAAATTGGAATTAGAAGAAATACTTTCTTGATTTTGGTACAATCCCACTGTTGGTCGTTCCTTGAACAATTTACACTTCATCTCTTAAAGAAATGAAGTTGAATTTGTCATTCATGAAGTGTTAGTAAATCATGTGATAGAATGATGGGTCATTCCATCTGTATCAAAAAAAAGGTTAACAAAAGTTATCAAATATATATAAGTCCATCTATGGTGAGGTTAATCATATATGATTCCAAAAATGGACTTATACTTAATCACCTAATAAAATAAAACTAGTTTCTACTAACCAGGGACATCCTATAGGCCAGTGGTAGGTGGTAAAGGCCTGTCTCACTTTGGTTGTGGGTTCGATTCGCATAGCCTTGTCCGATGCGACGGGTTGTCACCCATCCTACGGGTTGTCCTTTTTCTAAAACTATAATATTAAAACATTCCAAAAAACATATCAAAAAGTTATAGACTTAAACAATACTAACTTATGTCCAATATAATCCATTCCAATCTTTAGGCTTATCTAAAATACTTCTATCCAAAATCATAGTATAAACAAAAGAATTACTAGAAATTCCATTTACCGGGCATGTGAATACCATCATTTATCGCCCATATATCATACGATATATCTTATTAGTCACATTACAAACATGTGAGTACCTTAATCATGTATTCTATTGAAAAATGAATACCCATTTAACCTTAGTGAAAACATAAATTTTGTCAAAATTTAACTCTTTCCACATACCAAAATCCCAAAATTTCTATATACTCAACCCATGATATCACTTTGTCCTTATATCAGTCATGAGCTCATGAATACTATAAAAAATTTCATTTTCTCATTATCCCTTCATTATTTGCATATCATCTACTTTCCAAAAATATTTCAGTCACTTTTCGTGGTTACCTGTACCATATAATTATCGAAAACAGAAATAATCCAATACATATATGTTCTAATGTTCCACAATACTATAAATGAGATTCCATAACATTATTTTAGAATCCCGTTACATAAACACATAATCATTCCACTACATCATTGTCATACTCAACATCGCCAATAGTGATTGCATGTGACTTCAATTTGTCCTTTACCTTAAGATTTTGTTGAGGTCTATCATCATTAATCCTTGGATTAGGGCATTGGTTAGCATAATGCCACATTTCCTTGCACTTGAAGCATTGAAGTGTTGGTGGTGCATTTTCTGTAGTCTTTTCTCGATTCTCATCATTAGCTACCTTTTTTCCTTTACTTCAACACTCAGCTATCTATGACCTTCTTTTCCACACTTGAAACATTTTCTAGTACCTTTTATACAATCTCCACCATTCTTCTTTCAACACTTTCTGAATAAAGAAACATTCAACTTCTTTTCACCATTGTTCTAAGGTTTTCCTTGAACTCCATCTTTCTTTTATTTTCAAAACCATGAGATGGATATGTTATACCAACTTTTAGTTCTACCTTGATAGCACAACGCACAATTTCTTCATCGATACTGAAGTCTCTTATCGCTAATGCCCTTCGAAGACTTTGTTTTAAGCCACTGAAGAATCGATCAAATTTACTTTCAGGTTGGATGATAAATCCAGATGCATACCTTGTAAGCCTTGTAAAATTCATTTCGTATATACCAACAGATTCATCATCCTTTTTCTTAAGCTCAAGGAAATCCTTTTCCATATTTTTTCGAAGAATACGAGGGAATTACTTATTGAAGAACAAGTTCTTGAACTCATCCCATTCCATGGATTCAATTTCATCTTGGTGCCCTGTATTCTTAATTAGAGTCCACCACTGGTCTGCTTCACCTTCTAACCGGTAAATAGCCAAAATGACTTTTTCATGCTCTGTACAATGAATTATGGAAAATATCTTTTCAATGGTACTGATCCATTTTTCAGTAACAAGTGGATCAAAAGACCCACTGAAAGAAGGTGGACGTTGCCTCATGAAGGAGTCAATAGAATATTGTTCCCTTCTCTGCTCATTTAGAAGTCCAGAATGATTCATAGCTTGTGTAAGTATAAAAATAATATTTTTCACTCCATCTCGCATAACATTAGATTGTTCAGGAGGAAAATCATTGCATTTTCCATTACATTGATCAACACGGTTCTTTCAGGTTACAACCATCATCTAAAACCCAAAAAAATAGTGCGAGAGGAAAAAATCATGCTAGGGAAAACAACATAATAAAAGGGGAGTAAATTCAATATATAACATCTTACGTTTAATTTTATGATCATTACAGTCATTCTAGGACTATAACCTATACTTATACATAACCATAGGGACATCCCTAGACATACCATAGAAATATCTCTAGGGATCTCACTAAAGTTTTTTTGGATCCCAGTTTCCAATGGTTTATTAAACCTTTCCTCTGATACCAACTATAGAGACCCAAATCTTGACGTACATAGGCATTAAATTACTTTTACGGAATACTTAATACATAACAAAAACAGACACGAAATGACCGTAGTAGTTTAGTGTCTTTGGAAACATGGAACATAATCTTCTAATCTTGGTAAAAGATCGTCAACATATCCCATAAATATCTTCCTTTTTTTCTTACCTAAAACCTTTATTTATATCCTGGGGAAAAGAAAACATATAAAGGGTGAGATCAAATGCTCAGTAAGGGTAAGCATGGAGAAAATAAAACAAACCATATACATTTGAACTTCAAAACATGAACAGAAAGTTTAAACATCAAAATCTTGAGTTGTGAAATAAATCTTGGCAATACGTATGGCATAGATCATAAAGGAACATCAATAATGATAAAATATCATGGGAATAAAACATTTAATTGTGGAAAACCATTAAGCACATGATATGATTTCCATATTAGCCAAGGCATTGCTGCCAAGACCATCTTAGGGGATGAAGTCCCTTTCTGAATCGAGTTCACTCCTCGTTCCAGTCCTGTATCACTGAACCAGATTAACTTATCGTTCTATCCATGTCTATTTCACGAGATATAAATCTTTACCCAATGAATTGGAGGAGATATAGGTCCCACCCATCTCATAATGAAATCATTCTTACTTGTGCCACAACATGAATATAAATCATTCATCATTACCCAAAGTATAAAATGGGTTTCATAAACATCATCCCATCATAACATAATCCATACAAAAAATGGATATAATTTCATCATAATAAAAGTGAAACCATGTAAATCATAGAGACATTATACTTGAAACATACACATATGAAATAATTCTATCTTATATGGAAAATGGTTTTGATAAAACACCTGAAATGAATTCTTGAGGAAAATATCCATTCTTCTTCAAAATCAATTTATTTTCACAAAATTCCATGAAATTTTAAAAGAAAAGGATTTTTTTAAAAATAGTCATTAAATATTGTAGACTAAGATTCACGAAAATAAGGAATTATGAAACTGTAAAAATCCGTTCATTCCGTATAAGTTAAAAACCATTCTTCTCATACTTTTGCTGGAAAAGTTAAAACGTACCTCGTATGGTAAAAAAAAAGAAAGATTCCTTACATAACATTTAGTAAAATTCAAAAATGGGTAAAAAGGACTTTAAACATACATGAATCCATTTTTAGGAAACAGAGACATGAATGATAAATATAACCCCAGTAAATACTTATGAATAAACAATGTCAGATAAAAACAAGATTGGAAACGTTTTCCCTTACCTTAGGTCTGATATGATTCATACGTATTCGAACCTCCTGTATAATGATTTAAATAATGTCATTTACTTATTAAAGGGTCATATTCATTGTTATCATATCATATATGGTTCACTTATGACTTTATATTACCCATTCTTTTGTAAATTCAATGTTAAAGCAGCGTTTTGGGTAAAATTGTTTTATTTATCGTACGTGTTTGGACTTGTTGTTCTTGATATTATTTATACTTATATCATGATTTACTTACTTTAATAATGTAAATCATGATTTATATATCATATATATTCAGTATATATATATATATAATATATATATATGAATGAAATGAAATACACCGTTCATGGAGACGGTAGGCCGTACGTATGCATGAACGCTGTTTTCCTTTCCTTATTGATTTAAATGAAAGTAAGTAGATGACATATATATACATAAATCCAGTAGCTTTATCATGTCATATATTTAATTATTATTTGTTATATATACTTTATAATCATTCCTGAATGGTTAACATAGAGAATGAATCTCATCGCATCGTGGAGACGGTAATCCGTACGTACGCACGAGCGATGATATCGTTACCATAATTATTGAATTGAATTGTAGTGGATGATATAATATATCAGAATCAGTATGATGTTATAATAACTATATATAGTTATTCTTTGCACCATTATACCCATCCAAGTAAGGGGGTGGTGGAAAAACAGATTACACCACGGTGTGGAGACGGTATTCCGTACGTACGCACGCGCGATGATTTCGTTTTCCATAGGATGGATAGAAGGTGAAATGGGTTTGTTTAATATTTATAATAACATATCAGTATATTAGTTATACTGATGTTATTAATTTATAATGAAACAACTAAATAAGAAGAAGTTTAAGAAGAAATAAACTTGAAAGAATCGGTGGAAGAAATTACCTCTTCTTCGACGCACCTCTTTTAAGCTTCTTCTTAAGGCACTAGAGTTGGTATTTGGGGGAGAAAAAACCTCTATAATGTTAATAGAGAATATTATAATGTAAATGGGCAGGTTTTGGACGATCTTGAAAGCTCAAAATTGTGTAAAGAGAAGTGGGAGGAAGTTCCCTTTTATAAGGGAGGAGAGGAGCACCTTAGGAAAAGCTTAAAAGATTATTTTATAATAAAGTCATATTCGGTTTATAATGGTTCCAAAGTGACTTATTTCGAAGCTAAAGTGGGTATGGGTATGAATCCTCTCAACCAATTGGTTTTAGACAAGTTGTCATTTAGATTTAACTCCAAGTTAAATAATTTAACTTTTACCATGTGTTCTTGTTTTCTTACACTATATGGTTAATAAACATACTATAACAAGACAAACGAACCCCGAGTGGTTCATTATTAATATATATGACCTTGTATAACTCATTTGGCCTAACCTTATATTTTTAGGAATAGAATAACAATTAATTATATATATATTTTTTTAAAACTCTTTTATGTCAATTTTGACACTATTTGGTAATTGATTTTTGTGAAAATCATGACAGCATGATTCGTTCGAAAAAAATTAATTAAATCAAAACTAACATGTCCTAGTAACCTAAAAATTAGTTTAATTCATATAAAGTCTCAAATTAAATTTATTTGGGTATTTATAACATCAATTATGTTAATATTTCATTAATAAGGTAATTACTGCAACATCATTGTGTCATAAATAAATTAAATTATTTAATGTCTAAAAATTATGACTAAAATACCATTATGTAGGAAATATTTTTATATTTATAATGACTATTTATATTTAAATTTATCTTATGTATAACCCTATATTAAAAATGTTTTAGTTATTAAACTTTGATTTTAACTATTTTAACTATTCTTTAAATAAAATAATAATAAATGTCCTCATCTAATCCAAGTGAACCTAAAGGGTAATATTTTAATCCTAAGGTTGTTTTTGGTCAAATTACACTTATCCAATAGAATTAGGATATGTGTTAGGGTAATAATAATATCATTTTTACTGATAATTACCATATTTACTTTTAATCGTGATAAATAAAAGTAAAAAGTTACTATTCACCAAAAATTATTTTTATCTTATTGAACCACATTTTACTCCTTGATATTAACTATGTCTCTCAGATTTTCGAAATTCCACTCATAGAAGTGGTAAATTCAAGTTTTATATAAATTTTCAAATTCTCCTTAGAGGTGGGTAAAAGACGGTGAAAAGTTCAATAAAATTTTTATATATCTAAAATTATTATAAAATGAATCCAATGAATTAAATTGAACTTATATAGGTATTATGTATCAATTTTTACCTAAAATAAAATTTAAATAAAATAAATTATTATTTAAATAAAAAGTCGGTTTTAGACAATAACTCAGTGTTTTCACTATTCATCAAAAATTGAAAGTTTTCAGAAAAATACCAAAATTTCACCCTAGGCTAATTTCGATATTTCGAATTCAAAAATGAAGTCCATTTTGAAAGATTAAATTTATAAAATTTTAAAAAGTGGGTATTACTATTCATAACAGCTAATTCATAATAATATTATGATAATGTCTCATTTAGTGAAACTCGGTATTGCATACTACACACGCTATCGAAGAAGGTCTTAATTGCGTGTAATGCAAGCCATGTCAGGGATGCGTGTAGTGAAATCCTCGTTTGGTGTTGCGTATAACATAATCAAAACTTATTTCATTTATACATTAAAAAAAATTATACTTAATGTTGCGTAGAATAATTTTCACAAAACGAACATGAAATTGTGTGTAACATGAGCCACAAATAGTGTTTCATATACTGAATGCTAATACGGTGTTGCGTATTGTACAAGATAATCTTGATGTAGTGTATAATAGAAGAAATCAATGAAAATAATATATCTCATAAAATCTTGTGGTGCTATAGTGAGCCTGGGACAAAATGACTGTGCCCGAACCTTTGTAATCCACAGCTAGTGAAGTTTAGTGGAATTTGGTACGACTGACAACCTGTCGGCGTATTCTCTTTGGACGTATCCCTTAGTGGTGAACCAAGTAAAAAAGTGACATGTCATCTATCTGCATGTGAATGTTTTCTTTCTGATCATACATGTTTAACATGTTCCTACCAACGTGGGAATAAGATCCATCACATTAAAAGAAAAAGTTGTCACCCTGATTCACCCCTCCCCTCTCAGGGTGTCCCAGGGTCCTATAGTTACATGACCCTAAGTGGTTTTAGTTTATTGTGAATTATTCAAGGAATACTTAGTTTAATGACCATGAAAAGTTAGGCCATGGGCGTGCTAGCCTTAATGTAAAATTAAAGGTGGATGGTGATCATAAATTGGACGATGGTGGAAAGGTGTGGGGAACCTTTTAGTGATTAGGGAATGGAAAAATGGTGTTGACCCTTGGGGTTATAACATGTGTTGTTTAGAGAAGGGGACGCTTTGGAATATGGTCAATTGTGGATTTTGATAAAGAAACAACTGCATCATTATATGATTGGTGGGTAAGATTAGGTCTATATGATATGATGAAAATATGATAGAGGGATCAGCACATTTTGGATATTTAATGATAATTATTTCATGTCAGATATGAGCTTTTATCCATTCTGTAAATTAGTGATGTGGACATTGGGTTTCTTGAAACACTAAGGGGCCATGTTTCCTAGTGTCATGTATAAGGAATCAAGAGAGTTACCTCTATTTTATAAGTTGGTAACCAATGTGATTTTTTGTCTATAGTGGGATCAAGTAGGACCCTTGGTGGGATAGAGTGTAAAAGTTTCATGATGGTGATAATGGTTGCAAATCCTATGTTGGATCCATCGGGACTGAGTGTAAAAAATCAAGTAATCATTAGTGTTGGGTAATGTCTTCATTGAGAACCATATTATCATAAGATTATAAAGCAGGGATTAGGATGTGAAACCTATTCAAGGAATAAAAGTAGGGATCATGAGTGTCAGTATTTGATTGATGGTGGATATTGGGAAGATTTTTTCTCACGGATCAAAGATAAGTTGAATTATATGGTAGGGATAATGCCAAAGATGATCAAATCACGGGGCACTTATTCATGATAGTTTTGGTAGATTTTAGGAGTGATGTGTTGATGGAACCAGATGATGTTGTGGTTTTGTGATGCCAATTGGATGTGAGAGGATGAGTAATGTGTGATGGGTGGGGGGATACCCAAATATCGATATCATTTGATGGGAACTAGGATGAGAATGTAAGTTTGGTTACTGATAGCCATTGGATATAGGATAATGGTTAGGTGTTATGACTAGGTTTATGTTTCAATATTGGATATAATATCAAGAGTTATTTGGGGGATGTTGTTGAGAATAGATGCGTGAAACTTAGGTGTGTTTTCAATGTGGGTTATATACTAGTCTAGAATAGTGAGGAAAATTGATGGTGTGTGATATAGGTGAATTGGGAATTCAAAAATTTCATTGTAAATAGGGTATCTTCATGGAGTTGTTGGAAATAACAGGCAATTAAATGCATGGTATAGTGATGTTTTGCGTAGTAGAGATGGTTTGGGTATGTTTTAAGCATTACTATTACTAGTGGGAGATGTATTATTTGAACCATACATAGAGACTTAGTGATAGATATGGTAATTGAATGATGAATGAGTAGAATTATCATCTATAATGAGCATTATGGTGGGGCGGTTGTTATGACATGCATCATATGAGTAGGTGAAATCTAGAGAAATTTGAATATTATTCACAGAGTGGGAGAAACTTAAAGAATTGGGGTTCACATAATGAATTTGGGGATTATAAAATATTTATTATTTAGTTTTTGAAGTGTTCAAATGCTCTAAAAGTGTTGGGGTGGTCAGATGAAGGCTATAGGAGAATTTTGGAAATTTCCAAAAATTTCAAGTTTTTGAAAATTTAACTAAATATTTTGAATAAGAGTTTTTTCTACAGAGTAATAATTTTTATAGGGATGTTTAAAGAATTTGGATAAATCTATATATCTACCTATATATTCCTAATATTTACCCTATGTAGGGTTTGGAAAATTGACTAAATGCTAGGAAGGGCACACTGAGTACATAAGGTTCACTCATTTCTTGCGTAAGAGTCATCTGGGGTTGAGTCATGAAATTTGGATAAGAATCAGAGTTACATTGTATATGTAATATTATTTGTTTTGGATAAGTTTCATGTTTAAATGTAAAATAATTGTGCATAATAATAACTTCCCCACACATAAAAGTGACTCTATGAGGAGTTAGTAAAGTGAAAAAGATAACTCATAAGGGTAACTCTTGTGTTCCCCTTTTTATATATATAAATCAATATTAAGTAAATCGGATACATAAGAGTAACTCCTAGCATGTGTAAGAATCAACTTTTTATAAGAGTCATTCTATGAATGGTGGAAAATGGATAAGTGTATTCATTAGAGTATTTTGGAAGCCACCTTGTATATGTAAGGGTCTTTCCACAATCGTGTATGATGCATAAGAGTATTTTTTACTTGAGTATAAGATTCATCCTGTGTTGGGAAGTAGAATTTGGCTAAGTCTGTAAGTGTTACCTATATATTTTAGGGGATTTTTTTTGAAATGGATAATAGATAAGTGTAAAAACCCATATATTTGCCAGTTGGGAAAAGTTTATTTTTTAGTTTTAGTGGCTTGTATGGGATAGAATGACCATTTTACCTAGATTGATGATATCATATAATTTTTATCAGTACACCATTTGTATCATAATATGGCTTTCACCATAGGAATGGAATTTGGTGGAATTTTGAGTTTCTTGAATTTTGGCATAATAATTAATAATTAATTTATTCATGTGGGTCCAGATGGTGTTACCTTCAGAATGGAGTGTCATATTGGGATTATGAATTTTCAATTCAGTCTAAAATATATGGGGGTTGGTGTATAGAAATTACACTTGGGGTAAACATTCCTCGGGTCTCCGGACTTGGGATGCACATTTTAAATTGTATTTTAATATAATATAATAAATAAAATAAAATAAAATAAAATAATTAGAAACCCCCAATTTCCTTCCTACACATGATTTTAGAGGGCGGGGCGAGGGGGGGGGGGATCCCCATACATGTGATAGCTGGACCAAGAGGTAAGGGGGAGTGAGGCTCCATCAGACTTCATCCATGTTGGTAATTGAGGCCAAATCGAGGTGCAATGACATTCACACATGGATTCACAGCTAAAGCTTCACTGTTTTCCCCATGAGGTAGGTTTTTTATGTCTTAAACCCTGATTCCAATATTGTTTTTGTTTTTAAATTTTTTTATTCCATATATGAGTTGTTATGGACCTCGTGTGTTCTATTTGGGGTTATTTTGGGTTAAATAGGGGTTTCAAGAGGATTATAAAGGTTATCCATTCAGAAAACCCAATTACACGAGGTATAGTTTCAATAACACATGCCATTTGTTCTTTCTATTTGGGGAAGATGATTTTTTTGGGATTTTATTCCATGTATTCAGTGTGTATGTTTTGTAGTGAAACATGGCCATGTGGCCAGGTACTTGGCCAAAGGACACATGTTAGGGTGACATGGAAATGCAGTAGTACATGTACATACACCATGTGATCCCTATCTATATAGTATTATCTGGACAGACCGTGAGTGTACGTTGGCCATGTTGAAGTACAGGGTTAGGTTTAAGGTTTTGGAGTACACATCGTGTAGTTAGGGTATACGTCGGGTACTTCTCCCTTATTACCCATTTGATGATTTTTCTTGATTTTGTGTCCTAGATCCATAATCAGACATAATAAGAGTACATTTGTAGAAATTTTCCATATATAACATGATGGAAGAACTCTTGGGGTGTTTTGAGGAATTCAAAGTGGCTGTTCTGGGTGAACAAGTTATTTTGTTGAGGTTAACTCCAGTAATATAATTCATTGGTATCTTGAGAGTGATACATGTGATGAGACCCATATAAGGGTCATGATAATGGTTTAAGGATAGGGAGTGAGATCTCTAAGGTCCCAGACTAGTGTATCTTTGTAAGATCCCTAGCTCGCGGGACTGGGTTTTGACTCATGGTGGTGGATTGGTTGGGTGTTTAGGCTAGCCTAGAGTGACCTGGAAATGGGATGGGTATGAGGCCACCTCCCTCATAAGGTTTGAACTTTTTAACAGGTTAGGCCATTATATGTTAGAGGCTTAGTTATGGAATATGTTACCCTTGAGAGTTGTGTGTTATCTTGAGAGGCTAGTTGTGACTAAGGATCCCAAGAGGGATTCCTCCACATTGGATTGACCCAGAAGATCCCAATAGGGAAGAATCTACTTGTGTTGTGCATATAAGGATCCCCACAGGCATTCCTTTACTTAAAAACTGATCTTGGAGACCCTAGGGGGTTCTCAAGTGTTGAACGACCCTGAGCAGGTGTCTATGTTTGGTAGAGACCTTTATGGGGGTCACTTAGAAACCAACCCGATGTGTTTTCCTGGTGCGGATGAGATGATGATGAAATGTATGGGTTATCATGTTTAAGTTGTACATTTGTTTATCACCTTGAGGATAATGTGATATGTTTAGGATTCCATGGATATAGAGTTGGGTAAATAGTCGGGCTACTATATTTTGGAGCTGGTTATGATTGGAGTGTCTATAGACATTGGGGTTGGTGGTTGGAGTTTCCTTGGATTTGGATCTCGATATATGATCGTGGATTCCATGAATTTGTATAAAAATTTATGATAGGGAATAAAATGGATTTGGATCTCTAATGATGAGTATTTATTAGGTTCCTTCCCTACATCCATAAAGATGTTGATAGGGGATACTGCGGATTTTGGGCATGGATAATAGAACTATAATGTCCCAAAGTGTTATAAATAAAACTTCCCTTTATTGATTTATTTAAATGTCTCATCATGAAATATGTTTATAGAAAACACATGCACTTATTTTGTTTTTTATATCCTATTGGATTTAAAATACAATTAAAAATCATTGCCATTGATATTATAGCCATTGAACATTGATCACATGATTCAAATAAATATAGGGTTTTAGAAAAAATCAATTGCCATAGAAAATGAAAGTGATGACTTTAACTAGTGATATTATACTCTATACAATCCATTTATTGGATATTACCATGGAGACAAAATTTTTGGGATTTTCCCTTTACAAATCCAATGTTGAGATCTAACAACTTAAGCCTGAGTGAAACCGTTTATGAGAGAAGTTCAAGCTCATCAAGATCACAATCCACACCATGTTCGCAGAACCACCCCAGGAAAATCCCACCATAATGCATCTTAATCTTAGGGAGTTTTCTAGTGTATTAAAGTGATATGTATCAATACCCTATAAATATGAATATATACTTTTTCTTGTATATAATAATGAACATATTTTCATTGTATTATTAGTTCTTTGTAAATGATTTTAATTTTGATACGATAAAGAATAAATTTTATTTTTAGTGATTATTCAAATTCAATTAATTAATTTATGAATTAATTTATTTTTTAAATAAATAATACTTTAAATAATTTTTATAAAAAATAAATGATCATATAATTTTTATGATGTCAAATATAATTTTTATAAGGGTTCAAAAACTGTTATTGTCAACAAACCCAATATTTCTTAATAAATACAGATTATATTTTGAATGTACAAATTCCCATATTTAAAAATTATTTTGATAAATTTTTTATTATATTTGGAATCAGAATTTTGAAATTATCCAAGGGTTATTTTTTCATAATTTTCTAAGACTGTCCAATTTTTGGGTAAAAATTAAATACCATTTAAATATACTTTGTGTATTATAACTACATAATGACCCAAAAGTTATGTTATAATTACTATAAATGGGATCCAAGACCAAATATATGTTTAATTTTAAAATAATGTGATTTTATGTTTGTTTTATTTATTTTTTAAATCCATTATGAATCCTGCAAAACTTAAAATATATTTTATGGTTTTAAAATCCTTTCTTTAAGAGTGGGACTCACCACCACATTTTTTTTGACAAACTGAGATATGGGTTGGTCTCCCAGCCCATATACCTAAATTTTATTAAATAAAACAAGAGTTACAGTTAACATATGAGGTGTAATGAGCTTACACTGGCAGAAAGTTAGAGAAAAAAATGATCTTTAAAGCTAGGTAAGGAAAAAACGATGTAAGAGCACACCAACTTCTTGGGCTTGAACTTCCTTTGCCAAAAATGGATCTTTAAATCAACTTCAAGAAAACAAAGCCTCATTACAGCTATAGGGGATGATCCTCAATCTATATAATGAGCAGTGTTGGGTACCACATCATGCCCCATCACAATTTTCAGAATTTTTATCACCAACTGCATTCCTATATGGGAGGTGTTCTACTACTTGATAACCAATTCTGCGACCTTTATAATCACTTTCAGCACTCCCATTTGTTAAAAACCATGGAAAAAACTATGTCATGGTTTGTAGTTTTGGATATTTTAATATGTAGAGTCCAAAACCTAAATAATAAAGTAATCTTCTTCTTTTCCAATTTAAACCCACTACAGATCCCATTTATCTTCACTCAATCATCTTGGAGAATGACCAAACTATTCCCTCCAATCTATGGAGTCCTCCCAAGGAACCCCCAATATCTCAAGAGTCCCCTCCCAATATTTTGGAGTCACACACTCAAGTATGTGATCCCCACCTTCCTCTCCTCTATTCGAATTCAAGAACCTTTGTTTGAATTAGTTATTTTAATTTTAATTGGTTATATTTTCATTCATTTATAGTCATTAAATTAATGTCCAATTAATGATATTTGAATGAAGTATCATTTATCCTCCATCATTTGGACCCTTACCTAAGTCATTACTATGATGAAACTTCATAAGGGTTCCTCACCTTCTCTTCTTTATTCAAATGTATTTTTGAAATTATGCGTTATATTTCCATTTACTTATATTGGGCGATGTATTTACATGTTCCTATTACTGCCCATTTTATTTACAAATGATGATAGATCCCTTTTTATCTCATCAACCATTTTTATGAATTTTTATGTAACACCATTACGCTACAGAAATTTCACTGTGCTTTTCCATGCCAAAACATTTGTGTATTGAATACCATACCCATTTTTCTATAAAAGGTATTCATGTTTATGCACATATAATTATTTATTAAGGAATTACATGTATGTATTCCACATTCTTTGATCACAGAATAAATTACAATGATGAATGAATCCATGTTGTATGAATATGTGGCACACTCAAGCATGATAATGAAATGAATATGACGGGTGCACCCCAATAGAACTCCAATGCATTGGGTAATGTATAGTATCATGATATGTCACATTGGGTTAGGGAGTGAACCTGATTCCTTTATGGGACTATGTCCCCCATGACGTTTTGGTAGGGTTTTCCTTCAAATGTGTGTAGGATTTAGTGTTTTACATTGTTTCTAATGTTCCCATGTTATGATTATGATGATATATCATGACTTATTATTATTGTTCCTTTTATTTCTCATTGATATGATTATTGTCTAATATGATTCAATTATGGAATTTTTCTTCGCTTATTGGGATTTATAGCCCACCCTTTTCTTATGTATAACCCAAGCTATCCCTTGCACCTTTATGTTTGATGGATTATTTTTTTCATGTTAAAAAAGTTTTCAATAAAGATGTTATATTCCCCATTTTATGTTGTCATTTAATGTACCTAATTCCTAGAGACACTAGATTTATCCATCATTTGGGTTGTATTAAGTGCATTCTTTTGTAATAAATCATCTATTAATGTGTAATAAACAGAATGGTTGTTATGGTTTGTATTAGAGGAAATTTTTATATATTTTAAGGATTAAGATTAGAAAAATCTAGTGAAAGCCTTAGGAATATGAATAATTTGAAGAAAAAATCCATAAATTTTGGTTAATACTGAGTAAGTGGTTTATCAAGAAAATACATCCCTATTTGGATACTATAAGTGGACATGGTTCTGGCCCAAAATGTAACTTAGAGCAACAACTCTGACAAGGTGTATCAGTTCTAACCCAGGGTGACCTAGTATACGACAACATTCCATACTTCTCACATGGTTTGACACTCCTGGGGTACATTATTTTTTCAATTCATAATCTCATTATGAACCATTGTTAAGGGAATAAAAAATTCCCATGAAAATATATGTCAGTAAATAAAATATCGATAACATATATTGAAGCCTAAAAATTCATAAGTTAAAGAAATAATTTTAATTTATAAGTTATCACATTAATGTAATTGTATTTCCCTTTATGTTTATAAAAATATAAAGATACTCATCCCTAATTTCCCCTATATTATAGCCAATGTCCGAAAATAAGAGGGAACGAGTAAAAAATATATGCGACGGGAAATGTGATTACTACCACAACTAGATTCCAAACTAGATGGGAGACGGAATCAATAAAATTATAATGATACTCTCTCAGATTAATTAGGTTCTAACTGGAAACCTATATCAATAGGAGTTCCCAAATCCTCCTAATAGAGAACAAGATACAATTGAGAGCTTCAAGTGATAAAGACCTCCTACTTTCAATGGATCATTGAATCCCTAAATTGCGGAACAATGGATCAAATCAATTTTGAAGATCTTCTCTATATTTTAATGTTATAAGAAAGGGAAGGTTCTACTGGCCATTTATAATATGGAGGCCGAAGATGATCAGTGGTGGGTAGTGATAAAAAATATGAAGCCAGAGGAAAATAAAAATGTGATGGAGTGTAAGAAATTTTTAAAAATGTTTTTTGATAAATATTTTTCAAGAACTCTCCAACATAAAATATAAATGGATTTCTTCACACTCAATTAAAAATAATTCGAATCTATTAGGGAATATGGAGAAAAATTTACAAGACATTCATGATATTCTTCTTGTTTTGTTGTTACCCTCGAATGCAAGGTTGTCTGCTTATTTGGTAAGCTAAAACCTAGTCTAAAAAAATCCCTTGCCATCCATGACTTTGATAGCTATAAAGAAATTTTATGATGTGCCCTCAAAGTAGAAATAAAGATCAGTGAATCCCAAGTTTATCATGGGGATAAGAAGTGAAAATAAGAGTTTCATTATAGTGGTTTTATGGAGAAATATAATGGTAATAAGAAATTTCTGCATCCCACTTGTCATAGGAACAAAAATAAGCCCTCGAGAAATTTCGAAAGGGGGGAAAATAAACACTATAGGTATAGAAAATAAGGAAAATTAGATAGAAATTGTTGAAAGGAGAAACCCACTAATGAAATGGAGGAAAGGACTATTCTATTCAACCTTTAGAGTATTTATTATTTCTCAACTATAAGGAACCATGACACTTTGCAAACCAATTCCCTAATCGATGTGTTTTCGGAGACAACCAATAATATCCAAGGTAGCAAGGGTAATCTTTTTCCATCACAACCACTGAGGTGGATCCTGAAAATGATGTTGTGATAGTTAAACTAGTTATTCATTCAAGAATAGATTATATTGATTTTTATTATAGTTATATTCATTCCTTCATAGTATAAAAGTTTAGTATAATTATTCAAACACCACCACAAATCATGGAAGTAGATCTATCAGTGAAAATGAAAAATGGTGAAATTATTTCATCCCATTTATATATCTCATCCACTGTCATTTTTTTGGGATGAACTTCCAAAAAACACTTTTCATACTTCCTTTTTTTGTAATTTGATGCAATTCTCGTCATTGATTGACTTTCCCCATATAGAGCCAATAGAAATTTCCATGAGAACGAAATCAATCTCTGCATTGTAAATAAACCACTTATTTTGTACAAGTGCAAGGAGGAGGATGAATCTTATTTAGAATCATCATATCAAGAATGTATATTATTTCCCTATGAAAAAAAATATATATTTTATATGATTGGGTCTATGGAAAGAACCATCTTTGATGACATGCCTATTGTGAGGTCACACAATGATGTATTTACCAAGGAATTGTATGGTCTTCCTCATCTCCGAGAGGTTGAATTTTCAATGAATATTATACCTAGGGAATTTCCAATATCCAAGAATTCATATAGAATGGTTGTTGTGAAACTTATGGAGGTGAAGAAACAACTATGGTAGAATCTGTATAAAGGGTTCATACACCCATGTGCTTCAGCATGGGGTGCACCAGTCCTCTTTCTCAAGAAGATAGATGGGTCAATTAGAATTTTCCTTGATTATTGTGAGTTCAATTTGATGACGATAAAGAACAAGTATCCTCTACCTTAGATTGATGTCTTGTTGGATCAGCTATGTAGAACACAATACTCCTCTAAGGTGGATCTGTGGTCAGTATTTTACTAAGTTAGGGTAAAGAAGAGGCATATCCCAAAGACTTATTTTCATACAATGTAAGGGATATATGAGTAGTTCATAGTAAATTCATTCAGACTCACTAATGCTCTATAAATGTTTATGGACTTGATGAATAGAGTATTTATAGATTACCTCAACAAATTAGTGGTAGTATTTATAGATTATATTCAAATATACTCTAAATCAAGGATGATCATGAGGAGCATCTAAGCACTATTCTAAAGACCCTATTAAAGTATAATCTCTATGACTAGTATAAACAAATTTGAGTTTTGGTTGAATAAGTCTCTTTCTTGGGGTGTATCATCATATGAAATGGGATATCTATGTACCATTAAAAGCTAGAATTAATTTAAGTATAGCTAATTCCAAAATTTGTGATATCTTTCCACAGATTCCTCAAGTTATCTATGAATCATCATCTATTTTTGATAAATTTACGATGATTTTAAAACCCCCTCTTACCATGAAAACATGGAAGGGAGTCAAGTTTTATTGGAATGAATAATGTGAAGAGAAGGTTCGTGTGGTTAAAAAAGAGGGTCATCACTATGCTTGTGCTCACACTACCCAAAAGTAGAGACCTCTTCATAGTATTCAGTGGTGATTCGAAGAAGGGTCTGGGATGTGTGTTAATTCATAATGAAAAATTCATATCCTGTACTTCAAGGTAGTTGAATGTTCATTAGAAAAACTACCCCAAGTACGATCTGGAGTTATCAGATGTAATTTTCATTGAAAATATACTGGAATTATCTTTATGTTGAGAAGTGTGAGATATTTAAGGATCAAAAACCCCTCAATTATTTATTCACATAGGAAGAGGTGAATATGCACTAACGAATATGGTTAGAGTAGATCAAGGTCTTTGAATGCCCAATCTAATACCATCCTAGTTAAGCGAATAAAGTGGAAGATTCTCTAAGAAGAAAGGACCTTGAATCATTATCAGTGATGATAATTGAGAAACATCCAATATTCTTAGACTTGAAAAATATGGACACGAGAATCATAAAGGAATGAACATAATCAATCCTTTGGAAAATGATTTCTCCACCATCTATTTTGGAATGGTTAATGGATGAACAAATAAATGATATGTAAATTCATAAGAAGGTGGAATCCATGTGAAATGGGAAGTATTAGAAGTTTAAAATTGATGAATAAGTAATTGTAATATTTATATAAAGAGTATGTGTTACATTAAATCCTGAGTTAAAGAATGAACTATTAGATGATACACATATTTCAACTTTTTCAATTCACTCAGGAAGTTCAAAGATGTATCAAGATCTCTATGAGAACTATTATGGGAAACTATTAAGAAAGAGACCATTGAATATACATTAAAGTGACTAGAATTCCAACAAGTGAAGAATGATAGGCAGGAGTATAAGGGGATAATGCATTTATACCCATACCAACATGGAAGTGGGAGAACATTACCATGGGATTTTTCACCGAAATCCTAAAGATATTGAGGGGAAATAATTCTATATGGTTTTTTGTTTATAATCTCACAGAGATATCACACTTTATAAAAAATTTTAAGGTCTTATAATTGGATCAACTTGCACAGATATACATTAGAGAAGTGGTAAGGCAGCATGGAGTACCACTATTGTTTGTATCTAATCAAGATCTGATATTTACCTCCAAGTTATAGAAAAGTATCCAATATTCTATAAACACTGAGATGAACTTTATAAAATCATATCATCATCAAAATGTTGGTCAATTTGAGTGGATTATCCAAAGAATAAAAGACATGTTGTGATCTTGTTCTATGCACTTCAAAGGAGGATGATACCAATATCTTCCCCTCGTTGAGTTCTCATACAACAATAATTTCCAATCAAGAATCCAAATGAATCCCTATAAAGCCCTTTATGGGGAGAGGTGTAGAATGCCTGTAGGTTATGATGAAGTTGAGGAACAAAAATTCACAGGACCTGAAATGGTCGAGGGAATGGTGGAAAAGATTAAGACAATTTAATATATCATAGTAAAAAAAGAGATATGCTAAAAATAATCGATGATACCTGGAGTTTGATATTGGAGACATGGTATTCCTATGGATAACTCCATGGTAGAAAGTGATGAGATTTTGGAAGAAGGGAATGATTATTGTAATGTACATCAACCCCTTTGAGATCCTTGATCACATTAGAGTGGTGGTCTATTGACTATCACTCCCACTGAACCAATATCAAATACCCGATGTATTCCATGTATCCATATTGAGGAAGTACATACTAGACCCTCACATGTACTCAATCTAGGGGTGGTACCATTGGGGAATGAACATTCATACAAGGAATAGATAGTGAAGATTTTAGATCATAGAGAAAAAGTTATACAAAATAAGACAATGCAACTTGTCAAAGTGTCGTGGAGAAACCAAAATATTGGTGAAGAAATGTGGGAACCAGAGGATGTGATGAAGCAGAGTTACCCTCATCTATTTTAATGTGTGAAATAAAAATTTCGATGGCGAAATTTATTAAGGGGGGAGATTGTAAGGACCCAAACTGTTGAAAATAAAATTCCCCTTTATAGATTTATTTAAATGTCTCATCATTAAATATAGTTATATAAAACACATTCACTTATGTTGTTTTATTACATACAATTGGATTAAAAAGACCATTAAGAATCATTACCATTGATAATATAGACATTGAACAATGATCATGTGATTAGTATAAATATAGGGTTCTAAAAAATCCATTTGACATGGAATAATGAGGTGATGACATGAACCTGTAGGATTGTAACATCCCAACCTGACATATCATTAGACCAGTTCCTAGACCAGTGGGTCACATGGCCTCAAGTGAATCTCCCCGTATGCCTTGATGATTCCGAATAGTAGCGAGAGTCCCGAGAGAAGATAGTGGGGAGACTATACCCTTTTATCAGAAATGAACAATGGTATATCAGAGTAAATAACAATTCAACAATGAAAGCAGTAAACATCAATGATAAAGGAGCATAAGACATATTCCTATATAACTAAACAAAAGTGTCCAATACTAGTTTATAAAAGAGATGAATGCATTACATGGTAAAGATACTTGACAGAAAGTAGTAAAAAACACGAGGGTCTACAAAATAGAACAGTAATGAAGAAAAGATAGAAAATTCCCATGAGAAATATCCACAAGAATCCTGAGCTTCAGCTCGGTCCTTTTCTCCTAAGTCTAGGTACCAGAACATTACAACAAGCAATCAACCATGGTCCATAGTCTAATAAACAAGAGAGTCTAATCAGGTACTAAGGTTACCAAGTAGGGTGTGAGATAAAATATACGTAGTCCGGAACCCACATTTTCAAGACCAATCCCGTGAAATATAAATTAGACAGTGTGAAGGTATAATAGAATAAAAAAAATAATGAAAGAATAAATACACAACCGTACAGGTTCCTAAGGGATACCTGACGACGATACCTGCTTCAACCCATGGATGTTATGTCTTGTCATATCAAATCATATATATATATATATAATAACAGAATATATATATATATATATAATAGATATATATATATATATAATAACAAATATATATATATATATACGTAGATAGATGTATGTTGGGGTGGACTGGGACTTACCTCAGCCATCCAATTCTAGGAGAGCTCTCATGGTCTACCCCAAACCCAGGTCCAAGATACCTTAGTCTCTTGGCCTCCAAGCATCATAATTAGACTGGGGTGACTCAAGACATACCACCCCCATTCAATCCTTGGAGAGATCTCATGGTCTGTCCCTCACCCAATTCCAAGATCCATCACTGTCTCTTGGCAGTCTCAAATTTAATATATACTAGGGTGGATCGGGACGTACCACTGCCATCCAATTCCAAGGGAGCTCTCACGGTATACCCCTAACCCAATACCTAGATCCATTTCCATCACTTGGAATTCTCGCATTAGATATAAGCTGTGGTAGATCGGGACATACCACCACCTTCCAATTCTAGGGGATATCTCACAGTCTACCCCCAACCAAGGCCCAAGATCACTTACCGTATCATGGCCTTTAGGTGCGTACAAGGCATAATTGATCAAATAATTCAATGCAAGATGAATTAACCTCTCATTCATCCCATTAACCCAACTTAAGCACATATAAATAGTCATGTACAAATTTATACTTAAGGCACCCCATATTAAGAAGTTTAATTAAAACATTAAAATTAGATTGATGAAATTTAATTCATTACATGAGGCCATGAACTATTGTGCATAAAATTAGCCATATTATATTTCTTTTCAAGGAATATTTTTGTCTAAACTCTTTAATACAGTCAAACATCTCATTATGGATAAACCATTTATTGAAGGTATGTCATTTAGTGTGGGTCATCCTTCACATGGTCATTTCACCCAATTTTCCTAAAAATGGTAAATTGGTTCAAAGTACAAGTTTTAAAGAAATAAAATAAAATTATTATCCTTAAAGAAAGCTACCATATTTCATAATCCATTATATACATTATGTTGATCTTTACTAAAACATTTATCTCATTAAGTCATAGAAACTAATTTTCATGGGATCAAGTGTAAGGAGTACTGTCATGGAAATGTGGCATGTGCCGACTTAGGAAAATGAAATATAAAGGGGCCAAGAACCCTAACATGACATTTAACAATTATAATCTCATGTATAATGAAATAGTGAGGAATTAAAGTAGGAAAGCATAAAAGTCTACCACTACTTTTTTAGAATGAAGGTTACACCCCTTCGTTGTAGGGATTTTATTATAAAATCATGACTTTGTTCAACTAAAAAACCATTTATCTTTTTTTAGAATTTCATTAACATTATCCAAGGGAGAATTAAATACACGAAACAATACTAAATTAATTAAATATTAGAACTATGTGATAAGAAATTTGATTAATTCATTACTAAAATTAAAGGGGAATGGAAACAGATCCTACCTTGAGGAGTAACCGACCTACACCTGGCACTTGACATATTTATCGATGACCACCAGTAATAGCTCCACACGTGCACACACAAACCTTCATACATACATACATACATACATACATACATACAAACAAACAAACAAACATACATACATACATACATACATACATACATACATACATACATACATACATACATACATACATACATACATACATACATACATACATACATACATACATACATACATACATACATACATACATACATACATACATACATACATACATACAAACATACATACATACATACATACATACATACATACATACATACATACATACATACATACATACCTACATACGTACATACATACATACATACATACATACATACATACATACATACATACATACATACATACATACATACATACATACATACATACATACATACATACATACATACATACATACATACATACATACATACATACATACATACATACATACATACATACATACATACATACATACATACATACATACATACATACATACATACATACATACATACATATCCCTTAACCCAACGCACGTGTTCCTTGCACCGTGAGGGAATATGTAAATAGAAGATATATATTTATATATATTCATACCTGAGTACATGCTTGCATTCCCTCAAGATTGGTCAAAACCCAGTACACACATTCATAAAAACTATAAATTAATGCGGTCAGGACTAACACACCTCAAACTAGTTTCCATGGAATCATAAATTATGAAACCCCAAATATAAACTATGTTACATTGAATAAAAAAGTAAAAAATCACCTTAAACTAGTGGTGGTGAAACCAATTGAGCCGAACCACTTCACCTTCAATGACGATTGTTGTAACAAGAAAGAATATGTCCTAAGGGACCATTCACAAAACCCTTGAACCAAATAAAACCAAAACAGAAATAAACCATAACCCTAGTGTGTTTATTCAAATGAAAATAAGGAAAATGGAGAACTGAAAATTAGACGAAAATAGAAGAGGAGGGAGCACATAGGCTTACCTTGAATAATCAGAGAAGATATCGGAATAAATGATCGTTGAAAAGCGATCTGAGAGGAGGCTGAAAGGGGGTGTCATTGTATGTAAAAGGGGAACCCACTTGGGATGTCACATGGGTATGGAGAGAGAGAAGGGTGAGGGAGTGTTTTATGTTTTTATTTTATTTTAATATAATATAATTTGATTTTAAAACTAGGCGAACGACACGGTTTTACCCACATGGTTTTCCAAACTGTGCGCAAACCGTGCAGTGAACTACACTAGGCTACTGCTTATAAAGCATACCGTGGGGGATAAGTGTATAGTTTGGAAAATTGTGTGCAACCTATGTGAAAATCCTATGACTCTGCTGCAGAAGTCTATACGGTTTCCTACATTGGGCCGAACGGTTTCAGAAAACTGTGCACCCAGTGCAGACCCCATAAAACTAGACTTTTCTGGGTCTGGAACTCCTGAAACTCCTAAAGACACCTATAGAACTTAATGGGCCTTCAACCAAGTCCAAAAAATGGTTGTGAAAGGTTCCAAATCTAGAAACTATATTCCAATGCTCAATTTTAAAAACTGCCCATTCATTAATTGAAAACGTTCAAAAACCTACACATATTTGTCTGGTTAAAAAAGCCGATCGTTACAACCTTCCCACCTTAGAACTTATTGTCCCTAAGAAGCATTCAGAAATAATGAACACATCACCTAACCTACAGGGGTCTTGAATATTCATTCAAATAGTTGCGTTGCATTCCCAAACACCCAACACACCCTTAAGCATCCATTTCAGTAAGTAGCACTTAAGACATTTAGAACTTGATCCAATGCTAGTTCTCCTAACAAAACATCGAAACACCTCTCTCCTAATCCCATTACCTAGAGACAAAATCCCATAATCATCTCATCAAGAAACTGGCCCAAGGTACTACTCACCTTAGGCTATAATGTTAAGTGGCCAATTCACAACTATGACTCAAACCACGTCAGAATTAACTTATAAGCATGACTTTAAGTGTTACAACGATTCTCATGGTTTGAATATGAACTTACCAAATGTTCGATCCACCATTGAACTCATGCTTGGTTGATCCATCTTATCATCAAATGCCTCAGCCGATATGTAAAACACTCACCTCCACTTGTAGACCTGATAGAAATATTCCATCATGACTATGTGTAAAATTAGGGGAACAGCAAGCTGACCCACTTCAGCTGACCATTGAAGAAGGCGATTGGATTAGATGACCATAAAATTTTAAATATAACTACGATGCCTTATCCAAAGGTAACTCACATTCACTAGGAACAATCCACGAAAGTACATAATCGAATTCTGGTGATGTTCCTGACCAAATGATGAAGTAAACCATGCATCTTGCATACAACACCGAAGGAGAACAACCCAATAAGCTCAACATATTTTAATACTTCAACATACTGTAAGACTGATTCTCTATTAGGGAATCAAGTAAGAAGACAAGATAATGGACATGCTGGTCAATTAAAAGAATACACTAAGAGGATTGAGATGATTTCCATTCAATCACACCTGACTACTAGAAGGAAGAAAGGTCGAACCACCACTAATTGAATACAAAGAATGGATTCGACTTCACCTATCGATGAACCATAATTAACCAAAAAAATGACTTTACCATGTTAATGAATTCTATGACTGATCAAGTTTACCCAATAAAGTCTATCTGAGATGAACAATGTTTTCTAGAGGTTTCAACCACAATCAACCACAAGAGCATCATGGTGTCGAGCAAGCACAAAAACATATTTAAAAATTGAAATCTTAAATGGAATTCAAGTATAAAACAAATATTTTCTAGTGGTCCTCATTGGTTGTATCACTTATACTTGGAAGGGGACATAATTACTAGATTTGACATAACACTCCCCACCATAGGAGTGTCCTAGTCATCAAAGGGAAAGAAGATAAACCAACTGCTCACAAGTGCACTGGTACAAAAAACCTTAAATGAATGTGTGATGTTACTCCGATTCGTGCTCATATATTTCAAGCACACAAGAAAAAAAATTAATGGCAAATCAAAACACCCAATTCTTTAAAAACATCATTTCTAGCATTGAGATGAACTTTTTTATTTAATGCTCATGTCACTGTACTTGGAAATGACCCGAGATCATACTCAATAGCAAAATAGGTTTATTTTAGAGTCGTATTGCCTCATTTGACCATTTACCTGGATGATTCTTTACCAATTCATCCATCACTAAGAACAATAATGGGTCAAATGGACTACAAATCAGTAGACCATGCCCTAAGAATGTTCAACCAACTAAAATTAAGAATTTCCTGATGTTCACGCCCACAAAAAGAAAATAAAAACTATGACCACCCATCCGAACAAGGGCGTCATTATAAATTTAAGAGTCAAACAAGGAACATAGACACTTTTATAACACAAAATTTTAAAAAACTCATGGCTCTACTAAGGCACTAAAACACTAAGGGTGCTACCTACCATAGGCTGGCCCCTTATAAAGAACAAACATCGTCCTCAGAATTTGGTCACACCATCAGAATACACCAACTAAAGAGATGATCACCATGCCATTTATAAAGAAACAACACCTATGGAAAACACATATGGTTTTGTTCCAAGTAAACTCAAAGATAAACTAAAAAATACTTATACACGGGGGTTTTAAATAGAGGACCCAACTAAAGGTTCCATTCCCAATCCCTTTATATTTTAACAAATTTCATTTTTAACAATAAAAATATTTAATCAAAACATCAAGTAACATTTTTAAATGAAAAAACCCAAGGTATTTTATTTTTAACCAAAAACCCATGGGAAAAATAGGTATGTTTCATAGAACTTCATTTTTAAACATTTAAAACTAGTTGACATCCTACCATTTTTAGGAAATTTAACATAAAAAATTATTTCTAATAGTTAAGATGAACTACAAGGGTCCCATTTAAACTAACCTAGACTCTTAAAAATGTATACCAATAGTAGTTGTTAAATGAATTAAGGTCTAAAACACCCAAACATTTCATCTCATAAGGAACATTCCTCAACCAACCTACCTGGGTCTGGTTTCACATTTAAGCATTTAAATATTTCATTTCATGTTAAAACTAATAGATTTCACATTTGTAACCATATCAAGGAATAATATACCATTAAATTTAATATGGGTTTCCATTTAAAAATTCCTGAAGCACCTATACACTTCATGTATTGAAAAATGGCTCCCATTTATCGAAACAAATTACATTCCAAAATTTAACATGCTCAAATATAACATTCCAGTTATACTGTTGGAAATATACCAATCTTTAAAGAACCCATACACTTTATTTTTGAAATTTGGTTCTCGTTCAATCAAAATCAAATCACTTTTTATGTACACATTAACATCCTTTTATATTTAAAATCAATAGTCTATAGACATTCAAAACCACCAAGGTTGGTTTGAATATATGGGTTACCCTTTCCTGGTTGTAAGTCACCCATACACCTTACAATCAAAAACTAGTCCCCGTTTATTCAAAACCCATATATTTTCAGCCCATTGAACAAATGAAATTTTAACAAAACATATAATTTCATTATAATAAGTAACATCGAAACATGGCATATCAATCAAGTCACAGAATCAAGTCAGCAGGGAAACTACTAATGCAACTACATGGCATACCACTGTGCATGACATGTGAATTTACCATGTACCTACTATGATGCATGCAATGAAAATTCCTCTCCATATCAAGACAAGGATAAAATTACTTAAATTTCATAATTCATAAGCAGTGGAAAGTATTCCAATCACTATACGTAAAATCATATTAAATGTAACAGCGAATAACATCAAAAATAATCCCAGACCAGGCCACTTGGTCATTTACCATATGTGGAGTGATCAGTCCTAAGAAAATATATTAACCCAGTGTCAAAAAATTCCTAATCTCACGTATACCAACCGAAAATAGTAAGAAAAAAAATACCACCGATACCACTTTGTTAGGTCTTGACCCAGCTTACCATGAGACTGTTAGCCGAACTGGTGGGTCACATGGCCTCAAGAGATCCTCACCATATACTAGAAGTTTCTGACTAGCAGTGTGGGTCTTAAGAGGTAATATTGGGGAGACTATACCCTATTATTAGATTCTCACATCAATATATCAAAGTAAATAAAACTTCAACAATAGATGTAGTAAATAGAAATGATAAAGTAACGGAAGATAGATTCTTATACAACTGAACAAATGTGGCCAATTCCAGTTAAGACAACAGATGAATTCATGAAATAGTAATGATACTTGACATAAAGGATTGAAAAATAGTTGGATTTACAATATTTTAAAATAATAACGAAAAGATATAAAACCCCCATGAGAAATATCCAAGAGAATCCCAAGCATCAGTTGGGTCCTTTGATCCTAATTCAAGGTACAAGCACACAAAAATAACCAATCAACAAGGGTCCGAGGGCCTACGAAAAAGAGAGCCTACTCAGGTACCAAGTGTACTGGAGAAGGGTGTGAGATAAAAACTTAGTAGGTCGGCACCCATGATTTCAAGCATAATCTAGTGTAATATAAATTAGAAAGTGTGCAAGTATTGAAGAATAACAAAAAATATAAAAGAATAAACACCCGTCCAGGTTCCTAAGGGACCCCTGAGTGCGCTACCTGCTTCATCCCATAGAGGGTATGTCTTATAATGTCAAATCTTATATATATATAATAGAAGTAAGTATTTATATATATGTAAATAAATAGATTTATGTTGGTGTGGATTGAGACATACCTTCATCATCTAATTCCAAGGGAGCTCCCATGGTCTTCCCTTAACCGAGGTCCCAGATCTCTTAGTATCTTTCCCACCAAGCATCATAATTGGGATGGGGTCAATCAAGACATACCACCACCATCCCATTCCATGGGAGGTCTCACAGTCTACCCCTAACCCAATACCAAGATCCATAACCGTCTCTTGACGTTATAACATTTAATATATAATGGGGTATGTTAGGACGTACCACTACCATCTAATTCCAAGGGAGCTCTCACGGTCTAACCCTAACCCAATACCAAGATCTATTACCATCTGTCTGCATTCTGGCATTAGATTTAAGTTGGGGTGGATCCAGACTTACTACCGCCATCCAATTCTAGGGGACCTATCACTATCAACCCCTAACCTAGGTCTAATATCCACTACCATCTCTTGACCTTTAAGTGCATACAAGGCCTAATCACTCAAAGGATACAATTCATGAGGAATTAACCTCTCATGAATCCCATTAATCCAAATCAATCACATATAAACTATAATATAAACATTTATATGTATGGAAACCCATGTTAATGACTTCAATTAATACATCAACATAGGCTTGATCATATTCAATTCAATACACGAGGCTAGGGATTTCGGGCATGTCATTAGCCACATTCCATTTTTTTCAAGGAAATATTTTGTATAAACCATTTAATATATTAAAAAATCTCATTATCGAAAAACCATTTATTCAAGGTATGTCATTTGGTGTGGGTAATTCTAGTCACGGTCATTTCACCAAATTTTCCTAAATATGAAAAAGTGGTTCAAAGTACAAGTGTCAAAGAAGGAAAACATAATTATCACCCTTAATGAATGATTCCATATTACATAATCCATTATAAGAATTATGTTAGTATTTACGAAAACATTTATCTCATTTAGACATAGCAAAAATTTTTCAAGGGATAAAGTGTAAGGAGTAGTGTCAAGGATACAAGGATTGTTCCTACTTGGGAAAATGAAACATAAAGGGGCAAAGCACCCCAACATGCCATTTAATAATTATAATCCCAATCATGAAGAAACACCAAGAAATTAAGATATGAAATCATAAATTTATATCACTACATTTTTCCCTTGAAGTTAATGCACCTCCATTGGATGGGTTTTATTATGAAATCACAACTTTGTTCAACTAAAAAATCATTTATCTCTTTCTATAATTTCATTAATTTTATCAAAGGAAGCATTAAATCCAAGATACCATACAACATTAATTAAATACAAGTACTCTATGAAAAGAAATAAAATTAATGAATTAATAAAATTGAAGGGGAAATGAAATAGATCCCACCTCAAGGAGGAACCAATCGACACCTGACAGTTGAAAAATTTATCGATGACCACCCGGAACAACTCCACATGTGTATGCACAACACATTATATATACGTGTATATATATATAGATATCCATTAACCCATTGAACGTGTTCCTCATGTGATTAGGGAACATGTACATGGAAGATATATATATTTATATATATTCATACTTGATTATATTCATTCACACCCTCAAAATTGGTCAAAATCCCACTACACACATTAATAGAAACTCAAACTTAATTCAGAAAGGACCAACACACCTCAAACTAAACACCAGGGATTAATAAATTAGAAAACTCCCAAATATAAACTAATATCCATCTATGAACAAAGGAAAAAATCACTTTAAACCATTGTTAGTGAACCAAATAGAGTCTATATGCTTCACCTTCTGTGACGGTTGCCGCAAAAAGCTAGAATATGTCCCTAGAGGCCATTCACACAACCCTAGGAAAAAATAAAACCAAAATTGAAATAAAAACTAACCCAAGGGTGTTTGTAATAATGAAAATAGGCCAAAGGGAAGATCGAAAATTGTTCTGAAATGGAAGAGGTTGGAGAATAGAGGCTTACATTGAATAACCAGAGAAGAAATAAGATGAAACAGTAGATGAAAATTGATCTGAGAGGAGGCCAGAAGGGGGTGTCATCTTATGAAGAAGAGGATCCCCCAATGGGGTGTCATGCAGGTACATAGAGAGAGAATTGTGAGGGAGTGTTTTATGTTTTTAATTTAATTTAAAATAATTTTATTTTTAAAATTGGGTGAACTGCACGATTTGACCCGCATGGTTTTCTAAACTATGTTAAAACTGTGTGGTGAATAGTGCAATGCTACTACCTCTAAAGAACACCATGCATCCTAGGAACACAGTTTTGAAAATCCTATGCTATCCATGTGAAACTCCTCTGCCTCACCTGCACATGTTTTCATGGTTTCTTACAATGGTCCACATGGTTTGAGAAAAATTGTGCGCCCATAGAAGACCCACTAAAACTTGAATTTTCTATCTATGGAACTCTTGAAACTCTTTTATCCAGATAAGTAACCTAATGTACCTTCATCCAAGTCCGAAAACATCATTTTAAATTTTCAAACTCTCAAAATAGTGTTCTGATGCTCACTTATAAAAACTACCCATTAACTAGTTGAAAATGTTCAAAAACCTACACATTTTAGTCTAGTTGAAAATGCTGATTGTTATCAGGATCATGACATATGAAGACCATTTATTAGAGATTCTAGGGGAGATATCATTTTTGGGATTTTCCCTTAACCAATCCCAAGCTAATATCCAACAACTTAATCATGAGTGATATCGTTTACGGGAGATGTAAAACCACATCGAGATATCGAAGAAATCCCTGTTCGATAAACCACCCTAAAATTCCCTCCATCACACACCTTAAACTTAGGGAATTTTATAGTTTATTAAATAGATTTATATAAATACCATAGAAATATGAATATTTACTTTTTTTTATACAATAATGAATATATTTTCATCCTATTTTTGTCTTTTTTTAAATGTTTTTTATTTTTATATGATAAAGAGAAAACTGTATTTTTTAGTTAATATTAAAATCCAATTAAAAAATTTATGAATTAATTTATTTTAGAAATAAATAATATCTTAAATAATTTTTATCAAATATAAATGATCATATAATTTCTTTGAAGTCAAATGTAATTTTTTATAATGGTTCGAAAACTATTATTATCAAAAAACAAATCATTTTATAATAGTTATTGATTTTATTTTAAAAGTCAAAATTCACATATTTAGAAAATTATTTAGATAAAATGAATATTATTTTAGGAATAATAGTTTTGAAATTATCCAAAGGTTAATTTTGCATAATTTTCTGAGACATTCAAATGTTCGTTTAAAAATCAAATATTGTATAAATATAATTTATGTATTTTGACATCATAATGACCCTAAAGAGATGTAATAACTACTATAAATTGGATACATGACCAAATATATGTTTTCCCTTTAAAATAATGTGATTTTAAGTTTATTTTATTTATTTTTTAAATCCATTATGAATCCTCCAAAAATAATAATATATTTTAAGGTTTTAAAATCCTTTATTTAAGAGTGTGACTCACCTCCACATCACCAAGGGAATTATTTTAATAATTTAGTACCTTGGCCATATAAAATAGTAAAAATCACTCACATTGTTTTGTAAACCATGGTAATAAACCATGAGATGGTTTGTGGTTTTGGATATTTTAATATTCAGAGTCCAAAAAAACTAAATAATAAAGAAATCCCCCTATTTTCTAATATAAACTGACCCAAGCTCCCATTTAGATTTTCTCAAACTCCTTAGAGATTGACCATAATTTTACCTCTACTCTATACAGTCCTCTTAAGGCACCCCAATCTCCCAAGAATCCCCTCCCATTCATTTGGAGTCACACACTCAAGTAAGAGACCCTCACCTTCCTCTCCTCTTTTTGAATTCAAACACCTTCTTTGAACTTAGTTTTTTTCATTTCATTTTTTGTATTTTAATTAATTTATAATAACACCCTTAATATCCAATTGATACTATTTTAATGTGGAATCATTTATCCTCCCCCATTTGGACCCTTACCTTAGCTGTTACTATTCTGAAATTTTGTAAAGGATCTTCACTTTCCGTTGTTTATTCAAGTTTCTTTATAAACTTCATCATATTATTTATATTTCCTAAAGACGGGACATGTATTTACATATAACTATTACCTCTGATTTTATATATAAAATACAAGATAACCCTTTATCTTTCATCAACCATTTTTATTAATTATTCATTTACGTTGTTATGCTGCTGAAATTTCAACGCAATTTTCCATGCCAAAATAATTGTGTAGTGAATACGATACCCATTTTTCTATTAATGGTATTCTACTTTATGAACATATATTTATTTATTGGGGACTTAAATTTATTTATTGCACAATTATTTATTGTGTAATATACTATGAAGGTCAATGAATCCATATTGTATGATCTTTGTGGCACGTTTAAGCATGTGAATTAAATGAATATGTTGGGTTTGCCTAGATAGTGCTTCAATGCATTGGGTAATATTTAATATCATGATAGGTAAAATTGGGATAAGGGGTGAACCTGATTAATTTATGGGTCTTTTGCCACAATGATGTCTCGGTGGGTTTATCTTTGAACTATGTTCATGATTCAATGTTTTAAGTTGTTGCTACATTTCCCATGTTATGATTATCATACTATATCATGCCTTATTATTCATGTTACTTTTATTAATCATTGATATGCCCATTATATAACATGTATCACTTAAGAGATGTTTATTCTATTATTGAGAATTATAGATCACCCCTTTATTTTTTATTCCCCCAGGTTATCTCATGCAATTTTAAGTTCGAAGACGTATCTTGAGCATGTAAAATATGTTCTCAACAAATATGTTGTATTAAAACTTTTATGTTGTTATGTATTGAAACTAATTTCAAAAAACACTATAATTATTGATGATACATGGCTTATTAACTATATTGTTATGTAATAAATCAAGTATTAATATGTAACAAAGATTGGGGTTGTTATAAGGACTATCATGGGATGGTTCCCTAGGTCATGTGGATTGGATGGGGATGCCATAGATTTGGATCCTAAATTTTACTAGGGATGCATGGCCATTTAGAAGTTTTTAGAGATACTAAAACACTGGATAAATCATGTATTCTCAATCGAGGTCAAAAACATAAGTATTAACAATGGTTTTATTTATTATTATTTCTATTTTAGTCAAGTCTTGGCTCGTTTGGGAATATTTCATGAGCATAAACTTATGAAAGAAGTCTATAGGTACACCAATGAGGGTAGGCTATTGATATTCATTTCCCATGCTCTATGTGTTCTTCTCATTGTGTGTAGACCTTATATATTATTTCAGATTGTGCACAGATTCATGATAGATACAAAGGAGGCCCAGGATTGCATGATCATGATAATCCGCTCATAAGGATTCCTAGGATCGAGCTTGCGCGACTCTAGAGTCATAGAGGATAGGTGTTTGTGATAACTCAGAGTTGTTAGTGGAAACATATTTTTTTTTATATTTAGATGTTTGTATTAGTGGTTAGCTTATTGGGTGGTTATTTTTTATATTTATGATATGGAAATTCAGCACTTACTACATTTCATTTATTACAACCTTGTTTATATTTGTTTCTTCCTATTTTAGTTTAGGTATTATGGATGATTTTTGGTTATTTATTATATAATAGTACACATTGATATTTTGTTATATACTCTTAATAGTAATACCTTATACCCCATTTGTTGGTTTGTGTCCTCCATCATACAAGGATGAGAGAATGAGGTCACCTGGAGAACCAGTATGTCTACTCTTCAGAGTGTGAGATGAGGTGAGATGTTACAAAGTGGTATCCATTCACAAATTTTCATTTATATTACTATTTGGGATTTGGTATACTAGAGATGTTGGAATGTGTTGGAGGCTATGATGGATACCCAGTTGGTGCATCGATTGAACCTATTACGAGATTAAGTCTAGGTTTCCAGGGCATGGAAATTCTATTTTGTCTTGCATTGTTCCAATTGGATATAATTTTCCCATTATTAATGTTCATGATTGTTTCAGGTTTTATGTTTTAGTATGAATTTCATGCTCCAGGAATTTGGGAAAGAGGCCAGTTATTTGGATTTCGTCTTGGCCTATAGAGGTAAGAGGAATCTCATGAATCATATCAAACACATAGGATTCAAATGACATATAGGCCTACTAGGGTATGACTTCATTGAAGATTTAATCTTGGTTGTTTAAACTTTTAGAAACTACTCATATGTAATGTTTTTTATATATATGTACTTGGTGGAAATCTACTCAGTTGGGTTGAATTGTATGTAGATTTATTTTTGAAGTAAGTTCATGTAGATCTATGGAGAGAGACTCAATAGTAAGAAAGATGAAATAGTATTTTTACAAAGGATGGGTAGTGACATTGGTGGGTTGGTTTGATATATGGTGCCTAATCATTGGACCTATTTCGGGATTTCATTCATGTTCAGTTTTTTTAATTTTTAGTAACAACCTATAGAGAGTTTTCCTATATAGCGTAGAATGAAATTATACTCAACTTTACCATGTGGGGGTGTTTATGGTTGAATAGATCGTCTAGGATGGTGCTGTTGTGTTCATACACATTAACAAGTGAGAAGAAATCATCCATGGAGCAGTCCTATTAGTGGATTCTTAAGAGTATTGTTTCCATATCTATGAGAAGAGATTTTGGTCGGTGATTCCATATTATGTGAGAACCCATGAGGGGGTGTTTGGTTATGTCAATGTCATGGATATTTTTGATGTAAGAATGGATTTAATCCCATGGATTGTGAACCTCTATGAGTTTTGGCCTATGGTCTAGGTGGTCAGACCTAGTGACCCCGATGTGAGAACTGATTGGTAGGGTTTGGTGGGATACCTATAGAGCCTTAGTCTTGACTCAGACCTTAGTGGGTCAGTAATTGGTATGATCAAGAGTGACCCATTAGTAGGGTTTGAAAACAATGGTGGTTTAATTTAATATATAATCACATGTAGGTGCTTTCGATTAGGAGAAAAATGCACATGAGGTTCTTGGGATTTTTTGGTGGACAGATTGGATTCAATAAGCTATATTGTTTTAGTGCCTCACCTTATTGACTAGTGGGTGTGGTTTCAAGGACATAACCATGGTGACGTCTGGCACTGGGTGTTTGGTTTATTTTAACATTCTGTTTAGAGTGTGGGTGGAAGATTATGGATAGAATAAAACTATGTGTTAGATAAGTATTCTGAGGAGGTTGACATTAACTATACAATGTATGGGAACCTCTGATACTTGAATTATGCCTATTTGTGAGAGGTCAGGGGAGGAATAATGGTATATGTAAGGTGATCTATTATGAAGATGATTTCCCAGAGATATCTTGGTGGGTTGATATTATCATATTGAGGAGAATGTTCAATATGGTATTGGTGACTTATGACTCATGGGAGAATGATTTGAGTTTTTTATAAGGTTAATGTAGATCATGAGGAGTAGAACATGGCTAGAGATAGAACTGTTGAGGTTATTATTTAGGAGTAGTTTGAGAATGGTAAACCTCAATAGTGAGACAATTTGAACACAATGGATGAAATTTCCTTGGGCTAGGATGAGCTAAAAAATTGGGGTTGTTTTCATTATTATTATATCAAAGTGGTGTAGACTCAGTGGAACTTTTGTGGTCAGTGCTCAATAAATGTTGATATGAAATCCTTATAATGGGGATAATATCATAGGAAATTAGATGTGGCGATCCTCATTTAAATTTTTCAGTGAGAAAAATGGTTACTCTTCCTGGTGATTTTGAGAATGGGTGGTTGATTTTTTCAAGTTGACACTTTGGTTTGAGCATGTTGGCCACGTCCTATTATTGAATTCAGTGGTGGATGGTGCATGAGCCATGGATTTGGTGTTCAAATTCATGGATACGACAAGGATACACCTATATTGGGGAGTATTAGATCTGTCATGGTGACACAACCCTTTCACTAGTAGGGTCGAGTTTGGAGTGGGAACCACATTGAGTGGGTCGATAAACCACCGATGATGGGGTTTTGTTGGATATTATGATGGTTCGGATCATCGTTATTCAAAATAAAACATTATAGGTTGATTTGTATGGGGGGGGGGTACCCTGAACCTGATGTTGAATTGTGGATGATTTTAGGACATCTTAGGATGGATAACTGAAGTCATTTTCCATAATGGTTGTTTAATGATGGTTGAAAATAGTGGATTTACCTTTTAAGGGTTGTACTCCTTACCATTTAAGTTGTGAAAATAAACTTGATTATTGTTATCAAGTCGAAAACAATTATTGGAGGATGAATTGATGATCGTAGTGTGTTAGGATGTGTATTTGGAAGACCATTGAATCTTATTGGGGATGATAAGTGTTATGGTGGGGAGATTTTAAAACCTTGTGTCTTTTTGAAATGTAAATATAAGAATAAATTTTATTTTTTGGTTTTGGAGGACAATGAGGGGTAAAAGTTCCATTTTTCCAAGCTATATGATCTCAGATAATTTTTGTGATCACTTTTTTAGTCTTAGAATATGATTTCTATCCTATTAAATGAGTTTGGTGGAATTTCAAGCTATTCAAATTTTGATGTAATATTTAGTATTTTATTATTAAAATATTAATTTATCCACATGGGTTTGGAAACTTTTACCATTTGGATAGATCATTATATTAATATTATGACGTCATGGTTGAGTCTAGAATGGGGTATTTCCATTAGGTGTTATCCCACTTCAGTTTTAGGGACTCATGAGAATCATTTTAAATGGGATTTTAATTTAATTTAATTTAATAAATAAAATAAATTAATTAAACACACCCTCCCATTTAATTACTACTAATAAAATAAGTGGAAAAAGGACCTCACATGCATGCAATGCATGAATCTAGAGATAAGGGAGAAGGATACATTTTTGTACTTCGTCTATGGCGGTAATCGAGCCCGAATCAAGTTGTAGTGGCTTCCAGGCATGGATTTTGTCCTGAAGATTTGACATTTTTTCCACGAGGTTGTTTTATTTTTGAATTTTAAGACCCGATCCCCATATAGTGGTTTCTATTGAAGTTTAACTCCATATCTAAGTTTCTAAGGACCCTAGGTGGTATATTTGTGGTTATTTGGGGGGTAAAAGAGGGGTTTAGTATGATCACAATAGTTTTCCATTCCTACAACCCAATCACTCGGTGTGAGGTTTCAAGAAAACATGCCATGTGTTATTAATATTTAGGTAAGGTGATATTTTTTGGGCTATACATAGTGTACTAGGAGTAAACAATGTCTAGTTGTATATGGTCATGTGGCCATCTACCCGAGCAGACACCCCATATAAGGGGGACAAGGCTATGTACTAGTACATGACCAGACCCCATGCATACCCCTTACATGTGGTAGTACACAAATAGAACTCAGGTTTACCTAGGCCATGTAGTATTACATATCTAGGGTGGTGGTTTTGGAGTACACATCATGTACTCAGGGTACACACCATATAATTCCTCCTTGTCACCCATTTGTGTTTTTAGGTGATTTTTCACCTTGGAGAATGAATTGGACACAATAGGAGTCTATTTTAATTGTTTCTCCACATGAAACATGATGGCAGAACACTTGTGGTGTTTTGAGGAATTCTGGGAGGTAGTTTAGGGAGAACAAGTTATGACTATGATGTTTTCAATAGTAATTTAATGCAGTGGTCCCTTGAAATTGGGACATGGGATTAGACCATGATGAAGGTTATGATAATGGTTATAGGACATGAAATTGGATCTACAAGGTCTTATACTGGTGTATCTTTGGATAGTCCCAAGCTATTAATTCTATATTGTGAATCATGGAGTATATAAGTTGTCTTTTCAGGACAACATATGGTGACTTAGATATGGGGTGGTATTTTGGCCACCTGCCTTGTGATGATTTCAATTTTTAGTCATTGAGGACATGATATGATAGAGGTTGGGATGTGGTATATGTTACCCATAAGAGATGGGCATCAGAACCAGAGGCGAGTTGTGACTGAGGATACCAAAAGGGAACACTTCTCATATTTTTTGACCCAGAGAACCCCAACAGGGATACATCTTCTTTCATTAGGATTCCTAGGATCCCTAGAGGGATTCCTCCAGTTAAAAAACTGACCTAGATGACCCTATGGGGCATCGTAATGCTTAATGACCCTGAAAAAGTTCCTTTATTTAGGTAAAGATATTTGTGGGTTTCACCTAGAACTCAATCCGATGTGTAGACCCAATGGGGCTGGGATTATGATATTGGGAATGGGTATTTGACTGACCCTTCTTATATTTTGTTTTTATAATATTCATATTTTTAACTTGTTTTATTCCCTTGGGGATGAAATTATACATTTGGGATGCCATGGATATGGGGTTGGGTATATGGATGGGCTACCACATTTTGGAGACAATTATGATTAGAGCATCCAAGAACATTGAGCTTAGTGGTTATAATTTACTTGGATTATGACCACTCTATATAGTGGGGTATAACATGTATTTATAGTTTAGATGATTGGTCTTCCACATGTTCCATCTGAAAATTTATGATGATATGTTAGGGGATTCCATGGATTTGTAGATTGGATTATATAGCTGTTTTGGGTTCCATCCCCAGAGTCATGGGGATACTAAGAGGGGATGACATGGATTTGAGCCCAAATGATTAGACATCCATGGGATGGGTCCAAAGATTCATGAGGAATGGCTGGGGATACCATGTGTCTGGATCCTATATGTTACATAGGATTTATAGTCATCTAGACATGCCGAAATATAGCCTAACACTAGACAAAGTGGGTATAGTCAATCGGTGTCACATACATAAGGATTGATGATGGTTTTTTTATTATTTTTTATTTCAGTCATGTATCATCTTGGATAGGGATATCTCATGATCATTTACCTATGGTAGTAGGTTATTGGTAAACCAAAGGGGGTGGCCTTCTGAGATTCATTTCTAACCCCATATACATGAACCTCGGTGTATTGAAATCACTATCTCTGATTTCATGTTGAGGATAGATTCATGATGGATAGGGAAATTACAGATTATTTCATGGTCAACATGATCCACTCATGTGGAGTCTTAGGATATGGATCATCCATATTGGGCATCAATGAGATTGGGTAATATTAAATGACTCATATTTTACTGTGGAACCTAATGTGTTTATGTTTTAGATGTTTATTATTGTGTAATTTTTCATCCTTGTGGGTGATCAGTTGTTTTAGGTATGATATATATGTTTGGGCCTTACTGTGTTTCATTTATTATATCCATATTTGTATTTCTTTCTTTCTATTTCAATTTATTTGTTATAGATAATGTTTGGTTATTTATTCTATGATTTCACACTTTGATATGGGGGTATGGTCTCCAAAACGTACCACCTTAGACTCCCCAATGCTAGTTGGAATCCTCTGACATACAATGACGCACACTTAAGGTCACTTTGAAAACTGTTCCAACTACTATTTGTTGGAACCGGGCGTGCAGAGGAAGCCACAAATAGGTGGGTTTTTAAAATATTTCCACCGTCGTTCGCCGTAAACTTGCCGACGTCGGTGCAGAGCAGCCCGGTCAAAGCCGAGGACCACACATGGTAGATTTTAAGCACAAAATTAAACCGTAAAATACTTGGTTTAAATCCAATACCGCGCACGACGTCTGCTCGTCGTTGGCGATCGGTGCTCAAAGAATCCGAAGCCGAATTCCTCTAGATCGTCCACACATGCTTCAAGGAATCCGCAGGAGCACCATTCGTCGTAATCCGGGTGCTAGCGCGGATTTGCGACGATGCCTTCGACGCCCCAATGACCATCGCATCGCTTCGCTAGCGATGCCCAAGAGAGAGCTTCATCCGAGCTCCTTGGATCGAGAGCATCTCTCTCTAGAATGTGGGAGAGAGGAGAGGAGAGATAAAATCCATGAATAGTCTTTGGTAAAGTCCCCTCCTCTTATATTTATAGTGCTCAATTAAAATACCCGGTATCACCTCGCTAGCCCCGAATACTTAACGCACTATTAACGACATTTTATGACTACTAAACTGAGCCATAAATATTATTATCATTCACTTGTAATATATTAAAATATATTACATGATAATAATTAAGTCATTAACCCAACTCTTCGCTCCCATAAATATTAATTGAACCCTGAATAATTTAATATTCTTCAATTAATATTTTTTCATGTATTTACTTAAAACTCGTAAATACATTTAATAAATAAATTCAATACTCATTATTCTAAACTCGAATAATATGAATTTTTTTATCGCATTGGTGATCGTTTAACTTTGGACAATTCCCAGACCCCTGTGGCGGGGCCCACTATGTCTAATACTCTTATTCAACTGAATAGGGAAGATTCTTGAATACGCTATTGTGTGTGACCCTCTAGGCCCTTATTTCAACAGCCATGAATAGTATTCATAGACCAAGAGCGGGATCTAGCAACCCATCATGGCCCCTGAAGAAATAAGGATAGTCACAGCATCGAAAACCAACGTATGAACACGCACTGTGTAATATAATCTCTTTGTCTATAAAATCTCATAATGCAGGACGCACTCTCATGTCATCGCCCTTTTCTTGATTTATTGTTTGTTGATGTAACTGGATGGATTTACCCTCAACTTCCGTGGACATGGTCTTATAAAAGTACTGCCATCCATATCAACATGGCCAGAGATATATTACTTCCATAACCCAGAAGCAACAAATCCTTTCTTGACCATTCAACCAATGACATTCCACCAATGATGCACCCGACACAAACTACCTCGCCACGACTTCATTGCCATCGTTTTCGTCTTGCATCAAAGTACGCGATCAAATGACATACATTGGTAATGATCTCAAGTCAGGAGACCATTAGACATGATTGTAGATAGGAACATCCAATGACACCTGAAACATGTGGTGTTCCTATTGGCGGGTCAGACCTCATGATCTCACTACTAGAGATCACCAAGTGCGAACTTCATGAGAAGAAGTCTCAATGCTTATGAGCCCCCAGCACCTGATGGTCAGACATCTACTATGGCCAATTAGTAAGATGTATCTAGACCATATAACATATATATATATATAAGATTAATGTCATAGTATATAGAGGTTCTCATTATAGCCTGGGAACTGCTATAACCTTTCGATATGACAATTAATCTTTGGAAATTACCATTTCAATAGTGGATGCAAAAAAGTCTACACTATAATGATAAGAAGACATCATGCATACCTTACACGATATGGTAATCAAAAACACATAATAGTTGGGTCTAGGGCACCCACTATTTCAACACTATTTATAGAGTCAACTGGGATGGGACGTTACAATAAGGGTTTTCTCGATACATAAGAGTCCAATCTCAACACATAAGGGTATTTCCCTTAATTGTTTTGAAGTGTTAGGGAACTGTTGTGATATGTAATGTTCCCCAGGGGTCATGCGTTGGGGTAAATGGTTTACTCATACACAATATTAAGAAAATAAATAAGAGTAAAGTGTTTTTGAAATTTAACAATTTGAATTTATTTCTGGATTTTTTCTACAATATTAATATAAGGCCAAAATGATTTAATAATGGGTTTTAAACATTTTTAAATATATTTTAACATGCGAGGACACTATATATTTCCACTCTTGGACTTTATATGATATCTTCATAGATTCCAAAATGATTCAAGTTCCATTTGATATGAGTGATAACTTGAGGTAAATCTATCACCCTTTCTTGATTCCTTCATGGTTTCTTCCACACTTTCTTTACTTATTAGTTATAGTGACATGAACTACGATTTTATACTAATTCCATCTAAACATGTGGTATTAAAGTAATAAGGATATAGTTTTTTATTGTACTGATAAAGGGGATCCCAAGAGGATGATCACACTAGGTTTTTATAAGTTTCAGTAAGGTGGTCTATTTCTTTATATTATTTAGTGATTTATAATGTTTGGAGTAAAATTAATGAATGTATTGGAATAATATATTTGGTCATTTGTGTGAAAAAGGCCCTAATGGATGGAAAGGGTGGTACACACCCCTTTTCTTGGGGATTTATCTATAATAGATCACCCAATGGTTTATTTCTTGATTATTCCTTATATTTTAATCATGAAAACAATTTTATTAAATGATTAAATTAATTATAATTGATTTATAATTAATTTTTTGTATCTATAATTGATTTAGGGCCTTATGTTGATGGGTGATGCATGGTTGGTATTGGATAAGCTTAGGTGGGAGAGTCTAAAATTTCTATAAGGTGAAATATCAGTGTGAGGTAGGTTATACCTAATCCATACCAAATATTTGACTTCTTTAGTATGTGCATATGATGTGAGATCATGCTATCCTAAAATGCCGTTGAACTAAAACTTAAATAATGATTTGTATTTTATTTAACTGAAATTTCTTATAAAATAACCCGCTTTTGGAATATGATAATATTATTGGTGGAAGTTAGTCTAGAAATTTGGCTACTAAGTAACATGAGCCATATTCTAGAGAAAAATGGGAATTTGGGAGGAAACTAGATGGGTTCTATAAAAGAATAATGATGTTATAAGATAAGTATAGATACCACAGTATGTTTCCAAAGATGTGATGTGTGATTATTCTGGAATATATGGGGCATGATCCATTCCCACCATGTATTATACATGATATATATGATAAAGGATCTAATCCTCCTGATTATTGCTAATGAGATATATATGGTGGGTACTATTCACCCCAAGTATTATACATGAGATATAATGGGAAGATTCCAATCCACCCAAGTATTATACATAATAAATATGGAGTGGATTCCTTTCCCTATGAGTATTTTCCATGAGATATATATGGTAGGTTCCACCTATGAGCGTTATAAATGATATATATGGGTTGAGAACCATTTCCCCTAATTATAATACATGGGATATATAGGGAGAGTTCCATTCCACCTTAGTATTGTACATGAGATATATGGGGTAGACCCATTCCATCCCGAGTATTATATATTTTTTATTCTGAAAATGAAAATTCCCCCCACTATGATATATGAGATATAAAGGGTGGGTATCATTCCCCCTAAGTATGATATATAAGAGAGTTATAGGGTGGATATCCATTCCCCTGGTTGTAATGTATTATGTTTAGAGATATTTGGAATTATTCGAAGAAGGTATACTCAACACTACATGTCACCTTAGAGTTTGAGGATAATTGATGTTTATTCATTTTTGATTCTATTTATTTATTAGGTCAAATTATCATGCACTTTAGTATAATAGATATATTTAAGGACACCATTGGTGGTTTCCTAGTATTTTTTACTCACACCCTACTCGGGCGACCTTGAAAATTTGGTAACATAGTAGAATTAATGATCACATGTACAGAGAGGTAAAGGGCTAGTGTGGATGTTTTAGTTATATAGATTAGACAGAGTTAAGATATGGGACCGGGTCAGAACCCAGGACCAAATTATTATTATTTTTATTCATTATTATTTGGTTTTATCTTTTTTATGACTTTCCCAAATAAATTCTGGTTTATTTTCTCTTATTTTGTGGGACATTTAGATGGTTCATTTGTTAAAGCATGCAGTATTGATTTATTTCTAGTTTTATTATCAATAATTTTAATTTATTCTTATATATTATGATGATAAGTTATATATAATTTAAATTATTTGGATGATGTCTAATATAAGGGTATAGTCCTCGCAATGTAACAACTTAGACACTCATTGAGATTCGGTACCCTATTCCATATGAGGAAGTGCATTTGAGGTTATGTGATGAACTGACCTGGTTATTGTAGAGTGTACCACATTGGGGATGTTTCAAAACTATTGGGTTTATTATTATGCAAGTTCACAATCATTGTGAAATGTTAATTACAGAATAATTATTTGAAATTGAGTTTAAGGAATTCAAATACTATCAGTTACATAAGTTATTATTATTATTTTTAAACTAGACACTAGAAAATTATCCATAACCTATAAATTGAGATAATGATAATTTTTTATACACTTATTTAATTCCACTATGATATGATCATTTTAAAATTATCCATTATCATGTAAATTAAAATCAATTTACACCTTATATTTTATCTTGTTGGATATGTTTTTTGATTACTTAATGGCATAAAATGACTTAGTGTTGGGGAATTTGATGTGGCTCTATTTTATGTGTTTCCATGTGTTATATTTTACTATTTTAGTCATTTTCATTCTAAAATTAGAGTAAAATTGTTGAATTATATGAATTGTGATAAAAATTTAAAGTTTTAGCTTTTTATATATGACAACAAATGTTGTGTGCATAAAATAATAATTATTAAATGCTTCAAATTTTTTATAATATTTTGTAAAAAAATCTATCAAATGAAATTCATGGATGATAAGTTTAATTTTTTTGTTGAAAATATTTAATTATATTATTTTTATTATTAAAAAATATTTTTTAAATCATATTTTTATTTGGATATAATTGAACTTTCATGATTTACTCGAGTAATTAAATAAATTAGAAAAAAATATTTTATGAATTTGGTTGAAAGTGTAAAGGAGTCAAAGATGATGAAAAATAATAGTAGGATATGATATATGATTAAATAATTCATTAGTCTTAGTGTTATATGTTATTTAATTATAATTTTAGTGGATGATATACAATATTAAATCTGGATATCAAAGAGTGTTTTTTGATATGTAAGAGTCATTTAATTGTGAGGATGATATATTAGAAATATTATCCCTACATATTGAAAGTTTTAGGTTTGGATAATTATAAATATATTTTGAAACCATGAAACTGGGTGTATTTGATTAAATATTAGAGTTAGGCTCAGAGATGAGATTGAAAGAGGATCTAAGCTCTATCATAGAGGAAAAAGATCCAATTAAAGAAAAATAACCAGTTAAATACTAATGAATATTATTGAATATTTCCATTAAGAAGATCTAAAATGTTGAAGTTGGACTCTACTAGATTAAATAATTACATAGATATGTTGATTCTGATTCAAATTTATTGATACCCGTTCTATTGAGTTGAAGAATCTTGTTTGTTGATTTAGAGAGAGCTAAACCTGAAGATCTGAGTGAGTAGAATGGATGAATTTAAGATGGATTTAGAATTATTTTTTCCATACCAAAAATATTATTTTAGGTTTTTTTTGAGGAATATTTATGAATCTATTAGATGAAGAGAAAAGGCTATTATAATAGGTCAAAACCCACTGTGATGATGAAGAGGATACCTAAGAATGATTAAATGAAATGTTGAGTTTATATTTAAGGTTTTAGGGATGTTCATTTAAACTCATTAGGAATAACTATAATCTACTGTTTCCTCTATTTAATATTCTTCTGAATAATAAGTACTAAAATTAATATCTAGATTCTATGATTACTATTTTTTAATGTGTTGTAAGTTTCAGTTTTTTTGTGGAATTTCAAGTATTTCACATTGATCACAACTTGGATAGAGCTCATTTAAGTCTAGATACTTTAAAATTATTCAAGTAGAGTTAGTATTGTGATGAACTAGATACAAGGAAAGTGGTTAAGCACAAAAATACACCAAATGTCAAATGTTCAATTCTATGAAAATATAATATAAGATGATGATCAAAGAGAGGGAACAATGGTGGGAGTCATGTGGATTTATAGCTATCAATTTCATTTCTATTCATATTTAATAAAAGTAGTATTTTGGTTCATAGGATTTGGAAATTTGTAGGAATCAGAACTACAAATTTTCTACCTAGATGAAACACCAACGAGACTTAGTGGGCTCAAGTGTCAGTTGAGGTAAAACAAATTTATGGAAACTGAAGTGGTTTTAGAAAGTAATGGAGATGTACTTGAGTTTTAAAAATTAAATTGGTGTCAATAAAATAATAATATATATATATGTATAAATGATGAAAAAATAAGATAATAATACAAATGGGTGAAATAAATTTGTGCAAGTGGAAGGAAGGTATGTAGGTGAGATTATATTGTAAAAAATTTGAAATAATGAAATGACTTACTAATAAGGTTCCAAGAGTCAATAAATTTAAAGAGATGGTGAATTGTAAAAATATTATAATTTTTTTAAAATTATTTTATTAATAAGGAATCTATAAATCAATCCATAAGATGAAAAAACAGAGTAAATCATCTAGAGCTCCAAAACTAGATAAAGTGTTCTATGACCAAATTTTGAGCGATCCATTATGATTTCTCCCCACGTATTATCATTCTATTCTCTTTATTGGGGGTTTTTTTGATGGTTGAATTCATGTTAGGATGATTTTCATTTATTCTAAATTCTATCAACTTTGTTAAACAAATTTGTTTCCCATTTAACTATTTGAATTCAAACGATTGATATATTCTAATATTTTAAGCATGGTTTGTGATTTCAAACCATATAAGAACATAATAAGTTATTTTTAAGCTTCTTAAATTTACTATATTTCAATTGAGGTTGTGAGAACAATGTGTATTTGATTTCACTTAAAATAAATGGTTAAAAAAATTATAATATATGTTCTTATGAAAAAATATAATAACCTACTGTGATTATAATAGGATACTCTCTATTTCATTTATAATTTAAATATTTGGTTTATGATTTTGAATCATTCATTAAAAACATATTATTGGAGAGAAATAATTAAATAAGGTGAGAATAGTCACTAATGATTCATACTTTTTATGGTAAACATTTTTATAGTTATTTATTTATTAATACCAAAACCCAAATAATTTTATATTTCATTATATTCATAAAGATAAAATGTTTTCTAATACAACCAATACATTTCTATAAATTCTAGTATAAAATTTAATAAAAAAAATAAAGTTAAAATCAAAGAAATCAATGTGAGTTAGTGTGAATCCATGTAAGATTGACCCTGATCCATGTGCTACTATACTATATACTACTAAAAAATATAAAAAGTAATTGAATTAAGATTTTAGGCACAAATAAATTCATTATTTAATTAAGTAAAACAACATCATGAGATTATCATACAATCCATGAAAGATCCTGAAAGCAGTATAAGGTATATTGGATGGAATCACACATAGATAGTGATATCTTTATCTTAAATTAATATTGATGAACCACTTGGATCCCCTCTATTGGTCAAAAGTTTATTTAATATGATGAAAAGGATATTTTTTCCTGATCATAAATTGGTTTAATCTCTAGTAATTCACACATAACAACAAAAATCATCACCTATATTAGTGAATACAATTAGATATCCATGAGGTGACTTTCCGAGGAAAATGAATCCATTTTCCTGAAGATATTATAATTGATCCTCCATCTATAAAAGATCTACATGATCCGTATGTTAAGGATGAATGGATATTTTCCACATACCTGAAATAATTTGGTTCATAAATTTTACCTATATCTTGGGTGGTATCCCTAAGATGTTCTCTAGAAAGGAATCCTATAACTTTCCAATAATAGTAGAAAAGAATGGATACTGTATCTCTTTATCTCACAGAACAATGTTAAGAATATAGGATTAAAGCATCCTCAATTGTATATAGTGATGTCAAAAATGGATTTCTTGTAAATCCCACTCTTTGAAAACGGTATAGAAATCACCCTCATCATATGTACAAAATTCTAATAGATGATAATGTGATCTCGATACAAAGTCAAAAAATATATCCCAAGGATCATATAAAAACTACTAATCTATAATAAAAAAATAGTAGAGAATCCTATACATACTATTAATTAAAATAAAATTCTAAAATCTAAAAATAAACTCAGATAAAACCCTTCAGAGCATATCAATAGTCACCAAACCATAAAGATACTTCATACTTTTCCCAAGATCACTATAAAATTGATTAGATATAATAAAATGTGATGAAATCCTATCAAATAAAACATAATATACATTATATTACCTATAATAATATCTCAAATTATCAATGGTTCCTTGAAATGAACAAAAGTTGGATCTATCATATGAAACTTTATTAACCTTGATCCTCTACCCTGGACTCCAAATCCTAGGCTACCATAGGGAGAACCACTCTACTTCATTTTATATACCTAAGAACCATGACCTATTCAATAACCAAACTATCCAAATGAATACCATCTACCACCCTACGGTAAATCACTGAAACCCCACTCCAGATCCTTGGTCCAATCCTTCATAGCAGACACTAGACGACTAAGAAGAGTACTTACAGAGGAACTATTGGTACCCCATTTACCCACATGAATGAAACTCGATTGGTGGATGTGGCACTATAGTCAGGTATATTTGACTCTTAAATTTTGAAAATATAATATATGAGTCCTTTTATACTATGAAGAAGTTGAAACATGGTCCTAATTAGATTTTCTATTTCCACTCTAGTGAGAATAAGCAAAATAATACTTCTTACTTATATAAAATACACTACTAGATACAACACAAGTAACATAATACCTTAAAGGAAAAACATCATCTAGGTTTCTATCTATAGGTAGGTCTTAGTTCATGGAAGTTGAAATGTATCTAAAATAAAAAATGTTCACCTGAGACTGAATTGAATGTATTAGTCCAACATCAAAATAAAGAACATTGGCAGTCTCATCACTAGTCAATACATTAAAAAAATAAAGCAAATTGGTAAAACAAGAAACATAGTACATCACATGCATAATACCTTTAAATAGACATATAAAATTCCAAAACGTATAAACTCTCATCATATTGATGAAGAAATTCTTGATGAAAAGATCCAGAAGTCATTTTAAGATATCTTGAAAAACTGATCTACCTTGACTAGGAAATCCCTCTAGTGCTAACATAGACCTTAAAGTATATAAATATAAATCCACAATATACACTCAAGGGTTGTATCAATATGGTTTTGGATCATCTGTATATACTCAACCCAACATTCACTAGACTATGGTCCACCATATCAGGTAAATATAGGTGAATGTGGAAACTATAACTACCTAGTCGGTTTTGAATAGAAGGAACTACTCATGGAGCTTCTAGTACCATATACTCGATAAATTGAAGAAACATATCTTTTAGATTTTTGTTAATTAGAGTTATATGCTTAATTGAGGGCTCAAACTCAAAAAATGATGGGCCATGATCATCTCCACCCTATCAGTACTCAATAGAGGATCACCACATTTTCATGTCACTGTAATTACCAAATTATGGCTTAATACCTATATAATATGTTATGATATCATAGATTTGATAATATTTAATAGGAGTTTCATCTCACTATACTATATATTCACCCTCTATACAAGGGTCTCACATAAACCAGACATACTCTATCCCGACCTACCCACTCTCAAGCAAATCATGACATACATATTGGATTCATATTATCAATTATTGAATAGTAATAACATTATAAAAATATAACCTCATTTTAGTATAATTCACAATGAAGTTATATATTAAAACACTATATATGTTTCTTTTGATACTTTAAATAACTGAATCCGATATCACATCTAGGGAACATGACCATAAGCAAGAACATGAATGTTATTTGAATTCTTTATACTAAAAATGATGTATAAATTCACACATTCTTTCCTCCCCTGGTTGAGACTACAAAAATAATTTATAAATAAATACACCAATAAATTCATCTTTAAAAAAGCTAATGAAAATGTAGCAATGAAAAACTATCACAACAGTATCATCCTTGGTAACATAGAATTCCATAATATATGGGTTTTATATTCTTTATCATAAGGTTTACCCCATGTCTTGAGAACTTTCCACCTCCAATCACCATGAAAAAATATCAAACAAATAATCAAGGCTATGAAACCACTTTGTAATGTCCTCAACCTAGTCCACCATTATTGTAACTAAAATAAATAAATACATACCTCATGCATGCCTTGTTGTATACTAGGGGATGCTAACCAGTGATTAGGGATTCTGGATATTATAGGTAGACTATACCTTATAGTATAGATAACCATAAATAATAATAAAAGTAATAATAATAAATAATATTCACAATAAAATAGAATCATATTGACTTTTTATGTAAAATCCAACCAAAAATAAATAGCCACCAATATGCTATATCAAAATGATCTACTACCCTGCCAAATGAGATATACAAGAATAAACAAGATCTGTAATGATATTTTCATATATAGTAAGGGAAAATATAAAACAAATTCCTTAGATAACCAAAAAATTGGTTTTATGGACCTACTCAATCTTGTCCCCCATCTCCAATCATGTAACATCACCTCATAAATTTCTAGCCATTGGACCCTTCCCCTTCCCCTATTCTTGATTCATGAAATCTTCTAGGGTATTAGGGTGCCTAAGAAGGGTGTGAGTACAAATTAGTAGACCATCTCCAATGGTTTCCTTAATAATATATAATAAATATAATTTAATAATGATGTGATAGTCTCATAAATAAATAGTAAAAAATAAAAATAATAACGATTATATACATAGCTGATGGAAAATCCATATAGGAGGGATCATACTTTCTTTCACCAGTACTAGGGTTGTCTAAACATATCTCCCAAAATAGAAAATTCTGATCACATTTTTAGTTATAATTAGTAGAGATATCATCATGACATAATATAATATAAAATTAATTGGTATATATCCCAATAACCAAGTCACATAAGTGGGTATAGATTCATAGCAGAAACAATCCATAAGAATTCATAATATCCTGGATCAATAATACACTGTCAGTCATAACTTCCTTAGCCACATGCTTGATCATAAGAGGCAAAAGTGTCCCCATATGCTGGATTCAGCAAAAGTGTGTGTATTTCACCCCATGTCATAATTAACCATGAATATTTGGGAAATTTTTTTCCTTCTTTGGATGTATCACATAATCGGTGGCATATCTCACAGATTGATTGATATCGAGCCATGATGGAAATACATTATATGAACCAGTGGGGATTTCATCTCATTATAAAATGCATAACTTCCTACATGATAAACTCATCACATAATGGGAATAGTGTTCCTCATCATAAATGAAAGAAGGTATATGGGAATTATGTCCCAAACTATAATGAAATTACAGATGTGTGATCCCATGCCATAAGAATCATCAATACAAATGGTCATGTCAACCCTTGCCTTGAGAAACTATCATTATATAGAGAATATTATTTCCTATTTATAGAAATATTAGAGTTAATAGAAAAATTTCCCATAAACATAATCACAATCACTTTATGGTACAATAAACATTTTAACCATCATAATACAAGCACATCATATTAAGGTTCGAATAACGTACAACACACTTTTAATGTAATATAAATTGGTCATTGCACAACAACCTATATACATATATGAAAAAAAGGTATAACCTACCATGTTACATATAATCTAGAAGGAGATGAATAGTCACCCCATAAGCAAGTCAAAAACTCTACAAGTATATAAGATAAATCAAATATTCCATGTGGGTGAAGCCTCAAGACAATATTTCTAAATCACACACATCCCCAACATAGAGGAGGATAAGATGACCTATTTAAGTTCGTTCATTCAAAATTTTAATGTAGGATTACCCCAATTGGGTCCCAAATTACAAATTATCAATTAACCATGTCAATTTTATGGTCATTTGTGACCAAAAAATCAAAGATAAACTCACAAGGGACCACTCAGAGCATGAGAAATCCTTTCCCCCTTTCATGGTAATGATGAAATATATTATTTTTAACTTTGAGTCATGTGAAAACGGAAAGTGTTTACTACATATGAAAACATTCATAAAATATTGTTCATATTGTCCTTATGTCTTGCATTTGACAAAAGAGTGTTCATATCATCCCATGTAATAAGAAATCATGAACATATGATAATTTTGTCCCCTTTTATGGAAATATCACATAATGTGTGGAGAATCCCATGCCTTTATTGATATCGATCCCTAGAGTAAATACATTCCATGGCCTGTTAGGTTATTTAATTCCATTATAACTAGAATAAAAGGAATATTGTTACCTATCATAAACAAAAAATGTATATAGGAATTATGTCCCAAACTATATATAACAACAACATTACAGGTGTGTCATCCCATTCCAAAGGCATCATCAATATGAAATGATATACCATCCCTATTCATGAGAAACCATCATCATAATGGGAATACTTTCTCTTAATTATGGAAATGTTAGAGTTAATGGTAAAATTTGTCATAAACATAATCACTATCAACATATAGTTTAATAAACAATTTAAGCATCACAATACAAGTACATCACATTAAGGTTGGAATAATTTCAAGGTCACTTTTTGAATTTTTTCTAGGTTGGTCCTTACACACCAATCCTATATAAATATCCAAAAAATAATGTATAAATTTCTTGGTAACAAATAATTTATAAGGATATGGACAATCACACTCTAAAAAAAACTCAAACAAGAGAGTATTCTATAAGATAAATCAAAGGTTTCACAAGGGTTAATCATCAATTAGACCATTCTAAATCACACACATCCCCTACATAGAGGATAATAACAATAATTATTTAAGTTCCTTTAATAAACTTTTAATGTAGGATTACATATTTGGGTCCCATAGTTCACATTACTGATTAATTGTGTCAACCTAATGGTCATTGGTGACCATAAAATCAAATATCAACTCATAGAGGACGACTCAGAGCCCGAGAAAACCTTTTCCACTTTCAAGGTAATGAGGAAATACATTATATTTAATTTAGGGTTATGCGAACAATGATAGAATGAATTTTATATAACATGATGTTTGAAAAATGAATAATGTATTGGAAATGTTTTGGGACCACCTAACTCAATCTTTTATAACCCAGTGCATCAAATATTAGATGATGATTCAGTCTCAATTGACGATTTCTAGAAAATTTGTTAAAACTTATAAATTAGAGAATAACTAATGAGTAATTAATAAATATTGTTATAAATAATGAATATATGAGATTGGTCTGGAATCCTTACTTTTAGAGATCCAATTACATAGATGGTTCTCTAATCCATGAATATATTAAGGACAAGTTACTTAGAGAGGGTAGAAGACACTAACGAGGAGGGATAATTGTGCATAATTTCAAGGGAAAATGAGAATTTTTTAATTTCTTAAATATTTAATAGTTTTATAATTTAAATTATTATATAAAATAACTTCACATGTGTTATGTTATGGTATGAACACAAAATTCCTAACAGAATTCCCCTACCTGGTTTTATATTTCAACATGTCCCTTCTGGTCAAAGTGTAATACACTCTCCATGAAAAAACTAGAAATCCTGACCACCCAAACCCTAGGTCATGTTGTGGCATGACCCTATCTATCATGGTTGAATTCCCTATATGTCTAGGATTTATGAAAAAACCTTCACCTATTATGGAATTACCAACCCATTATTCCAAATTCTAATCCAATACAACCTTTATAGTGACACAATTCCCCATATTGTAGTGTGTAAATTAAATTGTATTATAATTTTGTCCTCAACATAAGATGAAACCTAAAAAATTACAATTGGACTTCGAAAACTTCATTAACTACCAAATACCATTGAAATACCCATGGTTTGGAAAAAATATAAACAAATTTATAATTTAGATTAGGAAATTTGATAAAGTTATATAGAAAATGGATGATATCTTATTCAAAAGAGACTAATGCTTGTTTATGAATTCAATGGAATGCAATTTTAAATAAGGTGATAAAAGATAATATTATTTTAAGCAGAATTGTATTTCTAGAATAAGAAAAATCAATATTTCAAAACTGAAAATTTACCAAAGTGATTGGGTGGAGGATGTAAATGAGATTAAGAAAATTGTTTTGGATTTCTATAAAAAATATGTTCAGCTTATCAATGTTATAATTTTAATTTATTTTCAAATAAAATAATTTAATTTTTCAAATTAGTTTTCAATGAAATTATATTGGGGGAAATTCAAGATGATGAAATATTTAATATTATTGAATAAATATATAAAATAATCACAAGTTCTGCATAGACTTCATAAATTATTTTTTATAAATTTTTAAATATTTTAGTGATACATGTGTTGTAGTTACAGAAGGATTTTTAGGTTGGTAAAATTTCTTCATATAAATTTTAAAGTTACATTTGTATTGAGCGTTTTACTTATTATTAATGTAATTATTTTATGAAAGTCAATGTTTTTTATGATGGGTGTGAGATTGAATATCAACCTAATGAATAAAATTTTGGTTGCCCATACACTTATGGGCAATGGAAGAAGGAAGAAAAATAATAATTCCCTTGAATATATTTCTAGAAATATTCAAGTGGGTATCCCTTATATCTAATTATTGGATAAATATTCTTCATAGAACATTCAATTTTTAATAAGCGTGGAAAGAACTTTCTATGGAATGTTTCAAGGAATGAAGAAGCTGATATATGAGTTAGTGCATGAAAATATTATTGGATAGCTCATATAACATTGGATAAAATGATTTAAACAAGTTTATAGATTGAATCACAAAAGATTAAATGTTTAAGAATCCATCCCCATGGAATTAAGATTAAAGACTGCTAAATCAGTGAAAAAATATAACATAGAAGAAAGAAGTCTCAAAGAATGAAGTTATAAGGAAGTAAAGATATTATGAAACAGAATATCTTGAGAATTTATAAGCATAAAATTCTTTGCAAGATAGATTAAGAGTTTGGAATTATTTTAATAATTCCTATAATTGTTTGTGTTTGATGGATAACGATTTTAAGTAGTGGGAAAATTTATTGAAGTCATTTCAAGCCACTCAGACACCATTTTAATGAGATAATAAAATAAAAACAAGTCTAGATTCAAATAAAGGTTTCCCCATAATGTTTGGGGACCTATGTATGGATGAATAAAAATGTAAGTGGATCCATGTAATAGGGGAAGATCTATTAAGATCAATGTAATAGGATTCATAAAATATGTGGGGATCGATTTAAGGATGGAGCTTGTCATAATGTTTACCTAACCATATATGTATAGCGATAAAAAGGGATCCAAATTAGATTCACTGATGTAAGGGGATTAGAAAAATATTTGAGACCGATGTATGTGAATCTAGAGTGGTATCTCTATGTAAGAGTCCTCTCTATAAAACGATAATATTAACCTCATATTTTATGAAAAAAACAATAAATTTCTTGGATGAAGTATTTCGATTAATATTTAAAATGGATGACAGTAAAGAAATTCAATTTTTTTCTAATAATTATGAAGCATATTAAATACCTGATCAAGCTTGAGAAATGGATGGGGAACTGAGATGTATGGATTGGAACTTATCTATCCTGAAAATAACTTCCAAATAAAAAATTTTGATAATGGAAAATTCATTGATGCAAGTGATATTCTAAAGTGTTCTAAATATAAAAATCCATTGTGATTATTTTTGAATAATAAGTTATGGGTGTAATAGTTCACTATATAGAGATTAAATATTCAATTTTAAAGTATTTATAAGTTTTAATGGAAGCTCTCATTCCATAAGAAGAAAATGTCCATTTCACAAGCTACTGGTTTATATTTTTACACAACATTTGATGAATGATTTAGTTCTGATTTTCAGTGGTATATTTTTGGATTATGAAACCCCAGGATGGCTGGAAGTTTCATGGAAGATATGTTCAGATGAAGAACATAATGAAAAAGTAAAATGAGAAAAATAAGAAAAGGGTATTTTTGTATTAATCGTTGATATAGTTTATTAAATAAAAATAAACAAATATAGGAATGAACCATTGTTCATATGATGAAAAAAAGATAGAAGAAAATTTTGGTGTGTCCTTTAACTTCAAGGAATATTTCTTTTATAGAAACTATTGGGATACTCAATTTATAGAAAATTAAAAAAGACACTATAGAAAGTGGCCACCTATACATTAGGGGATTGAAGAGAATAAACAAATATAAAGGTTAGATATAAGTCCTTCATGACTATATTAAGGAAGATTATAGAAGTAATACTATCAAGAAAAGAGTGTGATGAGATTACCAAGTGGTATGTTTAACAAAAACAAGACGATTAGTGAAAAATAATATCTATGAAATAAAAATAAGAGGAAACTGATCCTATATAGAAATAAATCCCATCAGGTTTTTGAAGAAGAGTAGTAGAAGAATAAGGATAATGCTGGTTCACATACTAGTCTCTGTGATACTTAGTGTCGCTGATGTTTTATAAGAATAAAAGAAGAAGAATAATTATACCCTTGGAGGGTTTGCGTGATGTAGGAAAGATAATTCAAGAGATTAATATCTAGGTAAAATTTTTTGGGTTGTGCTTCTTGAAGAAGAATAGTAGTGAGGATGGATGATGTTTCATAGTTCTTATTGAGTATCAACTAGCTATCGAATACCCTGAAAATTTAGTTGAGAGTGCCCATCAAATAGTTTCAAGGAACTAGGAATCTATGAAGAAAATAGAAATAATATTATAGGAAGTTTTCTTCAAATTATATATTTATTCAATAATTTTTTTGTGGGGAATAAAATTAGTTAGTTGGAAACAATACCATTACTATAAGTTTATTTTATATACTTATAGAAGGATTGATGTTGAGAATTGGTGGGATTACAATATAAGGTACCCATGTGAGTAGATTACATTCACATGTGTAATATTATAAATGTTCACCTATGTAACATGGTCAACCAAATCTAGGATGATAGCAACCCTGGACCCACTATTTGTTATTAGGATTTATCATGGTAAATTTTTTACTCAGTGAAATATGGATCACAGTATGTTTTAAGTTTACCCCATCATGTAAAGCCTTGTAAAATAACATATTCTATACTTTAGTTATTTAATTGAATTACATGTGGTTCATGTTATGAAGAATGTAAAAATAGTTTCAATTACATCATAAAAGGTGACATATGTTCAAAAACAAATGTGTTTAAAACACACGTGAGAAATTGGAATTTCACAAATGATTTGGAAACATTAGATTCATCCACCTCTCATGTGTCTATAGGACTTCTGGCGAACTAAGATTGGTTTCAACCCAAAGGTTACCTTTAATTGGATCTAATTTTTTTATTTACCTAGTGTTTTTACATGAATTTTACTAATTATAAATTTAAATTATTCCTAATCGATCCTTAGGTGAAAGATACCTTTTCTATTCCTGTTGTTACTAATTTGATGGATTTGACCCTGAACATGAGATATAGTAATATATTATATGAAAATAATTAGAATAAAATATTAAATCCTAATTATTAATTACCATTTAATGATTTTATTTAGAATGGTTAGTGTATTGAAAATTTATTGATTACTTTTCATCTAATGAGGAAAGTACAAGATATGAGGATGGTAATTTTGATGAGTCCCTTAGTGAATTATTTTATGAAATTAAATTATTTTTGAGGAAAATATGTACTGATATTATCATATATATATATATATATATATTTACATAAATGGGATAAAGGATGAGACGAGATAGAAATAGTTTTAATCTATTGAAATAGAAGGTACGTTTCCCAAAAATGAAAGAAGATTCAATACCCTCAAAAGGCTTGTGAAGGAGAAGGAATAATATATATTACTTTGTAATTAAATAGTTTCATTATTTGAAAAATATTTTAAAAATATTCTTTGTAAGGATTTGTTTTAATAATTTTATTAATGATGTGATTCATTCATTTAAAAAGATCTAAAAGTTTCAATAGATGTCAAAACATCTCAACTAAAAATAATTTAAAATTGAATTAAAGGTATTTGATAACCATTTACAAGAGTCAAATAGAATGCACTAGGATCAGCTATATAAGCTAAAGAAACAATGGAAATAAATATTGATCTTACTGGAAGATAATAAGAACATCATCTGCCTAAAGTCCACTGAGTTGGAAATTGAAATGAAGAATTTGGAAAAGGAAAAAACTAGAATATCCCAATATGATGAGAAATGTAATTCTAGCATAAAAGTTTTAGAAAATATTTTTTATTCTAATAATACTCATATTCCTAGAAGGAAGTACCGAGAATCATGTCATGATAATCCATCAACTAGATCATGTAAAAAAGATAGCCCATAAACTAATGGAATATGAATCTATTGAATAAGTTTTCATTGTGATTATAGATTTCAAATATACAACTATAGAAATATGGAAGGGTTAAAATTAAATGAAATACATCAATTATAAAGGGTGAAAGTAGGCATTTCTATGAAAATAAAATACTAAAATGGATCCCAAAAAAGTTTCTATTTCACTCCGAAATTGAAATATTTTAAATCTGGAATAAATATTTATAAAGAGAAGAGAAAGAGGTTTATTGGTCCCCATTGGTGTTTTTGGATGTTTGAAAACAAGTCTATTGATTTCTAGTAAAACATTTTAGTTAATGAAAGTTGTAAAATTCCAAAATATTGGGAGAAAAAATTTAATGTTAGAGGAAAACCTATTGTGCTAAAACAGACTTAAAAAATGGACAAATCTATCAAGAAAGAATATATTAGATTTATTTGAAAAAAAATCAAAGATTCCTAGAACATTTATAGACACTCTTATAATTATTGTTTGTATATACCATCCGAATATATACCTTATATTGATGTCAAAATAAAAACAAAATAGAAACAAAATCCGGTGAATCAAAATAGAATGTTTTCATTTGGAAATAAAAAAAATAAAAAAAATGAGAAGATAAAACCAAAGATAATGAATGAAGGGTATGTTAAACCAATAGTAAATAAATGATTGCATTGTGGAAAGAGAGGCCACATCATGGACCATTTAAAAATTTCTAGGGATCCCAAGAAATAATGAATCTAGATAAAATCAAAAAGGAAAGAATCAATCCATGAAAATGATAAAAGTATTTAAATGGTTTTTGAAATTAATTAAAAATAAAAAAAATTTCATTAGTGGTTTCTAAAGAAAGGTAACCTTAAAGCTAGTTAATATGTGTGTGGAAGGTGTAAATGTGTTGGACCTAGTTCTATTTGGTATATGAAATGAATTATTTGTAATAAAGAGTTAGAAAGTGACAAAGGTAAAGCACTAATACCTTATAGTATCATTAAAAACATTATGAAGGAGTTTACACACTAGAATAAGGCTATTCATTTGAAAAGGGAGTTCAGGACTATATATCCATCCTTGTTTGTTGATACCAAAAGGTTAGAGAAGGCTATAAATAAATAAATTTTTATATATTCTAAAGTGGAAACTCACATTCTAGATAAGAAGAAAATTCAAATGGGAAAGAAACCCATTCATTATAATCTTTATCAGATCTGGAAACCTCAATAGAAAGTAAGACTAAAGAGATCTAGTCATTTTTGATCTTTAGAAAAATGAGTTTCTAGGCTGAGAACAATGTATCACCTCTATTTCCTTGACTAGGGAGTTTTTTATGACCCCCTGATTCCAATATCTTAGTGATAATACTTTTTCAAATAAGGAATTAAATTTGAATGATAAAATTTGAAAGATTATAAAAGCTATGATTTCTAGATAGCTTGAAGTAATATTCATCATAGAATATCTCAATTATTATTCATCTCATAATCAGTATCAGAAGCTAAATAGTGTTAAACATAAATGAAAAAACTATGGTAAATATTATTTTAGAACATCACTTTATGGGGAGCTATTAAACAAGAAAAACATGCCAAAAATGAATCATTTATTTTTCAAAATAGAAAATCTAAAGCCCTACAATATCTAAAAAAAATGAATTATTTTGATCCTCGAAAAACCAATTTAATTTATGTTTCATGTGGTAATAAAAAGTGAGTGAAAATCAAGGAAAATGAATGAAAAAATAACTATCACTTGTAATTTTTTAATGTGTTATTAAAATTGAGTTCAGCTTCATAACATTTGTTTTATTGTTTTTGATATCCCCAGATAAATGAGTTTTAGAAGTGGAATCACATTGTTGTTTTGATATGGGAATTTTTTTATCTAAATAAATCACACTTTTTTTCTACACCATTTTAGATTAGGTATACTTAGAGTTTATTGATGGATGACACATTGTAAAGAAAAAATGTTGTGCCACTCTTCTCTCAAATGGAAGTTGATTGAATCTCTAAAAATTGGGGAGAGACCAAAAAAAGGGAATATTTTTTTTTTCATAAAACCATAAGATTAAAAAGCAGATAATATTTGCACCTTTCAAGACCTTCCCTAATATTTATGGTATCTTGGTAAGGAATATATGAAGATAGATTGACTATTTCATATATTCTGAATAATAATAATAGAAAATAAATTAACTTTGGACATGAATTTCATGTTGAAAAAAACTAATATGGGGAGATTAAAGTGAAACTTATTTTGAGTTTTTTATTTATTATTAATTTAATTATTAGAGGAAAGTCAATATTTCTGATAATTGGTGATGGATTAAGTATCCACCCACTAAAGAAGAAGTTTCCTGCCCATACACTTTCGGATAATAGAATAAATGTATACACATGAATATCTAATTGGGTATAATAAAGTGGGAAACCCTTATATAATATGATGGGATACTTGAGCAACATATAAAATATAAGTGATAACAAGTATGTAAGTCATTGCCTATAACATGTTTCAAGGAATGATGAAGCAAAGGTAGAATCCTGATGTTGAACTTATTACTAGAAAACTTGTATGGATGTGGTTAAGATTATTTAAAGAGGTTCAATGTTTAGAGGAATATATCTTAAAAATTAGAGAATCCATACTCATGGAATCAAAATTAAAGGATTATAAATCAGTGAATAAATATTCCTCATATGTAGGATTATTTGAAGGTTTATGTTATAAAGTTATAAAGATACAATAAATTAATCTGTCTTGATTATTCAGATTCTAAAAAGTCATTGATAGTTAGCAGATGAGTTAGAAGTTATTTTAATAATTACCATAATTATTTTAAGTCGTTTGAAGAAGTACTGAAGTCATTTGAATTTTCAGGTACTGTAGTAGGGATGAATTTCCGGGAAGGATACTGTAGTAGGGTACTGTAGCAGGGTACTGTAGCAGGGTACTGTAGCAGGGTACTGAAGTCATTTTAATTTCTGGGGTTACTGTAGCAGGGCACTGTAGCGGTGAACTTTAGCAGCGATGGAACTATAGCGACGACATCACTATAGCGGTGGAGGAACTGTTGCAGGAGACTGTAGCGGCGGTGGGTACTGTAGTAGGTACTGTATCTGTGCGGGGTACTGTTGTAGTACCGTTCACAGAGGGTCCTTTGGGCCAAAAAATGGGCTTTCAAAGCCTTGTATTCAGGCCACTTGGCCTTGGGCCTTCGGGATATGTATTCGGTCTCCCTCTACCCTCTAAAGAGGTATTTGCTTTATTAATAAATTGAGGCTTCGACCCCAACCATTAAAAAAATTGTAATTAGATCCACACCATAGAAGGTGATTAACATATGGATAAAGATTCATGTTTGGGGATCCACATATTCATGGTCAATGTATCTAGATCAACTTAAAAGGATGTATTATATATATTAGGATCTATATAAGAATGGATATTATTGTAAGGGTCTTGTGAGAAATTTTTTAGACTGACAAAAAATGGATCCACATTTGATTTAAAAGCATAATGGGATACAAAAAAAGTGTTGGTCAAAATATATTAATCTAGAGTAGGATATTTATGTAAGAGTCCTCTGCACATAAGGATTATCTCTACCTTTTGTTCTAGTTGAAAAACCCAGAAATTTATATAATTAAGTATTTCAAGGGAAATAGAGAAGGGTTGTTGTTGAAGTTATTTGTTCACATTCTAAAAATAATAAATCCTAGTCATGAAAAGATGGAAGATTAATAAAGTGAATTAGAAATGATATGGAAGGTTAAGAATTTATATTTCCTGAAAATAAAAAATTCCATAAAAATAAAATTATAAATGGAAAATCTGTTGATGAAAGTAAAATTCCTGAGTGTTTTAAATATCACAAATCATTGTGATTCTTATATAATAATTAGTGGATGTGGGAATGATTTTCAAGATATAGAGTACAGATTCATGTGTTTTGTGTGAAGAAGTCTTCATGGAAGCTCTCATTCCATAAGAAGAAAATCACTATGCCATAAGCTCCTACACTATAATTTTATACAACCATTGAAGAATGATTTAATATGGATTTTAATCGTATTTTTTTAGAATATTAAACCCCAATCATTCTATATGTTTCATAGATGATATGTTCAGATAAGAATAAAAATTAGAAATGAAAATGTGAAATATAAGAGTTAGTTTTTTATACCACTCTTGGATACATTAATTTGAATCAAAATATATGAATTGGGAATGCACAGATGAGTATTCATTAAAAAGGAAGATAAAAGAAATGTGGTTTGTGGTCTGTTAATGTGATACATTTTCCTAGCATGTAAAATTTTAGAGGTTTACATTTAAAAAAAAAATGAAAAACTCTACTAAATAATTTCCACATATACAATAGTAGATCATAGAAAAAAATAAAATATAAGATAAATAATTATACACAATACAAATAATAATTTGAAGTTGAAATGTACAGTGCTATTTAGAAAATAGATGTGTATAACAATAGAACCATGAGTTCACTTAATGAAAAAAAGTGGTGAGAGCATAAGATGTGATCCTGATGTTGAGGAAAATGAAACCAACCATGTTTATAAATAAATACCATCTATGTATCAAAGAAGAGTTGAATAATAATATAGAAATGGCGGGTTCACATACCAGTCCAAAATACACTTAGTGTTATAAAATTTTGATAAGAATAAGATAAGATGAAGAAGTAGAGCCTTGAAGGGTTTTTTATGTAGTGAGTAGGATAAGTCTAGATATTGATCATCAGGTTGAATTTATAGTATGTGTTTCTTGATGAATAATAATAGTTATAAAGTCCATAATGTTGGAGTCCTTATTGAAAATATAATGGATATCAAATACCTTCGTGATTAGTTTTAGAGTTTTGAACCAATAGTTTCTGAAGAATAACTGGGAAGATGTGTAAAAAATAAATACTAAGCTACATGATGTGTTATTGAATATCTATATGTTTTCAAATAATTTTTTGAGAGGAATCCAATCATTTTTTTAAATGTAGTCAAATCCATGTAAATATTTTTAATCTAATTCAGGATGTTCGGAAACTAAGAACTAGTGGGATTCTAGTATAAATAACTCACATGAGAATATTATATTTGCATGTGTAATATTGTGAATGTTCACCTGTAAAATATGATGAAACTATTATAGTATGATAACTACCCATAAACCACTGTACTTAGATCAAACTATTTATACTATAGAATCTGTGAATTAGTAAATATACATTCATAAAAGGGATTTGGTTCTCTATATCATCACTGATCCTTGTAAAGACACTTGTTCCATACTTAAATGCTTAACTAAAATTTCATGTGATGTTTGTGATTGCTAAAATATTAAGATATAGTTATATACTAACATGTGATAATGGTTTAAAAATGAAAGATATAATAAGAATTGGAATTTGTTATAATATTTGAGAACACAAGACTCATACCCCTTTGAAAGTGTCAAAACCACTCCTTGGGCACTATAGTTTTAATTTAACTATTTCTATATTAATCCCAAATTTGAAAATTCTTCATTTGTTACTACTTTTAAACATATTATTTTAAGTAATTAAATTTAAAATTTTTACTAAAAACATTACACACAATTAATTTATACTCATCTTATTTATATAATATCATAGAAGAAAACAAATTTTTTATATAATAAGTTTATTTTTGAAAATGTGATTAATTTACATGATATATTTCACAACATGAAAACTTGATTTACTTTTAAGAAATGTTCTATGGATATTATGATAGATATTATGAATGAATGTGATAGGGTATAATGGGGGTTTTAATGTTTGTTCTTATAAAAATGTGTTTTCATGGATATTGGGTATATATGGTTCTGAAATGTATTTAATTAAGCTTTTATAAAATCTAAATTAATATGGAGCACTCATAGTCTGTAGAGACTTAAATGGGGCTATGTTAAAGGGATCCCACCTATCCATATTTATTTATTATTACTTCTATTTTTTTAGAATGATATATTCAATAAATTATATTAGATTGTTTCATTGGGTGAGATAAAGTATACGGGTATCTCAAATCAATCATTTATTTCTTATGGATGATGGTATTTTATTTTCATGTGTTATTTTCAATTATTTAATTCAATTTGTAGTCTGATTGATAATTATACATGTGTATATAGATAGATGGTAGTTTTAGTGAATTCAAAATAATCATTTAGAAGGGGTGTGTTGATGTAAAAAAGAATTTATCTTTATAGAATTAAAAATTTTATACTTATGGAAAAACATAATAAATATTTGAGTCTTCTTACACTGGTTAAAAGATAAAAAAGTGAGATATTTACTCTTATTATTGATAGAGTTGATAAAATTATTAATGGGTAAGCTGGTAAAAAAATATTGAAGGATGATAATAAGGTTATCTTAAACTCTATTTATTAATCTATACCTTTTTTTTCAATGTCAATGTTTACAATACCTAAAATATTTATTAATCAAATAAATTTTAGTTTTTCTTTATTTTGGTGAGGGAAATTTGAAGTTTGAAATAAAATATATTGTCTTTTTAGGATGAATTTATATTTATCAAAATTAGTGGGGGGATTTTTTTTACGAATGTGAAAATTTAATCATTCTCGTATAAGAAACATTTCTAACACATTGTTTAAAATCTATTTTGTTATAAGATAAGGTTACTAAGTAATTTTTATATATATATTTATTTTCTTGATGAAAATATATTCCCTAGAGCTACTTATTTTTTTGGTAATCACTTTCTATTTTGAATCACTCTCTGATGATTGTTTTTGGATGATTTATAATAAAATTAATAAAAAAATTTATTATAATACTTGGGTTTAGAATATTTTTTAGAATTTAATTCATTTTATTATTTTTTTAGGATATCAATGATATGATGGTTACAGATACATTTAGTGGAAATCTATCAAATTGGTGCATGAAGAAGATTAACTTAAACATTAATGAAAAGGGTTTGAAAAACAATTCTTAGTTTTATTATTTGATCGAGTGATTTAATGGATATAAATGGACCACATTTAAAAAAACATGGTTTATATAACATTTTATTAGGTTAAAATTTATAAATATATTTAAAATCTCCTTTATATGATTATTTTTGAAAGGATTTTTGGAAACACAATCTTACTTCAATGGTTTAACACTTATGTGAGAAATTTTATAAGGATATACTTCTTTCTAAATAGATTCTCACAGAAAGGAATATTATTTCTATTGAATTGTTACCTAAAGTTGTTTAAACATTAAAAAACTATCATGCATGTAGTATTCAAGCATTTAAAAGTATTAAGTGACTTGATTAAATGAAATATATTAATTTTTTCAAGTCTATATCAAGTTTTCAATGACAATAAAACTCTCATGGAATTAATTTTAGTAAATGATAATATTTTTGTATAGAATTATTGTAGAATCTATTGTATATCTAGATTAAACTAAATGAAACCTATTTTCAATATTTTTACCTATTTGATGAAATTTGGATTTAGTGGATGGATATTATTTTAATCTGTTGGTGGAGTAGAAATAAAGTTTTTAATATAGAGGAGTCTACAATTATTTAGTCTCACTAGTGTCCTTTGGTTTCTCATTTTATAAATATGAATATTGTTGTTAAAGTTTTTTATTTCTACAGGGTCAGTTCTAGATCCCTTGTCAGGGTTGTGACTGGTTGTGTTTTATAATATTACAATAAATATTTTATTTCTAGTTTGAGTCCGTGTATTGAAGAATCAACAGTGATGGGTGTTGTTTTATTTTTTTAATTCTCACATGGGTTGAGGTTTTTGTTTGAAGAGTTGAAATGTAATTTTTTTATCCATTTACTCATTATTCATGTGGAGAATTTAACAATTTTCTTAATTTTGGTGAATGTGATTATTTTCCATTTTGGGTGTTTTGAGTGCCACCATTTTTATTTTTTATGAGTATGGGAAATTAAGTTGTGTTTCAAAATCTCATTTCCTGAATAAGGGTGATGATAATGATTGGATTTGGTGTCTTTCACCTATTTTACAATATTTTATTTCTATGGATTTGAATATCTAATATTTATTATTATTTATTATAAACATATTATAATTTAAATATCTTGACAAATATTTGTAAAATCAATTATGGACCAATATTCAAAATGAAACTATCAAATTTTTTGATAAATAAAACTTGATAATCCAATAGGTTCTACAAAAAAATGAGTATAACAAAACCCTATGAAGTTAATAAAAAATACACAATCAAAGAGGGACAAACCACCATAAGGAAATATTATGATGTCAAAAATATCTCTCATAATGTCCCTACAAGATCATCTAACAAATGAAAAATAATTACTCACATCATCACAATCCAAGAAACATTTGTTAGCTCTCTTTAACCACTATAAAAAATCATCAAATATCATGGTAATAAACTTACTACAATGACCCCATATGATATAACTAAACCTTAGGATTAATATGATATCTCTACGTTTCCTTCTATAATTTCAATGCTCTTTAAAAATGATCATGTCACCCACAAAAATATATATATGCCACTTATAGAGAAAATCCACTTATAAGTGAGAATCAATCCACACTATACTTGAATTCTATAGATGGAAGTCAACCTTAACAAAACTAGAACAAAATAAACCAACCAACATAAAAACCAAACCACACTAGAACAAAACTTCCTAACTATAATAAAAACTCAACCACACTGTATCTAAACTACCTATCTAGTACCTAAACTCAATCAAAAATAAAATCACCACTTATAACTAATCCTATATAAAATCATGTGGTTACGCAATATCGAACTCAAAATTTGAAGTAATAAATAAATTTATTACCACTAGATAATATTGAAAAGAATAAATTTCTATGTTCATAAGGATAATATTTTTTAAAAAAAATATGGAACTATCTCCCTCGATAAAACCAAGAACATAACATTTCTAAAATTATCATAATGTAACTCTCTCTATGACGAACAAACATATTCAATAAAATTATCCCACACAAGATATTTTTAATCATATCTACAAGTTATTGAGACAAAAAATAAAAAAATATCATAGAATTCCCAAGTCAAGTTCCCTCTTACCCAAAGACCAAACGAACCCCATCCTTGAATAAGGATATAACTTTCTTAATTATGGTATAAAACTATTCTTAGGCCAAAATATTATCAATGGAGGGAATATAAAATCAATAAATATTATTTCACCCACTTCATGAAAGGAGCTCAAGAAAAAATCATATTTATGTACCAAATCAAACCATTTAGATATATGTTTTTCATTAGATTAAAATACCTATATTAGAATGACACCTTTCTTTGTAATTTAACTACATACAAAGGGTTTTACAATTACAATATAAAATATCTACATTTTTAGAATATGTTAAACCATAAATTATTACCACACATGATTATTAAAATAAAAATTTATCAAAAGGGATAACCAAATCATAATACTTCATTAAAGACACATCTTGTTTATTATTTTATAAGAAAATTCAAACACCCATTAAATCTAAATGAAATTTCTTATTTTAAAATGGTTAAATTATTATATTAAAACAAACTTTAGAAATATATTTCTTTAATATTTTAGCTTTTTAAATTTAAACCATCCAATACACTTGAGGACACCCATTTAAAATGATTATAATTTTCAACAAGATATACATCGTGTATAAAAAACACCGTAAAACATAAAGAAAAAAATAATGCATGACCAATCAAATCACTACATAAAATATATATTTTACCTTAGTTATACAATACATTTATAAAATTTAAATTGTATAGAAACTCATAATATTCTATTGAATCTTTAAATAAATAAAAACTCAAAAATAGTCACCAAGATTCTATAATGATTATAATTATAACAAAAATTATAAAAAATTAATATAAATCCAACTTGTAGAACAATCCATTTAAAATTTATATATAATTAACTGAGTAAATGTAACTTAACTCAAATCCCATCCAATAACACAATTAACTTCCATCCTAACTACCAAAATTTAAATATGTAACCCACCAGAAAAAAATCCCTAAATTCTAAATCCTAAGAATCCTAAAATATCTAGAGAATCAATATAACCTATATAGAAACAAAATAAAATATATTATAATTAAAATCAAATTAGAACCAATGTGTGCATGACCTTAACCAACCTCCTTTATTAACTACATGAAACATTTATCCTAATTGAGTAAGTTTCATCATTCTGTAGTGAAACCCACATTGCTAAATCCCAAAACTAGGCTACCCAAAATCATGGAACAAGGAGAAAAATAGAAATTCATGAAGAGGCAAGGAGTTAACTTTATCTAACATAAAAAATAAACCAAAATCACCCATATATCTTTGGAAATAAATTCATAATAAAGGATAATAATAAGATAGAGGAATGGATGACCAACCAACCTCTCCATCATATAGTAAAAATTAGGGGGAGGGAAAATGAATAAAATTCCATTTATTAGACACACTCTCAAAAAAAAAATATTAGATGTTTCGTAGAACTCAACAAGGTCATTGTTCTATAATAGAGTTTTTGGGGACATCTATTGGACTTCTAGAGGAAAAGTTTATTGTTATATTCCACTATCTATCCAAACAAAATTTTGATGAAACTCCATCAGAGTTCCCATGGTGAATTTGGTGATTCTATTCAATTTTCAATCTCCCTAGAAATTTGGTATACCACCACTAGAGTTCTTATGCACCACCTCCATGGGTCAAGTGGCTATTTATATATTACACTAAACTCTTTTATTCAACTTCTACCAAATTCACCCATTCCCAAAAGTTTCCATACATCATACCAAAGTCAATCCTTAATCTAGACATTAAGTTTTTTTTGAAAATGAACATTTTAACAGTTTCAATGAAAAATTTAAAATTTTATCTCATTTTAAATATATAAAATATAAAAAATCAATTTAAAACAAAAGATAAAATTTTGGGTATTCTAATATCCCCACAATAAATACTTGTATATATTAAATAAATTGATTAATCAATTCACTAGAACTCTACAACCTCTCTTAATTGATATATCATCACTAAAATGTTACCTTATTTAAAAATATTCAAAACATACCCAAGAATACCCTCCATTCCATAAAAATTACATTATTCTATAGATACAATCCATGTTATATCATTATCCTATGAACTTCGCTCTCAAAATCATTTATCCTAAAAATGATTGATTTGGGTACTTAAATCAGAAGGGATCATCTACGAAGAACATAATCACATGAAAACCAATCATACTAGGGAAGATAAAATAATCAAATATGGATACAAAATACCGAAAAAACATACAAAATTCAAAAAAATCAATAGAAATTATCATCTATTACACTAAAATATAGAGGAGTTAAAAAAAATTAAAATTCATTTATATCATTTTACATAACAAAAAATTATGCTAAGTAATTTTGTATGATAAAAAAAGATACATCGGTACTCCATTGTTATTGGATCACAACCACTCCCGTAAGTGTATTTTTCTACCCCTGGAATATTAAGACCCATATCAATTTCAAATAATACATTTCAGATTACAATTTTTAAAACCAAAATTACAAATATTTACAAAAAAAAATTAAATTTAAATTTAAATTTTTTAGTTAATCACATCAGTTTCCTTTTTTTAGAAAATTAAAAATTTAAAAATGAAAAAACAATATTCCCATATTGAGAAAAAAATACATGTAAAAAAATAAATGTGTAATACCATATGCTGAGATATTACACTTCTGTGATGAATTAACAATGAAAAAATTATATCTTTCATGATCGCTAGAACTACATTACCAACAATCCATGTATTTGAAATCCTCCTCTACGCCTTACTATCTCAACCCTAAAATTAAATAAATTAAATACCATTTTTTAATAGGATTACCTAGAAATACTCCACTATTTTCCATAGATGGCCATTAACAATGTCAGACCTAGATCCACATATATTGAGGCTTTTGAATAACTATTATGGATCAAACCTATTTATTGGGAAGAAAATTACCTTAATACATCCTAATAATATGAATCATGAAAGTAAAAAATAAAAAAAACATATATAGGTTATGCATACATGAAACAAAAAATAACTAATACAAAACCAAATTCATGTTAGCCTAATAGTGTTTGGCAATAAAAATAAATTCATAGTTTGGTGGTTGGTATATAAAGAAAAACCATAAAATTGAACATAATTGACTTGGTTTGAACTCAAGACACAACCTCATATTAAACAATTTACTATCATTATACTGTACATTATGATCTATAATTACAAATATATAGTTATTTTCTGATCCCATAGAAAATTAATGGTTCCAACCATTCACATCATAGACCATACTATGTGAATATATAGGGGAGAGTTCACAAGACTTGTATGTTACCCAATTGTTCTTGACTCCCTTAAGTAAAAGTTATCAATGACAAAAAATGTGCAATGAATGTATTGAGTAACACTCAACCCAAATACAATAAAAACAAACAAATATATATATATATACATATAAAAACACAATAAAATAATAACATATATGAGAAAACATAGATAAATACACAAAACATCCCATACTATAAAAGGGAAAAAACTTACTTAATATCCAATGAAACACACCCAATGAAAATATTGGATGCCATATCAAGGGAAACACTTCACAATACATGGATATTGAATCCCACAATTCATTTGATCCCAAAACAACCAATCATGTACCTCACAATCCACGCATATGTGACCCCTAAATATCATTGGTATTCAAAATTATATTAAGAATTAATTGAGTAATTAAAGAGGTCCAAACCTTGAAAATTAAACTATAAATTAAAACTTTTAAACATAAGTTAAGTAAAAGATAGATAATTATTGAGGATGATAAATATGTGTTGTGTTTGTTGTTATATTGTTTTAAACTTTGAAATATGAAAATAGTGAAGATTATGGATTTTGTTTTCAGAATGGGGAGTGTTTAGTTTTTCATTACATGATTGAATCCTTATCCAGTGTTGAATTTTCTTGATTTGGATTTAATGGATGATTTTAATGTTCGATAATTATCATTATAAACTATTTATGTAGTGGATAAAATTAGTGAAGTGTTAAATATGTTTTAATATGTTCAGATAAAAATTTAATAATGTGTGAGAAAACTATGTCATGTCAGAATATTAGTACATTTTGCTTCCATTTTTTAGGATTAACATATCATGTTATAAACTAAAAATACATGTTTTAAGAGGAGTAGATCAATATAGAAGTTAAGGGTCAACATTTTTTGATGATTTTTCTTTGTGTTTTGAAGTCATTGTTACACGGAAATTTCTCTATAAAACATATTTATATTATCATTAAATGTTTAAAAATCTCTGTTTTAGAATATTCATGCCGACACACCATATTTTATGACAAAACATGGAATTAAATATTTTTTGTAAAATTATATTATATGAAAATGACATGATATTCTGGATATACAAGATAAAGGTGTCATAGTTTTCTAAGAATTTTTTAACTTGAGACAGACATGTTTTGTTGAATATAAACTCCCTAGGTTTTTATATATTTTGTATTTATATTTTTGAAATTCAAATATTTTTCAAATATAGAAAATTGAGTTGATCTATAATATACTTTTTCTTTACCATTATGGTTGGTTTCTATAACCCTTTTAATGGGTATAACACTTTCCAAAATCATGGATGATCTAAAATATAAAAATAGATTCTGATTATTGATAATTTAACTTGAATATTGAAGGATAATAAACCAATGATATGGAAAATACAATGAAATAGATAAAAAGAGTGGAAAAAATATGTAGCTATTGTGACTAATATAGAGATCTCTTTCTAAACTAAATTTCTATAAGAACATGAAGAGATGAATCTAAAATGAAACACATATATTGTTTTGGTGTATTGATCATACACTATTTATTCATTGTAATGACCCATGCGCTAATATTTTTGTATCCTTATCTTGAAGTTGTGAGTAGATAGATTAGAAGAGGTGGTGATCATTGTATTTGATAGTGATTGGATCCTAAAATTACATTTAAATAACAAAATGTTAGTGGATTTTGGTACATTGGAATTTAAATATTGTATCATCCTTTAACCTAAAACTTTTAGAAAAACCAAGTTAAATATTTATGTATTCATACTCTATTTACTATACTTTGAAGATGTTATTTGTTTGTTTGGTGTGAAAAATTGTTGAGTTTTTTATAAATTAATAACATGATCTATTAAAAAAGAAAAGAATATTAACAAAATTCACACATTTTTATGGTTATTAGGACTGAATTGGTTATAAATGAAATAAAATAAAAACAAAAACTGATAAATCATAGAGGGACCTACCATCAAACAGACAGAACCCCACAATACCATGAAGTGAATGAAAATGGGAAGCCAAATAGGGATAAAAAAGTATAAGGAAATATGATGAATTATATTTTATTTCTTAAATTAGTGCCAATAATAGTATAATATTATTGAAAATTTCAGTTTACTATGTTAGACCACTATTATCCAATGGTGTTCCATCTCATTGGATAATGGCGAGCTCTCTTAATCCTCAAAAAATGAATATCTTTCCTTTACCATGGACTTACCTTATTGAACCCCTAAGAGATAACTGATTCATAGAGTCAATATTATATCTCCTAGACTTTTAGTATCATTCAACCACTCCCTCTTAGTGATGTTGTCACTATAAGTTCCACATATAAGTTTCCTAGAGAGAAGTAACTCATAGTGGAACGGATCTGTCAATATTATACTTGAACAAACTAATTAGCAGTAACTTGTACTACACTAGACCGTTACTACCCAGATATCACAAAAACATAGTAAAAAAACATTTTTTGTACCTAAATAGCACTTATAATTACCAAAAATTGATATTTGAATCTTATATAATAGAAAAAAAGTAAAATATAAAATTGTTATTCATAACCAATACGATCACAAATCCCGAGGTCATAGAATAACCCCTCAATATCTATGATTAATCATGAAGTAATTCCCACATATAAACCTAGAAATCACTAACCATTCACTCTCAAAAATACAAATGCATTGAATAAACAAAAAATAGAACTTTTTCACTCTAAAAAAGCTGAATAATTTTTTTCTCACTTTCAAAATGTTCACTAGTCATTTTTGAAGAAAAAGACATTCGATTTATCTATTATATCTCAAAAAATATCATGGTCAGTTTCTAAGTTGTTTAATATTAAAAATCCTAAAAATATCAAATTTTTTATAAATCAAATTTCAAATTACCTAACATACAAACTGATATATTCTATACCAGAAGTTAGACCAATAATACCCAAGGAGGAACACTATTTGTATTCTAAAAAAACACAAGGAGGACCATTTAAATATTTAGAATCTATTTTATCCACATTAGGAAATGATTTTTGGAACACAATAAGTTTTATGTAATTATTATACCATTTAAATAAATTTATTCAATTCAATGAAAACACCTCACTTGAAATTATACTTTCCTTTATCCTTTAAAAATAAATCAAATGTATTTTAATTTAAATAAAAAATATTCATTTTATTTAAAAGAGTTAAAACCATAAAATATGACAATGTTTAAATATCTAAATATTTTTTTTTCAAATTGGATGAACTAAATTGATATAATTTATCCTAAACACATTTTCTTTTCTATTGGAAAATAATCCAAACATATACTAAATTCAAAAAAATCATTTATTCTTTAACAAATCCCCTTTTAAAAGGAAACTAACTTTAAACAAATATTTATGAAAAAAATTTATTTTTCAAATTTAAACTAATAAAAATGTTTTAATAAAATTGTAACATCCCGAGTTCGGAGCCCCTCCACCGGTGCCCCGTACCCGGTTCGCCACATGACCTCAAGCACGTTTCCCCGAACGCCAGAGGCTGCCGACTAGCAGAGAGGGCCTTGGTGAGTCGGTGGGGAAACTATTCCCTAATTCGGTAAGGTATACAAGGTAAGAAAACAACAATAAACAACGGAAGCATTAAATAGCATGCATAACAACAGAAACCAAACAGCAGAAGCCATGAAGATATATATAATAATGATGACAATGATGTATCAGGTACAAGTATCTAAGGAAAACAGAAAACACAACAACGTGCTGAAATACAACTGAAACAAAGTTCAAAAGAAAAAAAATTAAGCTCTTTAGCCTCACAAGCCACGACTCAGTCCCATGCTCCCTAGCTCCTGGTGCAATGAAGATCCTGAAGTAGAAGGGTGCTTTACCTTGTCTATACCTGCAGCAACATAGTCAGCTTGGGCCCAAAAGCATGACCCAAACAGGGTGTGAGATACAATCCCTGTATGCAATCACCCAAAGATTTGTGCCTAACAGTCAATTAAAACATGGCAGTAAATAAACAATAAGCAGTAAACATGAAGGCACAAGCGGCTACAATCCATAGTTCTAACAAGTAAAGAACACAAGTAAGAAACCAACAACAAGAAGAAAACAGGTAACCCTCTGGGTAGCTCTCACAGCCTAACCCCTATGGTTCAACCTTCAGTACTGGCAACCCTATGGGAGACACACATAGTCTCACCCCTCTAGTTGAGCTACATAATTAAGCAGACTCTCTAGGGAAGCACTCACCATCAATTCCCCCTATAGTATCGTATCGTGCTAAAGGATCTCTGGAGAAGCACTCAATGTCAATTCCCCCTGTGGCCAGCATTGAGGATCTACAGACTCTCTGGGGAAGAACTCAATGTTAATTCCCCCTATAGTCTCGCATCGTAATTAAAAGACACTTTGGAGAAGCCCTTCCATCAATTCTCCCTTTGGTCTACTACACTAGGTTCTCACAGTCCTGAGTATAACTAAACATGCTCAGAGCGTGTGTATATCATCCAAGTAAACCTCAAGAACTACTTGGATATCATTCTACGACTCAATAGCAACAACAAAACAACAGTTCCGCTATCCTACAACTAGGCATGGCAACTGGAAAAACGCCGAATAAGAAAAACAAGCATGGAAAAGAAATCTGAGCACAAAATAAATTACCCTAATCACAAACAATAACCTCTACTAAAGAAAACAAGCAAAGCAGGAAAACAGCAGGGGAAAAACCTGAAACATGCAATACCCCATTCCATGGTATTGGTGGAATTTGCACATAATATTCATCAACTTTCTACAGAAAGGCACAAACCACCTACCTCGATCCGAGGAGATCTATATACTTGAACCTCGATGACATATTCCTCTTAGAACAACGTAGATCCGAGAAAACGCACAAACTGTTCATCCCATGAAAACTTGGAAATGAGGAGGAATCAAGAAACAAGGCTAAAGCAGAAGGAAGAACTCACCACTGCGATTCCAACGCAATCAACCGTACTTGAATTGGAGAACGGATGGCGAGGCGGGAGCCCATCAAATATCCGGCCATACGGTTGCTCTTGGACGGACGAAATCTGGAGAAGAAGATGAATTTGGGGGTCAGGTGCGACCCTAGTTCGTTTAATGAAAAAAAGAAAGTACACAACATGTACTTCTTGAGTACACGATGTGTACTTAAATTTTTTTGTACTCCGAATTAATGGGCCTCCACCTCAGCCTTACACACCGTGTGTGTGAACCGGGCATGGCCAACACACGGCTTCGAGACGGGGAAGAGTACACGGCATGTACTCAGAAAGTACAAGGCATGTACTTCTAAAATTTTCAGAAAATTCATTTTTCTCAAAAACTCCAGAAAAAGGAAAAACATACCTGAAAAGAAGATCCATGTTCTTACAAACTTCCCCCCTTAAAGAAATTCGTCCCCGAATTTCCATAATGAGTCAGAGAAGAAGAAACCCCGAACAGCTCCATCCATTGCGATCGTTCATCGGCCTCCCTCTCCCAGGTCTCGTCCTGTACTCGCCATTGCTGCCATAGCACTCATACCATAGGAACAGACCGCCCGCAGAGAACCTTCGTACTACGATCGACAATCCGGATAGGATGCTTCTCGAACTACGCATCCACTTCAAGCTCAACTTCCTCGGGTTGAAAGATGTGAGAAGGTTCTAAAAAGTAACATTGGAGTTCAGAGACGTGGAAGACGTCGTGCATGGCCCGATACCTATGAGGTAGCTGAAACCGATAGGCGACTGACCCCACTCTCTCCAAGACCTCAAACGGCACGATGTACCGCGGTAAAGGCTTACCCTATCTCCAAATCCTTTTGTGTCCCAAACTCAGTGCGACACGTAGGAAAACCTGATCACCGACCTCAAACTCCAGAGGTCATCTCCACTGATCAGCATAAGACTTCTTCCGAGACTGTGCTGTAGCCATCCTCTTCTGAATCAGGTCTATTTGCTCTGAAGTATCTTGTACAAGATGTGGTCCCAACAAAGCTGCCTCTCCTACCTCCAGCCAGCATAAGGGTGATCGGCATGGCCTACCGTACAAAGCCTCGTTTGGTTCACTCTAAATGGTCGCCTGAAAAATGTAATTGTAGGCGAACTCCACCAGAGGGATATGCTTCTCCAAAGAACCTCCAAAGTCTAGGATACAAGATCATATCATATCCTCAAGCACCTGAATCGTGCACTCGGACTGGACATCAGTCTGGGGATGATATGTTGTACTCAAAAGTACCTGTGTACCCAAGGCCTTCTGAAGTCCATGCCAGAACCGAGAGGTAAAGCACACATCTCTTTCTGAAACAATAGAGCGTGAAACTCCATGCAGACGAACGATCTCTCTGATGTAAAGTCGTCCTAGATCATCGACACTAAAGGTCTCCTTGATCGGCAAGAAGTGAGAAACCTTCGCAAGTCTGTCGACGACAACCCAAACAACATCGTTCCCTCGAGGTGATCTCGAAAACCCGGTCACGAAGTTCATCGCAACATCGTTTCACTTCCACTCCGGAATGGGTAACTGCTGTAAAAGGCCTGCTGGTCACTGATGCTCTGCTTTCACCTGCTGACAAGTAAAACATCTCATGAAAAAACCAGTAACATCCTTCTTCATACCCGGTCACCAGTACTGGCGATGAAGATCCCAATACATCTTGGTGATGCCAGGATGAACTGCCCAAACTGAGGAATGGAAATCCCGCATCATCTCCTCACGTATGTTTGCTGGCACCCATACGAGTTCCTGGAAATTCAAGATCTCATCCTCGCCCACTGTCCATCTAGGAAGAGGGTCCTCTTCTGACACACTCTCCCGTAGGACTAAGCCTTTTGAGTCAGATAGCTGCCTCATCCATACCCGATCAAGTAGAGTGGAAGTAATAGATACAGAAGATAGGAAGGTTTATCCCTATATGTCGTGCACCTCTAGATGTATCTCAGAGAACAGAGCCATCTGCTGCCACTCACTACTGGCCTCCAGAACTGCCTGAATCTGAGTTCTCCTACTCAACACATCTGCCACGGCGTTGCCCTTTCCCGACATATAGGCAATCTCGAAGTCAAAAAGACTGAAGATACTCGACCCACCTGCACTGCCTTAGATTCAGATCACGCTAAGTGAAGATATACTTGAGACTCTTGTGGTCATTGAAGACCACAAAGTGCTCTCCCAGAATATAGTGTCTCCAACAGCGCAAGGAATGAACAACAGCTGTCAACTCCAAATCGTGCGTAGGGTAGTTCCTCTCATATGGCCTCAACTGCCGAGACCTGTACGCAACAACTCCATCTCCCTGCATAAGCACAGTTCCCAGCCCGATACTCGAAGCATCACAATAAACAGTGTAGCTCTTGCCTGGATCTGGCAAGACTAGTATAAGTGCTGACGTCAACCTCCTTTTAAACTCCCGAAAGGCTGACTCACAAGAATCTAACCATAATAACTTTCCCCCTTCTTGGTCAGACCTGTCAAAGGTTCTACTAGACGAGAAAAGTCCTGAATGAAGTGTCTATAGTATCCATCCAACCCTAGGAAGCTCCATACCTCAAAAACATTCTTCGACTGCTCCCAGGAAACTACAAATCTCACTTTCTCTGGGTCCACAGATACTCCTGCCTCTAAGATTATGTGGCCCAAGAAGTGAATCTCATCCATCCAGAAGTGGTACTTCGAGAGTTTAGCATAAAGTCGATGCTCTCTCAGTGTACTCAGAACGATCTCAAGATGTGTGGAATGGTCGTGTCGAGTGTGAGAGTACACCAAGATATCATCCAAGAAGACCAAGACGAAGGAATCCAAGTGAGGATGGAACACACGGTTCATCAGTGCCATGAAAACTGCAGGTGCGTTCGTGAGTCCGAAAGGCATGACTGTATACTCGTAAAGACCGTACCATCTCTTGAAGGTTGTCAGAGGTATATCTGATTGTCTAATGCGCAACCTATGATAACCGGACCTCAAGTTGATCTTTGAGAACAGCTGGGCTCCTCGAAGCTGATCGAAAAGGTCATAAATCCGTGGAAAGGGATATCGGTTCTTGACCGTCAACTGGTTCAGCTTCGATAATCCACACAAAGCCGAAGGGTACCGTCTGCCTTCTTCACAAACAGAACAAGAGAAACCCAAGGAGAAGTACTGGGTCGGATGAAACCCTTACCCTGTAGCTCCTACATCTTATTCATGAGCTCCTGGAACTCAGGTGTGGCCATCCTGTAGGGAGGAATGGACACCGGTGCCGTTCCTGGCACGAGATCAATAGATAAGTCTACCTCACGCTACAGAGGCAAACCTGAAAAGTCCTATATAAATACATCCCTGAAGCGATCTACCACTAGAGTAATGTCCAACTGTGGAGTCCCCTGATCATCCAGATAAAGACTAGCAATCTGGGCTGTCACCCCTCCTAGCCCAAGATACTCGAGTCTCGCCCGACTCGCCCGAACGTCCCATTCGCCTCTATGAAGAAAAGATTCACCCTCTGGTGAGATGAAACTGACTCTGCAGCGATAACAGTCAATGACTACCTGGAAGGGAATCAACCAGTCCATGCCGAGAATGACATCATAGCCTATCATCTTTAGGACATAGAGATCCCATAAGAAGTGATACCCTGCAACCTCGTGAGGTCACTCTCTACACTGGAGTACACTATATGTCCTCGTTCCCAAAGGTGTGTCTAGTGTCAACGAGTCGGTAGAAGAAAAGATGTAGAGTCCAAGGCTCTCCACAATGGAAACAGAGATAAAACTATGCGTAGCACCAGTATCGAAAAGGGATGAAGATAAAACTAAGGCTACAAAAATAGTACCTCAAACAATAGAAGTGTCGGGATCCTGCTCATGATAAGTCTGCTCCACGGCGAAAGATTGGCCTGCACCGCGCCCCTGCGCCCCTGAATGACAACTCTGAGCTAAACCTCCCTACTGGTGCTGAGGAACTGGTGGTTTACCGCCACGACCTCGACATCCACCTCAGTCCGAATGACCGGAAGAACTCTAGTTCCCTGACTGGTGAGAGACTGGTGGGGCGTCTCCTGAATGAGGAGTCATTGAATAACCCCGGTCACCTGCTGCTGGTGAGAAAACCTGGAAGAAATGCTGAAGGTGACCCATTTTTTCCCAAGATCGGCACCTCATGGGGTCTCTCTGGCACTACGGCCTCGTGTGCCCTATCCGGACACACTGGTATCATGGCACCTGGCTGCCTGATGATGCGTCTCGCTTCCTCGAATCACTGCGCGTAGGCTCCCTACGATGCTTCTTGCTGTCATCTGAAGTCAATATTGCTCAGGATGCAGAACCGCCCTGACTCGCTGCTCCAGAGTCTCTCATATTGTGCTCCGCAATGAGTGCCTGGTTGACGATGGAATACTCCATGACAGATAGAGTACCCTGCTCTAAACTCATGAACTCCCGGGCTCGATCGGCCCTAAGAGTTTTCGGGTAGAAGTAGTCGTAGAACACGCTCTAGAACTCCTCCCAAGCCATAGCCTGCTGCTAACCCGCCTGCGAGATCACGTCCCACCACCTCTTGGCGGAGTCTCAGATCATGTAGGTGGCGAGCTTGACCTGCCTCTCTGGAGGCGTCTCTAGATGCTCGAATATAGTCAGCATGGATTCCAGCCATGACTCTACAGCCTGAGGTCCTCCCTCCCCCAAGAACGTGGGAGGATGCTGCTGCTGAAAGACCCGCGTCAAGTCTGCCATAGACGAGGCAGGAGGCAGTGCTCCCTGGAAGGCCTGCATCATCCTCATGAAACCTTCCCTGAACTATGCATCAGCGCCCGCGACTGGTACAACAACCGGTGTCGAGGCTGGCACGGCTGGGGGATCGACAGGAAGTCCTTTATCCGGCCTGTTTGGCATCTGATCACTGCCTGACGACAGATGTACGACCAGAGGGCGTCTCAGAGGCATAGATCTGAAAGATCAAAATCACACCTTAGATCAGGAAAACAACGACATAGATCACAAGAGTACAAAACGGGAACAGGGGAAGGAAAACACACAATATTGCAAAACACGACTACACGACATTTATAAAACTACACGGTGTGTCTTCTTAAACCACTGACATGGGTGTGTAATCTCACCCTACAAGTCATGTACACTTTAAACTACACGGAGTGTTGAGCCCCCACACATGGTGTGTACTTGAAAACTATTCCCCTGCCCGAGTCTCCTTACACGGATAACCCACACAGTCCGACTCCACCGGAGGCTACACGGCGTGTACTAGACAAGACTTCGGCGGCCCGTGTTGTTAAGCACACGACTGTCTACATGGCTGAACCTTAAACGGCGTGCTCCAAACAAACACGACGTGTATAGGCGAAGGTGACACCGTCCTGTGTTGTTCGTGACACGGCCAGGTTCTTGGGCAAGACTACACGGCGTGTTCCGAACAAACACGGCGTTCGAAAAAGAAGGTCATGCCGGCCCATGTTGTTCGTGACACGACCGGGTACCTGGATAGGACTACACGGCGTGTTCCCTATAGACACGGTGTGTTCTACCAGAGCTTCCCCAACCCATGTTGTTAATGACACGACCTGGTACATGACTCCGAACTCACACGGCGTGTACCAATGGTACACGACGTGTTCTTGAAGTTACTCCTACGACACCGTGTTCTTCTCACATGGTCAGTGACATGGCCTGAAAACTACACGGTGTGTATCTAAAAAGTACACGCCGTGTATTCTGGGTTTCTCTGGGTAGTAGCTCAGAAACTGCACAGAATTACAGAAACACAAAAAACAAGGAAAAAGATGCCAAATTCCGATCCTTGAGGGCCCATAAAACCTCAAGAACCAAAATTTGGCATTCATTTTAAGCAAGGAACAAAAAAACAGTTTTCTAACATAACAGCAGAGAATCTATCAATAATTTATCACAACATCATGCATAATCTACACAGAGCCTATCACAATAGTATGCAATCACTAATGCACCCTAGATGGCATGACAATAATGCATGACATGTGATTTCTACAAGTGCCTATATGATTCATGAGATGGAATACCCTCATATCATCGGGTTGTGACAGAAATAGAACTGAAATATCAAAAAAATAACCGCACAAGTCATAAGAATCACTCTAAGTGAAAACATACCAACCATAAAAACCCAAAACCAGAAAAACTACAATTAACGAGGTTGTATGGCTTTTCCCTATACACGAGTTAGCTACTCCCGAGCACAGCTTAACACCAAGTACCAAATTAGTCCTATACCTGGATAAAGTGTCCAAATAGAAAGAAAGAGAAAATAACTCCTCTGATACCACTTTGTAACGTCCCGAGTCCAGATCCCCTCCACTGGTGCCCCGTACCTAGTTTGGAACATGACCTCAAGCACATTTCCCCGAACTCCAGAGGCTTCCGACTAGTAGTGAGGGCCTTGGTGAGTCAGTGGGGGAAACTATGCCCTAATTCGGTAAGGTATAAAAGGTAAGAAAACAACAATAAACAGTGGAAGTAGTAAACAACATGCATAACAACAGAAACCAAAGAGTGGAAGCAATGCAGATATATATAAAAATGATGATAATGATGCAGCAGGTACAAGTATCTAAGGAAAACAACAAACACAACAACGTGTTGAAATACAACTGAAACCAAGTGCAAAAGAAAACAAATTAATCTACTCAGCATCGCGAGACATGGCTCGGTCCCATGCTCCCCAGCTCCTGGTGCAATCAAGATCCTGAAGTAGAAGGGCGGTTGCCCTTGTCTATACCTACAGCAACATAGTCTGCTTGGGTCCAAAAGCATGGCCCAAACAGGGTGTGAGATACAATCCTAGTAGGTAATCATCCAAATATTTGTGCCTAATAGTAAATGAATACATGGCAGTAAATAAACAATAAACAGTAAATAGGAAGGAACAAGTGGCTACAATCCACAGTTCTAACAAGTAAAGTACACAAGTAAGAAACCAGTAACAAGAAGAAAACAGGTAACCCTCTGGGTAGCTTTCACAGTCTAACCCCTATGGATCAACCTATAGTACTAGAAACCCTCTTGGAGGCACACACAATCTCACCCCTCTGGTTCAGCTACGTAATTAAGCAGACTCTCTAGGGAAGCACTCATCGTCAATTCCCCCTATAGTCTCGTATCGTGCTAAAGGATCTCTGGGGAAGCACTCAATGTCAATTCCCCCTTTGGACCACGTCGTGGATCTACAGACTCTCTAGGGAAGCACTCAACGTCAATTCCCCTATAGTCTCACATAATAATTAAAAGACACTCTGGAGAAGCCCTTCCGTCAATTTCTCTCTTTGGTCTACTACACTAGGTTCTCACAGTCCTGATTATAACAAAACATGCTCAGCGCGCATTTATATCTTCCAAGTAATCCTTAAGAACTACTTGGCTATCATTCTATGGCTCAACAACAACAACAAAAAAATAATTCCGCTATCCTACAACTAGTCATGGAAACTGGAAAAACACCTAACAAGAAAAACAAGCATGGAAAAGCAATCTGAGCACAAAATAAATAACTCTGCTCACAAGAAATGACATCTACTAAAGAAAACAAGCAAAGCAGGAAAACAGCAGGGGAAAAACCGGAAACACGCAATACCCCGTTCAAGGGTATTGGTGGAATTTTCACATAATATTCATCAAATTTCTACAGAAAGGCAAAAACCACCTACCTCGATCCGAGGAGATCGATATACGTGAACCTCAATGACATATTCCTCTTAGAACTTCGTAGATCTGAGAAAAAACACAAAACATTCATCTCACGATAACATGTAAATGAGGAGGAATCAAGAAACAAGGATAAATAAGAAGGAAGAACTCACCGCTGCGATTCCAACGCAATCGACCGTGCTTGAATCAGAGAACGGATGGAGAGGCAGGAGCCCGTCGAAGATCTGGTCGTACGGTCACTCTCGGATGGACAAAATCTGGAGAAGAAGACAAATTTGGGGGTTAGGTGCACCCCTAGTCTATTTAATGAAAAAAAAGAAAGTACACGGCATGTACTTCTTGAGTACATGACATGTACTGAAATTTTTATGTACTCCAAATTAATCGGCCTCCACCTCGGCCTTACACACTGTGTCTGTGGCCCGGGCATGGCTAGCACACGGCTTCGAGCCGGGTAAGAGTACACGGTGTGTACTTCTGAAATTTCCATAAAATTCATTTCTCTCAAAAACTCCAGAAAAAGGAAAAACGTACCTGAAAAGAAGATCCGGGTTCTTACAAAAATGATGAAAAATGTTTTTATATTTTATAAGGCTATACATCACATATAAAAATTCACTGACAAGTAAAGTGGATAAAAACCCATGAATAATTACATCGAAACTTAGATAAACAATTTGAACTCCCTTATATGATTATTTATTTATCATTTAAATAGAATTAGGTCTACCCAATTTTAAGGAAAATAAAAATCAATCAAAAATGAAATACTTGACATTGAGACTAGATAATAATTATAGTAGTCACAATAGCATAAATAATATGAGTAGTAGTATTGATAATAAAATAAAACAAAAACAATATGAATATGTCTCAAATTCATCACTAAATCACATGAGAGTAAAGGAAAACTATTTAGGGTCATATTTAATAATTCAATTACCATGACTCCTAGCTATCAATATTTGAATAAAACACCTACCACACTAAAATACACAAATTACATAACCCATAAAAAAGATAAATCCAAAAAATCAACAAAACCAATTGAGAATATAATTTAAAAATTTTAAGATACTAATTATCCTAGAAACAATGTATATTTTACCTTATAAAATATCCTCCATCCAAAACACCATATACCAAAATTTTGTCACACAAAATCAAAAACAAGGATGGTAAATAGGAATAAGAAAATAAATCAAATAACTTAACTAGATTTAATATGATGAACCACCCATAATCTCCCATAAACAATGGAAAATGAAATGGGTAAGGAAGTAGAGAAAAATAGGGAGAAGAGTGTGATTCAATTCTCTATATAGAGATACACAATAGTAAAAATGAGGGGCGGGGGGTAAACTGGTAAAATAATAAGATATAACTTGTTAAAAAATTTGGCCTAAGAACCACCAAAATTCTAGATGTTTACAAATGAATATTCTGTTTAGGGGAAGTTTCTTTTGTAGGTTCCTGGCGCAATGGAAGCACATTTGTGGGTGTACCGAACAATAATTTTTCCATTAAAAATGATCAATCCAAGATCTATCACAATAATTAAATACCAAATATTAGGAATAGAACGAATAATGAAAGAAAGAAAGGGAGTCTCAGATCTATAGAGAGGATCATCATATATTTTTTATAATTAATTTAATTAAAAGATGATAATTATCCTGATGGAACTCTCTCTCCGTTGATGTTTCCAATCACGATCTGATGTGATCTGTCATTGCATTGTAGAATACAAGTGTAAGATTCTTCTAGAGGTGGTCCATATGTGCTCCACGTATCTCTATACATCACCGTAGGGATCTCCTAGTGCTAGTGCGGAAGAGCCTTCGCTTGCGGTGTCTGCCTTTGACCACCTTGAGAGACGCTTTCAATGTTCTCTCTTTGATCTAATGGAGGAGGATATATCTCTTAACTTGAGAGAGTTCTTATAATAAAATTATTATCTCTTGGCTGGAGAGCTTTCTTTAGATTCATTGAGCACAACCACAAAAAATTTTCTAGGCTAATGAGAATTATATAATTGTGATTTTGATTCCTTAGAATAATAAAATGAATTAATTACCCGAAAGCATTTATTCATTTCATTTAATTCATTATAAGACCCCATGTCTAATAATAATTGGTGACTATTATTATTACTTAACATGAACCAAGAGAATTACACATTATATTATTTAATTAAATAAAAAATGTTATTTCTCACAAATCCCGAGAAAAAATACACGTCATGTATATTAATATACATAGTTTGTACTTCTGTTTTTCCATTTTCTTTATTTTCTCCACCACATTTAGTAGACCTTGAATCATGGAAATTTATTTATCAAATAAATATCACTTCATTACTTGCTAATAAATATAATATTTTTCCCACAATATATTCTCTCAATTAACTAGTGTCAAAATAACTACGATCAATCATCCTTAAATAATTATTAATCCAAAACCAAGAATAATATTTATTCAACTTGTTAAATAAATATTTAACTTAGATAATTGGAAATACTTATTGTGTGACCCTCTAGGACTCTTTCTTAGTGGAATTAGGCAGAGTCTGCCAAAAATCCAATGATAGAGTCTACCAATATGCCAAGGCACCCATAAAGAAAGAAGTTAATGCCTCAATTATGTGTCACCTATTATGAGTTCTTACTGTGTATTGAAATCCCTTTTTCTCGATATCTCAAATCATGCGGGTTTCATGCTTGTGCGATAAAACCATGTGCTCGATTATTCTTTATTTTACTTCCCAGAATTGAACATTCCCATTCCATACCATGTAAATAGATTTATTTTGAATATATCAATTCCATCAAAGGGCCTGATATATCTACTTCTAATAGGGAACATAATGGAAAAATCCTTTCTCGCAATATCTATTAATGTCGTATTACTCATGACGCACCCAACATATCCTACCTCACCACAAAGAGTGTTTCATCATAGTTTTTTTCAATACATCTATGTGTGTGAGTTGTAATACCCATTAATAATAATCTTAAAGTATAAGGACCAATACACATGTCTGCAGATAGGAACATCCAATGACACTATGAAATGTGGATTTCCTGTTGGAAGGTCTCGTTCTCATAATATCCTCCTGGATATTACCAAGGGCACACACCATGAGAAGATGCCTCAATATATTATGTGTCCTCAACTCTAATGGCCTGTATTATTTGTGTCCATAAAATAACATCATCCGGACATAAAACATATAATCAAGAATAGGGTTATAGAACTTCTAGGTTCTCATCATAGTAGGGATCCACTATGACCCTTTAATGCAATAGATATCCATATGACATTATCACATGCATTTTCACGCAAAGAACAATCAAGATGTGATAAGGTATTTATTAATGATTAAAGTACAAAGTAGTTGGTTCTAGACCACCTACTCCATGAGACTCTGACTTGGACTAGAACCAACTGCTAACAACCTTTAACCCACTATCTCTCACATGATATTCATAATTTTTCTGAGATTGGCCTTTAGTCATGGGGTCTTCCACATTCTCTCCTGTGGACACTCTACTGACTGCAACTTCACCCATTTGATAGAAATCCATCAAGAGGTGATACATTCGGAGAATGTGCTTTGTACGTTGATGTGACCGTGGTTCTTTTGCTAGAGCCACTACTGCAGTGTTATCACAATATAATGTGATATGATCTTTACTTCTAGGAACCACATAAAGCTCCTAGAAAAAGTTCCAAATCCATACGGCTTCCTTGGATGCATCATAAGTTGCTATATATTCATAATCTGCTATAGAATCGGTGAAAACTGGATTTTTTGAACTCTTCCAGCTCACAGCTCCTCCATTGAGATAGAAAATATATCCTGTTTGCAATTTTAGGTCATTCTGATCTGTCTGAGAACCAGAATCCGCACACCCATTGATGACAAGCTCATTTTCTCCTCCATACACTAGTAACATATCTTTAGTTATTCATAGATACTTAAGGATAGTCTTAATAGCAGTCCAATGCTTTTATCTTATATTTTCTTGATATCTAACTTGCATGCTCAGTGCATAGGCCATATCAAGCATGGTAAATAACATGGAATACATGATGGATCCTATAGCCTAAGAATATGGGATCTTACTCATCATATATTTCTACTGTTGCATCTGAGGACGCATTCTCTTAGAAAGATATCGGCCATGTGACACTGGAACCGATCCCCTATTGGATTGTTCCATACTAAATCTCTTTAGTATCTAGTCAATCTATATACCCTGACTTAGTCCAAGAAACCTCTTGGATATATCACAAATGATATTTATCCCTAGAATGTCGGCTGCTTCACCTTTTTCCTTCATATAGAAACAATTTTTCAACCATTCATTAACTGATTGTAATACTGGCACATCATTTCCAATAAGTAATATGTCATCAACATATACTACTAGGATAACAACCACATTCCCATTAAAAATCTTATAAACACATGGCTCACATTCATTCTTTATGAAACCAAATTCCTTTATGGATTCATCAAATCGAATGTTCCAAGACCTGTATGATTTCTTTAATCCATAAATGGATTTTTGCAACTTGAAAACCCTTTTGGCTTCACCTAGTTACAGAAACCCTTCTAGTTGTGTCATACAAACATTTTCCTAATGATTATTTTTAAGGAATGATTTTTTAACATCTATATTCCAAATCTCACTATCATAGTAATATACTATGGCAAGAATAATTCTTATGGATTTAAACATGACAACTGGTGAGAAGGTTTCCTCATAGTTAATGTTTTGATGTTGATTGAATATTTTATCCTCTAGCCATGCTTTATAGGTGCTAACTTGAAGTTCTATTTATAGCTTTATCTTGAATACCCATTTCCATCCAACAGGCTTTACATCAACTGGGTCATCGACTAGAACCTAGACTAAGTTCTGATACATGGAATCCATCTCAGAATTCATAGCTTCTAGCCATCTTGCAGCTTCTGAGCTTTCTACTAATTCCTTATATGATAGATGTTCGTCATTGTCCAAAAATAATGATTCAACATCATCGTTTACTAGGAAAAAATATCTCTTATTCCCTTACATCTCTTGAGCTTCTTACGCAGTACTTGTGTTTGTATAAACTCTTCCATAGGGACCTGTGGAACTTGTTCATGTACCAACTCCTGTGTATCTTGAGAATCAACTTCATCGAAGTCAATCTTTCTCCAACTATCCTTTTTGAGGATGTGGTCCCTCTAAAGAAATATGGCTTGTCTGGAGACAATCACTTTCTTATCTGAAGGGTTATATAGGTAATATCCTTTTGTTTCCATGGGATATCTTATAAAGATACATCTCATGCCCCGTGGTGCTAGTTTGTTTCCGGAGAAGGCCTCTGCAAATGCCTTACATCCCCATACAAATGTTTCTGACAAAATGGGTTTCTTTCCATTTCATAACTTGGAGGTAATTCCATTTTCCACCATATTTTTTATTTAGTTTAATGTGTATGCAGCAGTTTGTAATGAATATCCTCAAAATGATAATGAAATATCTACATGAGTCATCATCGACCTCACCATGTATGATAAGGTGAAGTTCCTCCTTTCTATAACACCATTCCACTATGGTGTATAAGGAGGAGTGAAATAAGATATAATCCCAGACTCCTGTAGAAGATCGATGAACTCTTGGTTCAGATATTCTCCACCTCGATCCAATTGAAGATTCTTTATCTTCTTACCAAGATGATTCTCTACTTCATTTTTGAATTCATTAAATTTTTCAAAGTACTCTAACTTATACCTCATTAAGTAGACATCGCCATATCTACTCAAATCATTAGTAAAAGTAATGAACTAAGAATACCCACCTCTAGATTCTACTAGAAATGGTCACACACATCTGTGTGCACCAATCCTAGAAGCTCTATGGCCTTTTCACCCTATCCACCAAAAGGAGGATTGGTCATTTCACCTTTTAAACAAGCGTGACATCTATCAAGTTGTTTTAGATCAGTAGTTTGTAAATAACCATCTCTAAAGAGATTTTTCAAGAACTTCTCGTTTACATGACATAGATGGTGATGCCACAACTGGGTGTTGTATGAGTCATGTGAATTTGTTTCGTTATTGATTGAAAACTCTTGGTTTTCATAATTTAATACATATAAACCATTATTTAAATGTTCCACACCATAACATATGTTGTTCTTATAAAATAAACAACCCTCATTTCCAAATTTAAATATAAATCCATCCATATCCAAACAGGATACAATAATTATGTTCTCGGTTACACTAGGCACTTAATAAAAGTTACGTAAAACCAAAAGCATTCTAGTGTGAAATTAGAGATGGTAATTGTCAATGGACAATGCAACCATCCTCATGCCATTGGCATCTCAAAGATGCATCTCTCATATGAAATATTTCTAAATCTAATTGGTTCCAACATTTGAGTACAGATGTGATCCCCACAAGCTGTATCTAATACCCAATGTGTTGAATTGGATAGATTACACTTGATAACAAACACACCATTAGAGTTCACATGCTTCTGGGTGAAGTTCCTCTTCCAGTATCCTAGCTTGCCACATGAAAATCATATTACCTCCCATTCCTTGGCCTACCTCTGGATCTTCCCTTTTTTGGAGGGATGATGATCAAGGGCTTTAGACCGTTTATGAATCCTTTTCCCCTTTTCCTTGTCATTCCTTTTCTTATTCACCATAAGGACTATGGGTTTGTAATGCCCCATGAACATATCTACCTGGAGAATTATGGTCAGAAGTTCTGATAGTCTCTTCTCATTGTTACCCATGTTTTAGTTGACAATAAAGGTAGGGAAGGTCTTGAGTAGTGATGAAAGGATGCGATCTGTATGCAAATCATCTGAGAAATTAATCCCTAAGATGTCGAAGCATTCAATATTTCCAATGAGCTTGCCTATATGAGGCCTAGCTAGCACAGACTCTCTAAGAATATTTTTAAACAAAGCGTTGGAGATCTCATATCTCTCATGTTTCTCCTTCTCTTGATATATACCCTTAAGGTGAACATCATTCTCTACACGTCTATGTTTTCATGTTGCTTCAAAAGATCATTAGACACAGTCAATATCATAAAACATTGTAAATCTATGACATCATCTACATGTTTCATATTGAGAGATAATTCCTCATCAAATGAATCTTTTCCAGGTGCAACTAGAATAGGATCTTCCTGCACATACAATTTCCTCTCATGGTGAATGATGACACGTAAACGCCACTGCCATTCCTGGAAATTGGTGCTAGTGAGAAGGTTTTACTTCTCAATCATGGTTCAGAATCATATGTTTGAATTCATTTTTCCTACATTTTCTATAAATTAATATGGGAAAATGTTTATTACTTTATCATGATAAAACTGATACAAAAAAATAATTTAATACTTATTTGTCTCCCACTATTTTCTCGAAATCCAATATCCCTCACCATTGACTTGGGAATATTCTATTGCCTAAAATATTCTTCAAGAAAGGATCTATATTTACCTTTTTATTACCCCAAATATGGTTGTTCAAGCAACATGAAGGGTTTTAGGTAGGAATTCCAAATTCCAACTACATTAACTCGCAGCTCCTTGATCCACTAAGTGGACTCCCCAATACTGAAATCCTTTTATTTTGGTTTTCCCCAACCTTTTTCTCTTGGTCACACCAAGTCCTGTTGTGGCGGTTAACACTTGATGTGAACCAAGCCAAATCAACCCAAAACATTGAATAATAATTCCCTAATAATTGAAATCACCCCAACTAGGGTTGGTCAAGAACTTTGAACTATGGTTCGATTCAAACCATGATTACGGAAGACTATACTGACTTAATATTTATTTGAGGGATTTTATCCTTATATGTAAATTTGAATTTTATTATCTTTATAACATTCTTGTTAATATTAAGTGGGATATGATTAAGTGATTAACCATGTTTAAGATAATATTTACACAGAAGCCAATCTTATTTTAGTTCCATATTTCATGCTTGTTTAATTAATTAATTATGTGATCCTGAAAACACACCTACAATAAATAAACCATGTAACTGATAGAAATAATATAAATGGAATGATCCTGATTTTTTTATATTGGTTAGTTTATCTACTGGTTGATAAACTATTCAAAGACCTAGGTGAGAAACACCTTAAACCATTTGGGTTCATGTTAATATCTTTACACCTGTTCACCTTTGTATCTCCTTGGATTGGTTTCACCTTGGCTCCTAACTTGAGTTGCCTCCAATAGATTGGGAGCTTCATCCATTACATATGCTTTTATCTCACTCACAAGCGAGGGGTAAAACATAGATTTACATAAAACAAACCTTGGGCATGAAGACCCTACATATTAATGAGGATAATGCTTACGAACCAACAAATTTAATTTAAATAAATAAATTAAAAGAAACTATTCACATTAAAAGGTCTTAGTCTAGCTCATGATCATCCATACATGCAATGATATTTATGCATAAATAAAACTAGCATTCAATTATTTAATCGTTATTGTTTAAGATAAATCATGCTCGAATAAAATAATTAATCATTTTATCTTAAACCCTTTTTCTAAATTTCCTTGATATTCTCGTCTATAATAATTTTAAACAAATAAATTCATTTAAAATTATCATTGTACCTAAATTGTACCTTGGAGTAAATCCGGTGAATTACCATTCATAACTACCCAATGAGTAGAAAAAACATTATGCAGATGTTAAATTAAACCAACACATATATAAAACACCTATCACGTGTTGTGCCTTAGGTTTATGACCTCACTATGGTACTCGTATCAAGGGTTTGTATAATATAATAATAAATTTTAATATATTTGCGTAATTTGGATGAGTACACGATATTTAGTTCCGACTACCCGACACATACTTTTGTTCACTGTCAATCCGAAGTACATGCCCGGGGATATGGCATGTATATGTACTTTAAAAATCTTTGGAGTGTACACATGTTCAGTGGGACACATGCCGTGTAGTTTCCGCATTACACGGTTTCCAGACGGGCAAGCAGTGTACGGGGTACACTATCCAACCCTAAACTAAAAGGACTACACACCATGTTCAATGGGCCACACAACGTGTAATCTGGAAACCGTGTGCCACCTATTCTTGGTAAACACATGGAGTCTTAAAGACTCAAATAGAATCCAATGACATGACCTGGTTTGGCAGATCACCCTGTTTCTTGGAACGTATACTACACGATGTGTACTTTTGAATACATTCCATGTTTTTAGGTGTTGTATGACTAGTAATCTTTGGATCCTTCAGATGAGATACTCTCTTTTATTTTAATCAAAATTGAAAGAAAAAAATTGTTTTTGTAATGTGAACGAGAAACAAAAGAGGAGGAATAGATCTTGAGGTTCAGATTTATAAAACAATTAACTTGAATTGAAACAACTAAATTTTTAAATGTGTAAATCACCAGTGAAAAACTAAATAATTATAATCAACAATATAACCACTTTGATACCACTTGTAGGTTATGGGCGTAGTGGAAGCACGTTGGTGGGTGTACCCAACTTTAATTTTTCTATAAACAACGATCAATCCGAGATCCATCACGATAATAAAACACTAGATCTTTGAAATAAAACGAAGAATGAAATAAAGGAAGGGAGTCTCACAACCTTAGAGAGGATCATCATATGTGGGTTATAATTAATTTAATTTAAAGATGAGAATTACCTTGATGGAATTCTCTCTCTGATTATGTTTCTAGTCCTGATCTAATGTGATTCGTCATTACTTCATAGAATTCAAGTGTAGGATTCCTCTAGCAGTGATCCACATGTGCTCTACATATCTCCGGAAGTCACCGAAGGTATCTCCGGGTGCTAGTGTGGAAGATCCTTCACTTGTGGTGTCTTCCTTCGATCACCTTGAGAGCTTCTTTCAAAGCGCTCTCCTTTATCCAGTGGAGGAGGATATCTCTCATAACTTGAGAATATTCTTGGAAAAAAGGAATTCTCTCTTGTATTGAGAGATTTCCAAAGATTCGTTGTAAACAACCGCCAATAAATGTCTAGGCTAATGAGAATTATATAATTTGGGTTTTAATTACATAGAATAATAAAATTAATTAATTATCAGATAGAATTTATTCATTTCATTAAATTATTAATAAGACCCCATGTCTAATAATAATAATTAACTATTTTTATTACTTAGCATGCCCGAAGAGAAATACACATAAAATTATTTAATTAAATAAATAATATTATTTCTCAAAAATCCTCAGAAATACTACCCAGCGTGTATATTAATATACACGGTGTGTACCTTTGTTTTTTCCATTTCATTATTTCCTCCAACACATTTATTATACCTTAAATTATGGCTATTTATTTCTCAAATAAATATCACTGGATTAGTCGCTAATAAATATATTATTTCACCCACAATATATTATCTCAAATAACTAGTGTGGAAATAAATGCAATCAGGCATATTTCAATCATTATTAAACCAAAATCGGCAATAATTATTATTCCACTTATTAAAATAATATTTAACTAAGATACTTGGAAACACTTAGTGCATGAACCTCTAGGTGCCTTTCTCAGTGGAATTAGGTAGGGCATGCCTAAAGTTCAGGGTTAGCATCTAACAACACAAAAAGGAAACCCTAGAGAAAGAAGTTAATGCCAATATGATGTGTCACCTCCAACGAACACATATCTTGTAATGAAATCCCTTTGTCTCGATATCTCAAATCAAGTGGGTTGCATGATGGTTCCATCAACCTATGTGCTCCATTATTCTTTCTTTGACTTCCATGAATTTAACTTTACCAATACTTACCATGGATATGGATTTTTAGGCTATATCAATTCCATCAAGGGGTCTAAGATATCTACTTCCATTATGAAACAGAAGGGAAAAATCCTTTCTCGCATTATCTATTATTGCGGTATTACTCGTGACACACCCAACATATCCTACCTCACAACAAATATTGTGTCATAACATTTTTCTTCAATACATCTAAGTGCGCGTGTTGTAATAACCATTTAAATTAATCTTAAGTCTAAGTACCAATACACAGGTCCCCAGATAGAAATATCCAATGATATTAGGAAATGTAGATTTCATGATGGTGGGTCTCGTTATCATAATATCCTCTCGAATATTACCAAGGGTGAAAACCATGAAAAGATGCCTTAATGTTTTATGAATCCTCACCCCTAATGACCTATATTATTTGTGTCCCTCAAATAACATCATCCAGCCATTGAACATATATTCAAGAATAGTGTTATGGCACTTCTAGCTTCTCATCATAGCAGGGATCCACTATGACCCTTTAATGAAACAACAATACTTAGTACATTATCACATGCATTGTAACACATAAGAACAATAAATATGTGATAAGTTATTTAATAATGAATAAAGTACAAATTAGTTAGTTCTAGGCCACCGAATCCAACATCTTTATGCCACCATTAATCCCACTAGAAATCTAGTGGACATTCATAAATATTTAAACGAATTGGTGTGGTTATGATCCATTATACATCCCATTGAAAATATGGAGGACCTCAATTAGTTTACTAGTGGCTAAAAATGCCAAAAACCGAACTGTTTTCCTTGAATTTAACTAAAATATCTCACTTTTAATCTTTTTCATTCATCTTTTTGAACTTAAACCTCAACTTAAACTCTAAATGTACAAAAAGGGACCTCCTATTAGCATCATTGGAAACTTTTAAATTTTAATTTCATTTCCCTCATTTATTATCAAAAAATAAAAAGATAAAAATATCAAAGAATATAGTATGTTAAAAAATTACTCTTAAATTGATAGGGAGTTAAATGAGTTAATAACTCAAAATTTTATTACCATTATGTCTGTGATTTTAAATCCTATAGATCTGAACCAGTTATGACATTTTTTATTAATAATGATTGTTGATGTAGTTTTTTTCTCATAATTTTATATAGATATTTCATCTAATTCAATATCATCTTCATACCATTTTAAACATTTTATTTTTTATAATAATTCAATATTTTGAAAATATTTACCAAAATAACATGTTATTAGTTTTTATTTTTTCAATATATAATGATTTTGTATTAATACATATTTATACTTAAATATCTTGATATATGTTGTCACATACATGAAATATTTTAAAGGTATTTGTTTCATTTAATTTACATCCTTGATTTTTTTGGCGGGTTTTCCATCCATTTTTTAAGGAAATGGTGGGTTTTCAAAACTTGGGCCAACCCGAGAGCTCATTTTCAGTTTTGAAAGTATATTTGGTTTATTTGGGAATTCCCTATTAATACTTAATTGTTTTTATTGAATGATAATAGGGCTTCCAATAATGTTCTGAATTTTATCCCCTTTTTTTGTTTCTGTGAAAATGGGTTTTAATAGTGTTTGTGGAACATGTGAACTTTAAGTCCCACGTTTGTGTAAGAATGGAGGTTTTTCAAAGTTATCATTTCTTGTTTCACAAAGGGATTCCCTAAAAAAGATTTTTTGTTTTAATAGAAATGTATTGGCCTGAATTTTCTATTTTGGTAACTTTATGGTGTGCACATAGTGTGCAAGTTTGGTTCTTAAGGAGTTTGGTGTGTGAAACATTACGGGATTTGGGGGAATTGTTTTATTAAAAATCTAAGTGTTTTGTTGTGTGTTTTAAGTGGTATAAAATGTGATAGATACTTTATTATTTGTGTGTGACCAGTATTGGTGTGTTATATGAAAATATATTTATGTTTCATGAGGAAATTTATTGAGCACAAAAGGGGAAGCCCGAGTACCTAGGTGGGGCGGATTTGTACTAGTACGGCTAGTGGACCTGATGGGTTTTGTCCCTATTTCACTTAGAATTTGGATAAATAAAACTCTAAACAAAATATGTGGATGATGATTTGGGACCACTAGGTTATGGGTATATTCTTTACTAGTGGCTCGTGCAGGAGAATAGATTTTTCTATGGTTACTTTACACAGAGGTACGAGGTACATTGGGCCCGAGACAACATAGTGCCTAGGGGTGTTCCCGATTTTGATGCTCATTGGATTTGTGGTACTTACCCATATACTAGGGTGTGTTTGGAAGTAAATTATAGTAGATAAAATTTTTATTTTAATGTGTTAACATTATGAAATTCTCGGATTGAAAACTATTTTCATTTGAAAGTTGCATTTCTTGGAATTTTAACACTATTTCACCTTTTGTATTAAAATTGCATGTTTTGTTCACATTGTATTGCTTGCTCTTTGGAATAATTTAGTGGTATCCTATTGGGCATAGGCTCACACCCTAATTAAACCCCTTGGGTGTAAGTAGACCTTCTTATGCTTCACTCAGGAAAAGGGAAGGCTAAGGGTGATGGCGGTTCAAGGTGTTGGTCCCCATCGCTAGGGCGGAGTTGTGGAGAAGGCTTGCGGGTGATGACCTCCTTGCCGTGTGGAGTCCATGGGGATGCATTTATGTTTTCATTATTTGTATTTCGACCACTTGTAGTGTCTTTAAACATATGTATTCAGATTTGGTTTTGTTAATAATTGTTTAGCATGAAAATTTTAGATTCTAATTATTGATTGTTTTTTATGTTTTATGCATTCGTACTTTGGTAAATCATTCCCAAACCAGATTTTTGGATACCCAGGAACTTGTGCCAGCCCGTGGGGATAAGGAATGCCCTTCAGGCCTTGCCATGTGCCAGGTTTGGTGCTGTTAATTGTGGCGACCAGATCCAGTTCGTGACAAAATGGTATCAGAGGAGGTTAAAGTTTTTGGGTTATATTGCTATTTTGGAATGATTCGGGATAGACAAGAGCTAGGACTGTCGGGGCTCGGGGTTTTGGTTGTGAGTAGGGTGCCTGGCCCGAACCTCTCAGGGAAGACCTTGAGTCACCAGGGGATGTTGGAATTTACGGATTGACTTCACTTCCAGGTGAGACATGTGGGATTTAGACCACATGTGGACATCATGCGGATGTGGAGTAGATGTTTCTTTTACTACTAGAATGTGTTTAGTTTATTTATATTTGATGTATTTGATTAAAATTTTATGAATTGTGGTATTGGCTATTTTTGTGTGACTATTTCATTTTGTAGCAACATGCCTCCCCGGAAAGCTCCCAAACACCCACAGGAGGAAGATGGAGAGAGTTCTCCCACACCGATTGATCAGAGGCTCGTGGAGGTTGTGGTTTGTGCTATCCAAGCTTTGGGATAGGGACCAGCTCCTGCTCCTATTCATGTTAGGGCAGAAGAGATAGGTCCTAAAAAAGATAAAGCACAAAAGTTTCTGAAAGACTGGCCTCCTACCTTTCGAGGTAGCTCAGAACCCTAGGAAGCAGAAGAATGGCTCGAGAAGATCGAGCGTATGTTTGAGTTCCTGGAAACACCCAAGGAGATTTGGGTGAAGTGTTCCTCCTTTCTGTTGGGGGGTCCCAGCCGTAAGTGGTGGGAGTCTGTGCTTCAGGCTGTGATGAATGAGCAGATGCGCTGGGGTGATTTCAAGGCTGTCTTCAATGAACAGTACTACCCTGAGGTGTTGGCTTATGCTAGGTCTAGAGAGTTCATGGAACTTGTTCAGGGGAATCTATCTGTGATGGAGTATTCCAACCATTTCACTGAGTTGGTTCGGTATGCTCCAGAAATTGTCTCTAATGAGCAAGCGAAGGCCCAAAGGTTTGAGAAAGGCTTGCGACCAGAGATATACACCAAGGTGTTCTTGTGTAAGATGAGGACCTATGCTGAGGTTGTTGATCAGGAGTTCATAGTGGATATTGATAAGAAAGGAAGGGCTGGTTTCTATGGTTCAATATCAGCAGTGGGAAGTGGCAGCTCCTCAGAAAAGAAAAGGAAGCGGGATGATCTTGTGAAGAAATGAGGTGGCAGTTTAGGACACTCTTCCAGGCAGTTTTCTTCTGTGTCTTCTAATGCGAGATCGGTCTTGTGCCACCAGTGTGGGATGCCTGGTCACATCCGACCAGCATGTCCAATTCCTCCGAATCCTTGTTACCAGTGTGGAGGTATGGGGCATTTGTAGCGTTTCTGGGATGTGGCACATCCACTTCCGAGTGGGGATGGGTCAGTGGCTTCCAGAGGAGTGCCAGCATAGTCTGAGCCATCAAGGACTGGGGGATCTTGATTTGGAAGCCGTGGTGGTAGGGCCGGGTCATCTTCTGGACAGATCTAGTTCAGGGCACAACCACAGATGATATCTCCATGCAGTGGATCAGGCTCTAGCCGGATCAGGGTCTCAGGTGCCCGTTGTGTGCTCTTTATGTGTCAGGGGTCAAGATGGAGTGGGACCTCTTGGTCTTAGATGCGGAACTTTTTTATGTCATACTTGGGATGGATTGGATAGTACACTTTCAGGCACACATAGATTGCTACCCACGGCGTGTGAGTCTCACGACACTTGATGTGAGTCGTCAGGTTTTTCATGGAGAATGGGATCCTTGGTCAGGTCATGTAGGGCCTCCACTCCCAGAGTTGGGAAGTGTTATCTTCCAATTATCTTCTCTCGTGCTATAGGATGGCCTTTCCCCTAAAAGTTCACTACCTCATGTAGTGAACGCGTTTATGGAGGTATTCCCGAATTATTTTTCTGGTTTGCCCATGGGGCAGGATGTGGAGTTTTCAATTGATCTGGCGCCGGGAACACAGCCGATATCTCTTCCCTCTTATCGCGTGGCCCCCACCAAGATGAGGGAATTAAACATACAGCTGGAAGACTTAGAATCCAAAGGATTCATTCGCCCGAGCGTCTCTCCTTGGGCCACTCCTGTATTGTTCGCAAAAAAGGCTGATGGATCCCACCAGTTGTGCATTGACTACCGGAAGCTGAATAAGATAACAATTAAGAATAAATATCCTTTCAATAGAATAGATGATTTTTTCAATCAGTTGAAGGGGGAAAAGTGGTTATCAAAGATAGACCTGCGTTCGGGGTATCATCAACTTTGGGTGAAAGCATCATATATCCCAAATACAGCCTTTCGAAGTAGGTATGACCACTTTGAGTATTTGGTCATGCCCTTCGGATTGACCAATGCTCGAGTGGTCTTCATGACACTCATGAACATGGTGTTTCATCAGTATCTTGATTCCTTTGTTGTGGTGTTTGTGGATGACATTATGGTATACTCTTGCTTTGAGGAGGAACATGGACATCACTTGAGGATCGTTTTGGGTGCATTACAGGATCACCGCCTCTATGAAAAGTTATCAAAGTGCACTTTCCAGATGAGAGAGGTGATATTTTTGGGGCATGTTATCTCAGAGAATGGAGTTTCAGTGGACCCTGAGAAAATTATTGTGGTCATGCCGTGGGAGAAACCGAAGAATGTTTTCGAGATCAGGTGTTTTCTTGGCTTGTCTGGTTATTACAGGCGATTCGTTCGGGATTTCTCTCAGCTTACTTCACCGATGACTGCCCTCATCTGGAAAGGGGTGAAGTTTGTATGGGGTCCAGAATGTCAGGCGTCGTTCGAGGAGCTGAATAGGCGGTTGACTACCGCCCCCCATGCTGATTTTTCCAGAGGCTGGAAAGGGATATGTGGTCTATTGTGATGCTTTAGGTATGGGTCTTGGGTGTGTGCTTATGCAGGATGATCATGTGGTCGCTTATGGCTCTCGCCAACTTTGACCAGATGAAAAGAAATACCCGACCCATGACTTGGAGTTGGCAGTGGTGATGCATGCTTTGAAGACATGGCATCACTAGCTCTTTGGGGAGAAGTTTGTGGTATACTCAGATCACAAAATCTTGGCTTATATATTCTTGTAGAAGGACCTCAACTTGAGGCAGCGTCGCTGGATCGAGTACTTGCAGGGGTTTGACTTTGACATTGTCTATACACCAGGCAAGGGTAATGTAGTGGCTGACACCTTGAGCAGAAGGGTTCCCGTGCAGGCATTGAGGAAGTCCAGTGATGAGTGGTCATTGATGGGGCTCTTTTCTCAAATGCATGTACAGACCAGGGAACACAGTGGAGGGGAATTCTGGGCAATCGTCCAGTTGACTTCTTCTCTATTGGAGTTGATTCTGTAGGAACATCCCAGTGATGAGCTTTGTTAGTGGTCGAAGATTTTTCATCATGGTGGGGAAACATCCTTTAATTGGTCGTCGTCTCCTGAGGGAATCTTGTGCTTCAAGAGCCGTTCAGTAGTTCCATTATCTCTGCGGAAGGTGGTGACGCAGGATAGCCACTAGTCTTAGTGCGCTGTCCATCCGGGTGCCAATAAGATGTATTATGATGTCCATCAGCAGTTTTGGTGGCCTGTTATGAGATGGGACATAGCGGACTTTGTTTCGAGATGCTACACATGCCATTAGGTGAAAGCAGAGCACCAAAGGCCTTCTGGTTTGATCCAACCACTACCCATTCCTACCTGGAAGTGGGACGAGGTCTCCATGGACTTCATTATTGGCTTACCTCATACACCTCGGGGTAATAATGCCATTTGGGTGGTGATTGATCATCTGAACAAATCAGCCCACTTCATTCTGATAAAAGATAAAACTAAAGTGGATGAGTTGGTCCATTTGTATCTTCTGGAAGTGGTGAGGCTCCATGGTGTACCATCAGCAGTTGTCTCAGATAGAGACCACCACTTCACTTCTTGATTTTGGGAAGGCCTTCATAAGCCCTTGGGGTCTCAAATTAAGATGATCACGACATACCACCCTCAGACAGATGGTTAGACAGAGCGGGTGAATCAAATTTTGGAGGACATGGTTCGTGCATTTGTCCTGGACATTAGAGGTTCTTGGGATAGCCATTTGGGTTTGGTTGAGTTTTCATATAATAACAGTTACCAATCCTCTATTCGAATGGCCCCTTTTGAGGTTCTCTATGGTCTTCCATGTCGGTCCCCCATATATTGTGTAGAGGTAGGAGAGACTTCACTATTGGGTCCTAGCCTTGTGAAGGAGACTTCTGAGAAGGTAAAGTTGATCAGGAAATTCTTATTTATTGATCAGAGTCTTCATAAATCTTATTCTGATTGGAGGCATCGAGACCTAGAGTTTTCTACAGGTGACATGGTATTCTTAAAAGTGGCCCCTCTTTTGGGCCATCGTCGATTGGGGAAGCAAGGTAAGTTGATGTCGTGGTATTTCGGGCCGTTTGAGATCACTGAGATTATTGGAAAGGTGGCATACAGTTTGGCCTTACCTTCTCAATTGACGTCCATCCATGATGTGTTCCACGTCTTTCAGTTGAAGAAATACAACCCGGATCCATCCCATGTGTTGAGTTGGGAAGAACTGGAGATAGAGCCTGAATTTTCTATTGTTGAGAGGCCGGTGAAAATAGTGGACTCCCAAGAGAAGATACTTTGAGGGAAGTCTATTCCATTAGTCCGGCTTCTATGGAAGCATGGGAATGATACACATGAGACATGGGAGCAAAAGTCATGGGTTGAGGTAGAGTACCCGTTCTTGTTTTCCAATCAAACTTCATGTTGACTTTCCAGGGAAGAAAGTCTTTCATGGTGGGGAGAATTGTCACATACATGACATATTTTAAAGGTAAGTTTTTTCATTTAATTTACATCCTTGATTTTTTTGGGGATTTTCCATGCATTTTTGAAGGAAATGGTGGGTTTCAAAAACTTGGGCCAACATGAGAGCTCATTTTCAATTTTGAAAGTATATTTCGTTTCTTTAATAAATCCTTCGTTTTTCAACCTTTTTCACCCGTTAAACTTCCAAAATAACCTTCATTTAACTATTCCAACCACCAAAGAAATTTTTCCCCTTAAAAATTCATTAGCATCTTGGATTTGGGTGATCTAATTAGGTATTAGGCCAACCCAAAAGCCAATTTCCAGTTTTAAAATGTTTTTTAATTATTTCATAAAATATTTATTTTTTATCCTTTTTCAGTGATTACACCTCTCACCTTCCCCCACTGTACTTGGAAGAACCCCCAGCTTAGTTTACCCTTATTTGGAGATCATATACGTCGGGAATTAGGGCTGAACTTCTCTGGTTTCTAAAATCGTCCAGATTTCTCAAGTGAGTGACTATCCTTATAAGTTCCTTCATTTTCCATAAGCTTTATCTTTTTTTTCTTGAATCCCCAAATTTCCAGAAGCTAGGGATTCTCACCTAGAGTTTCATTTTGAGTTTCTTGGTCCAATCCTCTGGTTTTAGGATTGATCTCACTCCCTTGTGGTGTGGTTGTCGTGCGGTTGAAGTTCCGCACTAGGATTTGCGGTTTTTGACTGTTATGGTAGGTGATTCCATGTTTATAAAATTCTTTTGTCTTAGAATAATATATTTATCATAATTTAAGGTTTATCTCATTTTATTATTTCTGAAAAAATTAGTTTTATTGGTGTTTTTTTTGCAAATGAATTTTGAAATGCAAATTTCATGTGAAATTGGGGGGGGGGGGGTTCATGGGAATGTTTTATTGGTTTATTTGGGAATTCCCTATTAATAATTAATTTATTTTATTAAAATATAATAGTGATTCCAATAATGTTCTTAATTTTATCCCCTTTGTTTGTTTATGTGAAAATTGGTTTTAATAGTGTTTGTGGAATATGTGAACTTTAAGGCCCATGTTTGTGTAAAAATGGTGGTTTTTTCAAAGTTATCATTTCTTGGTTCACAAGGGGCTACCCTAAAAATTATTTTTTGTTTTAATAGAAATGTATTGGTCTGAATTTTTTGTTTTGGTAACTTTATGGTGTGCACATAGTGTGCAAGTTTGGTTCTTAAGGAGTTTGGTATGTGAAACATTGCGGGATTTGGAGGAACTATTTTATTAAAAATCTAAGTGTTTTGTTGTGTGTTTCAAGTGGTCTAAAATGTGATAGATACTGTATTATTTGTGTGTGAACAGTATTGGTTTGTTATTTGAAAATAGATTTATGTTTCATGATGAAATTGATTGATCACAAAAGGGGAATCCCGGGTACCTAGGTGGGGTGGATTTGTACTAGTACGGCTAGTGGACCAGATGGGTTTTGTCCCTATTTCACTTAGAATTTGGATAAAGACAACTCTAACTAAACTATGTAGATGATGATTTGGGACCACTAGGTTATGGGTATGTTCCCTACTAGTGGCTCATGCACTAGAATGAATATTTATATGGTTACTTTACACCGAGGTATGAGGTACACAGGGCCCGAGACAACGTAGTGCCTAGGGGTGTTCCCAATTTTGTTGCTCATTGGATTTGTGGTATTTACCCATATACTAGGGTGTGTTTGGAAGTACATTAAAGTAGCTAAATTTTTTCTTTTAATGTGTTAAAATTCTTAAACTCTCGGATTGAAAACTATTTTCATTTCAAAGTTGCATTTCTAGGAATTTTATCACTGTTTCACCTTCTGTATTAAAATTGCTTGTCTTGTTCACATTGTATTGTATGCTCTTTGGAATCATTTGGTGGTATCCTATTGGGCTTAGGATCACACCCTACTTACAACCCTTGGTTTTAAGTTGACCTTCTTATGCTTGACTCCGGTAATGGGAAGGCTAAGTGTGATGGCGGTTCAGGGTGTTAATCCCCATCACTGGGGCGGAGTTGTAGAGAAGGCTTGCGGGTGACAACCCCCTTTTCGTGTGGAGTCCATGGGGATGTCTTTTTGTTGTCATTATTTGAATTTGGACCACTTATAGTGTCTTTAAACATATGTATTCAGATATGGTTTCGTTAAGAATTGCTTAGCATGAAAATTTCTGATTCTAATTATTGATTGTTTTTTTAATGTTTTATGCTTTCGTACTCAGGTAAATCATTCCCAAACCAGATTTTTTGATACCTGGGAACTTGTTCCAGCCTGTTGAGATAGGGAACGCCCTTCGGGCCTTTCCATGGGCCGGGTTTGGTGCCGTTAATGGTGGCGACCAGATCCGGTTTGTGACATATGTTCTATCATACATCGAATAAAGAAATGATATATAACCTATACCACCAAAATATCTAATCATATATTTCAAAGATCACAATTAATCTATTATTTTCGAAATTCACAATATTCGAACTGTAGTTTTTTTATTTTTACAAGACACAAACTTGATTATTTCCCTTTTAATTTTAAAATATGTTATTACAAAACTATAATTTATTTGAAACCCTCTTATCAATGGATTATCCTAATAACTTAAATTTGGAAGTGTCCCATAAATCAACATATATAAATGTTGTACAAAATTCATCAATAGTACGTGTTTTGATTGGGTCCTCATGAGGATATCTTAAAGAAATTACATTTTCATATGGACTGAATACATAAATATTTGATGGTAAGTATGAATAATACAATGATAAATATTTATGTTCACATCCACTTGAAGTTATCCCAAAATCCCATTGGAGATAGACATAATGATGAACTTGGGAGTCCAACTTGATAGAGATAAAGAGAGGAAGTTTGCTACTACAATGTTCACAATAATGATACAGTATCTGCTACATTAATATTAATGTATTTAATTTTTTTACATTTTCATCAATAAACTCCCAAAGATGAATATTTTAATCACCCAGTTATATTTTATAATGTTTATGTTACTACCTAAACACTTTTATTTTTTTACAGTAATATCAAAAATTTAAAATTAACTTTTAAAAATCATACGAACAATATATAAATAATGTAAATGTATATTATATATTTAACATCATTTTAAAACATATATTTAATAAATTAACAATAATTAAGTCATCATATTCATATTTAAGATACCCTAAGAGTATAATTCGACCTAGATCCAAATATTAAAGATGTTTTTAAGAAATTAAACTAACTCTATTAAAACTCATTTAACCACAAAATAAATATAAATTTATCATACTGATTAGTGTTAGTCACCCAAGTTAATAAAAAACTTCATTTATATTAATATCTACATATTTCCAATTATTTAAGATAGGTCCAATATATTGTAACAGAATTATATATTTAATCCATATTTAGATCATCACAAAATGTACTTAAATACATCATTATATTTTCTCTCAGTAGTGTAATGGGTTTAACTCACTATATAATAAATAATAGGCTATGTAAAAATCATAACATATAACATCTAGGATGTCTAACAATATAGAATAAATATCCATATTAGGATATGAAATACCACCCTAATGATTCTAATATATTTATTAGTATAAGGGATTTACCAAAAATAAATACATAGAATATAAGAAAATAATGAGAAACCATGAAATTGAAAAAAACATATTTAACAAGGAAGACCCCAAAATAATTTAGTCTAGAAACCATGGGCTTCCAAAAATTATTTCACAATGAATTTTTAAATATGAAACCACTTTATCTATTTTACAAGGAGAAAACTAAGAGTTGTTTTTTCAAATATATAACTTGGATAATAAGATACAATAGCCCAAAAATGATCCTATAAGAGTTTATAGAACATGATATATATGATATTATAAATATTTTATTTATTTATTTCAATTATTTAATCCCAATTTGGTTTATTTTCTATGAAATTACATCATGTTTTAAATTTTTATTTTTTAAGTGAAATTATCAAAATTACATAATTCTAGATTTTTAACTATTTTTATCACTTCAATATTTTGTTCATGATATTTTTAATTCTGATAGAAATATAAATATTTTTTTAGGAGCCCATGGATTCTGGAATTCAACTTTGGTATCATGTCCAACTATCGAATCGATCATTTGGAGGCACAAAGAATCACACAATTTGGAAAATAAATTTTCAGACAGAATTGAAACTCCTTCACTAAATAATGTATAAATTGGCTTGTAGGTGTGCAATTGATCTGACTGTAACTGTAAAATAAAGTGTATTGGAAGAGAATATTAATTTTAAATACCAAAATTGAATGTAGACAATAATATAGTCATTGAGCATGTGAAAGTGGAGGAAGATGAAGGGTCACTTGGAACAGAAAACATTCACTTCAGTAATGTGGTTATAATTTTTTCTACACATGTAAAAATAGCCTGATATTTTGTGTAGAGAAATATAATTTTCTTGAAAAAGAAATTTATGTATTAAATTTTCCAAAATTTTACAAGTATGAGTTCTAATATAGAGAAAACATTCATAGGGATAGAAACTGGACAAAGCATTTTCCACACATTTTACTATATATTCAAGACTTCAGTTTCATTTTAAAGTATGGTTTGATTGAGGGAGTGGGATGTACTAGAGAATAATGAGTAGAGAATAATATTATTACAGGAAGTAGTGATGCTAGGATGTTTAAAAATCTATGTGGTGGTGGTAGAAGAGATTCTAGGATTTTTCTTTTTTGAGTTTGGTAATTCATTTAATTCTTATTATATTTTTATGGAATCTATAAGGACCTAGACTTATTACATTACATAATATTGAGTTTTTTTCAAGAAATTACTTACATTAAAATTGATGATCTTTTAAAGTTTATAGTTTTATAGAAATTGGATATAACACTTTCATAACATTCCACATTTATAGAGAGTGAATACCACAAAAACTGTATCTATTCAATCCAAAATATAAGACTTTTTAAATAAAATAGGTTTTCTTTGAAAAATATTCATAACCTTTCACTTGGATTATTTATTTGTTATAAAAAACATTATAACCTCCAAAAATAATTTAAAAACATGGGATGAGAACAAAAATATTAGTAATGGATATAAAAAAGAAAAGAAAAAGGAAACATTAGTCCATGAATAATTGTAACTTAAGAAATCATTTTCATAAAATACATACTTGTAAACCATATAAATATACTTTGTGAAACATGAGATTTTCATGAGATTTTGAAAAAACATATAGAACATAAATAGAACCATAGATCTATAGTGTGGCATTAATTACTTATATTATAACCCTCAAGGATACATTATGTTTTTCACCCTCACGACTACCTTCGAATGTAACCCTCACGACTACCTTATTTTGTAGCCATTATAGTTACACTTAGAGTAACCATATAGACAAACTCCACCGAACACATACCCAAATGAATTTATGGGGGATATAGGTCTTAACCTTCATCATAAAAATTACAAATAATAATAACTTAATCATACAACATGAATAATTTCATAAAAACATTTCTTTAAAATTTTTCAAAATAGATTTTTAAATGAGGATTTTAAAACAAAAAAAATTTAAAAATATTATATAATTGAAGTGAGAATTAAAAGAGTGGATGTATTATGTAAATATACTATAAATAAACATAATAAAACATAACTTAAACAAAACTCATCACAAAAAAAATTAATACCCCACAAATAATGAAGTAAAGGTTAACCCAAAGAATGCAAACCAGGTTAAAAATTAACTTTTATTGGGTTTTTCTTACTTAAAAAATGTTTAAACCTCATTTATAATGGTTAAATGAGTGTAATTAATATAAAAATATTAATTTTTATAATACCTTATATGATCATTTAATAAAATCATTTCTTCGTTTAATTATTGTTATTTTGTTTCTTCCATTGTTTTGGGTGTGTTCATTACATGATTTCCCTGGATGGTTTGTATTTAATTTTATTGTCATATGGAAATAATATTCTAGAAGATAAATGAAATGGTATTAATATGTTTATAGAATATATGAATATATAATATATCCTTTTTTATCATATATGATGTTGGATCATTAGATGAAACATTAATGATATTTGTTTAGATCATTTTTGGCGGTTCATCGAAAATCATGAACTTGTTTCATTATATAATTTAATGTCATGCATATCAGTTCATTAAAGAACATAAAATAGGTTACAAAATACAATTTTTTTTTCATCGATTAAAAGGGTTTTATGATCAACTTTTAAGCAATTAATGTAAATTGAAAACACATCATCCACGATTTTGGTAAATTGACACATTACAGATGACTATCTAATTAAAACAAATTTTCTTGTATTTAAATTTCTTTTTATATCCTTAGGGTGTCACATCATCCCCACCTTCTAGAAATTTCATCGTCACAATTTGATTTACTAATTAAACAAGTGAGGGTACCTTTCCCTCATAACATATTCAGACTCCTATGTTCCTTCTTCAACCAAGTGGTTTCTACACAAAACCTTTACCTTGTAGATAAACTTATTATAAAATAGTTGTTCCCTTCGATCAAGAATCTGAACTAGTTTCTCTTTATAAAAAGGTTCTCTTCCAGCTGAACTGCTTATGTGTTAAAGACATGAGATGAATCTAGAACATTTTTTGTCAACATCGAAACATGAAAAAAAATTATGTACCCGAGATAAACTCAGAGGAAAAGCTACTCGGTTGGTGAATGGTCCAACATTCTCTAGAATTTTATGAGGTCCAATGAAGCATGTAATTATCATTCCTTTCTTAAAAAACACATAACACTTTTCCATGGTGATATGCTAAGAAAAACATGATCACCTACCTCAAAAAAATTCTTTCCTCCTATTGTCTGCATAACATTTATGCATGCTGTGAGCTGTCCTCATGTGTCGCTAGATCATCTTCACTTTCTAAGCCACTTCCTCTACTAATTATTTCCCAATAAACTCACTTTCCTTGACTTAATCCCAAAAATCCGGATTTCTACACCATTTCCCATACAATTCTTCAAAAGGATTGATCTGTATATTAGAATGAAAACTATTATTATAAGAAATCTCAATAAAGGAAATATATTGATCCTAATTTCCTTGGTAGTCCATTGAACAAGCTTGAAGCATATCATACAAATTCATAATCGTTCATTCTGACTTCTCATCTGATTGAGGATGAAAAGTCATATTGAATTTTAATTCTGTGCCCAACAACTTCTGAAGGAAATTCCATAAATTATAAGTGAACCTGGGATCTTGATCAGATTCAATGGAAAGGGGAACTACAGGTAACCTGAAAATATCTTTTAGGTATAGTCAAGAAATATGATCTAAATACATTGGATCTAAAATAGAAAAAAAATGTTCAGATTTAGTCTGCCAATCAAAAAAACCCAAATTTAATTGTTTCCTCAAGAAGTCTTTTGTAGTACCACCATGAAGTCCATGGATATATTCTCCCATTTCCAATCTAGAACGGGTAGTGGGTGAAGCATCCCCTTCTGTAACTTTAACTCTACTATAACCTATTGACATGTTAAACATTTCACAATAGAATCTTCAATATCTCTATTCATTCCATCCCACTAGTAATACTCCCAAAGGTCTCTGTACATATTATTAGTGCCCCGATGAACTGAAAATGAAGAACAATGTGCTTCACAAAACAATTATATCTTTAACTAGGAATCACAAGGCACACACAACATTTTTCCAAATCTTAAAATAAAATATTTATCAATGAAAAATTATGGATACTTACCCATTTTAAAAAATTATACATTTTTTTAATCTCACGATCTTCTTTCTATGAGTTCTTAATTTTATCTAATAACGATTACTGTATTGAAACCTAAAACAAAACAGATGTAGTTCTTACACCAACAACTTCTAAGACAGAAGTCATCAAATCACTAATGAAGGGATCATGTTCCAAACATAACATGGTTAATGATGTATGATGTGTTCGAATCAAGGCACTCACCGCTTTGTTTGATTTTAATAGATATAAATTGATCATGAAATCATAATCTTTTATCAATTTAGGCCATATTATCTACCTCATGTTTAATTCATTCTATGTGAGGATATACTTCAGACTTTTATGGTTAGTATATATTTGATATTTGGCTCCGTGTAAACAATCCCTCCAAATTTTCAAAACAAAAACCACATATTCCATTTCAAATCATATATGGGATAATTTAATCATCAGGTTTTAGTTGTCTTAAAGCATAAGAAATTACATAATCATTCTGCATCAAAACACAACAAAGTGCCTTCAATGAAGCATCACTCTAGATGTAAAACTCACAATTTCTGGAAGGCAAGGAAAAAAATGGAGCAGTCACCAATAACTTCTTCACTTCCTAAAAACAAACATCATATTATTCTGTCCAAACAAATGGAACCCCTACTTGTACTGACTTAGTTGTTTGGTTAGATAAATATGCAATGTTTTTAACAAACCATCGGAAATAGCATGATAATACAAGAAAAATACGAATCTCTGTAACATTTGTAGGTCTTGTCCATCCATAAACAACTTTTTTCTAGGATCAACTATTATTCTATCATTATTTACAATGTGCCTAAGAAAATAAATCTGTTGCAACAAAAAATCACACATTCAGAATTTTCCATAAATCTACTTTTCCATTAATGTTTGAAAAACAACCCTTAGAATTTTTTCATGCTCCTCATTACTTTTAGAAAACACAATAATGCCATTAATAAATACAACCACAAACTTATCCATGTACTCATGAAATATTATATTCTTAATATCCATGAAAAAAGTAGGTGTATTAGTTAACTGAAATGACAAAAAAAATTACACAGTGGACATATCTAGTATGAACATCTATTTTCCGGATGTCATCCTCCCTCATAGACATCTGATGATATCCAGATATCAAGTCAATCTTAGTAAAGAACTGAGCTCCCTGGATCCAATCAAATAAGTAATAAATATGAAGAAAATGATACTTGTTTTTAATTGTGATGATATTTAATGATCTTTAACCAAGGGAAAGTCTCATGGAAGCATATTTCTTTTTAACAAACAAAATAGAAGCACCCCATGGTGAAGTGCAAGGACGAATGAAGCCTTTATCATGAAAATATTGCAACTAATTTTTCGACTCTAAAAGATTGATTTGAGACATTCGATAAAGGGGTTTTAAAATTGTCTCTCAAACAAGAACTAAGTCAATTGTCAATTGAAATTCCTAATCATGTATGAATCCAGGAAACTCACCAGAAAAAACTACATGGTATTCATTTACCATTGGCATATAATTAATCTGAAGAGTTCACTTGTTTTCAAAAATATGAGAAAGATAAATTTTATTTATATCTTTCAATAGTTTCTTAGATTCCAGATATGTTGTCATGTTTATGGGTTTGTTCTTGTATACAAACTGAAACTCTTTCTAAAAAACAGCTTTTTTAGCTATACAATCAATCTGAGCATGATAAAAAAAAGCCAATCCATTATTAGAATGACATGAAACTCTACTAAGGGGAAAGCAACAAGGTTTTTAGGTAATTAATTTCCACATACCACAATATAAATATTCTCTTAATTCCTCTTTGATATAATATTTCCCCCTGGTGTTTTAACAATAAGTTCTGGTCTCATTTTTTGAGGTGGTATTTCCAATTTACCTGATAATTTCTTAGAAATAATGGAATGTGTAGACCCCGTATCAAAAAATATTTAGAAAAATCTAATTAAACAAACAAGGTCCTTATAAAACTTAATTTGATGGCCCGACGTCTACTGACAAAGTCATAAAGGATCTCAGTACACTTTTTTTCTTACAATCTCACTTCTTTACGTCATTTAGATATCTCTTTCACTAGACATTTTCATAATGACCCATCTCCCCACATTTAAAACACTTAACAGTTTTCTTATTAAGATTAGTATTAGGATCATTATCATTACATTCTAAGGGCATATGTCGAAACTTACAATAATAAAAACTCTTCCCCATTTTGGTGAGGCATTCCCCAAGGTGCTTCTTGCCACACTTTTAACAAATTGGAAACTGGAATTTGTTACCATTAGATTTCAATGATTAATTTCTACCAAACACTTGCCATATGGAACTCTTATTCTCCTTATTTTCAATGTGAATGTGATCATCATAAAACTATATCTCTACTTTCTTAGCACATCAGAAGTTTCTCATAACTTTTTAACGGATGGAAGACCAACGCACATTAATACCTTTTCTTCAATCTGGAGTACATGCTGTTTATTTTTCCATCAAGATACATAATAAGATTTGGATCATAACTCGCCAGTCAGGTGAATTTTTTTTCATACATGGTTAATGAATCTTCCTCCTTCTATTTTAATTCAAGGAATCTAATCTCTATAATAAGTTGAACAACCTTTGGAAAATATTTTTCAAGGAAAAGTATTTTAAATTTATCCCACTATAAGCATCAATATCCAATCTATCCTTGATATTATTCAATACTGACCACCGCTGGTCATATTCACCATAAAAATTATAAATGGAAAGACATAAATATTGATTATATGAACATACCAGAATGTTGGATATCCTTTAAAGGGATTTAATCCATCCTTTAGCTACAACTGGGTTAGAAGATCCATTGAGAGTAGGAGGGTCTTGTCTCATAAAATGTTCCTCTGTCATCATGTTACTTTGTCTTACCTCTGAATGTTCTCCTTAATTGATGTGTCCACCATTTATTACCTGATTAATCTGATCCATTACTATCACAAACTGCACTTTTCCAATCCCTACCATTCTAGGCTGCCGATTCAGAAGGATATTATTCTGTCTGTGCCTTTCCACTTCAGCTTCCCTGTTTCTTCTCCAAAGATCCATTCTAAATAATCATATCTTAGTTGAATAAATATGGTAATCTTTAAATTCTATGAAATTTACAATTAAACATATATTAAAAATCATTTATTGTATTCTGTTAACATCATCATAACCCCTAAAGTTATCTAAACCATCCTCTGATACCAACTATAAGGACCCAACTTTATTACATTACATAATCTTTAATTTTAGTAAATAACTTAAATCATTTCACATTGGGGATATTTTCAAGGTTATAGTTTTAGAGAATTGAGATATAACAATAACATAACATTCCACACATATAAATAGATAATACCACAAAACAGTACCCATTTGTTCTGAAATATAAAAAATTTCAAAGAAAACATGTTTTATTTGACAAATATTCATAATAGTTAACATGGATTCTTTATTGGCATTAAACATACTTATAACCCATGAAAATAATTTTAAAAATTGGAATGAGAAAAAAATCTCAAAAAGGGATAAAAAAAAATAAAAATAAAACATTAGTCTTGGAATACTTGTATAGTATGAAATCATTTTCAAAAACACACACTAGTCACCCATATAAAGTTACTTTGTGAAACTAGAGATTTCCATGAGATTTACACAAAACTTATAGAACATAAATCGAAACATAAAGGTATATTGATGCATAAGTCACTTATATTTTAGCCCTTGAGGCTACATTATGATTTTTAACCCTCACGACTACCTTACAATGTAACCCTCACAGATACGTTACTGTGTAACGATCACAGTTACACATGGAGTAAGTATATGGCCGACCTCCAACTTACACAAACCCAAATGCATTGGAGGGAGATATAGGTCCCAAGCTTAATCATTTGAAATTCCCAAAGAACCAGAACATATTCATAAAACAAGAATAATTTCATAAAAACATTTCTTTTCTATTTCGTAAAACAGAATTTTAAATGAGGATTCTAAAAGAAAATCCCCTTACAAATATGATATAATTGAACTGAGAGTTAATAGAGTGGATGGATTATGTATATAAAATGTAAATAAAAATAATTAAACATTTTATAAAAATAACTCATCACACAAAAATTTTTAATTAAACATAAATAATTAAGTAAATGTTATCCCAAAGAGTGTAAATTGGGTTAAGAATTCCCTTACCTCGGGTTTGTCTTACTTAAAACTTCTTTAGACCTCCTGTATAATGGTTAAAAGAGTGATATTAATATCTTAAATAAAAATATTAATATTTATATTACCTTATATTATCATTTAATAATATCAATTGACCCTTTAATTATTTTTATTTTCTTCCTTCCATTTTTTGAGTACGTTCTTTACATGATTTCTATGGCCGATTTGTATTTGATTTTCTTGTCATACGGAAATGAAATACCATAAGTAGAATGAAATGGTATTAATATGTTTCTGTAATATATAATGATACCATAAATCATTTTTTATAATTTATTCTGATGGATCCTTTAATAAAAATTAATTATATTTTTTTAGATCATTTTTGGCGGTTCCTCAATAATCGTGAACTTGTTTCATTATATAATATAATGTCCTGCATAGAGGTTCACTGTCGAACATAAAATATGTTACAATATACACTTTAAATTATATTTCAACCATTTCAATTGTTTTATGATCATCTTTGAAGGAATTAATGGAATTTGAAAACACATCGTCCATGATTTTGGTAAATCAACACATCACAGACTCTATTTTTATTTTTAGTATAAGAAGTAGAGGAGAGGAAGAAATATGATGAATATTTTACATGAACATGATAACCAAAAGAATATATTATATTTTTTAGATTTCATACCTCCTGGATAATGGGAGTGGAAGAGAGTATAAGAAAATAAAGGAATTTAAAAGAAAACACATGAAAAAGGAGGAGGATTCTTACCTCTGGATCTCTTCTCCTTGAGATCCTCATTAAGGACTTTAGTTTTGGACTTTTAGTAAGGCCAGAAGGTCTTGGAAGTGGGGAAGATACTTTGGGAGGGGATTTTGTAGAACATAGAAAATTTTCAAAGCTTGAGAGGTGTGGGAGGAAGAGGGGAATGATGGTGGTATTTATAGTGGAAGATATGAGGGATTTTACATTATTTTAATCATTATGATAATATTATTTCTCCAACATATGAATTTTCTTGTTTCATGTGACTCAAAATAGAAATAATTGAATGTGAGTTTCAACCGATTGGGCTTAAACAAGCCTTTAATCACCTGTAATTCACTAAAACATGTATTTAGCATTTATCGTAATTTATCGTATTATACTATTCATAAAAAATTCAAGGATTTTAGAAAATACCCAAAATTCAACCTTACCATTTTTTGATGCGTTGAATTAAAAAATAAACTCTAGTTTTTGAAAATAATTTTCTAAATATAATTAATTTTATTTTTAAATAAAATCATAATTTATTCAAAAATAACAATTTTTAATCTATGACTCATTTTTTAACTCCTTGAAAAAATTAATAAACATCTAATTATCTTATAACCTTAAGAAAATAAAATATTAATATTATTTATTATTTCTAAGGGTCATATTACTATTCATATTACTATTCACAAGGGTATGTTACTATTTGCCAAAAAAACAATTTGGTCCTATCAGACACCAAATAACTTACTGATCACAACCATAAATGGCCATTTTTGGAAACTTAAATCATAAAAGTTGAAAAATTGTGTTTAAAGGAAAGTTATAACTATCTGATTAAAAAACATTCCATGCATTTTAATTTATTTTAAAACTTTGGGGTGTTATAGAATCTATCTTCATAATTAATGGAGGTATATTTTAATATTATAATTTTGTTTATTATATTTTTATCTATATTTTTATCAACTTTTAATGTAAAGTGGTTATTCTAATTTTTAAAATTTCATTGGGTGAAGTCTCCCCATTGATTAAAGTCATCTTATTCTATTTTGGTTACTTAGAGGTCTTTGGGTAATCAGATAACTTTATAAGTAGATTAACAAAAATATTGTTTTTACTTGTTACAGTTTCTAGGAAATTTATTTGTTAAATAAGATTTCTTTGAGTGAGAATTGTGTAATATAATTTGATAATTCATTTAGAAAATGATAAAGGGAGATTATAAAGATCGACATTTTTCCACTATTACCTTATTTAGTTTTTATTTTAGTCTTTCTTACTTCTAATTTTGAGTCTCTAATTGTAAGTTCAAATAATAATATTATTTTGTGTCATTTCACTTTGTTTAACTCTTTCCAAATATCTATTTTTAGTTTTAACTTTAACAAGAACATATTAGCAAAGTGGTAGTTTGAAAACATAACTTTCCACCTCATCATGTGCTAACACCATGGTCACCACTTTATTGAATTTTTAAATGGGAATTGTTTTGACTCGAGCTATGTGACTAAAAACCCCTTTTAATCAATTTCTACCCATTTCTGGGGAGTTCACTAGGAATTCTTTTTAATTTTTTTTCTAAATTTTTAGCATTTAACAACCAATTTAGATTCTTTAAAAATGCATTTTCACTATGACTAATCCAATACATGGCTTGATTGCCAATAATATGTGGAGTCTAACCCTGAATAAGTTTTCAAATATCAATTATAAAAAAATGATTCCAGGCTTAATGAAACTAATTTTATGATACAAGAAAATAATGTACTTTTTCAAAAAAACTATTAAAGAAGTCAAAAAAATTTGGAATTGTTGGAAATGAATTAAATGTATTTAAATAATTGAAAGAACCAAATAAATATGATGAAATAGATAATCTTCTTCCCCCCCCCCAATTTTGATATTGTATAATGTTATTTGCGTGATTTGAAAAATGAATTCGAATATTATATTATAAATTCAAAGTCATAAATTATCAATAATTTAACAATTGCGGTGTCGTTAAGAATTTAAATTTCATTGGAAAATAATTGGGATAAATGTTTTGAAAATGAAATTTCATTTGAATCCCTAATTTTTGAAATTGAAAATTCATAACCCTTGTATTAATATTTTTCCAAAGAGTAATAGAAACTTGAAACACTAATTTTTAAAGAGAATATGAAGGACCTGAGATATTTCCCACTTCTAACATTACAATTTTACCCTAAAAAAAACTGGAACCTTACTAGCCACAAGAAGAACTCTCAAATATTTTTTCACTATTTACAGATTATTTTTATAATAACTTGTTAAATCTTTCTCAATGGTTAGATTTAGTTCCCATTAATTCTATGTTATTTTTTTTTTCAAATTAAGTGGTTTTAAAGGATAATTTTGAAGAAGGAATGGTGTATCCAGTTCAAGGGTATGCTAGTTTTCATGAGTATGTTGGTAATGATCTATTTTACAAAGGATATCTAATTTTTAATATAAAACATAACATAAAACACATCCTATAAGTTAAATCGAACAACCAATTGAGGCAATTTGAATAGATAAACTATTGAGAATTTCTTCTTATGTTTTTCTGACTTTTTCATTACATAATTGGAACAATAAAATCATGGAAATGAAACTGAATAAATCTAGTTTTGGGAGATTTTACACGTTATGTGAGCATAAAAAAGACTGGAAATTTTTTATTTTTGTGTTTAATGTGGCAGAAACCACTCCCACCATGATATTAGGGATGATCTGCTTAAACTAATTGACTTGGGGAAGTGAAATCATATAACCCTCTTAGGGGGTGATACCATTGTTGTTTTATATTAAATTTATTTTTATTTTTATTCCCATACTTTTAATAAAATTTTAAATCCTTTTTTTAATTTATTCATCTAATTTACAACTTCTAGGAGGATAGATCAAGGCTACTGCTTTATAATAAAAACCAGGTTATTTATTTCCTTTCCACTTATTTTTTTCATGTATTATATTAATTATTTTCATTTCTCGTATAAAATATGCACAATAAGTAAATTTTATAAAATAAGTGTATTAAGAGGATAATCCTTAGTTTATTTTGATTTTATGTGTTTTCTTTTCAAAAATATGTTTACACATTTTTAATGAAATTTTTTGTGTTTTATGTAAAATTAAAAAAAACATGAGAGATTCCAAATAATGACCTTTGTGAAATTATTATTTTTAAATAAAATGATTTAAATTTAGTCATGGAACTAAAATTAAATGATTTCTGAAATATGTTGTGTTTTAGATTAAAATTTTGTAAAATCATGAAAAAACCATTGGCTTGTTATTTCCATGACATGAATGCTATCCAATGTTGAAAATACCTCACCCATGTGTACTGTAAACCATTTATAAATATTATTCACAATCACCTAAATTATTTAATGAGCCATATAATATATATTTTATCCATAACATTCACAATTTCTCTCAAAACCTGTGATCTATAAAGATTTTTTGTTCATAATTATTGAGGTAATTTGTTTATTTTTGAAAGCCCCATTTTTCACGAGAATAATTTTTATTACGGATTTCATATACATTTGACCCATACAAGCCTATAGTATCCATGTACATCCAATTAGTTGGACATATTACAGTTTAATTTCTCTATCCAACCCACTCTTAAAATACATTTCTAGATTTTAGTAAATCTTATGTGTGGAGGGGGGAGCTGACTTGTGGCATGCTACATCATTTGGTGCTAATTCATGAAAAAAATAAAATTGTAATGAGATTTTTTTATAAAAAAATTATTCATTTGAAATCTATATTTTTTTGATCTTTCATGGAAAATTATGTTGTGACTTTTTATAGCTTCAAAATAAAAAAAAATAAAGGTGTGGGTTTATGGAGCTTGGAATTAAAAAACAAATTCTATAATTTTGGAAAGAAATTATGGTTCCATTGACGATAAATTAGTGATGTTGTGAGATTTAAATGAATGAAAATTTGATGTTATTTTATATTTGATTTTATTCCTTGAATAAATAATAGAATCCCATGTTTTAGTGGAAGCTAGAATTATGCAATCTTACTTCAAATAAGTGACAATCCATCTCATTCTACGTTATAAATTTTAATATTTGAGAACCCACCCACATTAAAATATAAGAAAACACTTTCTATGTCCTAATGTTGGATATAATTATTTTACCCAATTATATATATATATTTTTTAAAATTTTAAGCCTCTTGTGAAGCTTGAATTAATTTGGATGTGAAAAAAATTATTCAAAATCAATTCGGGTGTTGAGAGTGAAAATTAGTGCCATAGGCATAATTTTTCATTGAGGAATGAATGAAATGTTAATGTAATGAATTAAAATAATGTAGAATCTTTAAGTTAAGTTATTTAAAAGTTATGATAAGTTGGGTGCATTTATTTTAATCTTGAAAAAATCATTGACATGTGTTTTGAATTTTCATTTGGAATTTATTTTGGGGGCTCACTTGTCCATGATTCCTAGTGTTAAGTATGTGATAATTGATAGAGAAGATATTTGAAATATTTATTTCATAAATTTTCAATGATTTAATCTACACTAATATTTTGTTTTATATAAAATTGCATCATTTTTTGAATTTTTATGAAGCTAAATTGTTAAAATTTCCTAATTCTGGAGTTTTAACAATTTTTACCAGTTTATTATTTTGGGAATAAATTTTTGAATACCAATCCAATTGTAAAAATTATTTTTTAAAATCCCTTTGATTATGGGTTTAATATTTTTTAACAAGGATAACTATTGAATCGATCATTTGAAGGCCCAAAAAAATCACTCAATTTGGAGAATCATTTTTCAAATGGAATTTAAACTCTTTTAGTAAATGAGGTAAAAAATAGACTAATTATGTCCAATTGGTGTTATTATAGATAAAAAACAAATAGTATTTTAATAGTAATCTTAATATTAAATAACAAGCACAAATATGTTCATTAATATGGTCATTGTTCTCATACAATTAAAGGAATTTGAAGATTCATTTCAAATATAAAACATTTACTTAAGTGATTAGGGTATAAAATTTTCTCCACATCTAAAAATTTCATAAACTTTTTTATGGATAAATTTAATTACATTGAAAACAATATTTAATGTGGAACTTGTCCAAAGTTTGACTAGTAGGATGTCCAAAATAGAGAAAATATTTTGGGGACAGAAACTAGGCCAAACATTTTCCACCCATTTTATTATATATTCAATACTTTAGTTTCATTTTATATTATGGTTAGATTATGGTTGTGGGATGTGATGGAGAATAATGGATAGAAATGTGGATCATTCCAATAATTAACCATATCATTAAGGGATAAAATGAACGAGGTGTTGGAAGTAGATATCCAAGGCTTTTCCCCTTTTGATATTGGTACTTCACTGTACTATTTTTTTATTTTTTTGAAAACTGTCTGTATTATTGAAAGAGGTCTCTTTTAATTGTTAAATCAAGTTACTCCATTATTTATATGGAATTTTTTTAATATTCTTAATGTAATGTGGTTAATCTCATTGTTTAATTTTTATATGGTGAGGTCTCCCCATTGAGCATAGTGAGTTTAATTTATTTTGGTTAGTTAAAGGTCTTTGAGTAATCAGATGAATTTGATAAGCTGATCAACACCCATATTTGTGGTCTTGATATGGTATCTAGGAATTTTAGGTTATCACCTAGAGGACTTTGAGTGATAATTGAGAAATATAATTTTATAATTCATTTAGAAAATGATATAGTGAGTGTTTGAAGATCAATGTTTGTCCACCACTGACTTCTTCAGTTTTTATGTCTATCTTGATTATGATTTGTAATATATAACTATAACTATTATTCATAATATTATGTTATTTAATTTAAAGTTGTTTAACTCTTTTCAAAACCCATTTATTTTTAATTTTTTCAAAAACAAATTAACAAGGTGATAATTTTACCGGTTAGACCACAATAACCTCATGAGACAACCCTGTGGTCACCACTATATTTTATTTTTATAGTGGAAAATAATTTACTAGATTTTTTTTACTCAGAACCCCTTTTATTAGAACATGAGTTCGGTGTTACAAATACTGTTTCATTGAATGATATTTTATTTTCGTGATTCCATTTTGATGTATTTTGTAACTACACCCTCCAATATACCTCTTTACACATGACACAATCTTGATAATTCACCATTAATACAATTAATATTGTATCCATTAAATAAATATATTTATTAATTAATTAATATATATGAAAGAATTTCAATTAATTATCAGGATATAATAAAAGTGTTCGAGTCAAATCCTGACACATTTATTATTTAAAAATAACTGTCTAACATCAATCCACATTGTATTATTGGAATTACTTAACCAATCATCCAACAATCTCTAACTTAATATTATTATTGAGTATTAATCATATTTTCACACATCATTACTATATTTCTATTTTCTTTTAAGTATTTTTTACCCAGATCTTTCATGTTTCAATATAACAACCCTACATCTTGTGGAATATATAGTCTATTATTAACCAATCATACATTAGGTTTCCTGTAACATATTCAACATACACTTGAGAAATTTTGATCCGCAATTCTTTACTATTAGAGCTCATTCCAAAGGGTAATTTTCAATTACTCGAAGTAGGGATATAACATAATAGTATGGGTGTAACTCCCCAACCCCAGTTACCCAGAGTTGGTGCATTATTTTAATACATTGACATGATTACAAGGAATCAAATCCTGAAGGACCGATCAGTTAAGAAGTCTTGGAAAATAGATTACATACATGAATATTACATTATACTTTATAACATACAAAACAAAATAAATAATCCTTTATGAACTCCATTATTCCTTTGGCTTAACCCTGCTTATCAATCATAGTATACTTCTCAGAATCCTATGAAAAATAAAAAATAGAAAGGGGTGAGCTCAAATGCTCAGTAAGGGTAAGCAATAGAGTGAAAAATTTCATAAATAAGCATCAACATTTAAGGCAATGTATAACTAAAACAAAATCCTTTTAAACTAGACATTCAGCATAATATGGAAAAAATAAAATGAAATAATACCATTTACTTATTCACATGGATACTCTACTAGTTAAATAATCACATGCAATATCACTAACCACCTTTATAATGATGGAATGCATAATGACAGACAATCATAACCTCATAGTCAATGCCTTGTGATAAGACTACAAATAATATTTTGTCAAGGCCTTGTTCTAAGACACTAGTTTGTCTTAGGAAACCTACTGATGCATCGAGCAGCTATAGGGGGCTCCAACCGTCACTTACTAATTCCAATGCATTCCACATATGAAAAGGTTTAAAATAACATAAACATTCATATTAAAACTGGCATAAAAAATGTCAATACTTTACCTATAAACCATGAATGGTATAAAAATAACACCTCCACAGTCAAACATATCACAAAACCTTCAATACGATACAGAAGATTTGTAACATAATAAATCAACTTCAAACAAGTTTAAAATCCATTAAAGGATTTTGAAATAGATGAAAATAATTTGTAAAACTCTTTGAGAGAAATATCCCTTTTTCATAAAAACATTTAAATGTCACAAAATTTAGAAAGGAAGACATTTAAATAAATTTATGATTCAAATTTTTGCATAACACTTTGAAACTTTTGAAAATAATTATCATTTCAAAACATTCAAGTCTATATAAAAAAATCCTTAAAATCATTTTAAAAACATGGACATTAATTAAAACAATTTAGAAAGATAAATATTTAAAACATTTAAAATTCTGATATTGATAAAGTATACCTTTCACAAATCCTTAAAATATTCATTTGAAATTATTTTTATGAAAAATTGACATGGAAGACAAAAATGCCTCAGTAAATACATACACATAAACAATCTCGGATAATAATGAGATTGAGGAATTAACCATTACCAATTTGGTAACTTAAGAATCATACACCCCATGAAAGAAGAATAATACGATGAATATGTAAATACACATAAAGTAAGGTGTATTAAATAGTGGATACAATTATGGATAGTACATACACCACAAAAAAGGTAGTAGTGGAAATATGACATGAATCTCATGGGAATAAGGAGTGAGATAAAAACCCCATACCTTGCACTTTCCTTTGGTCGAGGGTACATTTAACATCCTGTATGAAGATCGTAGTATGTTATTAAGGTATACCAGATCTATATTAATATTTATGATATCATACATGATTCATTTATTACTTTATACTATCCATTTAAGAATAATTTACATGTTAAATTGACATTTCGGGTAATAATCGCTTTCTTTATCGTACGTGTTTTAACTTGTTAATCTTGATTGTATCACTTAGATCAAGATTTAAGTACTTCCAGAATATGGAACATGGTTTATATATAATATATATTTAGAATATAAATATGTATAATAGATATATATATGAAATAAAAAACAACGTTGATGGAGATGGTAGTCCGTACGTATGCATAAACGATGTTTCTGTTTTCATATCGTATTGAACGGAACTAAGTGAATAAGATATATGTAAGTAAATATATATATATATATATATATATCTCCAGTAGAATTATTATGTTATATTTTACATACTTATTAGTAATATATTTTTATAACCGTCGATGAATGGTGAACGTGGAAATGAATCCCATCGCGTCGTGGAGTCGGTAATCCATACGTACGCACAAGCGACAATATCATTTCCTTAAAGTTGTGGAATTTGATGGTATATTAATTTTACAGAGAAATTATCATGTTATTTTCATTATTTATATACATATTACTCATCATTATATCTATCCAAAAATCATAGTTTTGAATAACAAATTACACCACGGCGTGGAGACGGTAAGCCGTACGTACGCACACATGGTGACATTATAATTCATAAGATGGATAGGATAATGAATATAGTTGTGCCATATTTATAATAACATAAAATTATATATAATATGATGGAGTTATTATATTATAATTTAAACAACAATGAAAGAATAAGTGGAAGAATACGAGAACTTGAAAGAGGGTGGTGAAATCATTACCTCTTCTTCGGGTTCTTCCTTTTTATTTGATCAAAAGGGATCATTAAGTATGCTTTCTGACCAAAGGAGTGCCTCTAGCATGAATTGAGGGAGTTTGAGAGAATATTTGGGAAGGGGTTTTCCGAGATAAAAGGCTTTGAAGGCGTGAATTAGTGAGACGGGGAAGTTCCCTTTTATAAGAGGGGTGAGGGGAACCTTAGGAAAAGCTAGAAATATTATTTTATAATAAATTAATATTCGGTTTCTAATGGCTCCAAAGAGAATTATTTAAAGGTTAAGGTGGGGATAAATCTTAAAAAACTCAACCAATAGGTTTTAGACTGGTTTTGGTCACTATATTAACCTTATCTTTTAGTTTTAACTCTTAGTTAATTAGTTTGACATTTACCGTGTCTGTTTGTATATTTATATTATATCGTTAATAAACTTACTATATACATCCAAGAGACCCCAAGTGTTCCCTTAATGACACACTTATCATTATTTGAGTCCTTTTTCTGAACCTTAGTTTTTTAGGAATAGAATATCAGTTAATAATATAATATTTGTTTTAAAAACTCATTTATGTCAATTTTGACAATATTTAATAATTGATTTTTTTAAAGTCTTGACAACTTTATTAATTTTAAAAAAATTCATTTAATCCATCCTAACATGTGATATTATCCATGAAAATTATTGTAATTCATAAAAAGTCTCAAATTACATTTATTTGGGTATTTATAATATCAATTATCTTAATCTTACATTAATGCCGTAATTACTACATCATCATTGTGTCATAAATAAATTTAATTATTTAATGTATAAAAATTATAAATAAAAAAAAATTATGTAGTAAATATATTTATATTTCTAATGAATATTTATAGTCAAAACTATTACTTATATAACACCATATGAAAATTAATTACAAAAAGGTTTTTGTTTCTGTGAATTTTGCCTTTACATTAAATTAATTAATCTAAAATGTTATTAACATTCATAAGTGGATCCATGGGGTCCCAAAATCGACCCAAAGATTCCCATGGTCGACCATTACTCACCCAATATGGTTAGGACATTTGTTAAGGTAATTTTAAATTATTACAATATTCTTTTTACCTTGAATTACCCTATTTACCTTTAACCGCGGTAAATAAAAGTTAAAAGATACTTTTCACCAAAAAATATTTTTATCTTATTGAACTACATTTTACTCCTTGATATTAAATATGTTTCTCAAAATTTCAAAATTCCACTCACATAAACGGTAAAATTAAGTTTTATGTGAATTTTCAAATTTTCCTAGGAGGTGGGTAAAAGACGGTGAAAAGTTCAATAAAATTTTTATATATCAAAAAATATTATAAAACTACTCCAATGAATTAAAATGAACTTATATAAGTATTATGTATCTATTTTTACATAAATTAATTTAAATAAATAATTATTTAAATAAAAAAGTCAGTTTTAACTAATAACTCAGTGTTTTTCACTATTTATAAAAAATTGATGTTTCTGAGAAAAATACCAACAATTCGGCCTAAGATATATTTGATAGTATGAATTAAAAAATGATGCCTATTTTACCAAATTCAAAAAATATAAGTTTCATTAATTAATTTAAAAACTAATTCCCATTGTCAAAACAAATAGCGTGTTTTTATAAAATAGTAACTATCAAAAGATTGACAGTTGCTTATGTCCAGTTTAAATGTGAAATTATGTACAATGAACAATAGTGGATTAAATAGTTAAAATATAATATAATTATAATTTAAAATCACTCAAATTCATAATTTATCACTAATAATTATTTCGATTAAAAAAGTTGTTTTTAATTGAAATTTAGTAATTTTCACTATTCATCAAAATATGAAAGTTATCAGAAAAGTACCAAAAATTCACCCTAAGATAATTTCGATATTCCAAATCCAAAAATGAAGTTCATTTTGAATGATAAAATATATAAAATTTAAAAAATTGGGTATTACTATTCTTAACGGCTAGTTTTATTGGTTGTGGTGTGTTAGAACTCGAAGTTGCGTATAACACACACTGTTGTACTATTCAAAGAGAAGCGTACCGTGAAAGCTTGGGGTGTTAAATTCTCTTATACTTCAACAAATTGAGTCCTCACAATTTATGCTCGGTATTGGAAACTTTGGGTTGAATTTCAAAATATCATAGTTGAAATCCCACATCGAAAAATGGATCAATGAGGCCTCTATTTAAAATAATGAGTGGTAAGTATAAAGGTTACTAAAAATAACACATACTAGGGTTCCATGTAGGAAAACATGGATGTGGAAGAGAAATCTAACCATCAATATCTGATGGAGAGTAGTAGATAACATGGCTATGAAAAGTCCAACAATCACAAAGTAATAAATTTGTGATGATCTAAGGTACCATCTAGGACAACGTTTTCGTTCTAAGTTCATTTTCTTAATGTTGAGGAATTTATTTATGAGATTGGATAGGATCATAAGGAGATATAATTACTTTATAATTAGAGTTTTATCCATTAATAGATTTCTACCACAAACTCATCTTTCACTCCAAAACATAATACAACTCAAAAATACTCTATTTATCCTAATCGTATTGGGTTCCAAATATAATGAATTTATAATTCACATATCAGACCCTTAAAAAAGAAACTACTTTATACAATCCAGGGACTTCACGTAGTCCAGTGGTAGGCGATAAATCCCAATCACACTATGGTTGTGGGTTCGATTCTCGCAACTTTGTCTGACGTGACGGGTTGTCACACAGTCTAGATGTTGTCCTTTTATAAAAAATCCAAAAATAACCTTTCAAACACAATCCATTCCAACCTTTAGACTTATGAAAAATACTACTATACAAACTCACAGTACAAATTTTATAAGGAAGTTAAACACAATAAAGATCATTTTTTCCATGTAATAACATGTGAAAACCTTCATCATGTATTTTTTTAAAACATGGTAAACTCCTTAATTACCATAAAAGATTATTGATTACATTCATGCACCATTATTCTTTATAGAATACTGGATATAATCCTTATATCCAAAAATTTTGTAAACTCCAATGATGAAAATTCATTAATCAGTTTCAAGGTAGTCAAGAATATCCAATATAATTATTCAAATCAACAATCTCTTATTTCAAAATCACTACCTCATTATCGGGACCATAATAAGGATTACCTTTCTTCCACCATGTATTTTCTAAAAAGTGAAGCTAACTATTAGTCCACTTTTCTTAGAACCATATAATCTTAAATCCTTAATAAAATAGTACTGCAGTACAATCCTTATTTATCTCTATAATTCATATAACTAGTATATTTTTGATAAAACACTCAAATGAAATAATCCTATAATAACAATATAAGAACACCAGTCATTCTTGTTCACATTAGGTAGTATAATAACTTGATTATTATCCAATATCATCATTTGGGGCATACTTTGATGATTTTGACATTGTCTCTTGTAGTGTCCCAACTTCTTACAGATGAAGCATTGTACATTTGAAACATTTTTCTTACCCTTGCAGTCACGTACTTGGTGTCCTTTTTCTCCACAATTATAACACAGTCCCATTCCCTTCAGGAAAGTTCCAGGGTGTTTCTTCCCATAGTTATCACATATGGGAAAATCCTTCTTTTCCCTCTTCCCTTTATCCATCTTTCTCTATTCCATCCTTTTCTTCTCTTACTTCCCTTCAAATCCATAGGACTCAAAGAATTCTTCACTTATCTTATTAACACTTGATACAATTTCGTCATATGTTGAGAATACATGGGAGACTATTTCCCTTTATATTGTTGGCTTAATATCATGAAAGATATGATCCTTCTTACTCTTTGAATCATACATATTGTTGGAGTTCTCTTTCCATATTTTGGGAACCATTTCTAAACAATGGCTTACACTATGTTAGTTTATGAATCACAATTCGTAATTCCAAACATGTAAAATACCTAACGTAAATTGAACAGTGTATGAATATAATCCATAATCACAAAAATGTTTTCTTTGAGGAGATATATACAAATAAACCCTTCATATTGGTTTGTAAAGAAAACAAGAATTATCCTAAGCATATACCCTGGGAGTGTCGTAACCAAGAGTGCAGCAAGACTCGTTGTCGTGCACCAGTTCCCGTTTGAGTCTAGCTCAAAGTGATGTTTTCTGGTTTTACCCCTAGTTACATCTATTCCAGCGCCACCTCTACCTGCTCATATCCAGACAGGGATGTATGTTCTTGAAAAAATCACAAAATCTTTACATTACCAATATTGTAGGATGTTCTTCTATACTAATCATCAAAGTCTATTTTAGGGTAATGTGATTTATTCAAGGTTTATCTAAATCTACTTTCCAAGGTTATTGCTAATCTTCCTCTGATACCAACTGTAACATCCCGACCCCGATTACCCAGAGTCGGTGCATTATTTTAATACATTGGCATGATTACAAGGAATAAATTCCTGAAGGACTTATCGGTTTAGTAGTCTTAGAAAATAGATTACATACATGAATGTTGCTTTACACATTAATACATACAAAACAACATAAATAATACTTTATGAACACCATTATTCCATTGGCTTAACCCTTCATATCAATCACAATACAATTTTTGGAATCATGGGAAAAATTAAAAAAATAGAAAGGGGTGAGCTCAAACGCTCATTAAGGTTAAGCAATATAGCAGAAACTTTCATAAATAAGCATAAAAATTTAAGGCAATGTATATGTAAAACAAAAGCCTTTTAGACATGAAATTCATCATAATATGGAAAAAACAAAATGAAATAATGCCATTTACTTATTCACATTGATATTCTACTAGTCGAATAATCACATGCAATATCACTAACCACTTTCGTAATGATGGAATGCATAATTCCGGACTATCATAACCACATAGTCAAGGCCTTGTGCAAAGAATACAAATAAGATTTTGTCAAGTCCTTGTGCCAAGACACTAGTTTGTCTCATGAGACCTACCAATGCATCGAGGAGCTATAGAGGGCTCCACCCATCACTTACTAAGTCCAATGCATTCCTCATATGAAAAAGTTTAAACATAATATAAAAATTCATATAAAAACTGGCATACGAAATGTCGATAATTTACCCACAAACCATGAATGGTATTAAAATAAAACCTCCATAGTCAAACATATAACAAAACATTCAATAAAATATAGAAGATTTGTATCATAATAAATCAACTTCAAACAAGTTTTAAATTAATTAAATTATTTTAAAATAGATGAAAATGATTTGTAAAACTCTTTGAGAGAAATATCCCTTTTTCATGAAAACATTTAAAATTCACACAACTTAGAAAGGAATAAATTTAAATACATTTTTGAATCAAAGTGTCCCATACCACTTTGAAACTTTTGAAAATAATTATCATTTCAAAACATTCATGTCCATATAAATAAATCCTTAAAATCATTTTGAAAACATGGACATTAATTAAAAAGATTTAGAAATATAAATATTTAAAAAATTTAAAATTCTGATCTTGATAAAGAGTACCTTTCACAAATCCTTAAAATATTCATTTTGAAATCATTTTTATGAAAAATGGACATGGATGATAAAAATGTCCCAGTAAATACTTACACATAGACAATCTCGGATAATAATGAGATTGAGGAATTAACCCTTTCCAATTTTGTAACTTACGAATCATACAACCCATGAAAGAAGTATCACACCATGAATATGTAAATAAACATAAATTAAAGTTTATTACACAATGAATACAATTATGGGCAGTACATACACCACACAAAAGGTAGTAGTGGAAATATGACATGAATCTCACGAGAATACTGAGTGAGATGAAAACACCTTACCTTGCACTTTCCTTTGGTCGAGGGTATGTTTAACCTCCTGTATAAATATTGTAGTATGTTATTAAGGTATAACAGAACTATATTAATATTTATTATATCATACATGATTCATTTATTACATTATACTACCAATTTAATAATAATTTACAACTTAAATTAACATTTCGGGTAATAATCGCTTCCTTTATCGTATGTGTATTAACTTGTTACTCTTGATGGTATCACTTAGATCAAGATTTACATACTTCAAGAATATAGAACATGATTTATATATCACATATATTAAGAATATAAATATGTATTATAGACATATATATGAAATAACAAACACCATTTATGGAGACGATTGTCCGTACGTACGCATAAATGCTGTTTCTATTTTCATATCGTATTGAACTAAACTAAGTGAATAAGATATATGTGATTACAGATATATATATATCTCTAGTAGAATTATTATGTCATATATTAAATACTTATTAGTAATATATTTTTATAATATTCGATGAATGGTGAACATGGAAATGAATCCCATCGCGTCGTGGAGACGGTAATCCGTACGTACGTATGAGGGACAATATCATTTCCTTAATGTTGTGGAATTGGATGGTATATTAATTTTATAGAGAAATTATCATGTTATTTACATTATTTATTTACATATTACTCATCATTATATCCATCCAAAAATCATAGTGTTGAATAATAAATTACACCACGGCGTGGAGACGGTAAGCCGTATGTACGCACACATAGTGACATTATAATTCATAAGATGGATAGGTTAATGAATATATTTGTTCCATATTTATAATAACATCACAGTATATATAATATATTGGAGTTATTATTTTATAATTTTAAAAAAATAGAGGGTAAGTGGAAGAAAATGAGAACTTCAAAGAGGGTGGTGAAATCATTACCTCTTCTTCGGGTTCTTCCTTTTGATTTGATCAAAAAGTATCCTTAAATATTATTTCTGACCAGAGGAGGGACTCTAGGATTAATTGAGGGAAGTTTAGAGAATATTTGGGTAGGGTTTGGCTGAGCAAAAAGGATTTTATGGTCTGAATTAGTGATAAGGGGAAGTTCCCTTTTATAAGAGGGGTGAGGGATACCATAGGAAAAGCTAGAAATATTATTTTATAATAAATTAATATTCGGTTTATAATGGCTAGAAAGTGGATTATTTAAAGGTTAAGGTGGGGATAGATCTAAAATAACTCAACCAATAGGTTTTAGATAGGTTTGGGTCACTATATTAACTTTATATTTTAGTTTTGACTCTTAGTTAATTCGTTTGACATTTACCATGTCTCTTTGTATTTTTATATTATATAGTTAATAAACTTACTATATACATCCAAGGGACTCCCACATGGTCCATTAATGATACACCTATCTTGATATATGTCCTTGAGATGAATATTAGATTTTTATGAATATAATATCAATTAATAATATAATATTTGTTTCAAAAACTCATTTATGTCAATTTTGACAATATTTAATAACTAATTTTTATTAAAGTCCTAAAAACATTATTAATTATAAAATAATTCATTTAAGAAACCCAAACATTTCATATTAATCATGAAAATTATTTTATTTCATAAAAAGTCTCAAATTACATTTATTTGGGTATTTATAATATCAATTATCTTAATCTTTCATTAATGCGGTAATTACTACATCATCATTGTGTTATAAAAAATTAAATTATTTAATGTTTAAAAATTATAAATAAAATAAAATTATGTAGTAAATCGTTTTATCTTTCTAATTATTATTTATTGTCGAAACTATTACTTATATAACACCGTATAAAAATTAATTACTAAAAGGTTTTTGTTTATGTCAATTTTGACTTTACATTAAATTAATTAATATAAAATGTCATTATCATTCGCTCTAGGGGGTCCAAAAATAGTCCCAAAGATGCCCATGGTCATACATTACTCGTCCAATAAGGTTAGAACATGTGTTAAGGTAATTTTAAATTATTACAATATTCTTTTTACTTTGAATTACCATATTTACCTTTAACCACGATAAATAAAAGTAAAATTTTTTATTCACCAAAAAATATTTTTATCTTATTGAACCACATTTTACTATATGATATTAATCATGTCTCTCGGATTTTCAAAATCCAACTCACAGAAGCGGTCAAATTATGTTTTATGTGAATTTGCAAATTCTCCTAGGAGGTGGGTAAAAGACGGTGAAAAGTTCAATAAAATTTTTATATATCAAAAAATATTATAAACTGAATCCAATGAATTAAAATGAAATTATATAAGTATTATGTATCTAGTTTGATATAAATTAATTTAAATATATAATTATTTAAATAAAAAAACCGGTTTTAACCAATAACTCAGTGTTTTTCACTATTCATCAAAAATTGATGTTTCTCAGAAAAATACCAAAAATTAGGCCTAAGATATATTTGATATTATGAGTTAAAAAAGTATGTCTATTTTACCAAATTAAAAACATATATTTTTCTTTAATTAATTTAAAAATAAATTCCTGTTGTCAAAACAAATAGTGTGTTTTTAAGAAATAAGAACTATCAAAAGATTGACAGTTACTTATGTCCAGTTTAAATGTGAAATTATATCCATTGACCAATAGTGGATTAAATGGTAAAAATATAATCTAATTATACTTTAAAATCATCCAAATGCATAACTTATCACTATTAATTATTTTGATTAAAAAAGTTGTTTTTAATTGAAATTTAGTAATTTTCACTATTCATCAAAATATGAAAGTTATCAGAAAAGTACCAAAAATTCACCTTAAGATAATTTCGATATTACGAATCCAAAAATGAAGTTCATTTTGAAATTTAAAATGTATAAAATTTAAAAAAATTGGGTATTACTATTCTTAACGGCTAGTTTGATTGGTTGTGGTGTGTTAGAACTCGAAGTAGCGTATAACACATGCTATTGTATTATTCAAAGAGAAGCGTACCGTAAAATTTTGGAGTGTTATAATGGGTTTTTATCTGATTATAAATTTTATTCTATTTTGAATTTATCACCAATTTTAGTTTCATTAGATTCATTGGTAATAGATTTAACTAAATGAGGTATTTTATGTGGATAATTGAACACCATGAGATGTTTTTAAAGGGAATATTAAATTTTTTTCATAGAAGTGTCAAATTATAATTTCCTCTTAAATTTTTTTTTAGATTTATAAATAGACTTTGTGATTTAGTTAAGAACATATATTTTCCATTGATTTTTTATTTTGATAATTTGATATCAATGTATGAAGTTTTAGGTGGTGGTAGTGACATTTCAATTAAAATATTAAATATATTTTAAAAATATATATTTACCTGAAAATTATCTATAAATTTACTTTTCTATGAAATAACAAAGAGGATAGGGCTTTAATATCCTCTCAATAATTAGTTCATTTCTAGATTTATAGGAATTATTAGAGAATGAGAAATTGAAAAAGATTTTTTTTTATTTCATTAATTAAATAATTAGAATGGATAATTTTAAAGAATTTTTATCTAAATTACTTGTTATTACATAACCAATGAATTATAGATTGAATCATATATGAAATATTAAATAATGAAGAGAATTATGAAATTATAGTGATATTAATCTAAATTACGGATTGGTGTTATTCTTGAAGAGAGGTTTAATTATTCAAAAAAAAATTATAGTAATTTAAGGACTTGAAATAAGATTCTATACAAATGGAGCATATATTTGAATTTTATGACACAATATAAATATTATGATATATATTTTTAAGATTTAGTGTTATCATGTTTTAGATATAATTTAGAGAGATACACTGAATATTTTTTTTGATAATTTTGAGATTAACCAAATCTGGGATGAACACATATTTCAAATAATATATTATAATTTAGATTATGTTGAGATGAATCTAATGTGACCGATAACATGATGTTCATATATATGGATAAAAACATTTTAAAGAGGTATGTGTGTCCCAAATTTAAATTCTATACCAATTTTGAATGATATATTTTATTAATCCATGATTTTAAATTTTCTTCCTTGGAATCTATAAGGTGAGAAAAATATCTAATGAAATTTTGGTGAATTTTAGAGAAATTTATCAGTTATAAATATATATGGTGATTAGTGATGATATAAGGTCTAGGAGTAGAAATTAGTGGTGGATCAACCTAGGATTTATTATTATTCATTGGATGTTAGATACAATCCAAATCTTCCCAATATGATGATGGAACTAGAATTCAATGATTCTTTATATAAGAAGTGTTTAACCATTTACTAATTTTGATTGGATGGTAGATTGTATGACCATTTGTAGTGTTCCCCTATATTAATTAGAATAATCTAGTCAAAATGATCTTAAAACATATTGTGTGACCATATCATCATGTAAGTATGTGGATTGGTGTGATCTAAGTTGTTTCTGTATGGTTTTTTTGATCATTGATCGAGTGAACATCATCTCTAGGCATGGATAAGTAGCATAATGTTGGTAGAGCTATTGTACGATGCATATGTGGGGTGCCATGGGGTTCCCCTTGATTGGAAATATACTCTATGGGTTAATTTAATCTTGTAGAAGGTTGTATTTCCGAATTGAAGTTTGTTTTTGATTCATATGAACTCGTAAAACCTAATAAAATATTGTTTTTATTATTTTGAAAACTTTAGTAGACAAATTTGACTACTAATGTTTAGATTTTTGAAAATTAATTGTATCAAAATAAAAAAAATACTTCTTGGAAACAATAAAATATTTGAATAAAGTATTCCACCTTGTAATTGTGAGCATAATTGTTTTTGAAAATTTTATAATGAATTTTATTATTTAAAAATAATTTTATATGATTATATAAATGGTGATATTTTAATTGGTGATTTTAATTAGAAGCCATAGATTAATAACGTGGATATAAAATAATTAATGATTTTTTGGAATTCATAAAAATGGATGATATGTCATTAATTAAATATTTATAAAATAGTGTGGTTTTATTTAAATATTAAATAAATAAATGACAATTAAGTAACACCTTAATTCCTTACAGTATATCTTGGTTTCTAAGAAATACTATTTTAATGTTCTTAATATTGAAAATGATAATTGTTTAACTAAGGGAAGAACATTAATTATAAAATTTTGATAATTTTGAATTTATAAATATATAATTATATATAATTATAATTAAAGTAAATAGATCATTAAAATTGTTAAATATAACATTGAAATATTATGAAAATGTTAATATTGTTTGTTAAATTCATCATGGTTGAATGAGGTTAATCTGATAGATTTAATTAAATGGAAAGGATGAATATATTGGATTAAAATTAGTGAGATTATATTTAATCATAAAATTAATGTCTTATTATTGGTAAAATAGGGTGAAAGGCATGAGAAAGTACAATCAAGGGGGTTTTTAGTAGTGTAGACTGAGTGCATCACCATATAAAATTATTTTAAAATTAGGGGCCATACATCCTAGAATAGAAAATAATATGAAGACTTATAATGTCCCCCCTTGATGTTAAGTGGTCTACAGTCATGTTTCCCTTATTCCAGGTATGTTTGTTCACTAGCCTCTATCTCACTAACTTATATACTTCCTCAAAAAGTAAAAAACAAGATATTAGGTGTGAATTTTCCCGTATAAAGTTTGACAACCATTGTTGAATATTTTTCCACAATAGTTAGGGGTTTGTTGTAGTCACTATATATTATGTACCTATTGATTAGTGTTAGATCCTCTATAGAGAGATGGTTTCTATCACCATTGTAAAAAATTTAATACAAGATCCTTTACCTCCATGAATCATGAACTATTTATTAGAAATTCATGATTCAAGTTGTTTTAAGGAATAAATATTATACTTATATCCTTTCATGGGACATATATAGCATTAATAGTTACCATGTTACCCATTTTCTAAGCTACTGAAAGGGTTTTGAATGTATAGGTTCTTTTTTTGTAGGGATTACAATGTGTATTATCCTTATATAATTAAAGTGATATTATTGATTATTTAGAGGGTCTTCAGTTTCCGATGAGATGTATTGATAATAATTACATTGTATTTGTCATTATTTTGAGACTCCAATAGATTTTATAATCCTAAGACATGGAATAAATTATTAAATTATTCTTCTCATGGGGTGAGGTCATTATGGGAAAATAATGTTGAGATAAAATCATCAAAAGACACAAGGTTGAGGCTAATACCCAATTGGACTATAAAACATTTCCATATATAATGTGCCTATCCCCCTTATAGGAAGATGTCATCTCCAAATCCATTTTTATATTAATGAAATTTTGAAATTTGGAGGAAAGTGAGATGAATACAAGCTATATCTCATAATTAGTAGGTCGATCTCTGTAGAGGGAATTCCAGACCAAGAAGATAAATATTGAAGGGGTGAATCTATCCTATAAATCCTTATCCCATCAATTTATACCGTAATAAATAGTATTTAGGTTACAGTAGTTCTTTATGGTATCGTTTCTTCACACCATAGAGGTGAGGACCCAACAATCAAGATCTTATATGAGTTGAATGTTGTTAAAAATTACATTTTGTGCCTCATCAAGGACCCCTTTGATGAATATTGGGTGACCTCTCATCATTTTGAATCTCATATCAGTGGTTAGTAAGCCTGGTAAGTATAATTCATAACCATCCCAATTTTATTAATTGATGTAGATATCTAACCTCCCTATGATATGTTGGGAATAGTCCATGAGGGTATGAAGGGAGCCTATCAGGCTTTTCCAAAAGTGGGTATGATTGAGAGTTCCCATTATCGATTGCATCCATGTTTTTTCTATATTAATTCATAGCATATTAACCACAATAATTCCCCATATATGATTATCCTACATGGAATGAATGAATAATTCAAGACTCCCCAATTGGTCACACCTATATCTATAATTTTCTACAAATTTTTCCAACTAGCCTAGTGTTATTGACTATATATATTGGAATCCTATATGAAGTGGTGAAATATATTATCAATGTTTCTTATAATTTTTTTATTATTTGATGACAAATAGTATTTGAATGGAAATAGATACTAAGGTATTGTTAATTAAATTCATCCTACCTAAAAAGGATAATAAGTGGGTTTTAGTCACAGATATATCATTTTTTCTTATTATCCGTCCCATTGAAGTGGTCTACTTTTATCCTCCTAGTTTATAGGAACGTTCCTAGGTATTTTATGGGAAAATATTTCTTGGATAATGCATTCCATATCTTGATTATATGTGAATTTATATCTAATAACCTTTATAAACTATAAAAATTACTTTCAAATGGGTTCAAATCTTTTCCACTATATGTCTCTTATATTCATAGAATATCTTGGGACCCATTTATGGATTTTTATTTTATATTTGGAATAATAACATTAGATCTATGACAAAAAGTTGCTTGATCTTGGGGTTCTATACCACCCATAAATGTTCGCACCACTCCTTTATTCATTGTTTGATTTAGTTTCTTATTGAGCATATCTATAGGGTAGACAAAGAGGATTAGTGACAAGGGGTAACTTTTAATGAATCATTATATGGATGTTAATAATATGTTTTTCATTTCCCTGAGTGTAACAAAAAACCACAAAGATTATTAGTAGTTGATGATCAGATCAAATAACACCTCTGAGAAGTCAAAATAATACATAACCTTTAGGATGTAGTTTAATTCCATCATGTGATTTATATTTTCCATACCCACTTTTGGTATGATATCCATGATAAAGACTTTTCTATCAAGTTCCACCAGCATTTCCTAGGAAAGGAAAATGACTTTATGGATGTTCCTCTCCTTTATAAACTTATTTTGCTCATCTAACACAAGATTAAGAAGAAGTTGATTAAGTTTATAATTTAATATATTTATGTGGAATTTATAGGAATTATTAAACATGACTACTGTGTAGAATTATTGAATGAAATGATTTTGTTTCAAATTTGGTATTATATTAAGGGATGCCATGCATGGATCCCTTGGTAAAGAGAACCACTAATGTAGTCTTTCACAACATTAATGATTTACTTTTTAATGAGATCCTCTATAATGATAAAGAATGGTCCTGGTTTCTTATCTTGGCGTGGAGTTATTTATAGGTTCATGGTTTTAAAATATTATAAGATATAATACTCATTTAGAATATATTATAGTATTTTGTTTGTATAATTATTAATATTCTGAAGTATGAAATAGAAGAAATATTCTACTTCACCCCTTTTTGGATAACCCCCTTGGACATTGGCCAATTAATTTAATGGTAAAAAAGATATGTGCTCTATAGCTAGAGGATCAGTGATATTGAAATTACTACTATAGGATATATAATATAGTTTTATTATGAGGTTCCCCAAAAACTTTATCTCCTAAATAAAATAATTAAACTGTTCCATTCTTTTATCACACTCATTACGCCACAATTTTCTGGATCTTTCATGTTCCAACCACTTCTCCTGGAGAATCCTGTCACCCATATATCTTCCTTTGATAAATAAATTCATAAATCATACTTCCTAAAATATTTCATAAAGTTTATTTTCTATTATATGACTCTATTTTTCTGACTTCTCTATATTAGAGTTAACTTTTACCTAAAGATTATCCCATTATATTTGGGTTTCTTTAATTCCTATGATAATATTTTGGAGGACTTACCATGGATTCTATTTCATGGGAGCACTCCATGAATCCAATACCACATACTTGAATTACTTATTTTATAGACATAATTATGATAAAAATAAGTTGGTTGTTTCGATAATAGTCTCTACCTATTTGATCAACAGGGTAGAGTGAGAGGATAAGGCATGATCCAGGCGGTTTATTAAAGAGTCAGTGAAGTATGAAATCCCTTATAGATTTTATGGGCACTTTTCCAACCGAATCTATGTAATATTATTCTCTTATTTTTTGTTTCACCTAGTGTATCTCTCCCATGAAAATTTTAGGTTCATTAGTTGGTGGACCGTTCATTTGTCACAGAATGAATTAATATATTATTTGGCCACAATGAAATTGAAAAAAGGCCCAAGAGTTTTAGGGGGTATAGATAAATGTAAACAAAAGGATTTAGCACAGACAAGGTCAACACAATTGGGTGGGGGGACACCAATCTCAAAAAAACCATATATTTAATATCATAGATTCTAATTTTCACAATAATATATTCCACTTCATTCCCTTCCCTCCATGTGTGAATAATTCTCACACAATGAGAAAAATTATTTTGTACCTACAATTGAGATAGGTGATAGACCTAGGGGTGGAAGACATTCCTTCAATGGACTCTTGGATAATTGAAGAGTCCATATAAATGGATGTAACATTGATACAATGAATAAGGGAAAGATATAGACCATTAAGTTTGGTATAGGCATTAGATGTGATCAAATTGTCCTGACTGTGGAAGCTCTTAAAATCGACCCAATCCGACCTCTTTTGATCAAGAAGCACTCCCCCATGTCATAAGACTATGATTACATTTTTTTTCCTTATTGATATTGAGACCTATATTGGGAGGAGATCATCTAACCCATTTTACTTGATTGATCATACCCTAAGTAAGTAGAAAGTCCCTTTAACCATCCATAACTAGTCTCAAAGTGCTATGTTTCACCCAATACCTCACCAATGAGCTCAGATCCACACAAGCCTTCTAAAGAAGACTCAAAATACCATGATCAAGCCAGGTTTCTCATCAACATGGGATTTTTCCTAGAATTCCATAGTACCCAACAATCTATGGACAAAATAATGATCATTTCCTTCTATTTTTGGTTACTAGTACCCACACCTTAAAACAAATTATAATGAAAATCAACCCCAGTGTTTCCCTTAATATCAAGGCCAGTGAGATCCCCAAAGCCATTATAAACCATTTATTCTTATTATCCACCAAAAAATAGGTGGTTAGTGGACTCCTCCTTCGACCTCATTTATTATAGAGACCTTTAAGGATGTAGGATTCGATTCTTCTTGATTTCATCACTCGTGGGAATAACATGGATTATAAATCTCCATTAAAGAAAGATTTACTTTATAGGAATATCCTTGCACTATGTCAACGAGACTCAATCTATATGACCAGTGTTATCCCAATTAACATACATATATGCTTTAGTAGAGAAAACTTCTGTAAAGGAATCAGTTAAGATAAGGAAATCCAAATATGATGATAACTCAATGGGATTAAAAATATCCCACCATTGATGGTCAGAAGTGGTTTGAGTAAATATGGAAGGAGAACTCATTTTGAAGAATGTGATGATGGTAGTTAGTCACCCAACAAATCCAATATTCCTCCCTACCAAATTGTGAAACCAAAAGCTTATCTAAAATGTGGAATGGTTTTATAAGAGGATTTCCATTTCCACCACATCAAAGGTTTTTTGAATGATGGTTACATAGATAGTATGGGTAGGATATGTTACCTTAATAGTAATTTAATATATAGAGGAATTAATAAATTCTAATTGCAGGATGTCTACATAAAAGATATATATTTTAAAAATGCATAGAATTTCGTGTATACAGTTTTTTATTTTATGTTATTTTATTATCTCAATGATCGTTTCTACCATGTGGTTCAGTTAAAGGATTTATAGAATAAGGATATATAAAAATGTTATTTCAAAGAAAATAACTCATAATTTTTCTAGGATTCAAGCCCCCTATAATTATACAAAACTATGAGGATAATAATAGATATGGGATTGAGAACAAGAAGGTTTTTTTATACTAATGAGGGGGAAAGGAAATAATTTTTCATGGTCCTGTGATTTGGCTCTGGTGGACACACCCCATGATTTTTATTTTTTGGTATAGCACAACATATTTATTATTTATATGACCTATTAAAAGAGGAGTGGCATGGGGATCCACTCATGTAAAGGCCAATTCTTTGAATGGTTTCATAATATAAACATTCCTAATAAAAGAAGTTTTTGGTTCCATTATTATGACATAAGAAGGATCTATAAGATCTTATTTATTAGGTAAATCTAATATATAGACCGACCATCTTCTATCACTAATGTACCAACATCTATAGAAATAGGGGAAACATACTCATCTTTATTTGTGAGAATCCCTTGAATAATTAGGATTGTTAGCTTCATATCCGAATAACCATAATTTAAACCAACTATTGGTTCCTCTTTATTTGCTATCACATACTCTGGGCCTTATACATTTGAATATAAACTAGAATTATCATCCCCTGAGGGAAAATTTTACAAACACCCTTATTATAGTAAACATATGAACACATACCAATTTAGATGATACTTCAAAAACTCATAAGAGATTATGTACATTGGGGAGGGACCATTAATTGATCTAAAAATTCTATATGGAGGAATGGGAGAGGATTATGAAGTAGTGGGATCTATATTTTTCAACTACATTCCACATAAACATAAAGATGATATTCACTAAAACACTCACCTTATTAATGAAGAGGATTTTATTCAAAAAATAGAAAGTATTCCTAGTGTAAATAAATACTCATTGATAGAAAATAGAAGATTGTTAATCCTCCACATAGATCTACATAGACATTATATGGTTTATAGTTAGGGTAGACACATTACAATTAAGGATGTGGTCAGATTATTTTTCCATCACCTTCTAGATCACTAGTTTATAGAAAAGGATGGGAAACATATGAAGAAAAACCCATATCACCATATAATTTTAAACACATCATTTATGAAGGTCCACCATCCATTGATGTAGGATAAATCTATACTTATCTCATGCAGAGAGTGTCTTGATCTTATGTAGTGATAAATTCATCTTGTAAAATTAGTTAAATATTGAAAGGCCTCTGGTTGAGAACCAAGATCATTGTTAGTCCTATGAGGTTACAAGATTTTAAGAAGTATAAAAATTAAAAAATATATAGTTGATCTCCATTGAACTTATAAATCATTTTTAGTTGTTATATTATATAATTGAATCAATTTTTTCGATCAATAAATAGAATATATTGGTTCCCCTTGATTATCTAAATTTACTTGACCACAATATAGATATTTGGGATGGATGATAGATCTATTTTTGACATCCAATATGATTTTTTGAGAATCAATTTTTCATAGAGATATTTCACAGTAGGACTTATATGCACTAATCTAAATGTACATCCATATTTTTAAGTCACTAATACTACCTTTGTTGAAATATCCTAACCAATGGGATTTTAATTAAAAAACTCCTAAATTGATAAGACCCCATTTATTGAGAAATAATTTAATATGTTTTCAATAATATTCATAAAATAATTGTTACATTATGTTTTAAAAAACTGGATATTAAAAATGCAATTATCATAAGATGAAGGATTATAAAAAATAGATCTTGAAGGATGAGAGTTGATTACATATATAAAATTAGTTTTTTTATGTTTTTTTGAATATAACTTATTATAGTTAAAAAGATAAGTGTCTTATTTTATGTAAATATATATTTATATATGACATTGTAATAAATATAATTAATGTCTTTTAATAGGTTGAACTATATAACTTGGTGTAAATACTGATGAGGTAAATTATTTTTGAAAGGTAATTTTTGACTTATTAGTCAAGAGATATTTTGAAGATAAAATATTTCCATTTGAAAATATGAGTATTTAATAATAGAATTTTATTTTCTAGGAATATAAAAATGGTTCAAGATAAGAACCTTACAAATTAGAGCAGGGAAACATATTTGTAGACTTAGTTAAAATATGAGAGTGATAAGGAATATTATATTAAAGTTTTAATCATTTTATTAAAATTTTGACTATACTATGAGATTTGGGTTTAAAAATTAGTACTAATGTTGATAATAATACTAAAATGACCAATTTAAATATGTAATCTAGTATTGAATTGTTTTATTTGATTTAATTGAGTTAAGGATATGGAAATTACATGATAGGGATGTAAATATTTTTTGAAATATTATAGGAGATGATTTTTATGAATGATATATGGAATCATTGATTTGGGTGAACTGATTTAATTTTCCACTAATTTTTTGGTGTGTGATAAAATAATATGAATATTAGATATTTATGGTGGTTGTTTACTACATGTATTACTCTAATGACTCACCAAATATTGTGAGTTTGATTTAAAAGATTATATTAGGGTATTGACTCTTCTCACCCCCAACTATGGGTAGTGGATTAAAAAAACCTTGATGTGTATTTTATGTTATTCATCTATAATTATGGGTTAAAAGGTGTTAATAATACATGAGGTTGAGACAAATGATGTTTCACCAGAGTGTTTACACTTTTTCTCTCATAAAACCCTAGGATTCAAGTGTATGATGATATAATGAGTATATATATAATGAACCATGATAAAAATTCCCCGATTTTACATACTTTCCATGATTTAAAACATTATATTTTAGAAATAGTAATATCCCATAGACCAATAGGTTCAGTTTATTTGGATACTACCTCCATATCAATCTTATTTTACTAAATTTATGATTATTTCTACTTAAATACACTATACTAAACCATATTGTAGAAATCTCATTAGGAGGATTCATCCTCATAACATGGGGAATGAAAAATTTAGAAACGAGTGAGATAAAATGATCAGAAAGGGGCTACTAAAAATTTCATCAAGGATGATTTGATAAGAATAAATAAAAACATAATCATAAGATAAATATCACCACAAAATAAGAGATAATACTAAAAAATATGTGAACCTCAAAGTACATGGTATAAGAACTTATAACCAAAAAAGTTCAATATGAAAACAAAATGAATATAATATAGATTATAAGCACTTAACATAAACCTTGAATAATTAGATAATAATATCATAATGAATAAAATACCTTAACTACGGTGTAAACATTATCATAGGGAAAAATTACATCCATGAGGAATACCATTAGTGCCCATGTTTACGAGAAACTAGAACATACTTGAAAATACCTTTCAAATGATACATACTCTCATAAAAAATGAATTGGAGGGTGATATAGGACCCCATCCATCATTCATCCATACTTATGAGTGCCAATAAAAAATAATTACCTTCTCACCTCATAGAAAACCCATAGAAAGTAATAGGGTTTCATAAAACATAAAAATGAAAAAAAAATTATTCTAAAAAGAACCCATTGAAAGAAAATGGTTGTTATAAAACATCTACTTTGAAATAATTCATGTTTAATATATAATCAATACAACTAAAATGAATTTCATAAAAAACCAAATGTTATAAAATAACACCAGGAAGTAAATTAGTTGATACAAAAAAATTAATCACCCAAAATATTTTTATTATAAAAGAAAATATAGGGTGAAATATGAAAAATAAATCTATAAGATATAAATCAATTTATGATAATGAAAACAAAATCCTTAAAAGAGATTATTGAAAACTTTTTTCGTTCATCATTTTACAAATCATAGTTATGAGTCTATTTTCTGAAGGTATCATTTTTTAATAACAAAAGAAAAACTTTAATAAAAAAGGACTTGGTTCAATTTTTTTTCCTACAAAAAAATTTGGAAAATAATTCTAATTGGGAAGTCTTTTAAAATTAATTTCAATAAGAAGTTATATATCTCAAAGAAAGGAGTTTGTGTTACCAAGTCTCTTACCTTTACCATTGATTTCCACAAAATTGATTTAATTTATTATATACTAAAGATAAATAAATTAATTATCTACTTCATAACATTATTCATATAATGTTACACTTAAAATTTTCATTAATAATTGTTTGCTTCATGTAATATATTGTTTTAATTTGTTTTTTACATCAAGTGTCAATAATTTTAACCATCAATAACTCGGTTCATAAATGTTGTGTCGATCTTAATTTTTATCCTTAAAATAATCATTTAAAAACAATTAAAGGTAATCGAATTTTTGATTTATAAAGTATTATAATGCTATATATTTATCACATGGGAGTTTTAGTGATGTTTAATAAAAGAAAAAATAGAGATGAACTAGAATCAGTTTATTTACCAATATGGATGGATTACCTTATAATGCCCATTAATTTTTTAGTTATCCAAAAAGAACCATATTAATGATATATATATTAAATATATATATAATATATAATAATAAAATATATACTAAAACTAAAAAAAATGTTATGGAAATTGAAACATGTTTATTTATGGAGACGATACTCCATAAAATGCATGATTTTCATTTTCATTTTTCTTAATGGAAAAAAGGAAGGGTGGTTAATGAATGTAACAAAATTATAATAACATACGAATATAAAAATGATAATTATATTTTAATTTTAATATTTATAAATTATTTTACTTTTTAATAATAAAATCACATAAAGAAATAGAAAATAGAAAGAGAAATAAATAGAAAAGAGAAAGTGATGTGAGGAACTTATACATCACCTCTGGGATTATCTCCTTTACGAAGGGGATTAATAAATTAATGGATGGTTAGTTGAGTAGAAAATAACATTATTAAGGTGAATAAAACTGTGTAAGAGAGTATTGGATATAGTTTTAGATGAAATTTAGGGGTTTTGCTGTGAGGTGAAGTGAGGAGTGAAGTTCCCCTTTTATAAGTGAAAAGGGGAGACCTCTTTGTAAATACCCCAAAGTTCTTTATAAGGGAAAGTCATTTGGGTGGAAAATGAATTCCAAATTTAGAAATAATAGATATAATAAGTGTTAATTTTTATCCACACCCCCACCACTCAATTATAATATGTTTGTATCGTGTTAGTCCCTTTACATTTAAGGTTACTCATTTTGACCATTATTATTTTCACCACATAAACTAGTTTCTTAATTTGGTAATTTATCCATCATGACAACAACTAAAACATTCATTATTATATAATTTGGACCTAGTGATTCTAAAATTTAAATTCATTTTTTCATTCAATTTTGAGGAGTGTTAAAAAGTAATTTTAAAATATTAAATGTTTAATTAATTGAAAACAATATATTAAAAAATATAAATTAAATTCGAAATGGAAAACTATGGGTAAATAAATTGATTTCTTTAATAGTTATATATTCAATGATAAATTATATATTTTTTCATAGAAAAAAAGGTTTCAATAATTTCAAATTCTTACTTATGAACATATAATGATATAAAATCTATAGTATTAACGAAATTGGTTTATTATAGTATTCACTTAAAAATTAAATATTTCAGAAAATTAGAAAAAAAATAAACTTAGTACTATGTTAAAAAATGATGTTAATATTTTACAAATTAAATTTATAAAATCTGATAACTTAATATTTAAATAAAACATCGAAATATTTTAGAAGGCTATTAAATAAGGAAAATAGATTTTTAAAATGTTATCTATTTTTATTCATATTTTTTATTTATTTCCTCTGGAATTGGGGATGACCTCATTGATTTAAGGATCAAACATTCCAAGCAATTTCTAACGGGTTTGTTCATAGATCCAGAAACATCCAATGATTCCATATCCATTTGGACCTACTTTCCAAAGGTTGGTGCCCATTAGACGTAAACTGATGAGGCTTAAAAATTTGCATTAGTCGAGAGCATGGGAGGTCAAACTCATCACACCTTTTTGAGGGGAATTATTTTCTACTCTAGGACTCTCCTTATAGATTTATGTTATGTTGGTGAATCCTTATTAAATTACCAAGTATGAAAATGAGCATTTTTTTTAAATATGACAATCAATGAATAATATGTAGGAGATTTAGTGAATTCTTTATATGTATTTGAGGTTTTTCATTGATAGAGAATCATCTGTATTAGTTTAGATATTATTAGTCAATGGTATCCTTCGACACATTATATAGAAATCTCTTGGTTATTATGATAACCGTACTAGTTTTAAAGCTACTCAGCGGGGCACTTGAAGTTTATTATCATTCAGAAGGACATAGATTTATTTCAGAGTTGGGATCGTACCCGCAGATGGGATACCTACGTATCCTTTGTTTTGGAAAAAAAAATCTAAACCCACATAGTTTGAGTAGAGAAGTATGAGTTTTATGCATGACTGATGGCTCAAAGAAAGATGTCATAATTACTTTTACACTCTAAGCTCACGTGAGTCTTTATCGGTGTGAGAAACAAGAGGTATTGGTAAAACCTGACAAGTTTGCCATCATAAGAAATGATGTGGGGATTATGTATGTATGACTGCCCAAAAATAGATGAAAATTAAGATTTACTTCAGGGAAGAAATCCAGAAACAAGGTCCATAAAGGTATATGTGCTTTATAGAGATTTGGATACTTAACTTAGGGCTTACTCCTGAGAAAAATTCCCAAATTAGAAGGGACTTATGATTGGGTTGTACTCTTGAGAAGGAACCCCAAATCAAAAGTAAATTAAGACTAGTTAAGAGAAATTATTACTGGGGCTTATTCCGGAGAAGGAGGCCCAGGTTAAAGGGACTCGTGAAGTCGGGATTACCCCTAAGGAGGAGGCCCAGGTTAAGGGAATTATGGTTGTGAGTTACTCCAAAGGTAGATACCCATATTTGGGAACTTGTAGACTGGGGCTTACTCCTGAAAAGGAGGCCCAGGTTAAAGATCCACTCATATTAAAATAATGAGGTTGAATGAATTAAATCTCTCACCTTAGTGATATAAAGATATGTAAATCACTATGTTTTGGGAAATGTTCCATAGAATTCCTTTCAGGTAGGGAATCCAATCAAGGAAACATGCCATAAAATGGATTTGAAGACTGTCTTGAAGACTAAATCTTGAATAGGATAGATGGATTTTAATAAGAGAGCTGAATAAATAGGAGGGGCATCCAAAAAGAGTGAGGCGTGCAAGTCCTGCATGGGTGTGCAAGTCCTTGTCATGCAAGTATACTTGCGTGACACATGGGTACTAGCGCGACTGTCAACCCTTAGGGTAAAACTTGGGCGAGGCTTGGTTCAAGCCCTTAGTTCTATTCTTAAAGTCTTTTAAAAGAGTGGAATGCACATTTTGTTGAAAGGATAGGGCGACGAGCAAGTGTGGCCATTTCCTTTAAGGGCTGGACACCTAAGCCCGCAAGTGTTGATGAGTCTCAAAACTTAGGCCTCATTTACTATATTTAGATCTTCCATTCTAGGTAAAAAATCACCTTAGAAGTGACAGGAGGACTTCAAGTAGAGACTAGGGTGACCAGAGCTTAAATCTGCAATTTGGAATTTTTCCATCCCTAAAATGGGGGGCCCACCAAGAGTATTTATAGGCCTGGGAAGACCTTGAGCAAAAATCAAAGAGGGCACAGAAGTCACCTGCACGACCAGTATGCGTCACACAAGTATACTTGCGTGACCATGATGAAACTTGCATGACCCATGTGGGAAAAAATTCTTTTTCATTCCTTTGACGATTTTTTATGTTTCTTCAAAGGATAAATCACTTTGGACTAAGGTATTTCCCTTTTTCAGTCATTAGACTCTATGACGGAAAGGAGAATCAACATTATTATTTAATTATTAATTTCTCGGTAATATGTTTTGAAAATTTTAAATATATTTTATTATTATTTATTCATAATATATGTAGTTTATTGAAACAAAATTCAGGCTTTTAAAAAATATACTTGTCAGCATAAAATGATTTTTCAGTTGTTTTAGCAATAATAATAGGACATAATTTATATTTAAATTAGTTTTTATTTTAATTGTGTGTATATTTCATAATTTTTTACTCGTATTTATACCTTATAATCCAATGTCTATGTTTTAACAGTCATATTTAATGTTTATATTTTACCAAATTATTTTATGGTTTTCATTTTTGTTTGTTGTTTCATGTGGATTAAGATATCAAAGATAGTTATTATTTAAGGAGAAAAGATCCTTTCATTAAAATATACCCCATTTAAAAAGAAATTTATTCTAAAATTTTTATTACATGGATGAAAAAAAGTGAGAGTGATTTTTCCTTATAACATCCTCATGTCCCCACATTACTTCTAAAAACATATGATTTCTACATAGAACTTTTTCGCGATGGGTGGTCTTGTTCCAAAGAACCATATCTATTTGATATGCAATTCCTACTGTCTATTCCTCACATGTGATATCATGTTCCATTTGTACTAACTTTGAGTTTAGTACATGTGAATGTTCTTCTATATTCATCCACAAAAGAGGTACAAGAAACACATCATGTACTTGAGAGAGGTCAAGTTGGAGTGATAAGTTATTTCCCTAATGTGATTAATGATCTCATAGGGACTGATCTACCTAAGGATCACCTTCCATTTATTTCCAAATATCACACATTCTTTTGGGGAGATATTCAAATGAACACCTTGTCACCAACTTCAAACTCTATATCTCATCAATGATTATATATATAACTATTATATTGACTTTATTCCACTTTCTTATATTGAGGAATTTTTTGAAACTTCTATATAATTTCTTATAAAAGGTAGTGATTTATCAAATTCTTCAATCTATATTAATCATAGCATGTTGATTTTCTACACCTCTTGCCATATAGAGCATCATATGGCTCCATATGAATTCTAGATTGGAAAGTGTTGTTATATGATAACTCTAACAGGTGGAGCTTTTGATCCAAAAATCCTTGAAAATACATCAAAATAGATATAAACATATCCTCTAGAGTTTGAATTGTCTTATTAGACCAACCATCCATATGAGGGTGATATACAATGTTGAAACCTTGATTTATGAATAATTCTCCATAATATCAATGTAAACCTTAGATCTTGATATGTTACAATAAAAAGTGGTACTCCATGTAGCCTCACCACTTCCCTTATATATATCTTGGAGAGTTGGTCAAGGGATAAATATTCTTTAACGGTAAAAGAAATTAATTGACTTCATAAAGCGACCAACTACAAGACAAATAACATTATGGAATTTATATGGTTTGGGGAGTCGTATAATTATGTCCATTATAATGGTTTCCAATTATCATTTTAGTATGAGTAATTTTTGAAACATACCCTTGTATTTTTATCATTCATCCTTAACATTATATGATACCAAGCATCGAGATACATATCCTATAATACCTCTCTTCAAATTATCCCACCAAAAGTTCTATTTTATATCTCTTTACATATTCATAATTCTTGGATGTATAAAGATATATAAGATATGAGAATCCTACCAAAGTTACATATTTATTTCTAGTTTTGAGAGGACACGTATCTAGGTTACAAAACATATAACTCTATCTCTATCAATGTTTAACTTTAGAATATTCACCACCCTTTTCTATAGCTCTACATCATCTCTATAAGAATATTTTTTATTCATGTAAATGGATGGTTGAGCAGTCACATGGAAAATATTTTATTTCTTAACTTCCCTTACGAATTTAAGATTTATCCTTTTAAAATACATGAATATCTGGTCTCTTTCTACCCTTATCATAGATAGTGCCACATGATATTTGTTTCTTAAAGCACCAACCACCTTGTTTAACAACCCAAAATGGTAATATATTGAACAGTCATAGACTCTGATCAGTTGCAAACATATCCTTTAGAAAATATTTAACACATTTTGTGTGAATATAAATTTCAATCTCTTGAAATCATTATAAATATCACACTTATCCCCATATGGATATTGATTCCAATATTTTATTGAAAGGATAACAACCTCTAGATCTATGGTTGGAATGGGACATTCTTCAACAACTTCGTTTTTGAAGTAACTGTTGATATTCCATTTCTAATGATTACATGGCCCAATAATGACACTTTTTGTAGCCAAAATTCAAATTTACAAAAAATTTCATAAAAATCATCCTTTCTTACTGTTAGGAATAAAATTCCAAAATTATATTCATTCCATTACTTTATTATTGAGTTTATAAGAATATAATCATTGAAGAAAAAACAAACTAATCATGGTATCCTCTAAAAAATATATTCATAAGACACATGAAGATTATAGAATAACTATTAAATATGAAATGAATCATTAAACCTAATTTTTTTTTCATACGTTATTCAAAAATAAATATTTAAATTATCATCCATTTTAACCCATAACTGTTGATATCCAAATTGATGTTCAGTCTTAAAGAAGTACTGAGCTACTCTAAGTTGATTGAATCAGTCATCAATATGGGGTAATAGATATTTAGTCTTAATTTTAATATTGTAATGATCATGATAGTCAATGAAAATTATCATTGATTCATATTTCGTCTTAATAAATAGGATTGGTGATCCCCATGGTGAAACTCTTGGGAAGATAAAACACTTTCCCAAATTCCCATTCTGTTTTTCTTTAGTATATGTAGTTCAATGAGATCCATTATATATAGAATCCTTGATAAAGGAATGCATATAGCTATAGGTTCAATTGAAAACTCATCCTCACAATCCATTGAAGGACCTTGTCGTTTATCTAAAAATTCATCAGTATATTCCCATACAATATAAATTTCATAAATGTTGACTTATTCCCCGATCATTTAAGTAAAGAGTCCCATATTTTTGTTTATGAGAATCCACATTATAGAATTTTATTTCAAGGGGATATGATAATTTAGTTGAAACATGAGAAAAAGATGATATAAAATACGAAATTAGATCTCCTTATCTAAAAAATTAATTTAATCACTATGTAGGGATAACTAATCATATCCAAAATCACATCAAACTTAACCAAGGGTAAAAGAATTAGATCTCCTGGATGTATCTTCCCATAAGTATCAATCATATATGATTTAAAAATATTTGATACAATCATTATATCATTTGTGTTTTCATATATAGTTCTATATATATCACTTGAGGTGCTGATTCCCCATTATTAGAAAACTTATGTGATATAAAATAATATTTTGAAACAAAATATAATATGGTACTTTAATATATAGAATAAAGTGTAATTGTACCTCGTATAAATTTGTTATCATGATGTACCACAAGGATAGTGATCACACATTTTCATCATTGTTTCATATTTTTGGGTGGTTATTAGGGCCAATTTTTCTTATTATGGCTAGGGTCTAGGAATTTATTCACATAGCATCCAAACTCATTATACTTGAGGAATTGCAGTGCGAGTAGATCATTAGTTGGTACCTACTTCTCATATATTGTTTTAATCAGCCTTGTACACTTAATTTAATATTTTTGGGTTTAGTGGTCTATTTTAACACTCTTAAACAACTTCCAAAATCCTTTAATTCAATTACATAGGTGCTTCCTATGATAAATATTTTAATTAAGGGGTTGTAATTTATCCCCCCATGTAAATTACCTTCAATATTCTCTTATAATTATTCCTTAAATCTTCCCAATATAGTGTATAGAGAGACCCTAGATTATATCTCAATGTTTATCACATAATAGAAAATATATTCCAAAATATCTTATGTCCAAGTCCTTTTTAAAACTACGATTTAATCAACTAAATAAATGATCAATTTTACTTTATAGATATGTGATAAACTAGAGGAGAATATTTTAATCCTTTTGTAGTTTTATTCATTTATCCCAATGGATTCATCTTCCATTGGTTTCAAATCCATGAATTCACTCTCCATATTGATGTGAATAGTTTGAGAAAAATAATTAGTAAATAAAAATATCTGAAATTCTTCCCATTCTATTGAGTCCATTTCTTCTTTATTAATTTCATTCTTAATAAGAGTCCTTCATTTCCCAGCCTTGAATTCCAATAATTAAATTTTTAGAACAAAATTATCATGTTTTGAGCACTGGATAATGTAAAATATTATTTCCAGCACATTGATTCATTTTCTGAATTTTAGTAGATTTGCAGGTCCACTAAAAGTGGGTGGACTTTATCACCTAAAAGTCTCAACAAAAATCTACCACTTCCTTTGTTTATTGAAGATATCCTTGTGTTTTGTATTATTATTCATATCTAGAGATAGTTGAGTGTGTATTTATATAGTATTTATACTCCATATCCAATTCAATTTAGTTTTTCATTAGGAAACCATCTTATTGAGCTTTACAGCTATTGTTCACCTGGTTCCTTCTAGTTCCCGCCATTACTATAACCAAAATGGTGATAACATGAGTGATGAAAAATTAATATCATTAGGGAAAATAGAATAAAAATAATTAAACCTTAAAAATGCATTATTATTTAAAACCATAACATTAGTCTATAATTATTCTTGTTCAACCAAAATCATTATTGGTTAAAATTTATGTTGGAATTTCTCTTACTTATTAACCTAATTCCTCAATTTAATCAAGAAATAAATCCTTTGAAATGGTTCATTAAGAGTATTATATCATCCAAATATTATCTAATCACAGTGTCTAGACAAGTGTGTAATTATTCATATTTTTCATGCACCGGTTCATGGTTAACCTGACACCTAAAACTCACTCTTTATGGTTATTACACCTAGTTACCATTATGATAGATCCTATATCCACATTCTAGTATCTATAAAGAGTACTATTTTCTATTAAAACCACATAATCGCTAATTTAATAACATTTCATGATAACATTCCATACTTATACTCATCTATATGGTTTTCCACTAAGGTTATCTAACCTTATTTATCAAAATAGCTTATCCAATATTAAAAAATAACTAAACATTCTCTCTGATACAAACTATTGTGACCTAATATAAAATGCCTTTATTTTACATCCTTTAAATGATTTTTAAATTTAATCTTAAAAAATAAAAAATAAATAAATGAGTAATAGTTTTAGTGTATTTTAAAACTCAATACATAACAAGCTTATTTTACTGAACTCATGATCATATAACTTTAAAGGAACAACAATAGGTAATATTCTATATATCTCATTAGTAAGAATCACCCTCATAACACAAGTAATGAAAAAAAGAAATGTGTGAGCAAAAATGATTAGTATGCAGTGAATGAACATTTCATCAATGATGTGATCATAAGAATAAAAATAACGTATGCATTGTAGAAATATCATAGCATCACCAGTGATAACCATAAAACATAATTGTGCCTAAAATTTCATGGAAGAAGAACATAAATCATAAAAGATAAAATTGGAAACATGATATCTATTATATTTCATATAATCATTTAACATATAGCTTGAATCATGAAAAGAAAAGATCATAATAAAAAATATCTTTTTTGGGAGAATAAACATTAGCAAAGAGAAACATTACATTCTTGAGCCATACCATCACTGCCCATTATTATGAGAAACTAAAATGTAAAAAAACACAAACCTAAAGAGATATATACTCTTATCCAATGTATTGGTAAGGTATTTAAGACACCCTAATCATTCATCCATATTTACATATTCCACTTAAAAATCATATAATTTTCACTTCATAAATAACCCATGAAAATTAAAATGGGTTTCATAAAAATTATAAATTAAAAAAATTCAATTTTAAAAAAAAGAACCCACAAAAATATAATGTGTTTAATAAGACATCAAATAAAAAATCATTCAATTTTTCTAGAGAACCCATTGAAATAAATAAGGTTTCATAAATAATCAAAATGATATATAATAACATCATGAATTAATTATTTTGATTTAGCAAAGTTGATCACCCAAAATAATCACATAAAGAAATAAAATATAGGGTAAATCATGAAAAAAATCTAATAAAGATAGATTATTTTAAGAGAATATAATCCAAAACATGAAGACATTTTTGAAAATATTTTTAATCCATTATCGAGAAAATCATAGTTACAAGTATCCTTTCAAAACGAATACACTGTTTTTAAGGAAAATGAAAAAAAATTAATGAAAATTTATTTGTTTGAAAAAAATTATTCTACAGAAAGAAGAAATTATTCTAAATTTAAATTCCTATAAATATTAATTTTAATAATAAATTTTATAATTCAATGAAAGCATTTTGAGTTATCAAGTCCCTTACATTTACAAGTTATTTCCACATAAGTGCTTTAAAACACTTTATAATAAAGATAAACTTATTAATTTCCTTTCTAAGAACTTTATTTAAATAATTTTAAGCTTATAATGTTTATTAACAACAATTCTCTTCCTGAATTACATTATTGTAATCTCTTTTCAACATCGGTTGTTATTAATATTCGATGTTTTGAACTAGATTCATAAAAGTTCTATTTATTATCCTTTTTATCAAAAATATAATAATTTAAAAACAATTAATTTTTCCTAGATAAATATTTTAAATATTATTATTGGGTTATAATTTCATTATAAGGGAGTTTTATTTATATTTCATGAAGATGAAAATGGTGATGAACTAGTTTCAGGTTATTTTCTGATATCGATTGATTACATTATAACATTTATTATTTTTTTTATAAAAAAATAACAATATTATTTATATATATTGACAATATATATATATATCATATATAATAATATAATATAAAATAAAAACACAAATGTTTGGAAGCAATGGAAAACAGAACACATTTATTCATGGAGGCAGTAGTCTGCACAACACATGATTAACATTTTTGTTTTTATTAATGAAATTGGGGAGGATGGTTAATGATAGTACCATAATTATAAAAAAATTATAATAATTATAAAAAAATTATAACAATTATAATGATTTTATCATTTTAATATGTTGAAATGAAATTTGTGGAAAAAGAAAAGAACATAAAGAAATCGAAAAGAGGAAAAGGCGTTTGGAACTTATGCCTCACTTATTATATTATCTCGTTTGTATAGAGGATTAAACCTTAGGGGGATGGTATTTTGAGAAAAGAAGATAATTAAGGTGTAAAAATGTTTGTATGTGGATTTTGGGAAGAGTTGGAGCCTAACATAATTTTTTTTGTATATGTGGATGTGAGGAGAGGAGTTCCCCTCTATAGTTGAAAATGGCTGACATTTTTTTAAATACCCAAAAAATATACTAATATAAAGTAAATGCCAATGAAAATAGATCCAAAATTGAGAAATAATATATATAATAAGTTATAAGGTCAATACAAACCTCCAAAAATAAATTATAACTTTTTTTAATAGGTGAGTCCCTTTACCTACAGGAATAATCATATTTACAATTCTTGTCTTCACTATCTTATCTAGTTTTTAACAAGGAAAATTTATCCTTTATGACCAAAACATAAATGTTAATTATTATATAATTAAGAACTAATGGTCCAAAATTTAAAATACATTTTTTATTCAATATTAAATGTGGTAAAAATTAATTTTAAAATGCCCGATGAATAACGTGTAAAAAAAATATTTTGAAAAGTATAACCTAAAATAATTTTTTTTTAAATACGTGTTCGTTAATTAACACCAAAAACTTTAAAATTAAAAATTCAATTATAAAATAAAAATTTGATCATATAAAAAAGGATTCAAAAATTTTAAATACATAATTATTTAATTATAATTTCATAAAAGTGAAAATATTTGACAGAACGGTATATTACATTATTCACGTAAAAACCAGATGTTTTAGAAAAATAAAAAAAATCATCTTAACTTCAAATTTTTATTACTAATCCAAAAATTATTTTCATTTTTTAAAATTATATTTATGAGTTGTTTGAATACATTATTTAAATAAAATCCCATAATTTATTGGAAAACGGTTCATAATAGAAGATAACTTTTTTAAACGTTAACTATTATTTATTATTATTTCTGAAAATTTAATAATTAATTTATTTTTAACATATTAATCATGTTATAAATATATTTTATTATTATTTCATCAAAATTTACATAGTTTCTTGAAATTAAAAACAAATCTTATAAAATATATTTCTAAGCATAAAATTATTTTATTAGTTGTTTTCTCTATACTAATAAAATTTAGTTAGTGCTAAAAGTAGTATTTATTTTCATTATAAATATATAAAGTATTTTTCTTACTCCTAGTGATTTATTATAATTAAACAACTTGGTTATAAGAGTAATATTTAATATTTATATTTTAACTAAATATTGAATGGTTATCGTTTCAATTTGAGGTTGGGTGTAGAGAAATCTATCAGAGTAGTATTTATTTAAGGAATAAAAACGTATGTCTTGAATATATATTTATGTTTGACCCACTTAAAAGGGTTAATATATGATAGATATACAACTGGGACTCCAGTATGATATTTTAGTTGAATTATTTCTATAATATCTTAGGATGATGCATCTTGGGTGAATCATCAAGAGGGGAAATTATAATAGGGTGAAAGTGGTTTCCTTCTAAGTTTTTATTTCTATTTAATGAATGATATCAATTTTTGTGGTGGATGGGTTAAAACCTCCATTGAGTTAGGAAAAAAGATGATTCCCCATATGGAAACAGGATTATGACCAGATATATTCACTAATATCTATGGTTCTAATATAACAATGGGTACCCAGTTGATATCTTGGAGGAAATAGTTTTTTAGGGATATTTATATTATGATATTTTAGAAATATTAATATTATACACATGTAGACACACACACACACACACATATGGATATAATATTATTTGGTTAATTTGAAGCTGGTGAGATATGAGTATCTATATTAGAACTAATATAAATACAACATTTATTAATGATGATGTGTCAAAATGTTGATTTGTATATAGTATATTTATCTATGATGAACATAAAAAACTAGTTGTTATGGGGTTTTTTCACTTCTATGGGTTGATACTATGTGTTATTTTTCTTCGCAATATGCGCTCTTTTACATTATTTTCTCCAAATTTAATATAGATATGCAGAAGATGATGATGAATGATTTTTATGGTAGGATATGGATAGTAGATTAGTATCAGAGGACATTAAGTTTCCTTTATTGTATTTATATTTATGTTTATTTTATTTATGATTACATTTGTTCAAGATGTGTTACATTTTTGTGGAGATTCATTTGATTATAGAGAATTCTATTATGAGGATGTTTTCATATATGGATGATTTACATTACATTATTAGATATTTATTTATATTATCCAAGATTGTATGTGACTGATTATTAGGGGTAATTTATCACATAATTTAATATAGAAATCTTTTAGCTTCTCAATATTTCTTGACCTATTAGAGGTTGACTATGGGAGTTCACTGACCAATATGTTTGGATATGACAAAGATTTTGATTTATAGTATTTCTTAATGAATTATAATAAAATTTTCATCTAATATTTCTTTAATAAAATTAAAAACATTTCATTTTGTCATATAGATAATTTAGCATCACTGAAATCTTGTTTATAAATCCTTGATCCTTTAAATCAAATGTCCTAACAAATAATATCTTGAATTCTCGAATTAGTTTCTTATTAGATTCAACTATTAACATACAAAAACTATTATACAATTCACTATAGTTTATATTTATTTCGATGTAATTAGTGAATAAAATGAAAGAATATAATCTTTTATAAAAATAATATGATGTTTTATTTATACCAATATTTAATTAATCTATAAAACAAGTTTCTTATTCTTCAAAGCCTTGATATCAAAGAACTACATTTTTAGTGATAATTAAATTATGAGTAGTGATGTACCACTATTTATACAAATTAATTTATTCAATATATTTTTTTAATATATCCTATATTTGAGATATTTATTTATTGATTCCTTATCAAATATCTATTACCAGTACTTTTTGTGCAGTACATGACAAGATTAAGTTCTACATATTGAAATTTCATTTATAATACGTATACATCACATTATCTTTCATAGAAAATACATTTCTTCCATTAATTTGAATGAAAAGAATTACTCCCACAGATCATCTCAATATTATCATGGCTTGATCCAACCTTTACTCAGAAACCACTCTTAGGATATAAAATACAACCATGATTATTTTTATTTTTCTATTAGGATAAATATCAACCAAAAATAAATTAATATTATATAATATTATAAATAAAAAATATGAATTTTAATACATATTTTTAACTTGTAAATCCCCTAAATAATATTTGTTTAAAATCATATAAAATTAAACAATGATTCCATAATGAAATCCAAGGGTTAAAATATTTATATATTTATATTTTAAGGAGAAAAAAGGAGAAAAAAGTATCATATATACCACTATAATAATTTGATGATAAATCTCATAAATATTCAAATAAAAAATTACTACACCAAACAAACAAATAGATTAAATCTTATAAAAGCATGTATTTTACTTGGTTTATCCATCATTGTGATCACGAATGTTTAGGGGGATTACATAAAATATGTCACTAGTGTACCTAAATAAACAAAATACCTTTAGGTTATCAATGTTACTTATGATTAGTCTACTCATGATTCATATTCCTACACTCTTCTATAAAATATCTACTCATTATTTTGAAATTTGGTTATAAAATATGAGACTAGCAATCCTTTAAAAATAATAATCCATTACCGAATACACCTAACAAAATTGGGGTTTTTCTTCAACTTTAAAACTCAATAAACACACTATATCTTAAATAAAACTATATAATAAATAATTATATATTCTTATTCTCTTGTAATTATGCCTCTTATATTATTTTTGAATTATATATAACCTATGTTTCAGAAAAAAAATATTCTTTCCTTCAATAGAATTCCTAACATGAATGAATAATACATCAATATTTTTTAATGATATTTTATAATTAATAAATGTGTAAATTTAGTTAAGACTTATTTAACATGTCTATAATAGATGAAATATATCCACCATGTCAATCTTGATATTTTCCATAATCACAGGAGATATAAAAATAATTATATTTTTAGTAGAGGATCTGGCTAAAGTTAAAGAGGAGAGATTTCAATAGTGCCTCAATTATTATCTTCTGAGACAATTTGAATATCATATTGCTTTATAGAATTTTGGAATTGAAATTTTATTCCTTCATCCATGATACCTACCTAATGGTCCATGAATTCATGTCCTCCAACATTGAAGATATCTACTTCATCAGCCCATATGTGGACATTAAGGATTTATCTGGGAAATACTAATCTAGTCCTGAGGATTGGGGATTTAGTCATCAATACTGATATTTTTGGTTTTTGATAATTTATTATTTATTTTTTGGGGTTTACATATTGGTTTCCTAGTATAATCTTATTTTTATTACCATATAACCTTAATGTGGATTTATTATAATCAGAAAATATTGATTGGAGATAAGAGATATAAAAACATATCTTTATCTAATTCTAGAAAAATTATAAAATGATGGTATTTTCCTAACATAGATATTTTGGTCAAACAAAATCTCACAAAATCATTCTTTAAAAATGTAGACACCTCTTGAAATTTTATTGTTTCTATATCCTTAAATTACCCAAAATCTATTTGAAATCTATTTTCTTTTTTGATCAATGGAATTTTCCGTTATGTCAACAACTTGAATCTTCATCCTTGATAAATTCCACATGAAATTACTCAACAAATTTCGATATTTAATTTATCATTAAAATGTACCAAAAATCGTTTGTAAGGTTTTCCTTTTTTCCCGATGGAATACATAGTGAGTTCTAATTTCCCACATCACCACAATTTTGTATTATGGTATAATTAAAATCGACATGCCATTTTTTTAATAATTAATTTGTCCCATTATAAAATTACTAGTACAATGACATGTTTTTACTGTATTTTTTTCATAAAATATAGACTTCAAATTATTATTTTAAATCAATTACATGAAACTGACAAAAAATCTGCAACAAATCCCATATGCGATAGTGTGATATTGGTAGTATAAATTAATATTATATTTATAGTTATATATGGGTATGTTTAGAGATATAATACACCAATTGGAACCTTTATAAGTTTTTATTCATCCATGTTAGTTGTCATCTTGTATAACCATTATATCAGTAAATGATTTATTTAAGAGTATTTGAACATATCATATTAAATATTAAATGGAGTTTGAATATTTAGGTATCATTTAAAATTATGTTATAAAATTTATAACATATTTACTTTTTTAATCATTAATTTGGGAAATAATATATCATTTAGAGACAACTCCAATAATTGAATAAGGAATTAAAAATTAGTTCCATAGATTTTTTCATTATATTCAATTCTTATGGAAATTCATGGATAAAACGATCTTATTATATATATTATCTACTAATAAAGTATTAAAATATCATAGAGTGAGGGATATTATTTGAATATGTTAAAAGATTCATCTATTTAGTAGAATATATACATATATAAGAGCCTATTAGTCATTTTTAATTGGTTACCATCCAGTTCATGAAAAATTCTACGTGGATAAATAGAGAGAGGTGTACATATTCTCCTATTATTTTTTTAAGAATCTATTGTTCGGAATTTTTAATTATGTTTTGGTATTTTCTATGTATTTACACTTATTAAACACTTCTAAAATTTTCAATAAATGGCATCAATCACTAAATAAATAATATTTTTTTTTCAATATAAATCACTTTAAATACAAATTTAGTTAAAAAAATATTGGGTATTGCATATTCTTTCTATATGTGGGTCTATTAACCCACAATCCATCTTCTTATTTTGAAGATAAATATATATATGCAACATTGATATTGTCTTTACGTTTCCATATTTATTGATCATCAATACACTAAAATTAATATAGTAAGATTCATCTAGAAACCTCATAAAAAAGCCACAATATCCTATATGATTTGTTGATCACCCACATAAAGGATAACATATTTGTATATAGAAATATACTGACTCAAACTTTTCAGAATGTTGGATTCACCATCCTAGAAATTTTCATCCCATCTACAAACCTATAATTATTGTTTATTCTATTATAGGTACCTACATGGTTTGAAAATAACCTCCGCATAATGTACAAAACAACCTCATTATATCATCATTCACACCCACAAAACAAGTTGTGATGAAAAACTAAATATTTTCATTTGAGTAACACACCTCAAAACAACCATTACCTTAACAACATGGTCAAACAGACTAATTTTGTTTAATTATTTCATACCAACTCTCTATAGCATGACCATATTCTATAATATGGACACCATTGAATGGAAAGAACCACTAAAATTGACCTAAGCCTTTACATTATATGAAATTACTTCCCACATCATGAATCCCACGGTGTGATACAAGTTTATAGTAAATAAGCTTACTTATTGAAAAAACCCTTATATATTAGATTTTTCCAATTTCCATGTAATATTTAATTCTACTCATGTCATGAAACTACCTTTCAAAATATAACATCTTCTCCTTCCACCCACAAAAAATTATAGACTCTAAAAATTTATGGAAACTATTACTTATTATCTCAAAGGATTTTTCTTATATAGAGAACAATATACCTTTTCCATTTTTCTAGGAAATACCATCACTGATTCACTAAGGAAGTTACAATGTGACCACTTAATGTACTTTAAATAGCTTAAATCCAAGACTTCATGGTGTCCTCTTAAAGGATCAAAGAACCCCCATGATACTAACCCCTAAAATAGGTTGTTATGGTATATTATACTCATAATGTGACCAGGGATGTGATGTAATGATATATGTACCATAGAAAGGACCTTTACAACTACTCACATCTCGTCTTAAAACTCCTTTAACATTCTTTAGGAATTCAAATCTACTTTTGATGTCCATTAAATAACCTTTTCAATAAATATAATCCAAAAGTAGTCGAAGTAATGTTTTTCTAACAATATATCCGTTTGGGATTGTTGAAATCTTATAAATATGGAAGGACACACATTTATATTAAAACACTACAAATTACCAAAAATATCTTCTGAACTGTATTAAAATTATATAGTGCATCAATTTATCACTAATCAGAAACTGTAGGCCCAAACAAGTCTAATTTTTTGGTGAGAAACAAGGGTTAACTGAATATATCATCATGAAAACAAATCATTTTTCTTCATGGTCATAAACACTTCATAACCAATCTACTCACCAGAAAGATACATCCAGGTAATAGCCCCTATAAAAAATTATAATGGGATAACTCCTCCTTTTTTAGCAAGCAAGAGAACTCTTATCCATCTCTATCACTAATTGTGAAAAAATAGTCCCAACTAGCTCATAAACAAATTCTCCCCTATTTTCAATGAACCCAATGATCAATTTTATGAAAGTTTACTAAAGATTTCTATAATCCAAATATTTAGCTCAAGTGAGTTACCATAACTTACTTGAAATAGATAATTTCATAGTGGAGTGGGAATCACTAATCAAACCCATAAATTTGTGTTGAAATGGATGGTCTCTAAATAAAAATTTATTCCTCTTAAAATTATCCTTAGGTAGTTCTTTTATCATAAAGTTTAAAAAATATTTTTATTAGGACACATACTCCTACTCCACCAGCGCTTGTACAACCTTCTCCTTTAAGAAATGATATTTTATCTCCATATGATTTGTTCTTGTATAATGGATATGTTTTTTTTATGATTTATAAAACTCATGTTATCACACCTAATGACAATATTATATTTCACATGAACTCAATCATCATAAAATTATTTCTTTATCTATAAAAGTTGAGTAAACTCGTGTATATTTAATACTTGATCAACTTTTATAGTTATTAGATAAATGAGGTCTTTCTTATTTCTTAGCTAATAATTAATCAAAATTCCAATATAGAATACACATCCTGATTCTGACTTGTAATCATCTTCTGAATTAGAACAATTTACATATGTGTACCCAAATACCATTTTTTTGGACTTTATTGATTTTTTTAAATTCAACATGTCATTGATATAAATAAATATACTCTTCACTACTAGAAAGTAGATTCCCATAGAAAATTTTTGCAAAATTTAGCTTTGTATGTGGAAAACATAATGTTGTTTTATGTCTTTGTTAGGTATAGTAAGCTTCCATTTAACTTCCCATATTTTATTACATTAACCTTTTTTAAATCATTATATCTTGAAAAATTCATCCATGTAGCCACCCGTGTTATCAATGGCCTTGAATACTTTATTCCAAAACCACTTGAGTATTTATTTGTTGTATTTTTATTGAGAAATAAATATTCCATTATTTTCATGATTCACCTATAAACTAAGTAAAAACATAGCTCTCAAATGATAGAAAATTTAATCTCATGCCACATATATTCTATAAACACTTAACTTTCTCCTTCATCTGATCGTTAGAAAATTATTTCATAAACCTAAATTGCCACCAACATCATTTTATCATTCTTTTTTTTAATTAGTGATTATTACCAAATTCACCTTAATAGATTTCATGTTTTTGAAGTATTGATCAGTCCTAGAATTCCATTCCCTGGGTGGTTTCTTCATCCCATACAAGACATTATTTAGTAAAAAACATCTCACTCACATTTATATATAGGAAAACCATCTAGTTTACAAAGGTAAATTTTATCCTCAAGGATTACATTAAGTAATGAAAAAATAAAATTCATTTGGTACAAATTGAACTTTCCCTCCATCAATATATCAAAGAGTAGATGAATAGTTTCCATAAAGGCTATGGGGGACATGCTTCATCCACATCAGTCCCTTTGATTTGAGAATATCCATTATAAACTAGTTGTACAATTTTTAAAGTTACCTTTTCCAATTTATTATTTTTTTATGGAACATCCACTTGGTTTTGATGAATTCTTTGCGTTTTTAGGTAAGAAAAACATCCCACATTTTATTTTGTTTAATTTATTCAAAATAATCATGAATTTATTTAACCCAATATTTATATTTGTCCATTTATTCAAAAAAAATTAGATTTATTTGATATAAGATATCATTTTTTATATTTTCATCATCCTCCATGTTTACCCTAGATTTTTTTATCATAAAAAATATTTTCATTGCTTTTATCTATGTGGTACTCTTGGATTACTCACTTAAAATGCACTATCCTATAAAATTTCATCTCTGACCAACTCTGAAAAGGAACAAATTAATTTATAAATGTTATCATTTTCCACAAAATGATATTTTGAATACTAATTAAATTTTCAAGACTTTTTTTGTAACATTTAATGCCTTTATTTTGGATACATATGCATATATAATACCTTTATCACTATAAGATTAAAACTTTAGAATTATCTACTTTTTGATAATTTAGAACTAACTTATTAAAATTTGAAAATATGTTATTGTCAGCTTATTCCCATACCAGAACACAAATGGTTTCCTCTATTTTGTTCATATATACCAAAGTGCTAATTAATTTATAAAAATATGGAATAATCTTTTCTTTTATTATATCTTCAATAGATTTTTCTCAATGATAATATTTTGTTACACGTTTTTAGTTATTCTAATCATATTATAAACAACTATATTTTCCTAAGGAGTCCTTATTTTTGAACATATGTGCCACAAACTATGCTTATTTATACATCCTTCCTCCCGATAATAAAATAATTTCATTTCATTATCAATTATAAATTTATTAATTTTCATCTCAAGAATAATCTTAACAAATGTTCAATAATTTTTAACAAACTTGAAAACATCATATTTGTATGATATAATCGTTATAATTTACATACTACTATAATAATAAATGAATAGCACTTATTGAATATTTCCATCCATGGATTTGGGTGATATTATCCTGAACACATTAAGAAACACCAAATAAAAGAATATAATTGATTTTTAACCTTTGTATTATAGGAATTATGAATAATTGTCACCTTTTAAAAATAATCACACATGTGAGTGTAATAAAATGATAGTGTAGGGATATTATGAGATCCATCATTCTTCAAAAAATATTCAATCTAATTTTTAGCTCAATTGACCAATCCACCTATGTTACAAATAGTTCTCATCTTTATAAAACACGTATCCTCTTCTCTTATAAGGATATATAGATTCCACTTTGTGGACTTTATTTGGATGAGAATTGATAAATCTATCACTTTAATTATAAATGTTTTGTTATTGGAATTTATCACATTCATTGAGTCCCATAAATAGAATGTAATTATTTTTTTCTTACAAAATGATTCAACAAAAAATAAATTGGTACACCTATAGTGTTTGCCTCTAATTTTGTATTTTATTGAGCCAATTATTTTCAAAACATTATCTTTTCCAAAGAAAAGAATATCTCATTTTTAGTACCTAATCCAGGATACATTATTTTTATTCCATTTATACGAGAAGTGAATCCATAATCAATAATCCACTCTATATCCCATTATTTTTCTTCAAAACATTTTTTGGTGACATTATATTTATTGAAACATTATCTCTCAATCCATGTTAATTTATTTTCATCCTTGGGTGGTGATTTAATTTATTACACCTCCATCACTATTAAATCATTCTCATCACAAAAAGTTGAAAAATAATTATAAGTTTTGAACCCACTTAATAATTATTATATCTAACAATACATCCTTTTATATATATCATTTGAAATATATATTTATTACCTTGATGATATGTTAACATATTTTTATCTATAACCTTCAGATAAAAAACAAGAAATATAAAACACATAACGTGTGTAGGTATTTATTATCATTTTTTTATTTCTTCTAAGTCTTGAAACACATTTTTTCTAATAAATACAGATATGGTGTATGGATAAAATTTACACAATAATAAAACTGGAGTTATGGTATATTATTATGTTTATTTTCTACCCAATCATGTATTTTAGTTTCTTTCATGGGCCATCCAAATAAACCTTATTATTCGGTGTGCATTCTAGTTATTTTTCATCAATGATTTATGATTTTTTCAACTCATTCACTTATAGAAAACTATACATCCTTTATATTGACTCACCCTTTTATCATTATCTACTTTAGTATCCCATATAATCTAACTATCTAATGTCATGAAAGGTATTAGAAGTATTTATTGATCATCATGTTTTCATCAAATCTTTTTCCCTCAGAATTTGGGATGACCTCTTTGATTGAAGGTTCAAACATTCCAATCGGTTTCTAATGGGTTTTTTCATAGAACTGGAAACATCCAATGATTACACATCCATTTGGACCTACTTTCCAAAGGTAGGTGCTCATTAGTATGTGGACTGATGAGGCTTAGGAATTTTCATTAGTCGAGAGGATGGGAGGTCGGACTCATCACACCTTTTTGAGGGGAATTATTGTCTACTCCGGGACTCTCTTTATAGATTTCAGTTATGTTCGTGAATCCTTATTACAGTAACAAGTATAAAATGAGCTTTCCTTCAGATCTGAAAATCAATGATTAAATATGTAGGAAATTTAGAGAATCTTTTATATGTATTCGAGGTTCTTCATCGACAGAGAATCATCTGTATTTTTTAGAGATTCTTAGTCAATGGTATCCTTTGATACATAAAAATATCTTGGTCATTATGATGACCATACTAGTTTTAAAGTCACTCAGTGGGGCACTTGAAGTTTATTTTCATTCAGAAGGACATGAATTATTTCAGAGTTGGGATCAAACCCGTAGATGGTTTACCTATGTATCCTTTGTTTAGAAAAGGAATCAGAACCCACGTAGTTCGAGTAAGGGAGTATGATGTTTATGATTGATGGAACAAAGAAAGATTTCATAATTACCTATACACTCTAACCTCACGTGAGTCATTATTGGTGTGAGAAACAAGAGGTATTGGTAAAAATTAGACAATTGTGCCATGAAATATGCAATCATAAGAAATAATGTGGGGCTTATATATGTATGACTGCCCAGATAAATGAAGATTAGGATTTACTTCGGGGAAGAAATCTAGGAACAGGGTCCATAAAGGTATATGTGCTTCATGGAGATTTGAATAATCTAACACGGGGTTTACTTCTAAAAAGGAGGCCCAAATTAGGATAGGACTTATGATTGGGTTTTACTCATGAGAAGGAATCCCAGATAAAAGGTAAATTAGGACTGGTTAAGAGAAATTAAGACTGGGGATTACTCCTGAAAAGGAGGCCCAGGTTAAGAGACGTGAAAAATTAAGGGACTTGGGGATTACTCTTGAAAATGAGGCCCATATTTGAGACTGGGGCTTACTCCTAAAAAGGAGGCCCAGGTTAATGATTATTACTGGGGCTTATTCTTGAAAAGGAGGCCCAGGTTAAGAGAATTATGGTTGGGGCTTACTCCTAAATAGGATGCCCATATTTGGGAATTTTAAGATTGGAACCTACTTCTGAAAAGGATGCCAAGATTAGGGGACTTTGGGCTTATTCCTAAGGAGGATGCCCAAAATAAATGAGAATTAAGACTGGGATTTACTCCTAAAAATGAGGCCCAGGTTAATTAGGACTTGGGACTTACTCCTAAGGAGGATGCAAAGATTTGAGAATTATGACTGGGGGTTACTCTTGAAAAGGAGGCCCAGATTAGGGGACTCGGGCTTATTCCTGAAAAGGAGGCCCATATTTGGAGATTATGACTGGGGATTACTACTGAAAAGGAGGCTCAGGTTAATGATTATGACTGGGGATTACTCCTAAAATGGAGGCCCAGGTTAATGAGTTCTCTCATCTTAAAGTATGAGGTTGAATGAATGAAATATCAATCTTTAGTGACATAAAGATGTGTAAATCACTAGGTTTTGAGAGATATTCCATTGAATTCCTTTCAGATAAGGAATTCAAATCAAAAAATCATGCCATAAATGGCTTTGAAGAGTGTCTTGAAGACTTAATCTTGAATAGGAGAGGTGGAATGGCTTAAGAGGGGTTAAATGGGAACTAAAGGCACTCAAAAAGGCAGGGGCGCACAAGTCCTGGTAGGCGCGCAGGTACTGCGTGGGCGCGCAAGTCCTGGTCACGTAGGTATACCTGCACGACACATGGGTACTTGCGCGATGGTTAAACAGCAGGGTAGCACTTGAGAAACTCATGGTTAAAGCCTTTAGAATTCTCTTGAGATTATTCCAGAAGAGTGGCGCGCAAGTTCTATTGAAGGAGTTAGGCAGCGTGCAAGTGTGGCCATTTACCTTAAGGGCTGGCCACTCATGCGCGCAAGTGTTGATGAGTTTCAACACTTGAACCTTCCTCCCCCTCGTTAGATCTTCCGTTCTAGGTAAGAATCTACCTTAGAAGTGTTTCAGAAGCTTTGAGAAGAGACTAGGGCGCTGGGAGCTCAAATCTGGGTTTCTGGAAAAAATTCCTCCCCGAATGGGGGGCCCATAGGGTCTATTTATAGGCTGGAGAAGACTCCGGGCAGTTATCACTTAGGGTGCGAAAGTCACTTGCGCGACCATGAGGCGTCACGCAAGTGGACTTGCGTGACAGTGATGGAACTTGCACGACCTATGGGCAATGTTCTCCTTGTGCATCCCTTTGTCGATTTTTTATGTTTCTTTAAAAGATGAATTACTTTGGACTTAAGGTATTTCCCTTTCCATTATTTTAGATAATGTGATGAAAAGGAGAATAAAAAAAAGTCACCCCTCAGAGTTGGATCCGAAATAAATGAGGATGTGACTCTGAGGAAAAGAAGAAAACTCAAGGAAAGGCAGTGCGCAAGTTTTCAGTGCGCAACAATTGGCGCACAGGTACGAGTCGCGCAGGGCTGGAGCACGCTGGATGGAGCGTGCTGGGTGTAGGTGCACAGGTGGGTAGCCAAGCCTATAAATACGTTGTCCTTTTCCGCGCATAGCATCTGATTTCCGGATTCTCGAGCTCTTTCTGCGCATGTCACCTTCGCCATGAAAGTCTCTCTTTTTCCACTATTTCTTCGCTGTCACACTACTGTCAAGGTAATAGGACTTGTACAGTGATACTTGCGTGACAAAAACTTGCACAATACATTTAACACTTTCACGACACATCCATACTTGAGCTTCATGTTTAGACTTGCGCGCCTTAATGCCTTTTCCATTTTTTCGAATTGTTTCACAATTTTTTTGAAAAATCAACTTACTTAAGAGTTAATTATTCATCCTTTGTGTAGATTCAATGGCTCCCAATAGAATTAGAATGGCTGATGAACTGGCTAGCAAGCGGATTGATGACATGATGAATATCATTGGCCATGATTACTATGATATCTACGACAACACTCTCCCAGATTTGGCTAAGTACTTGAAGAAATATCATCTTGATTTCCCACAGAGCATCTACCTGCCTCTATATGGTCATGGCCATCTGCAAGGATTCAATGTTCTAGATGCAAAGAATTATATGCATGAGATACAGCTGCACTGCTACTCCTCTATTTTGGTTATGCTATTTATCAAGAGAAACAACAATGGTGTGAACTTTAAAATTCTTCCTCCAAGTCATTTCCTTGCAGATATGAAAATGGAAAACCCATGGGATGAAATGCTTTCCACTTCCGGTTGGTGGAGAGAAGAAAAACATGGAATTAAAGAAATATTTGAAAATATTACTCTCTCCAAATGGCTCTTTACTTCGAATGCTTCATTCTCAAATCCATGTATCCATCTTCCAAGTCTCTTGGACAGAAATAGAGTCACTGTTTGATCAGCAGAAAATTTTCTCAAACCACACTCAAGAACATTCTTTTACAATTGTTCCAAGAAGAGCTGGTATCACTATATCTCTTATGGTATCTAGTTGAATGAATGAATTCCAGGTGGATGCTGATGAAACTCAGGATGCCGTAAATCAAATGAAGTGTTATGTTGAAAGTATTTTGTAATTCCCGAAAAAGAGAAGAGACTCCAGTCTGTGGATGTCCTTCTAACTCTTGTGCATCAATGAAAAACACATTCACCTTCAATCATTTTTACCTACATTCTCTTGCTACATGCTTTAAATTTTACCTAATCCAATGGGCCTAGTAAACATAGTTTTATTTTTACTAGGATTATTATAAATAACCCTACAAACTTTGAATCTTTTAATTTCTCAATATTACCTGAATCATACAAAATGTATGTTCAGTAAGCTAGAACTTTACTTTTATTCAGAGTTCCCTTGTCTTTTGTGGGTAGTTTAAAGTCATGCACGTCAGATATAAAAAAGGCTAATGTTTAAGGTCAAAATAGCTTTGACCGAAATGAATTAAAATCGACTCAATTCCTTGACAATTTATCTGAAAACATATTACCATACTCAAGTATGAGGGAAAATATGTAAACTATGGCTTAAGAAAATTTTAATCTGAGGAATGATATGAAAAATAGCTAAAAGGCATTAGAAGAATTATTTCCCAAGAATTAAGTTACCATTATTTAACAAACCCGCTAGGGGGTTGAATTATGCAGGGACACCTAAGGGCATTGGCTGCATAGTCAAATAAATAGTATCTTTTGGCTAACAAGTCTGTTACATAGACTGTTTATGCAAGGTCGCCTATGGGTACATGCTGCATAGTTAGGCAAAAGAACTCTCAGAAATTTACTTTCCTAGTGCTAAAAGCCAGTGAATGTTTATGGAGATTGAAATTTTCCAAAGTATAGAGTTTGCTGTATGGAAAGAGGTACTTGAAAATGGAGAAGATATTTCCAAACAAGATTATCATAGAACTGGATGGATATCACTCCTATGAAGGTCTGAACCAAACGTAGGGAAGGAGAATATAAACCATAGACTTGAATACTTTCAGATCATAAAAAAGGATATGGGACAAATATGTTAAGGATGACTATTTTTACGGATCCCTACATACTTTCATTTAAGAACAATAAGTAAAAAAGATGATTTCTTCCCAAGAATTAAGTTACTATTATTTAACAAACCCGTTAGGGGGTTGAATTATGCAGGGCCACCTAAGGGCATTGGAAGCATAGTCAAATAATAATATCTTTTGCCTGAATAGTATGTTATGTAGACTGTTTATGCAAGGCCGCCTATGGGAACGTGCTGCATAGTCAGGAAAAATAAATCTCAGAAGTTTGACATTTTTGTGACTAGAAGTCATGAAAAGGGTTATGAAGATATGAAAATATTTAAGGTTGGGATTATGACACATAAAGATGGGTATTGTACAATGTATATGGAGATACACAAATCAATGCTAACCATAATCATGTTGTGGCTGGGTCCTGAATTGAAATTTTGGACTTCACTATGTATCCCATAAAGATAGGAATCAAGACATACATAGTTCTTGAACTACAGTTTAACGTCGTGTGGGACAAAAGGATTAGAGATCTTAGTTAAGGGTCATAGAGCTTGGACCATTATAAGAAATACACAGTGTATGTTTTCATGGGGGCTTTTCATCCAAGGGACTGAAAGTGGAATTTGGGGTTTGGCCCAAAGACTTGGGGCTGGATTCGAGTGACACTCGAACATTCCTACGTATCCCATAAGGATGGGAATCACTCCCACATATATCTAGAAATATCCTCTGTAGAAATTTGGTTCATACATGTGAAGGGTGAAAGGGGAATTTATTACAATGATGGTTTAACCCAAGATAAAAGGTTTGGGAATTTCCATGTATGCACATAGTCTTTGAAATGAAACATGATTGAAAATGAATGTAACTATTGATTCACTCTTAGGTGAGGGTGTCAAAGAATATTATAGTTTATTATCATACTGGACAAAAGTGTTGTATAGTTTAACGTCGTATAACAAGGACGGAAGTGAACCAATGTAAAGATATTGATTCTAGAGATGATTTCACGAATCAACATCGTATGAGATGGAGGTGAACCGATGTGAAAATATTGGTTTTGGGATTGAACCTTGGGAGGTTGCCTACGTACCCAGCCTAGAAGGCAAGGATCAGAGTCCGAATAGTTCAATTAATGAATGAAGTAATGATCAAGTTGTTCTTGGGGACAACGACCTAAAAAAAGATGTTTTTGGGACTTACACATGGTCAGTAGCCCAGAGAGAGTGTTATAGTTGAGGTTTGCTCTAAGCTCACGTGAGTCATACTCGGTGTTAGAAACAAGTGGTAAAAACAGCCTTAACGATTCATAGTTTAATGTCATGTAGGACATATAAAGGGACTATGAAGTTTAAAGTCTTGTAGTTAGGACTATTGGTGCTGCACAGTTTACTGTCATGTAGCAGGGACAAATTATAGTTTATTGTCATGTAGGATGTATCGAGGAATTTTTGTACAGTTTAGTGTCATGTAGTTTGGATGATGGGAACGATATAGTTTAACGTCATGTTGGATGAAAGGGGGACTATGCAGTTTAATGTTATGCAGTGAGGAAAAAAGAGTACACCGTTTAACGTCATCTTGGATGTATTGGGGACTTTTTTCACAGTTTAACGTCATGTTGGATGAAAAAGGGATGATACAGTTTAGCGTCATGTTGGACGAAAGTGCAAATAGTTTAAGGTCATATGCATGGACCGTAGATGGTACAGTTTAATGTCATGCTGAACGTAAGAGACTTCTGTACAGTTTAGCGTCATGTAGTTAGGACGTCACAGTTTAACGTCATGTGAGATAAAATGGATAAAAATAGTTTAATGTCATATATATGGATCGTTGCTATATAGTTTAATGTCATATATCAAGGATTATGAAGGGGACACAGTTTAACGTCATGTTGGACATATGTGAAAATAGTTTAGGGTCATATGCATGGACCATTGATGATGCAGTTTAACGTCTTGTTGGATGGTGGTGCAGTTTAAGGTCATACCGGACCACCAATGTTGCAGTTCAATGTCTTTCTGGACATATGGGACTTCTGTACAGTTTAGCGTCATGTAGTTAGGACATCACAAGTTAACGTCATGTGGGACGAATTAGGGAACCTTTTTCATAGTTTAATGTCATGTTGGACGTATGTGCAAATAGTTTAGGGTCATATGCATGGACCGTTGGTTATGCAGTTTAACGTCTTGCTGGATGGTGATGTTGTTTAAGGTCATACAGGACTTACAATGATGCATTTTGTGTTTATACAAAATACTTCTTCAAAAATCTAGCATTGGTTAGAGTAGTGATGAGTTCTCCATCCATCGAGATTAATGAATAGGCTCCATTGGAGGAGACCCTATGTATTGTGTAAGGTCCTTAACATTTTTGATCAAGCTTGGGAGGTTTCTTTCCGGGTATCATTGGATTTCTGAGAACTAATACCAATTCTCCCTGAGTGAACAAATGAAGGCGAACTTTTTTTTGTTAAAAGCTCGTGCTATTCGATTCTAATAGACTTCCATGTGGTGAAAAGTGCACAATCTTATCTCATCTAACCCTTCCAATTCATTCAATCGCTTTTGAGATTGTTCATTTGTAGATGATTGATCACAAATGGTAACTCTGAGCAAGGGTTGTTGACCTTCAATTGGAAAGACTACTTCCGTTCCATATACCAATGAATATGGAGTTGACTGAGTTGCAGTGAGGGTGGTAGTCCGATAAGCCCATAAAGCATGAAAGAGTTTATCAGGCCATGACTTCTTATCTTTATCCACCATATTTTACAGTATATTTGAAAGAGTCTTGTTGAAGGCTTCTATCTGGCCATTGGCCGCTGCATGATACCGAGATGAATGGTTGGATTTGATGTTGTATTCTTGATACAACTTCTTCACCTTGGATGAACAGAATTTGGTTCCATTTTCCATCAATATGGTATGAGGGACACCAAATCTGGTAATGATGTTAGACTTGATGAAGCTAACAACGCATTTAGAACTGACTTCCTTGAGAGGTATTGCCTCTACCAATTTGGAAAAGAAGTCAGTAGCAGTAAGAATATACTTACACTGCTTGGAAGTAGCCGAAGGATAAGGTCCCACCACATCCATTCCCCATGTGGAAAATGACCATGAGTATTTAGCTGTATAAAGCAACTCTGGAGGTTGATGAATGAAGTTGGCATGTACTTGGCATGAATGACACTTCTTTGTGAAATCAACACAATCTTGTATCATTGGAGACCAAAAGTACCCAAGCCTTCAAATCTAATCAGACAGTCTATGTCCAGACGGGTGGGCACCACAGACTCCTGCATGCACTTCTTTCATGACAACCATTGTCTCTTCATCATCAATGCATCTGAAGAGAACTCCATCAAAACCACGGTTTTAGAGAATTTTCTCTAGGTGATCTGGGCTCTCATAAAGAGTAAAATTGACCACACATCGCCAGATTTGTTCTTTTTCGACTCTATCAGGTGGAAGTGTTCCATTTTGAAGGTATTCTCTGATAGGTGACATCCATCCTGTAGTATGACCATACAGTTCAAGAATTGGACTAATTTCCTTAATTTCCTCTGTTCTAATTCGAACATAAGGTGAAATTGCACGACGGTGGGCAATACTGATGGTTGTGTCGTCCCGATTTGGATCTGCCAGAGCTGTGGCTATATTAGCCAGTGCATCAGATTAAGCATTTTGTGATCTTGAGACATAAGAAAATGTCGGTTCCAAAGGGAATACCTCCATTAACTCTCTGACATAATCATACAAAGGGATTAGTTATTCATTTCTGATGGCATAATCCACATTGACTTGTTTGATTTCCAGGTCTGAATCACGTTTCACCTTTAAGTGATTCACTTGTTCTTGAAGCGCTAATTCCAAGCCTACGATGAGAGCTTGGTATTCTGCCTCATTATTGGTACCACCTTCCCACAATAAGAAATAATAAGGTAACACTGCCTTTTTTGGAGAAATGAGCACAATTCCTAAGCCAACTTTGTTGAATTTAGGATTTTCCATTTTCCTCCCTGTTGGACTTCTGGAAGCACCATCAAAATAAATTTCCCATGCCTGAGGAATTTCTTGAATAGAGAAGACTTCCTCATCAGGGAGTTAAATATCTGAAGATGTGTCTTCCGCTAAAGGGTGTTCATCCAAGAAATCAGCCAGAGCTTGGCCCTTTATCGCCTTTTGAGACACATACTGAATGTCGAATTGCTACAAAATAATTTCCCACCTTGCCAAAAGTCCTGTAAGCATTAGATGACTAAGGATGAATTTGAGCGGGTTATTGTGTGATAACAATTGGACCTCATGATGTTGCAGGTAGTGTCTCAACTTTTGAACTGCAAATATTAATGCCAGACATCACTTCTCAATACTTTAATATCTGTTTTCTGCTTCAAGCATAGTTTGACTGAGATAGTAGAGGTTGTTTTCATTCCCGGCATCATTCTATTGAGCAAGAAAGGAACCCAATGATCACTCTAGAGCTGTCACGTAGAGGATAAGTGGTCTTCCTTCAACAGGTGGAATGAGTACCTGTGGAATTAAGAGGTATTTCTTGAGAATATTGAATACTTCTTAACATTCTTCAGTCCACTGGTAAGTGACTCCCTTCTTCATCAATTTGGTGAAGGGTAAACTTTTGCCTGAAAATTGGCGATGAAACACCGAATATAGGCTAAGTGTCCTTGAAGTTCTCTTAATTATTTCAAATTTTGAGGAGGTTACATACCAAGGATTGACTTGGTCTTCTCAAGATCGACTTCAATTCCACGATGGCGTACAACAAAGCTAATAAATATTTATGAGGTTACCCCAAAATCAAATTTAAGGGGTTCATATTCAAATTATGTTATCGAAGATTGTGGAATATGACTTCCAAATCAGCCAAGTGATTAGAAAGTTGTTTGGATTTTACCACCAAATTGTCTACATAGCATTCACCAAACATCCCTAAGAAGGGTTTGAAGATATAATGCATGGCACGCTGATATGTTGCACCTGCATTCTTTAAACCAAAAGGAATTACCCGGTATCAAAACACACCCTGAGGGGCTCTGAAGGCTGTGGATTCCTCGTCATCTAGGTCCATTCAGATCTGATTATATCCGGAATATCCATCCATGAAGGAAAGTGCTTCATATCTAGCTGTTGCATCAATTAAAAGTTCTGTAATCGGAACTGGGAAATCATCATTAGGACAATGCCAATTAAGATCTCTGAAATCGATGCAAACTCTAATTTGTCTGTTCTTCTTCTTTATATGGACAATATTATCCAACCACTTGGGATACTGAACTTCTCTGAAGAAGTTAGCTTTGATAAGATTATCCACTTCAGCTTCAATTTTGGAAGCATAAGTTGGGTGTGTTCTTCTCGCGGTTTTCTTAAATCCTCGATGTCCTTCTGGTAAACCCAAATGATGAGTAGCAACATCAGGATCAAGATCGGGAATTTCTGAATAGTTCCAAGAAAATATATCTTTATTTTTCTTTAGAAAAAAATATACATCTCTTTCTCTTCAAGAGTCATGGCCGCACTGATTAAAGTGGGGCGTGGATCTTCTTTTGTACCCAGATTTATTTCTCTGAGTTCATCCACAGTGGTAGAGATACCCTCTCCAAATGATAGAGGACCATCTCTGAGATCATCCTCTTCTTCTTCATAATGTGTTATTTCTTCCACTTCTACATTCATAGTAGATGATAAAGTAGAATTTTCTTGATCAGAAGAGATGTCAAAATTTGCATATCTTGAAGAAGAAGCTTCCATTTCTGACCCGATAGATGATGAAGGGTGTTATTTGGGAAATAAAGAGGAGATGATGGATTGAGAATGGACATCATTGTTCACCTCCAATGTTGCTATAACTTCTTCTGGCCTATTAGGAGATGTATAGACTTGTTGGATTTCAGCAGACGAAATGAAGACACCACCATTTGTGATTTAATCACTGCTTGGTGGGTTACCAATTTCTCCCATGTTTCCTGGCTCGATTGCCGTAATAGAAATTATGGATCTTCCCACAAGAGTATTTTGATTTGGGTATATCTTGTCAATTTGACTGATAATTGACACATAATATGTACTCACATGTGTAAATGGATTTACTGGAATCTTCTCCAAACCATATGGAGCATTTACTTTGGTAATCTTTTTTGTTGTGGATTTATCCCTTCCCTTCATGTGATAGAATTCCGCCTGAATGTATTGAAAATCACATGTCTTGAACGGGGCCTTATCACCATACAATGTCCCAACTTGACCATAGAAACAATATTTGAGACATTGATGGTATGATGAAGGGATAGCTGCATGCTGATGTAGCCAGGGTCTTCCAAGAAAGATGTTGAAAGCTGAGTCTTGATCAACAACCATGAAATCCGAACTGGATACAGGATTTCCAAACTGAGTTCTGAGTGTAACTTCGGCCAGTGGTTCTTGTTCATTTTTATCATATCCTTGTAACATTATGGTAGAAGGAGATAAATCGGATTCCACGAGGCCCAATCGACAAAGTGTACGAATGGGCATGAGGTTGACTCCTGAACCATTGTCAATGAAAGCTCTTCGGACATCTACACCATTGACCTTGCCAGATAAGTAAAAAGTTCTAATATTCCCATGCACAACATCATATTCATCTTCATCAGTAAAAGATATCATTTCATGTCATTCTGTAGGATTATTCTCTACGTGATAGAATTCGGCTACAACAATTTTAGTTTCAAACTCCTAAGGACTCGACAAAGCCTCGATGAGTGCTTCTAGAAGATCTTTTGACAGATTCAGAGCATCCAGAATTGATAACTTGGCTGGTAATTGGGCCAAGTGTTTCAATACATCATACTTTTGATCTAGAGGTCTGTGTTTCCCAACAGGAATACGTGGTTTAGCAGGTACCTTATAAGTAGATTCTTTGGAAGTTGATGCATCTTGTATTGGGATAGGAGTTGGCAATATTCCTGGTTTTGGAAGATTAGACCGATTTGATCCATTTACTTGTTGAGAGGAAGAAGATGGAACCTTAAACCGGTCTTCCAAAATAACTGTGCCAGGACTAAATTTTCTATTGGTGGAAGAACTTGCTTGTTCTTGTTGAGCTCGCTGAGGGGCTCTGCCACGAGTTTCTGCTGCGTACAAAATTCTAGCAGGGGTAGAATTGCAATAGTGTCTTCTGAAAGACCCATGTCTTCCCATGTATCTTGAGCCTCTGGAACTTCCTCTGATTCCCCTACTTGATACAGGGAATTCAGGCTCATCGAAATCGAAACTATGACTGGCATATGGATACGTTAGTTGATTCATATTAACAGAACTGAAGATTAACTCTTCGTCTGATGAAGACCCTACCTGATTAGCCTGTTTAGGTTGTGCCGTTTGGTGGGGCGGTGCCCATGGCTTTGAAGTAGATGGAATGAAGTCTTCCAGAGTCAAAGACAAATTAGGCTTTGACACATACTCATCTTCTTCGGATTCTTTTTTTTTCTTTGAATCATGCCATTTCTTTGAGGAATTTCCCTTTGACGAAGAGGGTTTTGCCGCAACATTCATGGAAGAAGAAACAATCAGTTTCTTTAATTATGATCGCAAAAAAGAATGAGTTTGGTTGATTGTCTTTCTGACCATCCAATCATCATACTTCTGGGCATTTTTTCTCTTGACTTCTTGCCATTCAACTTCCTCCTCTGGAACTGTAGTAGTAACACATGCTACATAAGCTGAAGAACCTTTCAGTTTGACTTGTCCCGAGTCGACCATCTTTTGCAGGAGGTCTTTGAAGACAAAACACTCCTGGATGGGATGCCCCAACATTTGATGAAAAGGGAAATAATTGGAATGATCTTCATCTCCTTCCTTATTTGGTCTCTTGGGAATTTCCAATTGAACCAAATTATTTTCCAGAGGCGAAATGAAGTAACCAAGAACTTGTTCATTTCGGAAAAAGTATGTTTTTCTCGATAGATCCTCAAATTGTTTTCATCTTTGATCTCTTTGATCATCTGGATGAAACGACCTTTGTTTTTGGCGCTCAGGAGGTGGAGCCCTTCGAGAAGATGAAAGTTTTGAAGTAGAAACAGGTACAGGTGCTTGTCTAAGCATAACTATAGCAGTTTATGCTTTACCCATTCTCCTTCCTAGAGCTGATGGAATTACACAAGATTTAGCCTCATCCTGTATAAGGGAATCTTCAATCTACTGAGCGATTGAAGTAAGGTCTCGAAACCCTCTTGTGTATTTCACAGGGATCAATGGCATGCGTAATTTGTCACACAGATTTTCCACACAGATTGGAAACAATTCCTCTTGAGGGAGTTCTAAGCTTAGGGAATATGTTAATCCCTTCCAGCGAGCAATCAAATCTGAGACCCTTTAATTCCCTCTTTTCTTATAGTTTGTAAGATCAAAAAATTTTGTCTTTGGAAAAGTTGAGTTGAACTGAAGAAGGAATTATTGGCGAAGATCCTCCCATCCGGTAATTGACCGGGATTGCAAGCTTGTATAACAGACAAAAGCTGGTCCTTGCAAGGTCCGTATGAAGCACTTGAGTTTTACTGCTTCTTGCTGCTCTAATGTTCCCATCATAGGATCACAACAAGACACGTAATGCGTTAAATGATGTTCAGGGTCACCTGATCCATTGAAAATAGGGAATATAGGGTTTCCAAAACTAGATGGAGGAGAGATTGAATCTACCCATTTAGGGTAAACCATCTTTTCTGGTTGAACCTGTGCACATTTCCCATCAATAGTTTCTAAACGAGCTGTTAATGACTCAATGATAGTTATTAAATTTTGAGAAACATCCGGTTGAACTTGGACTTGGGTAGGTGAAATGAATGGAGCTTGGACAGATGTAGTGGTTGGTGCTGCAAGTGATGGTAGCACTGCCAACTGTTGTTTCACTGGACCCGTAGGATTAGACCTGTGAGGGTGTACTGATAGAGTAGGATATTCTTGATCCATATTAGTAGCTGCAACAAATTTCCTTGGCTGACTGAATCCAGCACGCTTAAGAAGAAGACTACCCTGAAGTAGTTCTGCATTCAACCTCCTAAATTCCTTCATTTCTTCCTCCTATTGTGCAAACCTTTTCTCTAGTGTGAGCGATTGGCCCTCTCCAGTGGAAGGATATGTAACCTGATTCTTTCGCCTACCTTTGTTGGATCCTTTTTGGAGAGGGGGAAGTGGGTTACTTGAAGGATTATCTAGGTTCTGAGTAACCCTTTGATTTCGTGTACGCACACCTTCTTCATTTGTATCGGTGCGTATATCTTCTTGAGCAGGAACCTCTTCATCTGAGTCCCCTGAGTGAGCCTCATCTGGTGGATCAACAACAGCGACATTGATGAAATTGATTGATGCATAACACATCGCATCCTTTCTGTTAGAATTTCTGTGATATTGTCTTCTTCCATGTCTTTGATGAGACATTTCCTTTTGTTGATTCGATCCCTCGGGAAATTCTTGACGAACCGTAATTTGGAGGGAATCTCCTGAAAATTTGGCTCTTCGTTCCACTTGAGGCTTCTTCCCCAATCGAGAAAAGACCGACTTTCTCTGAGGAGGGGATTGATGATTTGAAAAAGTCCCTAGTCCGGTGGATTGGGGCTATTCCTATTGTTCCCACTCAACTCCTCGAATCCTATTTCTTGATTCTGAGGGTTGGTTTAAAAGAGTCCCTAGTCTGGCAAGGTGGGGTGGCTCTTGACATGCTATGTCTGAGACTTTCTTAAAATCTTAATTGATCTTGAAAACCTTAGTCCGGAAATTAGCTGGATGCATTAACCTGTATCCACTTTTATCATCTGGTTCAAAAGACCGTTGGATGATTTCTAACACTTCTGTCACTTGATGATGTGCTTGCTCCCTACGAGAGGCCTGTTCAATATTCTCGTTTGCTTGATGTAGGAGTAATTCTACAACTTGGTCTCTATATTCTTGATTTTGAGAGGAAGTAGTTGAGTCCTGTTCTTGGGAAAGCTTTTGATTAAAAACAAAGCCAGGTATCTGTGGCCGGCCATGGGCAATAACATTGTATGAGACCATTTTTGGCAGGCTTTGCTGACTGGAGAGCACCGTGAAATATAGTGCTCCATGAAAACCCCATCCTCTAACATGAATACCAGACGGGGCATTGTCAATTAACTAATGCAATATTCTTAGTGCGCCAAGGCATTAATGTTGAAGGGCTCTCTGCAGCTTTTCGGGATTTGGATATCGAGAGACTGATAGAGATGCCAAATCAATCTGACGTTGTAACCCTTCTATTATCTTAAGATGATTTTCATATTCATCATAAGATAATACTTTATTTTTTTAATAGAAAACGAGTTTTTCATATGTTGAGACAAATATCATGAATTCCATCTTCCGTCAACATCTCTGGAATGTCGTACTGAGAGTCATCCAGAGGCCAAAACATGACTGGCACTTCACCTTTAGCTAGTTGTTTTCTTGTGTTTAGTATTTACTCTTTATCATTTGATAAAGATTCTTCTACCTGTTTTGACCAGAGCTGTGATTCCTTGTTGCTTCATTGGATTCAACAATATTGGTAGAAAAATCATTGATCAAAATTGAAGATGCATGACTTAGGGGTGGTTCGGAGAATGACCAACACCCTGGGCTATCTTCTGATTGAGAAAGTATTTCACCTACTAGAGATGAAGCATCATACATGACTAGTTTTTCATTTGCAAGTTCCTCAAGATAAGAGGGCTTTCTCGGCACTACATTATCCACTGGAGCATTTTTCGGGCAATGTGCATCACTACTGCAGAGAAAACTTTCTCAGAAAAATTCATCATCATGGGGAGGACCACCATAATGGGTTACAACAAAAGATGAGATCTCTTTCTCCTTGGTCTTCTGACTACATAGAGGGTTCCTGTGGCTCTCATCTGAAGATGAAACTTCGAGACCGACATAATTATTATAAATAGAGCCTTCATGAAGAAGGGTCTGTTGAATACCTTCGGAATTAATGTTCCCGCTATTGAGAAATGAGGGAGTAGAATCTTGAATTCCAACAGATAACTGTCTGAGGGATTCAAGAACTCCAGCATCGAGCAAGGCCTTATTACAGATTGGCTCTTGATATCCTGACTGTGTTGGGAAGGTCTTTTTCTTAGACGCCTTCTTACTCGCTTTGTAAACCACTTGTTGACGAAAGTGGCTACTCTGGGCAGGTGTATGTGCCTGATCCGGAAAGATGGCTAGGTTAGGCTGACGATCTCCACTCAAATCAGGTGTATGTGCCTGACTTAGTTGTCCGTATGATATGGGGGAGTATGCCCCACAACCCTCTTGGACTGGAACCGATGTGTGTGTCTGTTCTGGAGTAAACTATTGATGTGTCACTCCACTGGTAGGGATAAATTTATGTGTCTTTCCCTGAGATGCCACTGAAGCTATTATAATATCCTAGAAAGCATCCAAAATATGAGCAGGGATTTTCTTCTCCTCTTTCACCATTGATAGAATATGGTTGGTGACTTCATCTGCCGTAACGGGGATATACGTCCATTCCGTGCTTGGAGTAGGTGTGTGTGCCTGCTCCTGTCCTCATTTTCCTGTCAGTGAATCCTGATAGTACTCAAGTGTAGGGGCAGAGATTTGAGTCTGCCTCCTATTTGTTGCCGGAGCTTTCTGACTGACTTCTCCGAATGATACCAAGCGAGACTGTTGGAAGACTTGATTAATACTAGCAGGTGTATGTGCCTGCTGATTGCACTTCGTCGAACGCGGTTGACGAGATCCATCATATGTAGTCAGACGAGCCTACTGACTAGCTGATGATGTATAAACAAGTGTATGTTCCTGTCTATAATACTCTGCTGGAATTGCCTGGCGGGATTGGCGTGATGCTGCAAAGCGAGTCTGCTGGACAATGGAATTAACACGGGCAGGTGTGTGTGCTCGATCGTTGCTTGCCACCAATTTAGGTTGGTGGACTTCTCCAAAGATGGCAGATATGAGAACATGCTCACTGTTAACCGGATTTCACCTCTGGCGATTCGTCTTGCCTGCTCAGATTCGAGAAACCTGAGCCGAACTCCTGGAGTCGACGCCCTCATCATATTGAGGGCGCACTACCACACGAGTCTGGCGGTGATTGTTGGTGGGATCCCTCAGGAAGGACTCATGTCTGCTTGAATTAATGCCCTAAGGGACCTTCTCATTCACCTCCCCAGAATAAGGGAGTGAATGGTGATTGCGTTCCAGGGATAACGACCCAAAATGGTTGGAGACTGTAGTTAGCACCGCCTGCTTCTTGATCACTGGTCATCATTGTCCGGACGACCGGTGTGAGTTGTTCACTTGGAGGGCTTTTCGGGAAGCCTCCAGAGTTGGGATGGTACCGTGTTGACAGTACTCCTTAACCAGTGCATTTGATACCCAGTATTGAAGATACTAAGTAGGTGATATCATAATCAGAGTGGACGATGATCCAGTAGGAGTAGTAGCAATGGCATTCGCAGCAGCGGTATTCATAGGTGTGAACTTGAGAGCAGCCATTTATTAGAACGCAGAAAATCTTTGAAAAGAGTGCTTGTTTGATATAACAGACGTAATCAAGATAAATTTAGCCACTACAACTTTTGGATGAGAACATATGTCAATGATTGTTTTTGTTGGCCCTCTCATTGAGTTTTAAATAGGGGCCTAACAAATAGGTAAAACATCATTTTAACTTGGTTAAGGATTCACGTCGGGTTCACCATTTTTTTCACTCAGAACTTGGGATGACCTCCTTGATTGAAGGTTAAAAAATTCCAATCGGTTTCTAACAGGTTTGTTCATAGAACCGGAAACATCCAATGATTCCACATCCATTTGGACCTACTTTCCAAAGGTATGTGCTCATTAGTTTCTGGACTAATGAGGCTTAGGAATTTTTATTGGTCGAGAGGATGGGATGTCAGACTCATCACACCTTTTTGAGGGGAATTATTGTCTACTCCGGGACTCTCTTTATAGATTTATGTTATGTTCGTGAATCCTTATTACATTACCAAGTATAAAATGAGCTTTCCTTCAGATCTGACAATCAATGAATAAATATGTAGAAAATTTAGAGAATCATTAATATGTATTCGAGGTTCTTCATCGACAGAGAATAATCTTTATTTGTTAGAGATTCATAGTAAATAGTATCCTTTGATATATAAAAATATACTTGTCATTATGATGACCATACTGGTTTTAAAGCCACTCAGTGGGGCACTTGATGTTTATTGTCATTCAGAAGGACATGGATTATTTTAGAGTTGGGATCGAACCCGTAGATGGGCTACCTATATATCCTTTATTTAGAAAAGGAACCAGAACCCACATAGTTCGAGTAAGGGAGTATGATGTTTATGATTGATGGCTCAAAGAAGGATGTTATAATTACTTTTTCACTCTAAGCTCATGTGAGTCATGCTCGGTGTGAAAAACAAGAGGTATTGGTAAAAATCGGACAATTTTGCCCTGAAAGATGCAATCATAAGAAATAATGTGGGGCTTATGTATGTATTACTACCCAGATAAATAAATATTAGGATTTAATTCACGAAAGAAATCTAAAAACAAGGTCCATAAAAGTATATGTGCTTTATAGAGATTTGAATACTCTAACATGGGGCTTACTTCAAAAAAGGAGGCCCAAATTAAGAGAGGACTTATGATTGGGTTTTACTCCCGAGAAGGAATCCCAGATCAAAGGTATATTAGGACTAGTTAAGAGAAAATAAGACTGGGGCTTACTTCTGAAAAGGAGGCCCAGGTTAAGAGACTTGAAAAATTAAGGGACTTGGGGCTTACTCCTAAAAAGGAGGTCCAAATTTGAGACTGGGGCTTACTCCTGAAAAGGAGGACCATGTTAATGATTATGACTGGGGCTTTTTCCTGAAAAGGATGCCCAAGTTAAGAGAATTATGGTTGGGGCTTACTCCTACGGAGGATGCCCATATTTGGGAATTTTAAGATTGGGGCTTACTCTTGAAAAAGGATGCCCATATTAGGGTACTTGGGGCTTACTCCTAAGGAGGATGCCCAAAATTAATGAGAATTAAGACTGGGATTTACTCCTGAAAAGGAGGCCTAGGTTAATGAGGACTTAGGATTTACTCCTAAGGAGGATGCCTAGATTTTAGAATTATGACTGGGGCTTACTCCTGAAAAGAAGGCATAGGTTAATGATTATGACTGGGGCTTACTCTGGAAAAGGAGGCCTAGGTTAATGAGTTCTATCATCTTAAAGGATGAGGTTGAATGAATGAAATCTCAATCTTTAGTGACATAATGATGTGTAAATCACTAGGTTTTGAGAGATATTCCATAGAATTCTTTTCAGATAAGGAAGTCAAATCAAGAAATCATGCCATAAATGGATTTAAAGAGTGTATTGAAGACTGAATCTTGAATAGGAGAGGTGGAATGGATTAAGAGGGGTTAAATGGGAAAGAAAGGTACCCAAAAAGGCAGGGGCACACAAGTCCTGGTTGGCGGGCAGGTACTACATGGGAGCGCAAGTCCTCATCGCGCAGGTATACCTGTGTGACACATGGGTACTTGCACGATGGTTAACCAGTAGGGTAACACTTGAGCGACTCTTGGTTAAAGCCTTTAGAATCCTCTTGAGGTTATTCCAGAAGAGTGGCACACAAGTTCTATTGAAGGAGTTAGGCGGCGTGCAAGTGTGGCCATTTCCCTTAAGGGATGGCCACTAAGGCTCTCACGTTTTGATGAGTTTCAACACTTAGGCCTTTCTCCCCCTCTTTATATCTTCTGTTCTATGTAAGAAATTACCTTATAAGTGTTTCGGAAGCTTCGAAAAGAGACTAGGGAGCCGGGATCTCAAATCTGGGTTTCTGGAAAAAATTCCTCCCCGAATGGGGGGCCCACAGGGTCTATTTATAGCCTGGAGAAGACCCCGGGAGGTTATCAATTAGGGCGCACAAGTCACTTGCACGACCATTAGGCGTCACTCAAGTGGACTTATGTGACAGTGATGGAACTTGCGAGACCTATGGGCAATGTTCTCCTTGTTCATCCCTTTGTCGATTTTTGATGTTTTTTCAAAGGATGAATTTCTTTGGACTTAAGGTATTTCCATTTACATTCTTTTAGACAATGTGATGAAAAGGAGCGTCAGAAACATCTTCACAACATCACCTTGGAGATCCATGATCCTTTTAACATGATATTTCATAGAATCAATCCTTACATAAAGAATAAACTTATTTTCTTTTATTTTGAGATACATCTCAATTTATTTCCTTGAGTTTCTAGTGCTACTATATACGATTCACTAATTTTCATAATTTAACTCATATTTTTATTCTTCATGATACAATATATAAATTTTTTAATTACATGACACTTTAGTATATTTCAACATTTAACTATTTAAAAATATATTTCTTCTAGCGAAACCTCATGTTCAAACTTCAGGCTAAATCTTCCCTCAATTTTGACACCCTCAAAACTATTTTCCTTAAATTATGGTTTATCAATGTTATCTATGAAAAATTACACATAAATATCATCATATTTAACATTTTTTGACATTAATGTAATTTGATCTAACATATTATTATGAATGAAAGTTATTTTTTGAAAACTTTGTGTTATGAACATAAGAAAGTGAAACCCCTAATTCAAATTTTCTGTTTCCCTTTTGATATTTTAGGGAAGAAATGAAATCACCTCACCAAATTACTTTTATTTAGTATCAACCTTGAATGAGAGTTTCTTAACTTCCATAAGTGTCACTTCTTGAGAATTCATATTTATTAAATATTAATTTTCATTGTTTCTCATCTTGTATATAATGAGAGTACTTTCAAGTGTATCTAGTATCACTATCTCTAGGTCTTTGTCCCAAATATTGGAATCCTTAACATTGAAACATAGTGGTGATATTATCTGAAACATATTTTTGACGTTCATATCAAAGAGTGTTTCTCAGAGTCCACACATGTCCTTTAAAATAATATTCACATGATAAAATATATTTTAGTTTACCCATGGACGTGGAATTGAAAATACTCATAATTTTTATACAAAACCTTTAATTTATCCTTAAGTATACAATATTCTCTTTAAAATATGTTGATATGTTTTTTCCACAAGCATTTCAAGGATTTAAATGCCATCATCTTTGTGTATACTTCATTTGAAAATGATTCTCCTAACATTGACACTATTAGTGTCAACATGATGATCCCTTTGTTATTTCTCTTATATTAATTTTCTCTCCAATCTTGCTAAAATACATTGTATGGTATCCCAGTAGACATCCATTCCCAATGAGAAGAAGTAGTGTTTCATTTTATTCATCCATAACTTGAAACTTTTACAATGGAATATAAAAATCCCCTCTTGTTTAATAACCACTTCCATTTTATTATATTAACAATACATCAATGATAACCTTCATATTTGATTAAATACTTTAGTCTCTAGTATGTACATAACTTGAGTGTGTGTGTGGGGGGGGGGGGGGGGTAAATGAAGCAATTTAAATTTCTAAAAAAATCTCCCCAAAAATTATTTTCCAACATTAGTAGGAAAACAATATCCCCTTAAAACAGATATGAAGTGATAAAGCATATAAAGAGGGTTATACTATTTTTTTCATTCACCAAAATTGGGATAATCCAACTTGTATACAATTTTGATGGGTTGTATTACCTAATTCATAAAGAACACTTCATGTTATTTATAATTTATAGTGGCCACACAGAAACTCTATGTTTACAAACCTCTTAATACAAATATATATCTTATTTCAATAACTCAAAAAGGACCAGTACTACTCCAAGTGTAGTATTCATGACTGATGAATAATATTACACAAAAAATGATTTATCAATAAACTATGTCTTCATAAATTTTATGAACTCCATGAACCTCTTTTGAGATATCCTCCAGGACCTTCCCTCTTTTAATACTTCCACTTTTCATCATTAATTTGAAATTAAATAGTTATTATTTCCATATTTGTGTCTGTTTAACCATGATAATTATTTTTCATTTGAATAGAAAGAAATATCTATAATACTGAGAGATTCTCCAATTTCACATTTAACTGATCATAAATAGAACTTTTTTAAGATGAAAAAATTATTCTATCATTCTCATTCAAAACTGATCCAAAATAACCCATTTAATTTAAAACACTTCATTAGGAAATATGGGGTCCTGGTATATAGAAATGTACTGACTTGAACATTTCGTAGTGTGTGAATCATCATCATGTTATAATCCTAATTATATAATGAAACCTTAAATTCATGCTACTACCTTCACAAGAAACTCCATATTTTGAAAAATATATTCACTATGTTTATAAAACACACATCATAATTCATTTTTCACACCCAAAAAACATTTAATGGTGAGAAAAATCAATATTTACCATTTAATATAACACCACAATGAAACCCCTATGATCACATCATGGTCACATGAACTCTAAACGTTTTAAATCTTACATATAATGCCTCAATGGTGTGATATTACTCTATATATTGGATATCCTAGAATAGAAAACCAACAAAAATCCATGTATTCCCATTAATAACATGCCTTTCCTTCTGATGGTGTTATATACAGTGGTGTGCCACATATGTAAAAAATATAATTCTATATTGACTATGTACCCTTATCTATTGTACATTTACAATTTCCTAGAAATATATAATTCTACTCATCACATGACACTATCTTCCATAACATGAAATCTTCTCCTTATACCAATAGATATGTATAAAACTATAGGTATTGTAGAAAATATTATGTATTATCTAAATGGATTTAGCTAATACAAGGAACACCATTCCTTTTCCATTTTCCTTAGAACTTACCATATGGTGTAACCTAGGATGTCTTGACATGAGAATTTAATAATCTATAAATATCCTGAAGAAAACCCATCACATGGTTCCATTCAAATCCAGAACCATCCCCTTGTGATACCAACGAAAAAGGTTATTATATAATATCCAAGTCATGTTATAACCATTGATATCATGAAATTATTTCTATATGAAATAATAAACTACTAATACTTATCACACATCCTTATAAAACACATTTTACATTATTTTGGACTTTATGTGCTTCTTTGGAATTCACTTAAATTGACTTTTCATTAAAAAGTACCCATAATACTCCAAAGGGATTTTTTCTAATAGTTATAAATTACTTCAACACGTAAGTTGACTACATCAAAACACATAACAACAATAAGTATGGTGGTTTAAATATTCTAATCCTTTGTGTTTATTGTATATTTCTATACCAATTCAAGATAAAAAAAAATCTGATGATCCAAATATATAAATAAATATTACCCATCATGTTCAATACTATAGGATTCAATCATAATATATAAAACTTTAGTGATTTTTTTCTTTTATTAGGTCTAAATAAAATTGAAAATAAATCCAAACACCAATACCTTCCTGAAGACATTTAAAATGATAAAAAATATGTTACAAGTATTTCTTACCACTTTTATATTGATCCTAAAATATATTAAAATGATATTTTTAGGGGCCACTTGATAATAAGAATTACACTCCTTCCATGATGGGTGATCCACCAAGTTTATAAATAATTTATCATATTCCTATATTCACCCATGATAACTATGACATTATGATACCACTATACATAAAGTAGATAGATGAAATAAGAGGTCCTTGACCTAGAGTTATTTTACTATATCTCATTACCTTGAATAATTAAAATGATATCATTTTAATTATTTTCATCAATAAACATTTATATATTTCATAAATCCATGGTAATGATATGTTAATACACTATAAATTTCTATAATGAACTTTTATATGATCCATAACTAAATAATATATTAATTATTTTATATTTTAATAAAATAATATTACTTTTTAAGAAATCTAACAACATATAAATACATAGATTTTTTGTTCCATCTCAATTTTTAGGAGTTTGAGTAGATTTTATAAGTGGTTTAGAATTAACAAGATAAATTTTTCAATTTTAATGGAAAATATACTATAGTGATATTCTCATTAGGTAATGGTTTGTCAATGTATGGGTTGGGTTTGGCTATAATCATGTTTGAGTAGATTTTTTCTTTGTGAAGTTATTTCAGAGTTGGAATTGGAAATTTTTGAAGCAGTTTATGCCATGGTTGGATACTATGAGAAAAAATGAACATTTTATGGTCCCTATATGTGTTGAGTTTTAGGAAAATATCTGTCTACCATAGTGAAGGTGGAAATGATAATTTTTCAATCCATGGTGCATTATACCTTGGTTCATAAGGACCCATATTGTGGTATTATAGTGGTGGTTTTGATAGATAAATGGTAAATTACATGGTTGATCAATGATTTTTCAGAGTGGACTTTGGTTAAAATTGGTATATCAAAGGACCATTTTTGGGTCTATAGTGGTTATACTATATTCTAGGTCAGATATATTTATAATGAAGGAAATAATGAATGATATTTTAGTAAAAGGTGAAATTTTGAATTTTGGTTTTTTAGTTCCTAGAATGAGATAAACTATGATGTGGTTTAGTATCACCATCTGATTCATTATCCCCTTTAAATTTGAATACTACTTTAAAGTTATCAATATTTTACACTAGTAACTTCATTCTATCTCATACCCTATATTTTCTGTAGTGTGGGTTTTGTGGTCTTGTATTACCCTAATTAATTCTATTACCTTATCTTTTTAGGTTCATTTTCTTGGTTTCTAAAATTCCCCTCTTTTAAATTTTCATTCTTTATTTATATTTTTGTTCATTCCATTGTAGCATTATGGAGGTCTTAAATCATTTTAATGGATATTTTTTGATGTAATGATTAAGGAAAATATAGAATTGTTTAAATTGACAATTTCATGGGTTTTCCAGTATTCAATCTTGATTTCCTTCATCTCTTTTAGGGTGTCTTAATTAATGATTTATTTTATGTTAGTGGTTCATATTTTCTCTATTTTTTCAATATGAATATAAATAAATTATAAATTATTTATTTTTTATAGATTTGATATCGACACAATAATGATAATAACGAAGTTATAATTTGGAATTAGGAGGTGTGATAAATTTGTTTAACATGATTTTATATTATTGTGAGAAACTTGTTGATTATTGTAATACTGATCATGTTGTAATGGTTTTAGGATTTTCTTGATGATGGATCATGTTTATATTCATTATATGAGTTAATTTTTTTAATTTTATGTTGAATGTGAATGACATTAATTGATTTACTTTAGATTTAAGGGTAATCATGAATTGTTAATTTTAAATCAAAGAATTATTTTATGAGATTTATTGTCTTAAAATATGATAAAATTGTAAATCTAATTTTTCGATGTTAATAGTTGAGTAGGTGCTTCATGTTTTCTCTTAATATGTGCAGTGGATGAGATACTCTAGAGTTTTGTTGTTGTGTGATTTTAAAGAGGATAATGTAGATAGTGTTTTTTCCCATGATTATGGAAACTTGCATGAATTATATAAGCTAACTAATTAAGGTGAAAGTGGAACATGTTTAAGAGAAATAATTAAGTGGTAATTTTAATTAGTTAATGTAGTAGAATATTATGTGGTAATTAAATATTAAATGATTTTAATGTGGAAGGTAGTTTCTCGAAATTAATTTGGTTAATTAAATAGTATGTTTAACAGATATTAAATAAGTTTTCGGGAATTGTATATAAAATTAGAGGAATTTATGTGGTAGTGTTGTTGTTGATTTTATATTTTAGTGGTGGAACAATTAAGGATGTGTGGTGGTGATGGTATAATTATGGTTTGTGGTTATAGTGATGTTGAGATTGAATGTGGACCCTATGTTGGCCTTGTGTGATATTATATATCCATTAAATATTTTTTAATTATTATTCACCACCTCTGAATTTAGGTAAAATGACTAATGTCCATACAAGGTTTTGGGTTTCCTGTATACCCCCAATAACAAGGATTCGGGTAATATGTATTCATGACTACACCCTCTCCCACACACCCTTCAAGATATAGTGTGGTTTTATGGTATTGAAGTGGTATGTGGTTATGGTTTGTGATATGTGGTGTGTGTATTTTGTATCAAGGATGCGGTTGTGATGTGGTACGTTGTTATATAAGGTATGATAGTTTCAGAACATATGTTGTTGGGATGTAAGAGAGACTAGATCATTGGGGAATTATTCCTGGGGTACTTTCTCAATATGTTTTCATGATTAATATATTTCAATACTTGTTTGTGGATTTTTTGAATGATCCTTGGAAATTATGGTTTGTACTTAACCTTAGGATATGTAATGAGTTGAATTTTATCTTTATTCATATAGTATTTATTACAATTATTTCTTTTTTACATGAGATTTTATGATTTGTTACATATTGATTAATCTATTATGCCCATCGCTTTCATCTATATCATTTTTTATATATTTGTAGGATGGATTTGGTGACCATGATGGAAATTACTATATTATGATCTGGCAATCATTGGATTCAGAGTTGTTTCCCATAGAGTCTTTTTATATTTATTTTGGAGACTTTATTTATATATGGAAATGTATGTATTTTATTGGTATTATGGTTATTTTTTTATTTGAGGTGAATTTGATGAATGGTATATTTTATCATTCATGGGATATTATAGTGAAACTCCTCCCATTATGTGTTTTTATACCCTAGATGATAGTCACCAACTTCGGCTAATTGACGGTGGGATTATGAGGACACTCAAATCCTTTCTACCAGCCCAAGATAGGTTTTAGTGGGGGATATATAATGATAGAGAGGGATTTTTGATTTAATTAAGATTTTATATAGGTATTTTAGGTAGGAACTAGGAAGGTTTGATTTTGGTATTTAGGGCAGTAATTTCATTCATCTTTATCATGTAAAGAAGGAAAAAGGATACCATATAAGACATTTATAGGGATCCAATAATTTAATGCAATGTCCTTAATATGACTGAATAAAAAATCATTATATTTTAGTAATTTTAGTGTAATGGCCTAGATGTGGTACAAACATCATATTTATTTATTCCTATGTTTAAATTAAGTAAATCTTTAGGGAATAAAAATTAATTTAATTAAATATCCTTTAATCAATTTTACATCCTTCCCATTAGGGTTCTAACTACTATTACACACTTTTTTATTAATGAAATATATTTTAAAACTTTGTATTATTAAAGATGTAATATTTTATCATGAATATAAAAAATCATTCAATGAGTATGTCTAATCCATCATTAGATAATAAAATTTATTACAATCCAAATTAAAATATGTACCCTCTTCAAGTTCAAGGGCCATTGAATGATTCCAAGTTCACTCTATAATTAAGGAATAATATTCCAACACGAGAACATAATATTGGGTTAAAAACACTATTAATAATTCATTTACATTATGATAAAAAAATAGAATCTCCAATTAAGAAAAATTCCACAACATCATTTTATACTATACCCACAACACTTTTCATATAATGATTATTTTTACAAAAGATTGTGTCCAACAATGATACACCACCATTCATTCTCTCACTCTAATCCATATATCCCCTGAAACATTAGATCAAAAACATTTATTATAGATTAGATTCTATTGGAGTGAACATAGTGTTGGAGCACATTTTATGGAAAAGGAAAAAGGTTGAGAATTCCAAAATTCCTTAAGAAGAAACACACAATTTTAACCAAGTCCCTGAGGGTTCACTAAAGTCATTTCACCCAACACCCTCCACATGCACAAAGGTTTCTAGGACCTAGTGGATATACATGAACCAACCTCCTCAACCAAGTTTCATAAAGCTAGGTATTATTTTTATTATTATATATACACCCCTTGGGTTCCCACTTTCACATGGTTGATACACATTTAGAGAATATAAAGAGACACAAAGAGCTCTATGTCCAGATAATCATTTCCCTTTCCCGGTAGAATTGTTTATGTATAAATATTATTATAATTAACCAATGGATAGGGTAATCAAATCATCAAAATGTAAAACCTTTGTGAAATAAAAAAATTTCCTTAGAGCTACTATATTGGGGTTAAATTGACCCTAAAGTCACTGATACTTGTACGCCATTCACACATGTAACACCTTGAGATTTTGTTATGTTTTCGAATTAATTTGATCTTTTGATATTTTTCATTCCACGCAACAAAATGAAGTAGTTTTTTATTTAATCACTATGTAAAACATTCCTATCACACGAAACTGAATTGCCTTACGCTACACAAATCACCGACTTGGCGTGCATTACATGCAACCTAAATTTTCTATGATGCATAATTTTATTGTTATAATAATTTAAATATGATAATAATAACATATCGATTGAACATAGTTTTAAAAATAGTAATAAATAATTTTAAAATATTATATATAACGGTTTTATTTAAATGAAACATATTGATAAAGAGAAATATAATTTTTGGAAATGTCTTTATAAGTTTCAAAATACTATAATCTCAAATAAACTTCTTTTCATGTCCATTTGTGAAAAAATAAAAATGACTTTTGGAACATTTTGAAATTGAATTTGTAAAAATAAACTTCATTTTTTAATTTAGAATTTTGAAATTAGAATAGGTGAATTTATAGTATTTTTCTGAGAAAAATATTTCTTGAATGGTTTAAGTTTTGATGGAATGGCACTTATGACACATGTTTATCATAAATGGGTTATATGATTTTGAAACTGAATTCCTTCCATGGGGTATAATTTGATGATTATGAAACCCATATTTTTCCATGGGTTAAGATATGATTACATGTTTATGATACCAATTTCATTCCATGGGTTCTGACATGATTGATTATGCTTTTTTGGCACAAGTATGTTTGAATTAATTATATGTTTGGTGGGACCTATATATCCAACCAATTCATCGGATAAATATTTATATCTCATGATATAGAAATGAATGGAATTAGAAATGAACTCGGTTTAGTGTTTCAATGTTGGAATGAGAAATGAAATCTCTTCAGTATCAGAGGGCTAGAATGAGGAGTGAACTTAGGTCAGTAATACAGGGCTTGAATGGGGTGTTAACCCAGTTTAATAAAGTACTTTTTCCACTAAGATAGAATTGGCAGAAATTCCTTGACTACATGAGAAATAATTATATTTTCTTATGTGTTTTCCAAAATTCCATGTATTATTCCAATGTTATGATTTCATGGATTAAGTTTCTTATTTCCCTATGATTCATGTCTTACGAACTTCTATGATTTATTCTATAATTCATGGTTATGATATTATGATATTTATGGCATGATATTCCAATGTTATGATCACAGTCTCAAACCCTTATGATCGTTCTTATGATTACATGTTACCCTATTTACCATTATTGTGCATATGAGATGACCCCTTTTTTATGTTTCTTTTTCCAGGTTATGAAGATATGTTTTAAGTATGATGTGTCTAAGATTGGTGATAGTAATGAGGAATATAGTGGGAGATATGTACCTCACATATGTACCAGTGTTGATGTTTCCATATTTCCAAAGGCACCAGACTAATACTGTCTTTGGGCATCTGTTTGTATAACATTTTATATATTCCTCAAAAGTTATGTAGTGTTAATGTATGAAAAGAGATGGTATATATATTTGGTATGAGAAAAAAGGAACCTAGGGATAAAATATCCAACAATATCCAACAATATGTTCTATTCCTAACACAGGGTAATCTGGTACATGACAATGGGACTTGTTGCACACCTAATTTGACACTCCCTAGAGATATTCCTTGAAAGGTGACAACCTCTTCACAAACCATTATAAAGTATTTGAATAGATGATGACTATTAATAAACTAGTATGAACTTATGGTGTCATATATTAAATAAGTTATAATAATTTATAGATTCCCTAAGTATTTATTTTCATGACTTTGTGGTTTTATACTATGACATGTAATGCTCACACAATGCTTCTGGTTTAAGTAAATGATTTGAACCGAAATGAACTTGATTAATGTTGAATGTGATGTATGATTTGAAAATAAGAAGTGTGGTGGGATGATAACTAGAGAGAAAGATTTTTTTATCATCCCTAATCAGTGTTTATAGAACACGATTAACAACTTGTACCTCTCACAACTCTCAAACTCACCAAGGTAGTGAAAGAAGATGTTTGCTGAGAGTACGGGTAATAGAGACCTTGGAGGAAAGAAGATCCAGTTTCCATTGTATCTATAATGTGGAAAGAATCACCTTAGTGAATGTATTATAGGAACAAGAAGATGTTTTTATTTGTGGAAAAGTAGGACACAAAGGAAGTGGCTATAAGTTGAAAATGAAGAGTTCTGTTAATGAAATGAATGAGAATATTGGTATCCTTAAGTCATTATCAAAGGTTAAGTGTTTTAAGTGTGGAATAAATGGTCATTATGAAACTCAATGTACGAAGAGGAAGGATCCTAAATATAATCCACAAGGTCGTGTAAGTAATTGTTATATTTCTAATGATGATGATACTATAGATGAAATTTTAAAGGAAAGACATATTAAGTAATAGGATAAGGTGTCCTTCTTATAACTTATGGATGATATGGAAAAATTAAGGGCTATAGATGAGATAATTATAACACAGACATGAAACATAGTAATATGAATAGTAATATCTTCTTTTCAAATATTATATATAATTGTTTTATATAAATAAAATATATTGATAATGAAAAATATATGATTTTTTCAAAGTCTTTATATGATTAAAAATACTATAATCTCATATGATCCTCTTTTCAAGTCCTTATATGAAAAAAATAAAACTAATTATACAATAATTTAGAAATTAAATTTGATAAAATAAGATCATTTTGGAATTTATAACATCAAAATTAGACTAGGTGAATTTATGGGATTTTTCTGATAAACTTGAATTTTGAATAAATAGTGAAAAATATTGACTTTTAATTCAAAACATATTGTTCAACTTTTTTATTTATATGGATAAATTATATTTTAATTTGATTAAAAAGTTAAATTAGATAATATTTTTCTTAGATTAAACCAATTTGGTTCATTTGAATCAATTTCACTTTGAAATTGAATATGAAAACATATCAGTCTTTTGAACATTGTTATTTTAAAAACCCGCATTCTCAACCCAACTACTGGATTAAATATAAGTTAATTTATTCCACTTATATAATTAGAATTTAGAAAAATTGATTCCATATTTTTAATAAAAATAATTTCTAATTTCTAATAAGGTAATCTTAATTTTTTGACCAAAAATATTAGTGAAATCAATTCAAATTAATTAGAATGATTGAGGTAAGATTAAGCGTAATATGGGAGTAAAAATTAATCTTAAGGGCCCACACAAACTAGAAACTTGTCCTAGATCCATTTTATAGTCATATATTGATCATATACTACCTTGTATATAATTTATACCATTATTAGATCCACTTTTCTGTTGAGCAATGTATTGTTTTCAAACAATTCAAAATAATGTTTTTTAAAGGGGGAGATTATTTTAAATAATACTCTATCTCTTTATGATGATTTTGATGCTCACAAATACCCTTAATTATTTACTAATTATTTCGTTGAGTATTTTGCAAGAATTTATTTTATTTATTTATTTCATATAACGAGATTTCATACTTCATTTATTCCGAGACCAATTTTAGCGCGTTCTGGAATCATTGTAGCGCGAGATCAATTTTAGCGCGTTCTGGAATCACTGTAGCGCGAGATCAGTTTTAGCGCGTACTGGAATCACTGTTCATACCCTACGTTGATGAACGTAACGTATGGATGAAAAGTTTACTTTTTATGTTATTTTGAAACGTATGGTTAATGAACCTTACGTTGTTGAAAAGTATGGAAGAAGAACATTACGTTTGGAAGGAACCTTACGTTTTTGTTGTTGGACAAGTATGGAAGAGAAACCGTACGTTAGTTTTCAGTGTTGAGTTTGTTTCTCAAAAGTATGGATCATCAACCTTACTTTTATAATCAACCGTACGTTCTTTGGAGAGTTGAAGCAAGACAAAGTATGGATGATCAACCCTACGTTTGAATGCTGAAGAGAAAGTATGTACGTTCTGAACCTTGCGTTTGTGAACCTTACGTTTGTGAACCCTACGTTTGGAGCCACGTCATCAACCCTACGTTTGGCATCGGGATATTTTTGACAGACGATATTTCCTTTTGCATTAGTCAAACAGGCGGATTATTAAGCGGATTTCGAGACGATTCTTAAGTACGACTTTGACTGAATTAAAGACGATTTTCAACGGATTAATGATTGATTTAAACAGATCTTTTTATGCCGATTCTTCAGGGGAGTTACAACGGCTCTGTTATTTTTTTTAATATCGCGAATCTAAAGGAGATTTTCATGGATCTATTTATGCGGAAGATTTTCTCAGATTTGAATATATATGTTCTATCTTGGAAACTTCGGATATATATATATACACAAGAATGTGTATGAAATATATAGATTGATCTTTTAACGAGAAAGAAACAGAGACTGTGTGAAGGCGTTCTTTTCTGGTGATCGAGAAGAAGTGTAAAACCTTTTTTACCGAAGGAAGATCTTGATAGCAGATTCACGTGTTCTACATCGACTATCTGTTGTGAATCTACTGCTGCTGAAGTTGTGAAGTTTCTTGTAATATCTTTTGCAACTGGATCGACTCAGAACTGTTTTGATTACAGATCTTTATTTTCTGAAGACGACGATCTATCTACTGTCAATTGCATTCTGTTGCAATTGTGAAGAACAACTGGAGAAGTGTTTTCTTTATCGAAACCCTTTTTATTTTTGAGTGATCAGCTTCTCGTTCTAAGCTGTGTGGGTTCGTGTTTGAACCAGGAAGGCTGTGTTTGCCTGAAACTTGTAAAGGTGTCAACTGCCTGTACTCAGTTGTGAACAGGTCTGTGGAAACGAGGACCAGATAGTGAAAATCGCCAAGCTCGTGGATTTGAGCGTTGGTGGAGTGGACTAGGGGCCTTCTGTTCCCCGAACCACTATACATCAGTGTGTTCATGCTTTTACTTTTTCTGCTGCATATTTAATCGTGCTAAAGCATAGTGGACAGAATTTGTCTAAATTGAAAAGATTGTAATAATTTTGAAAAGACACAATTCACCCCCCCTCTTGTGTGTAATCCGTAGATTCAGATCCAACAATTGGTATCAGAGGAGGAGCTTCTTATTTTTAAAGTCTTATAAAGCTAGAAGTATTTAAAGATTATACATAGTGTATCATGGCTGATACGAGAGAGGGAATGTCAATGGTCAGAGCACCTTACATTAATGGAGATAATTATGGCTGCTGGAAATCACGTATGATTATTTATCTGAAAAATCTTGGTTACAAAGTCTATTCAAAGATTCTGACTCCCTATGAAATTCCTGAAAATCTCGATACATGGAGTGCTGCTACAGAGGCTGAGTATGACATGAATTCAAAAGCTATGAATGCAATCATCTGTGGTCTAGGACCGGATGAATTTAACAAAGTATCTCAATGCCCGACGGCATATGAAATGTGGCAAACAATAGCTGTTTCTTATGAAGGAACAGATAATGTAAGACAGATGAGATATGCAACTGCTAAATTAAAATTCGATACTTTCAGAATGATTGAAGGAGAGAGCATCACTCAGATGAATGGAAGATTGACAGAAATTGTCAATAATATAACAGCTCTAGGAGAACCAATCAAGCAGGCTGATCAAGCATTAAAGGTACTGAGAGTACTTCCTACTCGATGGAATGGAATCTCTGCATCAATCAGACAATCAACTTCTGTTAAAGGTCTAACTATGAGAGAGCTGATTGGTACATTGATGATGTACGAGGCTGAAATGCAAGATGAGGTAAATGAGCATAAAGTCTACATAAAAAGGCAAAATACTGCTTTGAAAGTGACTTCTCAACAAAAGGATAGAAAGATGAAGAACAGAGAAGTAAGTACTAAATCAGAGAGCTCTGATTCTTCAAATTCGGATGAAGAACTGGCTCAGCTAGCCAGAAAATTCAGAAAGTTCTACAGTAAGAAGAAAGACTTCAAGAAATCCTTCAAGAAGGATAGCAAGGAAGTGAGATGTTATGAATGCAAAAAGATGAGACATATCAGACCGGATTGCCCAAAATTGAAAGATGCAAAGAAGAAGAAATTCTTCAAAATAGATGATTATGAGCAGAAAGACAAGAAAGCTATGAAAGCTACTTGGAGTGTTTCTGAAGACTCAAGTAATTCTTCTGAATCATGCTCAGAGAAGGAGGAAGCCAATTTAAAAGCAAATATGTTTTTCATGGCTGAAACTGATGAGGTACACTCATACTACTCCTCTGACTCAAATAATGAATCAAACTCTGAAACAAGCTTCTCAAATAAAAAACTTGCAGCTTACTGTAATATGCTTGAAGAAAGGTATGACTCATTATTTAAAAAATATAAATCTATAAAGAACTTGCATAAAGCTATTTCAGATGAGAGAAATACTTTGCTAAAACAACATAAGGAATTAATTGACAAATACAACTCTGCTAACTCAAATAAAATTAATTTTGAATCAAAAATAAAAACTCTACAGGATGAAGTAGAATCTTATAAAAAGGCTGCATTAGTTTTTACAAAAGGAGAAAACGCCTTAAATGAGATACTTGGAAAAACTGTAATTAAAAAGGAAAGGTTTGGAATTGGAAGTAAAGGAGAAAAACCTAAGTTATACAAAAATTATTTTGTTCCTAGCACTAAACAGGTTATTTGTAACTTCTGTGGAACAAAAGGTCATATAGCAAAAAACTGTTTTCTAAGACAACCTCAAATATGTGGAATTAAGAAAGCTTATATTTCCAATGATCTATATGATTCAATCAATTTTAAGAAAACAAAGCAAATCTGGATACCCAGATCACTGCTTGCTAACACTCCTGGACCCAACAAAATATGGGTACCAAAGCAATTTGTTTGAATGTCTTTGTAGGTAGCAGGTCACCAAAGAAAGAAAGAAATATGGTATATGGACAGTGGTTTCTCAAGACACATGAGTGGAACTTCAGCTAATTTCTCTTCTCTTACTCGAAAGGAAGGAGGACTTGTCACCTTTGGTGACAATGCCAAAGGAAAGATTATTGGTATTGGAACAGTTGGAGATCCAGAGACAGTCTCAATCAACAAAGTACTTTATGTACAAGGGTTAAAAAACAATCTGATAAGTATCTCTCAACTCTGCGATGATGGATACAATGTTGATTTTACTAACAATAGTTGTACTGTTTCTAAAGATAAACTGTTTAAGTTTAGAGCACCCAGAACTGATAATGTTTATACTTTGGATTTGTATTCCTTGTGTAAACAACAAGTAAACTGCTTAACTGCTAATATAAGTGAATCCTGGATCTGGCATAGAAGACTTGGTCATTTCAATATATATGCTTTACATAAATTATCTAAGAAACATCTAGTTTCTGATTTGCCTAGTCTCAAATTTGAGAATGACAGATTCTGTGATGCATGTCAGCTTGGCAAGCAACACAAATCATCATTCAAATCTGTTAATAAAGTTGCTACAACTAAACCTCTAGAACTTATCCATATGGATTTGTTTGGACCTTCAAGAGTAGCAAGTTTAGCTGGTAAATTATATGTTTATGTATTAGTTGATGATTATTCTAGATTTACTTGGATTTTCTTTTTGAAATTTAAAAGTGAAGCTTTTAGTTTATTTGAAGGTTTTTGTAAATCTATTCAAAATGAAAAAGGTTTTAATATAATCTCATTGAGAAGTGATCATGGTGGAGAATTTGAGAACCAGGAATTTAATTCCTTTTTCTCAAACATGGGTATTAAACACACCTTCTCTGCTCCAAGAACACCTCAACAGAATGGGATTGTAGAAAGAAGAAATAGAACTATTCAAGAAATGGCTAGAACTATGTTAAATGAATATAGCCTACCTATATATTTTTGGGCAGAAGCTGTTAATACAGCTTGTTATATAATGAATAGAATTTTAATAAGACCTATTTTGAAAAAGACACCCTATGAACTATGGAATAACAGAAAACCTAAAGTAAATTACTTTAAAGTTTTTGGATGCAAGGTTTACATCTTGAATACCAAAGATAATCTTGGTAAATTTCATCCAAAATCTGATAAAGGTATTTTCTTAGGATATTCTGCAACCTCCAAATCTTATAGAGTCTATAATAAAAAGTCAAGGATTTTTGAAGAATCAGTTCATGTGAAATTTGATGAATCTGATCCTTTTGAGAAAAGGGTAGAACAAATAGATGAACCTGATTCTAATGAAAACATGAGACTTGAGAATTTAAAGAATGATTTTGAAAATGATATAAAAGAAATTCAGTCCAGTTCAGAAGAACATGACACTGAAGAACCTTTGAATGTAATGCCCAGACAGTCTAGAACCTTAAAGAATCACCCTTTATAATCTGTGATAGGTGACTTAGAGACTGGTATTCAAACTAGAAGAAACCTTGGAAACATAGTTGAATTCTCTGCTTTCCTATCCCAACAAGAACCTAAGACCATAGAAGAAGCCTTAGATGATGAGAGCTGGGTAATAGCAATGCAGGATGAATTGAACCAGTTCAAGAGAAATAAGGTTTGGGAATTAGTTGAAAGACCACATGATTATCCAGTAATAGGAACTAAATGGGTCTTTAGGAATAAACAGGATGATCAAGAGATAATAACTAGAAATAAAGCAAGATTAGTAGCTAAAGGATACAATCAAGAAGAAGGAATAGATTATGATGAGACCTTTGCACCTGTAGCCAGGTTAGAAGCCATTAGAATCCTTTTATCCTATGCATCTTATATGAATTTTAAATTATTTCAGATGGATGTTAAATCTGCCTTTTTAAATGGTTATTTAATGGAGGAAGTTTATGTTGAGCAACCTCCTGGTTTTGAAAATTCTCAAAAACCAGATTCTGTTTTCAAACTTACTAAAACTCTTTATGGCCTTAAACAAGCACCTAGAGCTTGGTATGAAAGACTAAGTTCTTTTCTTTTGAAAAATGATTTTACTGTTGGACTGGCAGATCCAACACTCTTTAAGAAAACTGTGAAAAATAATGTTTTGTTGGTTCAAATTTATGTTGATGATGTAATTTTTGGATCAACCAATAAAATTCTTTGTCATGAATTTTCAGAATTAATGCAAAAAGAATTTGAAATGAGTATGATGGGAGAATTAAATTTCTTTTTGGGTCTTCAAATATTTCAAAAAGATTTTGGAAATGTTTTAAATCAATGAAAATACATTACTGATTTACTTAAGAAATTTGGACTTGAAAACAGCAAGCCATTTACAACTCCTATGTGTACTAATATAAAACTTGATTTGGATGAAACTGGAAAATCAGTGGACAACAAGTTATATAGAGGTATGATTGGTAGTTTGTTATATCTTACTGCTAGTAGACCAGATATAATGTATTCAGTATGTCTTTGTGCTCGATTTCAATCAAATACCAAAGAATCCCATTTAACTGCTGTTAAAAGAATTTTTAGATATTTAAAAGGTACTATTTATCAATCTCTGCTTTATCCAAAAACCTCTAATTTTAATTTAATTTCATATTCAGATGCTGACTTTGGAAGCTCTAGATTATATAGGAAGAGTACTTCAGGAACATGTCACTTTTTAGGGAAGTCTTTAGTATCATGGTCTAGTAAGAAACAACACTCAGTTGCCCTGTCAACAGCCGAGGCAGAATATGTGTCTGCAGGTAGTTGTTGTGCACAGGTGTTGTGGATGAAAAACACTCTTATGGACTTTGGATTAAATTTCAATAATACACCTATTTTATGTGATAATACTAGTGCAATTAATATTTCAAAAAATCCTATTAGTTATTCTAGAACTAAGCACATTGATATAAGACATCACTTTTTAAGAGATCATGTGTTTAAAAAGGATATATTTTTAGAATTTGTAAATATAGAAAATCAATTAGAAGATATTTTTACTAAACCACTTCCCACGGAAAGGTTTGAATTTATTAAGGGGGAGTTAGGTTTATTTAATTTTAAATAGTTTTTTTTAAATCTTATTCTGTTTTCGAATTCTGCTTAATTTCTATTTCCCGCTATAACTAATTTTATTTTGTTTTAAATAAAAGTAATGATTAGTGATTACACGGGAATCAAGGCTGTCAGAACCGTTTCACCTTCTAAACTGCTTCACCTTTTTCAGAAACCCTTTCGAAAACCTAAAACCGCACATCTGCTCCAAAACCCTTTTCTGAATCTTCAAACCCTAAACTTACGAACCTTCAGAAATCGTTGTTGGAATGGCAAAGACTAAGCGTCCAGATGAAGCCGAGAGCAGTGCTGCAAAGAAACCTAAGGTAGTTGGTCGGAAAATACTGCAAGGTAAAGTCATAGATTTAGAGTGGCTGTTTGAAACTAATTTACTGTTGAAGCAAGCATTGTCATTTCAAAGCCTTGAGCAAGCTTTTAATAGTGAAAATTCTGAGTTTCTATATGAGGCAGAAATGAGACATTTTTTTAGAACTGTTCAGTTTAGCCTTGGAGATACAGAGGATAGTTTATTGGCTCAAATAGAGGATAATGACTTTTCAATATCATCTGTAGAGATAAGTCAAATTCTTAACTGCCCTCATGAAGGAGTTTTTCATTTCGATTTACGGAATATTGGAGATTCTATACATAAGTATGAAGATATTATGTCTTTTCTGTTTGGAACCAGAGTGATAAAGAAGATGTTTATTAAGGATTTGGAGCCCGATCAGAAAATTTTGGTAAAATTTGTTCAGACTGGTTTAGCACCAAGAATGGTTGAGATGGAGAAAATCCTATACCCTGACATGTACACAATGTATCTTCTGATGTGTGATATTATGTTTAATTTTCCTCGGTTTATGATAATATATCTGAGTTACTGCTGTCAGAGTGAAGCAAGAATGACCTTTTTCCCTTACGGAAGGTTCATTTCTTTGTTTTTGTTTAAAAGAGGAATGATCAGATTGGTAGATGCTGGGGTGAAATGTCACCACAGTAATGTTTTTAATGCTGGAACTTTGAGGAAAGTAGGATACTTCTGGAGCACAATTAAAGGAAAACTCTTACCTGTTGGAGCTGAGGAAAACTAGGAGAGTGCTTAGGCTCAACCGGCTAAGTCCAAGGAGGGACAAGCAGAATCAAGAGTTAGTACAGTGGCAAGGAGAATTCGTTTTGAGATGGAGGAAGTTGAGGAAGAGAGAAGTCAAGAAGGACTTCAATCTAGAAGGAAGAGGTCATTTGATGAAGAAATTATCTCTCCTGCCTTGAAATCCTTTGAACCGTTAATTTTATATTCATTTGTGAGAGAAGCTGTTGTGGAGCAGACTGCACCGATAGAGGAACCAGCAGCTCAAACAGAAACTCAAAAAGAACCTCAATCTGCTGCTGTGGCTGTTGAATAAGTAATTCAACAAGAACAACTTATGGAGGCAGTGCCTGGTGAAGAAGTGGCCCGACCTCAAGATTTACATGAAAATATTGTTCTTGACCAATCAGTAGAAGTCAGAGAGACTACTGTTCGTGATGAACATAATTCTGAAGCTAATACAGAGGTACTTCAGGAAGATTTTTCAGTGGAAGAGTTTCAGGATTCAAAAGATAGTTCAGTGGATCAACCTTGTCAGGACAAGGACAAAGAACAGTCAGATGCAGATTCCTTACCACTTGCCCTGCTTCATCAACCTAATTCTGGACATGAGAATCGAGCACAGGGTGCCCCTGATTCGAGAAAAGAAGAAGTTGTTGAGTTGTACAAGCGTATCTCTCAGTTAGAATCTGAGAATGTTAGTCTCAGAAATTCTCTGAACTTAGAGCAGTTGAAGTTTCAGAAGCTGAAAGAATGTACTGTTTCAATACAGGAAGTAGATTTGTTTAAGACTGATATGCTGCATGCTGTTGATCAGTTAAAATCATAGATGGTAAAGAAAGATGATTTGTCTGAGTTGAAGATTTACATGGAGAATAAATTTGAGTCTGTTGCAAACAGTGTTGTGAGTGGATCAGGCTCTTCACCTGATTTGATTCGGAGATTTCAAGCAATTACTGCAGCAATGAGTAATATGAGTGACAGATTACACGATCTTCAGTGTAATAGTGCCCCTTTGTCAGTTTTTCTAGATAATCATAGATTTTTAGTGGATCAGTTGACATCTGGAGAGCAACCGATTAGGATTCTTTTGAATCAGTTATCAGAAAAACTGGCTCTTTTTGTTGAAAAAGAAGAAGGAATGCATGAGTTTTTCAGAGTTAATTTGATTGAAGATATTCATATGACTCAAGAGAACAGAGATCTTATCATCAAGTTAGGAGATGGGATGATGAAGAGGCTCAGAGAACAGTTTACAGAGATAAAGACCGCGATTCAAAGGAGATAGACACCTTTTTCCCTGTCTTATCTATGAACCTTGATTCCTCTGTATATCACAATCGTTTATATATAACAGTTTGTGAATGAAAATTCTTTTTTTTTTTTTTTGTTTTTATTGTTTATTGATTTATGATTGAGTTAGCCAGTATAACAAATTCACTTATTCATACACAGTTAATTATAGCATTTACTTATAGTTCAGTGCAATATTGAATGTGTTCAAATCCGTAATTTTTCATTCTTTTTGATATCACAAAAAGGGGGAGAACTTGGATAAACACAAAATTTAAATTCATTTGTTTCCTATGAAGAAATTTGGATATATGGGAGAATTTGGATATATACGACATTTATCTTTTATCTATTTTTAGCTGAAAATTTATTTTTATGGGGGAGAAATTTTATTATAGTTAAATATTGTTTTAATCCTTTCAAAATTCTAAAATTTTATAAAACTAATTTTTCAATAAAGATTGCAATTAAATTAGTTCTATTATTTTATGGGTTTTGTGATCATCAAAAAGGGGGAGATTGTTGAGCAATGTATTGTTTTCAAACAATTCAAAATAATGTTTTTTAAAGGGGGAGATTATTTTAAATAATACTCTGTCTCTTTATGATGATTTTGAAGCTCACAAATACCCTTAATTATTTACTAATTATTTCGTTGAGTATTTTGCAGGAATTTATTTTATTTATTTATTTCATATAACGAGATTTCATACTTCATTTATTCCGAGATCAATTTTAGCGCGTTCTGGAATCATTGTAGCGCGAGATCAATTTTAGCGCGTTCTGGAATCACTGTAGCGCGAGATCAGGTTTAGCGCGTACTGGAATCACTGTTCATACCCTACGTTGATGAACGTAACGTATGGATGAAAAGTTTACTTTTTATGTTATTTTGAAACGTATGGTTAATGAAACTTACGTTGTTGAAAAGTATGGAAGAAGAACATTACGTTTGGAAGGAACCTTACGTTTTTGTTGTTGGACAAGTATGGAAGAGAAACCGTACGTTAGTTTTCAGTGTTGAGTTTGTTTCTCAAAAGTATGGATCTGCAACCTTACTTTTATAATCAACCGTACGTTCTTTGGAGAGTTGAAGCAAGACAAAGTATGGATGATCAACCCTACGTTTGAATGCTGAAGAGAAAGTATGTACGTTCTGAACCTTACGTTCTGAACCTTACGTTTGTGAACCTTACGTTTGTGAACCCTACGTTTGGAGCCACGTCATCAACCCTACGTTTGGCGTCGGGATATTTTTGACAGACGATATTTCCTTTTGCACTAGTCAAACAGGCGGATTATTAAGCGGATTTCGAGCCGATTCTTAAGTACGACTTTGACTGAATTAAAGAAGATTTTCAACGGATTAATGATTGATTTAAACGGAGCTTTTTATGCCGATTCTTCAGGGGAGTTACAACGGCTCTGTTATTTTTTTTTAATATCGCGAATCTAAAGGAGATTTTCATGGATCTATTTATGCAGAAGATTTTTTCAGATTTGAATATATATGTTCTATCTTGGAAACTTCGGATATATATATACACAGGAAAGTGTATGAAATATATAGATTGATCTTTTAACGAGCAAGAAACAGAGACTGTGTGAAGGCGTTCTTTTCTGGTGATCGAGAAGAAGTGTAAAACCTTTTTTACCGAAGGAAGATCTTGATAGCAGATTCACGTGTTCTACATCGACTATCTGTTGTGAATCTACTGCTGCTGAAGCTGTGAAGTTTCTTGTAATATATTTTGCAACTGGATCGACTCAGAACTGTTTTGATTACAGATCTTTATTTTCTGAAGACGACGATCTAACTACTGTCAATTGCATTCTGTTGCAATTGTGAAGAACAACTGGAGAAGTGTTTTCTTTATCGAAACCCTTTTTATTTTTGAGTGATCAGATTCTCGTTCTAAGCTGTGTGGGTTCGTGTTTGAACCAGGAAGGCTGTGTTTGCCTGAAACTTGTAAAGGTGTCAACTGCCTGTACTCAGTTGTGAACAGGTCTGTGGAAACGAGGACCAGATAGTGAAAATCGCCAAGCTCGTGGATTTGAGCGTTGGTGGAGTGGACTAGGGGCCTTCTGTTCCCCGAACCACTATACATCCGTGTGTTCATGCTTTTACTTTTTCTGCTGCATATTTAATCGTGCTAAAGAAAAGTGGACAGAATTTGTCTAAATTGAAAAGATTGTAATAATTTTGAAAAGACACAATTCACCCCCCCTCTTGTGTGTAATCCGTAGATTCAGATCCAACATTTTCATCGAAAATATGTGGGTGTAATTCCTTTTCCCAAAAATCACAAGAGTGGCACTCCTCATCCACTATAAAAAGGCCTCCTCTCCTTCCACTTCCTCACACCTCTCAAAAAACCATGGATCAAATTAGATCTAATCAAATAGATCATAAAAATATATATGAAAATCCTAGAATCCAACCTTTGGTAAAAAAAAGAAATCAAAGGATTCCCTTTGATGCAAACTAAAAGGAGTAACCCAAATAAGAGGTAAACTTCGTCCTATAGTTCATTTATTTTATTTCAATTTTCCACCCCCACAAAAAATATTATTAAAATACTGTTTAAAAACACAAATATTATCTAAATAATAAGAATTTTTTATTCTAAGGGTTCTATCTACAATTACACAAACTTCCATCTAATAGGTAACGAACATATTATTTATGTGTAAGGTGAACTACCACCTCATAAAACGTTGATTGTTCATTTTTCTTTTACCACCTCTCTTAGTGGAAATTATGATGGAAAATATTTTTATATATGTTATATATTATAATTATTATGTATTTAATATTCTTATATTATATTACAAAAAATATATTTATACTTTTTATTTTGTGTAAATATGATAATTTCATTTGAAGAAGTGTGGACTGGCGCCACCTCAAAGCAGTGCGATTTTTTCCCACACTACAAAGAATATATTAATTATGGGATTATTAAAATTATATGATACATATTTTATAATAATAATACTGTAATAATAAAATTTATAAATATATATAAAAATATGCCATTTACTTAAATTATTTCAATACTATTATTACACGGAAAGAACGTTCATGCGTATGTACGAACTATCGTCTCCAGGAATGGTGTATTCCATTTCATACATATATATTTTTTAGATTATTATAACACATATATAATGAATATAAAATATATTTATATCATGTTTTACATTCTTGAAATCATGTTATATGTATAAGGACCGAAGTTATAACAAATTAAGACATATGTGAAGAACAAAGCGGATATTATCCGAAAGAAACCTTAACATAGAATTATTAACAAGTGGGTAATATGAAGTAATAATAAAACCATATAAGTTATTATATATAATAATATGTTTCTGTAATATATTTATTATAAACTTATATTTATTATATAGGAAGTTCATCTTAGTATGACGAGAGTCAATACACAAGGTACGGGAATTTCATCTCACTTTTTGTTTCCATGAATTACATGCTTTATTAACGACCCATTCCTTTTGTGTGGTGTGTATACTAAAAATAGATATATAATATGATTATTATATAGAAAATTATGTGTATTTACATATCCATTATATGATCCTTATTTTAGGGGGTTTATGTTTCAAAAGTTACCAATTTGGTAAATTGATTTTGTCTCAATTTTCCTTCGTTGAGTAACATGACATGTTAAACACCTTTATTTTTACACGTCGTGTATATACCTCATTTTAAATTTTATATTATGAATATAATTATTTTCATGATATTTTAAGAATCATTTAACTTTATTTTTATTATGTGATGAGTATAGTTCAATGTTACCAAGTGGTAAGAGTTTATTGAAACAATCTCATCACTTTTCGATATTGTTTCTGTCTATACTTCCTTTGATGAAATATTATAATAAATATATCATGAAAATTTATGAATTTTATTCTCCTATATTAATTAATAATATATTCATGTATTGTTACCATTTTCTACTATTTGGTACATAATATAGTTAATAAAGTGTTTTAAAGAAATCTCAACTTTACCCTCTTTTCAGTCGGAAATCTGTGTTCCTTTAAAACCATGTTTTCTAAAAATGGTTTCAGGAAATATTAACCTATTATTATATAATCTCTAATAGAATTTTTTTCCCTGATTTTATTTTAAATTTTTTTTCAAAGGTATCTGCTTGTCTCTTTCCAAACTATGAATTTTTATCCCTTTACAATGAAAATAGATTGTTCTTCTTACCTCGCACAACATATAAGGATTTACCAGCTGTTATTTTTTTGAATCTTCCACTTCATGGTTAAAAGGGTATTTTTTAAATAATTTTCAATGAAATAGTTTTCAAAAAGTTTTTAGGATTTCATTATATGTTTTCAAAGTATTTTTAAATCAAAGTCTTTTTCATATTGTTTTTAAGATTCCTTTAAAAATTTTCAATGAAAATTGTTTTCAAAATGTTTTCAAGTGTCTTTTATAAATTTTGAAGGATAATAGATTTCACAATTATATCAATCCTTATTTATATTTTTGAGAATTATTTTCAAATAAATGGTTTTAAAAACATTTTCAAGATCGTTTTATAAGTTTTCATGGAAAAGTGATTACAAAATGCTTTCAATCTTCTTTTATAAATTTTACATGAAAATTTCATACAAAATATTTTAAAGATTATTTTATAAGTTTTCTAAGAAAATTGTTTTCAAAATTTTTTCGACATTCTTTTATAATTTTTCAATAAAAATGTTTTTGAAATTTATTTCAATCCTTATTTATAATTTTACAAATTATTTTGAAGGAAATGAATTTCAAAAAAATTTCAAGCTCCTTTTATAAGATTTCAAGGAAAATGGTTCTCAAAATGTTTCTAAGCTATCTTTATATGTTTTAAAAGAAAAAGGCTTCAGAATTTTTTTCAAATATTTATTTGTAATATTTCTTTTTTATTTTCATGAAAATGGTTTTCAAAAATGTTATTATGTTTTAAAGATATTTTTTTCAAATAATAATGGATATTTTCCTGAAGAAACGTTTTCAAATAATCCTTCCAAGTTATTTTCCATATAATATGACATGTGTTGATGTTGATCATGAATTTATAGAAAATGATCCAAATGTTTCATTCATATTAATTCTTTAATTTTTTATGTTTTGATAGAATGACACTTATGAGACTCATTTCTCTTCTATGGGTTATCTATTTTTGAAACTGGATTCCTTCCACTAGTTATGCTTTGATGATTATGAAACTTATCTTCTTTCCACAGGTTGAGATATGATTACTTGTTTAGGATAAAAATTTAATTTCATGGGTTATGATATGATTGTTTATGATTTTTTGGAACAATAATGTTTGAATTCATTATAATATGTGTGGGACATATATCTCCCACCAATGCATTAGGAAAAGATTTATAACTAATGATATAGACATAGATGGAATGGGAAAATAACTCAGTTTAGTATTACATGTCTAGAATATTAAACAAACTCAGTTTAGTATTAAGGGCTGGAACAAGGAGTGATCTCAGTTCAGTAATACTGGGCTAGAACAAGGTGTGAACCCTGTTCAATAAAGGATATTTTCCACTAGGATGGACTTGGAAGCGATTCATTGACTACTATAGAAATAATTATATTTTCTTCTGTGTCTAGGATAATTCTATTTTTTATTCATATGTTATGATTTCATGGATTATGTTCTTTATTTCCTTATGATTCATGTCTTATGAACTTCCATGATTAATTACGTGATTTATGCTGATGATATTATGATATACCAGGTATGATCTTTCAATGTTATGATAATATTCACATACAGTTATTCTCATGCTTATGATTACATGTCTCCCTTGTTAACCCCTAGTAAGCGTATGTTTTCACCCTTTTTTATATTTCTCTCCTCAAATTATGAAGATATGTTTTAAGTATCGTGTTACTAAGAAGGGTTCTATTCATGAAAAACATAGTCAAAAATAATATTACTCAGCTATATACTGGTATTTATGTTTCCATGTTTCCAAAGGAGCTAGAGTCTTCGAAAATATGTTTGTATAATGTTTTATATATTCAAAAAAAGTTATTTTTCGTAAATTTATGAAAATCTAGGGTCGCTATAATGTAGTCCCTCAAAGGAGAACTTTTTATGGTGATGAATTTCTTAGTCCCGCACGGGAGCCCCTAACTAGGTAGAATCCCCTTCTATAATCACTGTTTTGGGTGAAACACTCTACTTATCCCTCACTACGGGGAATTACCTCTCCCATTCCTCACTATGTAGAATCACATCATCAATCCCTCACTAGGGTGAGACAACTTGACCAACCCTCATAGGTGTTACACAACTCACCCAACCATCATAATGGAGAAACTCCTTGCCCAACCCTTACTAAGGAGAAGTTCCTCTCCCAATCTTCATTTGGGAGAATCTTTTCACCTATCCTTCACTTGGGAAAGATCCTTTCATATCCCTCATTAGTTAGAATCTCCTCATTAGGGAAGAGATACTCTCTTATCCCTCACTAGGGAGAATATCCTCACCTAAATGTCCTTAGGATGAATATTTTTTCATAGTCCCTACAAGGGATAACCCTCCTCTTATCCCACTACTTAGGTGAACCATCCAAATACGATCCCATTCTAGGGTACCATTTATACCCTATTTCTAATGAAAGAGCATCCCTTATCCCAACTTTCCCATCTCGGTATCCAATTATTAAAGAAATCTTATTAAACCATTAGATCCACATGACAAAATATTTCATAGAAACATCCATCCATCATTTAGTTACTTGATAAAATTAATGTTTTGAAAAATAATCCATAACTAATAAGTTCTTTGGTATCCCATGCAGAATTCAAAATCTCTTTTTTATGAGGATGTATCCCCAATGAGTCCAATTTTACTTCTATCTGATCATCACTTGGTAGGAGAGAGACACATCCGAGATGTAATGAACTGAGATTTTGGATGATTTAAAATACATATTGTGTTCTATAACCTATGTCACACTCTATACCGAAAAAAACAACATATAAATAATTAATTATTAATATATCTATAATAAACACTAATTTGGTCAACAACATAAATCTATTACCTTTAGAAGGTAAATAATTAATAAGAGTTAATAATAAAAGGAGAATTTTAAATGAATATTATTTTTGTTATATTATATAATCTATTTTAAAAAGATATGTTGAAAAATTTTATAAGCTAAATTTCATAAAGTAAAATTTATTTTTTAATTAAACACCACAAAATATGATTATGATGTATTTTTGGTATTTTATAAAATAATCCTTTTTAGGTGAATATTAAAAAATAAGGTTTTGAAAAATATGGAATGTTATAACATTATCAGTATATTGACAGGACAAAAATTGTATAAAATTTTTTAATTGATCAAATATATATTTTATAGGTATAATTATGAAATAAATATTATTTTTTTAATCCTAAAAATTCTATTATTAATATTTTTTAACTTTGAAATTTTATTATTAAAATTTAAAAAACATATTTTGTTAGTTTATTTATATAAATATTTTGATGATGAAATTAGATTTTGGATTTATTTCAAAGGAACATAAATTTTATTTTTTTGTATAATAAATCAATTACTCTCATGAAAATTATTAACCCAAAAAAATTATCTTATACATAAGTTTAGTGTTTAAAAACACGATTTTATTTTTAAAAACTTATGAGTGTTTAATTTAAAATCATATTTTTTCATATTTGTAAAATTAATTATGTTAAATGGAGTCCAAATTTGGAATTGTAATGTATAATATTTTTAATAAGGTCCTAATTTTATTTTCAGTAACACAAAAATTGACATGATTAATATTTAATTAAGACAAATAAGTGTTTAAATGACAAATCCAAGATAGCTCGAATTTTACTAAATTTACATAATGTTTAGAAATTATATAAATATTTTTTAGTTTGATAAATTTTACCTAAATTTATTAGTAACATTTATTCACATAGCACACTTAACATTCATGACATTGTATTCTTGTCTCTTACATAGCATTCTTTTCCATGGGAAAGTCCCTTCCCTTTACTTATAAAAGGGACCACTTACACACCATATTTACACATCCATACATTTTAATAACTTTATGATAATGTTATTTTTTTCATAATATAAATCTTCATATGAACCATTGGATTTTGTCTCCCTTAATTAGCATAATCTCTTGATTTCTAATGATAATTCCAAGGAAAATCAAATTTTCTGACTTGAAAAATACTCTCATCTTGGTCTTTACTTTTTATTTTTATTCATACTAATGTTACCTAACTTTTTTAATAAAATTAATTCAATATCATATATAAAATTAAATTCATTATATTAATGTAACATCAACTATTCATTCATTCTATTACATCTTATAAGAAAAAGAAATGCATCGATCATGGGTATCAAAGGACTACCACCTCGAGAACATGATGTGGTTCATTTTTTCAATACTGACCCATATAGTTAATAAAAATAATGGGGTTTAACACTAATTATTTTGTTTTTATCACTAATAAAATTCCCAAATGAACAAAGATTACATTTAGCTTCATTTTATCCATTTCTTTTGGAATGAGATCTATAATCATGCATATATGCGGACTACCACCTCCATGAATGGCGTGTCTCATTTCTCTTAAAAAACTAACATGGATGGACCTAAAATGGTAATTAATGAACTAATTATATTTTTATATAATAATTATTATTATTTAGTGATAAATATTTATATACCATGACCCCGTCCATCTATAGGGAAATGAGTTCATTAATCGTGCGTACGTGTAGACTACCGCCTCTATGAATGAAAAAGTAATTTTTTCAAAACCATCCATAATTAATGGCTATAAGAATGAATTATATGGATTAAATGTTATATTTTACGTGTTTGGTCAAATATAAAGTTTATATTAACACTCTGTAAAAGTCTTTTCTTACTTATTTGATCAACTTTAGGAGTGGTAACAAAATAAACAGGGGATGAAATTGTAAAATTATAAATAATAATGGGATAAATATTATAGAACTATAGGAAATATATTAATAATTAACTTAGTATAAATGATCAAGTATTAGCATCAACATTTCAAATAAGTTTCAAGACAATTAAATGTTTGAACACCTGATGTTAATAATTAGCAATAATGAAATGATAGATTCATAGTAAATAATAATAATATAAGTATATTAATATGATATAGAGGTGGATAAGGTTATTAAATGGATTATTAATATAGTTATCATTGTTTTATATTATGTTGTATTATGATCTACTATGTAGTGAAATATAGTAAGGGATTTTTTGTCTCAATCTCCCTTCATCGAGACATGTTTTATTTTATGCTCCAATTTACTTCTATCTGCTATATATGCTTCCCAATTACATGTTTATCCTAACATATCTTTGATTCATTATATTGGAGGGTAATTTTCAATATATTTATCATTAATGGTTTTTTTTAAATATTACCTAAAGACATAATTTTTTTCTTAAAAGGCGTCCTTTTTCTGTGAGCGATGAAATATCCTCATAATTTTTGATCTTATATGTATCCATTTCCTTATATTATATTTTCATATGTAATATTTTATTTTTCTATTTGGATATTATTAAGTCATAAATATCAACACATTTTATGAAACTCTTCCGCAAATGAAGACATGATGTTGATAAGAATAACTCTTATACTTTCTAAAGGATATTTTTATTCCATGTCAATGTTTTACCAATAAAAATATTGATATATATTCCGAAGTTTTTTCACGTAATGTGTACTTAAACATTTATTTAAAATATTATAAAATTAATTTTTTATTTTCCTTTTTTGTGATATTTTCTTTATAAAAACATTCATAACGGATTTTTAACGTTTTCCACATTGATAGTTGTCAAAAAAATTATTCTTTTCAAGTAATGTTATAAATGTTTTAAAAAGTAACCCTCTTATATTTTTATTATTTTGTTAAACTAAAATTAATTTATTAATTTTTTTTAGAATTAATTATTTTTAAAGTTTTCCATATGGGAATTTTTCAATAGAAGTAATCTATCTTGCACATTTTCATTTGAATGTAACTTTATTCAACCATTCATATTTTCCAAGAGACAACCCCTCTAAAATTTCAAATTTCTAGAAATAAAATATTATTTAAATGTTTAATAAAATAATAATTTTAAAATTTGTTCAAAGGAAAAGTGTAATTATTATATTCAAATAAAAGTTTCTAATGCTTATAATAGTTTTCTTCATCTATGTGGTATGCTTGATCAATGGAATTATTCAAATGATATAATCCATCTTATTTATATGGATGACTTATTTTACTATATTTTATGTATATGGTATAATCCATCATTAATTTATTCTATCCTAATCATCCAATTTTATATGTATAATTTACCTACAATTTATTTCCTCTATGAATACCCTATGTTCCATTACATGATTGAAGGGTGTTCACCCAGATGCCCAATAAGATTACTGATGGGGGAAACTACTTTATAAATAATATATACATTTATTATATGTTGTAAAAACCATATGCATAATCATATTTGTTTAGTGGTATTTACCTAGAAGGATTCTTAGTTATTAGATAACTATTTATTTTCTATCGGTTTATCATGTCATTTTTATTGATGAAATCATGAATTCTTCCCTAGAGAAACAACTGAAATGAATATAAAACCCATTTTATTTCATTATGTTTCTATGATAGTTTTCCAGAATCCATTTGAGACACATATATATGATTTTAATTCTATAAAATGTGATCATAGAATTACATATCCTTCCAATGTATTGGGTAATGTTTTATTCTCATGAGATAACATGGTGCATGGGCAGTGAGCCAAGAAAACTATGATGGATACATAGTTATCCAAACCATCTATGTTATTTGAATAAGGATGGTAACCTTTATTTATGCTTATTATTTTATTGTTATGTTGGATAAACATTCCTATCATGATACACTCTTATATTATGATCATTTTTAATCATTGTACATATGATATCATCTATTTATTCCATGCCTCCATGTTTATGGTCATCCTCATTATGATACCATGTTAAACCTCACATATCTGTTTTTATGAATTATTATTTTGTTTACCCATATTTATATCATTTGATCTCACCCATTTTTTATGTTTCCATTTAACCAGGTTATAAAACAAAATATTTTTTTTATAAGCTAAGAAGACTATCCTATCTAAATAACATAATGTTAATATTAGAGAATCAATATGAATTTAATAGCTTGTTTTTTAGTGAAATAATGTTAATATAATAGATAAATTGGGATATATTAGTTTATAATTTGACCTAATTATATAAAACTATAAAATAAGAGATCTTTGGATTGTAAATATGAGATATTTATTGTATTTTTTGTGTGTGTATCAAATCTATTATTGTGTGTTATTTGAATTCAGTACCAAATCTGGGATTATATTTTTGGGGGTGCTATATTTGGTATTAGCGTAGTGTTAAGATAAATTTATGGGTTAGGATGTTATTAGATATGGATGATTTAATATTTATCAATTAAATCAAGGGTTTTGAAGTTATGTGTAATATTAGTTTCAATGGTATAGATAAACCACTGGGCTCGATGTTTTGAATATCTTATTTTTTTACTATTATGATAAGAAAAATTTAGTGAAAACTCAGAGTATAAGAATAATAATAGGATAAAATCATGAAATTTTGTTATAATAGATATTATATGTATTTACTATAAATTATATCCCTATATGGATATTATAAAGTGGATGTAGTTTTGACACTGATGCATTTAGGGGAAAACCCAAAAAAGAGTTGTATGGGTATATCTCGGTAATGATTTTGGTAAAATTTGAATGAATCCAAACTATACACAATGAAACAAACTCATGGGGGATATTCTTGGGTTTATTAACATTATTTTTACAAACCCTTATGAAGTATTTAAACGTATGATTATATTGAAGTTAACTATATTAGAGAACCTAATATAAAAATGACTGTCAATAATGTACATAAAAGATATAGACTCATATGTTAGGGTATACATATAATTTATGATTTAATTAATCTAAGATCATAGTTTGCCCCTTTTAAATTTACTAATTTATGTATTATTATTGCTAATCGTTCTTCTAATGTAATGGCTATAGAAAGAAGCATCCACGATAAAAATGGATTCAATTTACAATGAGAAATTTCTCCTAACTTTATATGTATTAGGAAAATAAATGAAGTTATAAATATTGTTATCATGAAAAATTAACTATCATGAATTATTATTTACAAAGTAAATATAAATTAGTTACATATCACACTATAGTAGATGAGGATGGAGTCTCATGAAAATTATGGTTGTGAAGATGATGAATGAAAAAAATACAATTTCCTTTATTTAAAAAATGTGGGAAGAAACAAAGTGGATAATTTCTAAAAGTAAATATAAAATGTTTTATATGTGAAAAAAGAAGATATAAAGCATCCATCTACCACGGGAAAATGAAGCATTCAGTTAACTCGATAGAGGAAGAAGATTTTCCTTATAATATTACTTATTATATTAATTTTATCTTTAGTCATGTTTATATTTTTTATCATTCCAAATTAATGTTTTTTTAAAAATTATGTGGGAAAATTTTATTTAGATTGGGTAAAATATAACGACCTATGATTTTGAATCATCTGAAATACATACGATGCTATAATACATATGTCACACGCTATACAAAATTTAAAAAAACCACAACATAGTAAGAAGAAATTATTAATTAATCTTCAACAAGAACTAATACTATAAACCAATAATAGTTATTACATTTAGAAGGTAAATAACTAAAATAAGATAATATTGAAAAGTGTATTTTCAATAAAATAATTTTTTTGTAATATATATATTTTTAAAAGGTTTGTTTACAACTTTTATAATTTAAATTTTAAAATGTAAAATTATATTTTTAATTAACCAAAATAAAATTATTAAAAGCTATATTTTTTTGGGATTTTATTAAAATACTCAATTTATAGGTGAATAGTGAAAAATAATGTTTTCCCAAAATGGTAACTTTTATCACATTATAAGTATATGTGGAAAGAAAAAAATTAAAAATATTCTAGTTGATAAAATATATACTTTATTAGATAACTTATGAAATATGAAATATTATTCTGAACTTATGATTTTTTTTATTTTAGGACTCAAGAAATATTTTATGATAATTTCAAAAACTATTTTTGTTTATTCAATTAAATTAAAACATTTCATGGTGAAATTCGGTTTTTATTGTTTTATTGACCCATACTATTAATAAATTTCATTATGAATCAATTACGATCTAAAAAACAGTAAGAATGAAAATATTATATTATATATAAGTTTAATGTTTAAAATCAATATTTAATTTAAAAACATTTGTTTGTGGATTTAGTTTAAAATATTTCTATTCCATATTTTTGAAATTAATTAGGATAAATTGAGTCCCGATTAATAATAATCTTGTATAAATTTTGTAATAAGGATCTAATTATATTTTTAGTAAAAAAATAATTGAGATGATTTATATTTAATTAAGAGTAATATGTGCTTAAATGACTCCTCTAAGTTGGATAGGTTTTTTTTCAAAATTAACATAAACATTAGACGCTATAAATGAATTTGTTAGGTTATAAAGTATTACCTCCATGTATTAAAAACCATACTTCCCCTAACTCACATAACTTTTATTCCATTCCAATGTTACCCCTTACTCAAAATTCTTTTCCATAGATAAGTATTATCCCTTCACTTATAAGAGGCAACACATACACCCCTTATTTACAAACATATCCATTTAAATTACCTGTTTAAAATATTAAATGTTTTTATTCTATAATCCCCTCCCATTATCTATCTCCTTTGGATACCTTTAATTAGCCTAAGATCTTCATTTCCCTTGATAATTCCAAGGAAAATCAATGTTCTTGACGTGAGTATTAGTTTCTTCGTTGTATTAAATTTTCATTATACTATTCATAATCTTACCTAAATTTTTTAATATAAATAATTATGTATAATATATATAATTAATTTTTATTACATTAATCTATCTTCAATTATTCATTCATTCTTTATCATCTGCTAAGAAAAACAAACACAACGATCGTGCATATGAGCAGACTATCTCCTCCAAGACATGATGGGGTTCATATTTAATAATTTCCTATTATGATTTATATCATGTATGGTTTGATTAATAATTATTTTTTCATGTCTCTTATACAATTTTGAAATGAGCATCTTTTAAATTTACCATCATTCCATCCATTCGTTAAGGAATGATATTGTTAATCATGCGTGTTTACGAATTAACACCTCCATGATTGACATAAATCAATTATATTTAATTAAATATAAATAATTTTATGAAATTATTATTATTATTAAGAGATAAATTCTCAAATACCATCACTTCATCCATCCATTAGGAAATGGTTTTGTCAATTGAGCGTATATACAGACTACCACCTCCGTGAACGATGAAGTTCATTTGTCAACACCACCCATAATTAATGGTAATAAGAATGGAATTTTGAGGAGATATATGTTTTATATTAAATTTAAAATAATATAAAATTTTATATAAATACTATGTAATATAAATTTCTTACTCGTTCAAGCATCATGACATGTTTTTGTTTTATTACGTTTATAGACCACTTTAGAGATTTGAAAGTTTTTATATAGTTAATGATTACGGAAAGTTATATACTAATATTAACATGTAATAATAATTAATAAAATATTTTTTAAAATTTTATAGATTTATAATATTAAGATATAAAAATATTAATTATATATCATCTCTATTCAGGAAATACCCTAAAAAAAATTATCTCCGAAAACATATCCAAGTGTGTTAATTAAAACTCTAATGGAATGAAAGTGGAAAATTATAAATTATAAGTGGATATATATTTTCGAAACATAGTTAATATATGAATAATTATTTTTTCATCAATTATCAAGGATTAATTTTGACATTACAAATGATTTTCCATACTATTAAAAGTGTTAACTCCCGATATTAAAAATAAGTTATAATAAACCACTATATTCATAATAAATAATTAGTTTCAAATCAATTTAACTAACACATATAAGAGTGTTCTTTACCAATTTGGTATACTTGATAAAGGATATTATTCAAATAATACAATTCAAGTTCTTTATCTAGATGACTTTTGTAATTAACTATTACATCTATAATATGGTCCATAACTAATTTTTTATTACTTAATCATCTACCTATATAGGAAATATTTACTTCTAATTATTTTCTTTTGTGAATTAAATATGTTCCATCACTTGATCAAAGGTTCTTTACCAATATTTTAAATATATAGATTGAATTAGTGAATTATTTTATAAACCATATATCCATTTCCAATATGGTTTAAATACCATGTGTAATCATTTTTTTGGGTTATTTACCTATAATGATGCACAATGTCATTTGATACACATATATTTTCCATGGTTTTGTCTTGTCATGTTTATTTATGAAATCCTAAATGCATCCATAGGGGACCAATTGTGAAATATATAAAACACATTTTATTTACTTGGGTTTTTATGATATAATGGTTGAAACAATGTGGAAAACATATGCATGATTTTCATTATTTGATGAGTGGGGTCAAAGTTATATATACCAACAATTAATTTCATAATGTTTCAATATCAAGATATACCATGGTGTGTGTTCAATTATCCTAGACAACTATGGTGTGTTGGGAGTTAGGAAATCCCACTATATTATGTTAATGAGTAAGGAAACCTTGGATTGGGCTTATGATGTCATGTTTATGTTGTCTCCACATCCCTATGATTCCATTCTATTATGTAATGATATTTTTTAATCTATGTATATATGATATCATCACATTATTCCATGCTTCAATTATTATGATCATCTTCATTATGATACACCATTATACTATATGTCCCTCATGTTATTCTTTATTATTATTTTTAACATTACTAAACGTTTGAGCTCACTGATTTCCTATGGTTCTATTTCACGAGGTTATGAAAGAAAGTATTAGGTATGATAATCCAAACAAAATATATTGTGTATAGAATTTATGGTCAATGTGGAAAAATCATTATGGATTTATTAGCTTCTTATATTTCAGGAAAAGTCTTTATTTTTATAAAAATTTAGATTTAGTAGTCTATGGTTTGTCCCAATTATCTGAAACTATATACTAAAAGGTTATTCATCTATAAATTTTAGAAAGATATTGCAATATTAGTTTATTTTATCATAGATAGTGTAATATGTTATGTGTTTTCTGCATCATATCTTGGAGTGTGGGTATAAGGGTGTAACATGGGAATCACACATTCATGTGTAACATCAAACCATTATCTCCACACTCTTACATATAACCCAGGGACTCTTATGCATACAAACAAACCACTTCTTCTTGTGGATATATCATGGATTAGTCCACTCATTCATTCTAATCCCATTAACAATACATGGGAGGTGGATTCCCGTATATGGTGAATCTTTTCCTAAGATCCAAAAAATCATCATAAGGCCCTACCCTTCAAGAAACACAATTCAAAGGGATATATTACTTAAGATACTTTCCAATCGGGATGCCATGGATAAGATATACTAAATCCGACTTTTTCACCACTTTATCCATATGGTTGTCCTCATTGAATGATGTAAAACTCCATTAAAAAATCATTTCGACACAACTTTTGATTGTAAGTTGTTTTCATTTGACCTGAATTAAATAGTGTAACTAGAAATATGTGGGCATTGGTTCCAATTATATAAGGATATGTTGGATTATTCCTTGAGGTTAAAACCCAATATCAAAACCATCAACATCCTCCCTTTTTAGGTCAGATTATGCATGATATTGGATGTCTCTTCTAACTCAGCCATATTTCCTCTAAGATCACTATTCACCTTGAATAGGGATATATTCCCTATGATAAAATGTTCATGGGTACACATTCCTCATCAAATAACTTATTTTTATTATTATTGGGCTATATTCATCATGAGATCCTACATCTTTTCACGAGTTCTATATTCTTTGAGAATGTTTCTGATCAAACATATTCCTAATGGGACTAATATTTTTTAGTGGGATATATCCCCACTTGTGAAACCAAAAACATATCCCATAGGGCCATATTACATAAGAAAGCATCCTAATGTTCACATATTCCCTTTTAGGTCAACCAGATAGAGCCACTCATGTATAAGTCCCACTATAAGAATTTCAAGGAACCCTTCACTTAGAAGACTACTTCACATAAATTTAAACTTCTTATAATTAGTCAAGGTTGTATTTTCTTAAAAGGTACCATGATGATCCCTATTAAATGATCTTAAAATATATGAAAATTACAACTAATTGGAACTAAACTAAATGGGTTTTTATTCCCATCTTAAGGATACGTAGTAAGCCCTTATAAAGGGATAAATACCTCTTTCGTAAAACATCCCCCCTCCCAGGACAACATTATACCCAAGATTTCCCAACTATGTGGATTTAAACCAAAGAGTCAATAATTAATTAAATAATGATAGTGATACTGTTATATAAATAATTTTTCACTTCAATGAGTTATTTCGATTAAATCACAAGCACGATGGTAACTAGTTTCCAACAAGGTTTTGTGAAAGATTCAAGAACATATCTTAAATATGTAAGAGTCACAATGTAGAAAATCATTCACCCAAACATGGTGTAATATTCCCATATGATCATCCTCTCGACCAATACACATTCCATAGTGTCATTGGTAAAGTATTAGTGTTCACCTACCATTATAAATTAGGTCCCGGATGAATCAAAATACAATGATGGAGTGAGATTCTAGGATTCTATCTGAATCAAATTGGTAAACTCAATTTGAATTGTTTACCCATGAAATTGATCAATTAGGAATTATTTCAAATTTGATACTACCTTTATGGTTTTAATAGTTAGTGTTTATATATTCTTCTAGTATTTCTATTCTATAGTCATTTTATACCCTTGAAATAACTCCCTTAAAACAAAACACATGGAATCATCAAGGAATTTGATATTTACCTAAGCCATCACAAAGGATTTATCCTCCCCAACAAGTAGGACACTATGCCTGTTGTAGTGACTCCTGTGTTGGGTAATAAATAAAATAATATGAGTGTACCATATCAACAAATACATCCCTACATTATTGTGTGTTCATTAAATCCTCCTCGAGGTTAATCTCTACTTGAATTCCTCCGAACAGAGGGCTACATAGAAGCACGTGGAACCCCAAAACCCCTCCAACCACTTTGGGATATTATATACGGAGTGAGAAAATTAATACCAATTGTTTATAAGGGAGGTGGAGATGGAGTAAAACGATTTCTTCACTAAAATCTAGGATCATCCTATGTGGGACCATGTAGGATAGTACTATCATCAATTTCATCTGTTTCATGATCCTTGGGAATCATCTAGGAGGATTCTATAGACATCCATTCCTCAGTTACCACGAACCAAAAACCTATGATGAGACCTACTAGGGAAAATTTGTTGTTTTATAAAAGGAGCGTGTCCATAAAATTATTCCAAATAAAGGGTCTAGTTATAATATCCAAACATCCACTAAATTGTGAGCCTATATCCTTCCTCATATTGAACATGCCTACACACATAACTTGGAAGTGTCTACCGGACCATGAATTCATATTATGGTAGAAAATATGGAGAATTATTATATCCTTTCCCACCCATAGAATATGATCATTGGTATTTTCATATATTAATTAAATAATAATAATGTTACCCTATTCCCATTCCAACTAAAAATCAGCCTCATATTCCCAATCCAATAACTAGATCCTACAAACACATCTTTGAGGAAATAAAATTGAAACCTCATATCCCAAACCACATCCAAAAAATTCTACTCCATTATAGAAATAATGAATGATAATCATTAGTATATTACAATATCCACAAAGGGCTGGTATTATATTACTTCTCCCATTAGAATTGAAGCTTCTCATTGACATGTTTTAGCGGTTTATAAGGTGCAGACTCATATCCCCACTCACCATCCAAAGAATAATTGACATATGTTTCTGAAAGATTGAGATCATGGTCAGTAAAATATTATTATTCAAACTGTTTTCAGTATCATGTCCCAAAATCAACTTTAGAGAGGGGTTATATCCATAATAACACACCATGAGTTGACAAAAATATTCCAACATTCTCTTAGTAATAATATTATATTCTTTCTCTCGCTGATGGAGATCAATAAATAGTATTGGTAATGACATTAGGTCTGATTCACATTCTCCTCATTGAATAGAAGGATCATAATAATATTATTGTTGAACCTATTTAGGATTGGATGTATATACCTTTCCTCACCTAAGATTCTAATCAGTATATTTATATGTAGCTGAATATTTCTAATAGACTCTTATATCAATATTTCATTATAATTGAAAATAATGATGGAATATTCTATCAACCAACCAATATATAATTAATCATATTTTTCTACTGGGAATAAGGTTTCCTAGGAGGGTTACTATGGGAGAAGGTTATAACCAAACTATATAACTCCTACAATCTTGGTTTTGACCAAGATATTGCTAACATGATGATGTAGAAATTTTTTTATAAGTAAAAATACATGTTGGTAAGGGGATTATATTCTATTCCCAAAAAACTCTAATATCATTAGGGTCGTACAATGTTTCGCAAAATTTAACTAAAATACTCTGATTAATTATTAATAGGGAAATGTGATTATGGTTGTAGAGTTCATCCCATCATTATAGATATGAAAAAAATTGGATGTCCTCCGCCCACGTAATATCCACAAATGTACTCCCCATATAAGACACACCATCCACCTTCACGTTACTCCTTAGGAAATATATTTAAAAAGTCATCCCTACACATAGACATAAATCTATAGTGTAAATCCTCCCCATGGTGTCATTTATGAAAATGACCATGTAGGTATTCCCTAAGGAATTCAATATAATGCTTCTCTCTATATTGGCTTCTCACCGAGACCAGAAGGTGCTCCCCTTATATAGACTACTCAAAGGGTGCCCTCAAATTGGGTGGAACTCGAGAATTCTAGGAAAACTACACCATTTTTCTTATCATTAATTAGTGTTATTTTCTCCGAAACATCATCTTTTCCAAGGTTTTGGTCATTATCTTCACCACCTTCAAGCCGCTTCACCTTTGATGTGACAAAATAAATTTTAGACGAACTCATTTACTTAGATAAGATAATAGGGGAAAATCCCATATGTCTATATCTGGTTAAGGAGAATCTCTATGAATGTGAGGATAATAACATGGTCATGTATAAAAATTTAAATAAAGGTGATATACTGATGATAGTTAGGATCATAGGCACCGACCAATATCAAATTATATATATTTTGTTGTATAAATGCATAAATTATTCAATAATCAACCTGTAGAAGACTTTCCATCATCTCAAAAAGAAGTATTTAACTTAAAAATATCACACCAAACATTAAATAGCCATGAATGTAAAACAATAATATCATTTGAGGAAAGAAAATATTAGAACCATAGAGAAACACTAAGTGGTGTGTGGATCACACCTAGAAAATATACTGTATGTAGTCTATTTCTTGGAAAATTTCCCAAACAATAAATAATGCTATGATAAAAACAGATGCCACTACATTACGAGAGTGACCATAGCTCATAGGTATGGGTGATTTATTACCCCCACACATTAGGTCCTCAAAGACACAAAAAATATTGGATTTTATTGTTGAAAAACCAACCCAACCCAACCCATAGTAAAAGTGGAATTTATACCACCTCCCCCCAGCCCCATCTTGGAAATTAATTTTCTCATGGATTGGAGATGTTCATTGAGAAAGAAAAAACTAGAATTACCTCTTCTAAAAATGATCTATCCACTTCAATTGGGGAATGCCTTGTGAAATCCACTAGATATTCCCTTAAGATCCCATTGAATTATAAAGGTCAGTCCAATCCATATAGGGTTCATAAACCAAAGGGACCCTTTAATATGTAAAGTGTTAATGAGGATCATAATCCAACCCATAGAGGATATTTTGAATGTGAATAAACCCTATGGTACCGTAAATAGAATGATGAAAGGATACCTGATGTTTTCTATGCCATAGTTTATGTTATTTTCATTGGCATTATAAATGAATCCATGATAGACACTAAAATCGAAAGGAATGATGATGGGGATCTACACCCAATATACGGTTAACATCAATGAAGAAGGTTCTCATAATCATAATCATAGGAAATATCACAATTTTGGAACTCTACTAAATTCCTTGCAACCTCTTACTAATAATTATTTGGATAAAAATTAAAATTCATTGTTATATCTACTACCCGCCCACCACCTGAAATAGTGAACCTCTTTCCACATTGGAAAGGAACTCACAACCAAACTGAAGATACCAAAAGGAAGGATTCTAAATTCCAATATACTAATATGAAATTTTTTTATTGAGTATAATTCTCAGGCTGAGGATAATTATTATTTTCCAGTATACATTCAATTTGAAGGAACCACTAATCCCATGAGAGTATAATTTAATCAACAATTATAGTAAGATTCTAGGACATTGTTTAATTTTACACTTGGGGAAGATCAATCTGAGACCAAAATCTACTAGGATAGTCAATGATGTGTTATGAAAGTTACCCTAGGCCATATCAAATAATAAATTAGTAGAAAGAACAGATATAATTTCCATGTTGGTTTCCCCCCATCCTTTTTACTATGTTGTCTTCATAGGTGACTTTTCAACCAGAGTTCCTTGAATACATTAAGTGTCTCACTTCTAAAATAGAAGCTATTGAGGGTTTGATATATTGGTATATATGAAAATAATGAAATTTTTATATTTAATGGATAGTACTCCCCCAACTAATATCAAGAACCCCACTTTCCTTATTTTTGTTGTAATGGGGGATCTAGTGAAACAAATGATACGCTTTGTGTCTTGATGCTATCTCATGATGCAGATGCTAAAGTAATAAGAAGTAAAAAAGTATTGGTTGGAGTAACCTTGAGGAAAAACACAAAATCTATATCCATTCAAACCGACATACATTCCTTATGATAAAGTGTTCAGTGGATGGAGATGCTCATCCAGACAGTTTATCCATCACTATGTAACAACTTAACAATGTTATATCAGATAGAGATTTCATCCAATAATCTACACCTCACATGTTATTTTCAGTATAACATACATGAGAAGCACCAACCTAACAACCAGACATAAATTCATTCATCACTCATTTACAAAAAAAATTATAAATCAAATGAAAAAATTAGATTTAACATGCTTCAAAAAGTCATATATCCATGGTGAAACACTATAATCATTTTCATTTTTCGAGATAAAAGCAATTTAAAAAACTCTCACTCGCTTCTTATCCATTTTATAGTCTTAGAAAATTTATGTTTGAAACATGTCCTATTCATGAAGGTGTCAGATAAAGATAGTGTTGGTCCCCCCATCATTTTCTAGATGTATTTTCTTTGACCAATATGTTTGCACTGACGTCCATTATTTATAGGAAATCTCTCAACTACTTGAGTAACAATAGATACCCCACTATAAATTGCATTGTAAATAAAAATCAACAGTCAGTAGGAAAAAAAATCTATGAAAATATTCATATGATGATCCCCATATAATCATGGAATCCACTTCACAAAAGACCCTCTCTCTGATGACACTACATCTTCTTAAATCTGTCTGATAGAAGTTTTATCTGATAACAAAAATTTCTTCCCAAATACTCCAAAACACCAAAAAAGGAAAAAATACACACAGTATATCCAGTATTCTGTGCTTGAACATATCTGTCCAAATATCTATGTCTAAAAAACATCATTTGAAAAACTCCATCTAATGAATCCTAAGGAAATTACAAAAAACAAATAACCTATGACTTGGAAATTACTATAGAATTTGTAGTCAACATTTTTTTTACTCAGAGGAAATATTCATTTTTTTTATACATGGAGTGTCCTAGACTTATATGATTATTTATGTCCCAGTGAGGAAGAAATTTTCCTTATTCCATCTTAAACTATAACATTTTTAAAAATAATTTCATGATTTTTCTTCCCAACAATTTTGTGAAGATCCAACACTTTATCCTCCATAAGACTTGGTAAATAATTATATTTTAGATCATGTTATTCATTTTTTTATGAAACACCATGTTTTGGGAAATATGGAGGGCACTCTGACTGTCAAATAATAACAATATTCTCTATGGTTCCTTTACAAGTTCATTTAGAAATCTCTTTAACCAAATTAATTATTTCCCTACATTAGTAGTAGCAGTATACTCTTATTCAATCATCGATATAGTAAACATTGGTTTCAGCTGATACATGAAACCTTCCATTGTTCCTCCGAATTTAAATACCTGAACTATAATATTTTCCAAAGAATTTATGTCCCTAAATAAATATATATCTACAAAAAAAATTTATATAATCATCAACACCAATCATAAATCTACATCCTATCATCCATTCAAGTATCACATTATTCATATTAAAGAATCCTAATGTTTCCTTCGAGCATTGGATAGGAAACAACTAACAAATCCCACTACAAAAGAAATATCTGGTCAAGTGAAAAGAAATTTTTTCATAAAACATCACATGAATTAAGCATTAGAAACCTTGTTTATGTCATGAACATATAACAATATTAGTTGTGTCTGAGTTTTTGAAAGTTTGAAGTGTCTAGTGAGGGGGTTGAGACAGGTTCAAAAATAATGATTTTGAATCATTTGATGAATTTCTTGATGCATTCCTTCTAGAATAAAACCAATAATCCAATGTTACTATCCCTCTATGTTATTATTCCCATGATTTTATTAGCCTCTACATGATCCTTCATATTGAGCCTTATTGATCTATTACTCTTATACCCCTCATCCAATTGGAACTCCAGACCAATGGTCAACATATTATCGACATAAAACTATAATTTGAGATATATTCTATCTTCCCATTTATTTTTGTGACAAAAATTATTTTAATTAGATAAACTAAAAATTTACTAAATCATGATTGTTTCAAATTTATATTCCACTATGTAGGATCTTTATTCAAGCCATAAAAACTTTATTTCATCCTTGAAACAAATACATTATTTCAATGAAAATCAAAACCCTTGGTCAGAACCATGTAAATTTCTTCCTCCAAGTCACTATGAAGAAAAGATATATATATATATATATATTTATATATATATATATATTATAATAGTATAGATCATCAGAGGAAACAATTATGCGCACTATCATTTTTTTGTTTCTCCCTGGTGAGAAAACATACGAAAAGTAATGGCCTTTGATTTACTTATAAAATTTCACCCCAAAATTTAAATTAAATCTATTACTTCAATTAGAATCCTATTTGAATTAGAAAAATCCATCTTATTTTTAGAGATTTCTTTTTTCTTGAGATATAAGGTACTTATTTCATCTACTAAGGATGAATCTCACTATTTAGAGACTTCAAGAGTAACTACTTCTTCGAGTTTATTTATATCCCCTACATCATTTAGTTGTAATCAATTTATATCATCCCCAACACTTTGAATATGTTTTCCTATATGAGTGGACGTCAACAACACATTCTCATTTTCATTTATCCAAACTTCTCTTTCTGGTATTATTATATATGGTAAATGCAAGTTCGATCGTTCTATATCTAGTACTTGTTAGTTTGAGAAATCATCATCTATAAATGTTTTATCTAACGTGCATTTTTTCTGGAATGATGACTAATAGAGCTACAACCTCTAATGTTTCCTCTAAACTTTACTTATAGAAATTCTTTTAATAAATTCTTTCTTATCACTCAAATATTATGTAGTTGAATTATCCTAAAATTCCCTCTTTCCCAAGTTCCAATCATTCTGTATAATTTTTTCATTGAAAATAACATCTTAGCTCTAGATGAGTTGTTTCTTTTCAACATCACACATGAAATCAAAAAAGATATTATCACAATATCCTACTAGAAAACAAACATTGGATTTCACCTCCAACTTTTCTATGACATTAGAATAAATATGAAACAATTTTACACTTCCAATTATCTTGACATGTTTTAACTATAGTCTATTATGATACAAATTTTCATCAATAAGTTTCTATCCCATAGCTGAACTAGACCACTGTTCACCATATAAGCTACTATATCCAAGGCTGATACAAATATTCCCTTTGTAATTCCCAAGTTAAGCCACATAATCTAATATTTATTGGTGAGTGCCCAATTCATTCTATCAACTATTCCATTTTTGGGAGTTTCTAGAGTATTCATCTCATGCCCAATGCCCTTATTCTTATATAAATTATTAAAAACAAATTCTGGTGAATTCGCCACATTGTCTATCTAGATAGATTTTATCTTTTTCACATTATTTCATGGTCAAATCTTAAAACTAAATTAATTCCTAAAAATCATATAATTTATTCATTAAGAAGTTTATCCTAAAATTATGAGTGGATTCATATATGAATGTCTCAAAATACAGTGAACCATTATATAAGAAAAGAATGGTTTGTGCACAAACTTAAAAATGAACAAGTTCTAGCTTTTGGTTCTTTATCTTTCTTCCATACATGTTAAAGGAAAATATATTCAATTTTCTTAACATAAAACTATCAAATATTACAAGGTCTATGAGATTGAGTTTAATTTTTCACTTCACTACTAGAACCCTTATATTTTTCTCAATTAGGTGACCAAACCTATTGTGTAGCTCTTATAGACTATATGATAAATTTTTAGGATAAATGAAACTCAATCACTAATTTCGGTAAGGTACAAGGTAACATTTATGAGAAATCACCATAGAACCTCTACTGATCTCCCAAAATCCATTCAAAAAATTCATTCTAGAAAATTCATTATCATGTTGTCCCATTGATATGTGGTTCTTCTAAAGACCTTGATTGTATCTTGAATCTTTTAATTTCAGTATACTTCCACATTTCATCTAAATGTTCACATCACCTTTCCAACAATATCCATAACTCCATCATCCACTAGATGTTATTATCCCAAGATTATTAGTACCTAATCAAAAAATCCCCATTACACACTTATTGAAATAAAATATTCCCATGAATCAATAAACCATGAATCCTATAGAATGATCATACTCAATTTTAAGTTAATTTTTATTGAAATTTTCTTTGGGACATAAAATTCTAAGAGTTCTTCTTCTGATGATATGTCTGCTAAATTTATCATCCCCTTCTAATAGTGTTAAAAGAACTTCTAGATGATGTATGTTCTTCCTTTTACCTCATCACTTCATTCATGGTCAAATTTATAATATCCTCAAATACAATATCTACCATCCCATTGGAGTCTTTTACCATTGTTACCACATAATCCTAACACTCTTAAAGTTAAAAAAAAAGAAAAACAAAACATCATAATTCTCATATATTTCATCTAATTATTTCATAGCCTCTACAATACATTTATTTTATCTAATGGTGAATGGAATATTTTGGGTAGGATACATCCTAATTAAGTATAAATACTTCAAAAATAGTCACCCCCATTTCACTTCATCATTTGTTTTGGGATGATTTTCAGATAAATAAGAATCATTATCTTTTTTCATCATAAGATATTTCATCTCCATTATCCATGAAGAAAATTATTTTCTGTTTAACTTATTTACCTGAACTTTTCCTAACTCTTAATTCATTCTATTATCAAAAGTAAATCATCTAAAATCTAATATATTTCATTCCAAAGAGAGAATACCATTGAAATCTATGATTAATGTAGAATCAAATCGTGGATCCCATTGATACCACCAGTTAGGAGGGGTTCCATTGATGAAAAATTTAGAACCTACATCTGTTCAAACCAATGGATGAACTTGGTGTGATATTGTTCACAATGGGAAGATTATCTTATAGAAACTTTAGCCTCTATAGTGGAATAACTTCACAATAATTTATCTGGTAGAGAATTTTCATGATAATCTCCACATTATGAGTAATGTTCACTAAAACTCGGAAAATATGAACTGATATAATCTCCACACATAAACTCAATGTTTAAACATTCAAAAAATAAAAATAAAAAAGGAAATGGACAATAAATATTTAACATGGTTCATAAAAAGTCATATATCTATAGGGAAACACTGAAAAAAATTTATTTCTAGGAGATAAAAGTTATTATAAATATTATAACTCACATACTATATAATTTTCAGTATCAATAAAATTATTTTAAAATAGGAACCTTTCATATATGTGTTTGATAAAGAGAGAGATGTGCCATAACACCTCTTTATAGGGGTAATTTTCAGTAAATTAAATTTCAACCAGCTTCGATCTTTGTGTCTAATATCCCATTGAATGGAGAAACTCCTCATACCCAGTTTTACCTTCCATTCTAACTACCCATCACCAGTAATTATGAAAAATACTATCATGAATCAACCAGGGTCAAACCCGAATCGATCATGCAAGTTATCCCATGACAATGCCTGAGAGGTGTCCTCAATCCTCTCGGGTTGGCGACATGTACCTAGGCCTCACAAATTAATAGTGAGAAGGATTTTGATGAAGATAAATAGACAAATTCTATGGAACAATATAAGAGTAACCCAAAATAATTAACCAAAACTAAAATGACCAACAAGATATAAACTGTGAAAAAAATAAAACTAAACCTAAATACCACTAAATCATTATATGACCCCACTGATCACTCAATAAACCCAAACCTGATATTTCCCATGGTGATGAAGCCAAGATAGGCCCTTCACCTGAGGCTAAAAAGCAGAAGGAAGTATAAACGTGAGTATTTAAACTTAGTAGGTATTCCAAAGTAATCTACTCCAGACTGCATTCCCTTTAAAAAAGAGGTTTATCAATTTTAGGTTTGAAATTTAATATAGAAAATAATTTTTTCGAACATATTCCTTTCTAAAAAAAATCAAGGTCCGGTGTACTTTTTTATTCAAAACATGCTTCTTTTCCAAGACAAGGTGGCTTTATCATTTTAAGAAGAAAGGGGGGAGAGAAGTGATAATTTTCTTTAAGGGAAAGTGGGTGTAAAAAAAATCCTAAAACATTTTCCAAAACAATCTTAAAAACTAATTTAAATACTTTTTGAAAAGTGGTTCACCAAACAAGGAGGTAGAACTAACAATTGCGTAATAATAGAAATGTAAGAACACCACACTAGAGATTATAATAAATGTGTTACCTAAGGAATCCACCATAGATAAATAAGTTCTATAGGAACGTGGGAGTACCTAGGAGATGAAGGTAAAATCTAGAACATATAAAATTATCCCATAGTCGCACCTCACTCGATGACATAAACCAACCTAAATGCTAAGTGCTGCCCTTTTGGCCTAATTGTGGGGAATAATCTCAAAGCCTAGATAGGTGAATACTATGAACCACTAGGCAGAGAAAAATCTAAAATAGTGCAAAAAATGTTTTTAGAAATTAGATAACTATTCCAGGCCCCCTCATCAAATCTAAAGTAGGGGTTATCCAAACAAATCAACCATTTAAAAATCACAGTTTTAATCCAATGCAAGATCCACAAAACCAATAATCATCCAAGAAACACCCCATGGAAAATCCCTTTACATAACACCATCAACACATGTGAGAAGGCCCATGAAAAGGACATCCCATTCCCATTAGCAACCAACAATGAAAGAGATACACCCTGAGGGGAGTTCTTAAAAGAGGACCAATTTGTGAAAGGAAAAAATGGAAATCAAGGAACCTTTGAGTAACAGACCATCTTCAAAAATACCCAAACACACCATTTACTACACAAAACAATTTTTAAATTCATTTGAGAAACCAAAACACATTTACAAATCCATGTCTATCCTTTACGAACCAAAAGTCACTTATAAAGGAAAAACATGAATTTTATCAAAACTTTGTGTGAGGTGTTTAATAAAAACAATTCCGTACAGTTAAATACAAGGAGGATTTTTCTGCATTTAAAGAAATAAGATTTCTAGGAATCATACATAAATAATTAGCATTAAAGAGAGATGTTAAAGGAATTAAATCAATGTTTCTACAATTAAATTAACAAATGAAAATAAAACCCTACCACAAACTCAAGGAAATTCAATAACATCAACCCAAAACAACCCTATAAGGGTCCAATAAGGAAAGATAAACCCAGAGAAACCTTATCAAGAGAGGTAATCCAATTTAAATCTAGATAAACATGAAACATATACCCATGAAACTAAAGAATAAGAGGAACTCAAGAGAAAAATAAAGATGACTGAATAAGGTAAATAAAAGAGTATACTACCTTGAATAATCACTATAAAACATTGAAGAATTAAATTAGAATCACCATGGAAGGAGGAGGGGAAGATTGGAGAAAAGGGAGAAGATCCCCTAGGACCGCATAAGCCAAATGATGGGGAGTAGATGAATTTGGGGGTTATAACCTGATAGGGTTATAAAAAGAATTATTCATTTTAAAACACTTGGAAACTACACATAGTATGGATATATGGTTTGTGAAACTATACAACCTTTTCTGGACACACTGAACACTCTCATTCATTGCGAAACCATCTGACAACCTTGTGATATGGTAATGTCAAATACTACAAATCCATGCACACTACACAATTTGGGATAAATGTGCCGAGGACGCGAGGACCTGAAAATATACACCAAGGACCCACATAGTTTCTCCTAAGAGACACATAGTTTTGGTCAAACCATGTGTAACCCATAAAACTATATAAGTGAACGTTTAGAATGAACTGAAAATAGATTCAGCCACATGATGCCACATTATTATCCCATAACCATACACTAATACCATGGAATAATTAAAAGACCATGATACTCCAAATTTTGATCTGAAACCTCCAAAAATCATTATGGAATCCAAATAAACAAATATTAACTAAAATAAAAGAAGATAATAAAAACCATTGTGTAAAAATTCTTCCCACCAGTAAGATTTCTTCCTTCAGAATGCCTAAAAAAACTCCAGTTTATTGAGTTAAAAGACAAGGGTTACCACATCGACATGAACCTACTTCTCAAACTAAGTAACACCCTAAACACTATCATATATTCATTAAATTCCTACCTAAAAAACTGTTGGAATCAACCCACTTCTCAAAGGATTATGAAAAACCCCAAACCATAAGACACATACCTTACAACAACCAAATCCACTTAGCCTACTCTAAGATCCCAATGAAAACAAAAGGAGAAAGAATAATCAAGAATAACAAACCTAGGTAATCATGGAAAACTGACTAGAAACTTCTCGAATAGAAACAAAGAAAATGAACATGATATAAAAAAGGGATTGCTTCAGACAACCTGGGAGGTCATGGTAGACTCCCCAATATATTATAATTCCAACCACATACCCAATCAACTCGTCAAAACAAACATCCACCTCTTAATTCGGAATGACCACACATAGATCCCAAAAGTACCAAGTGTCATGAAAACACATACAATGATAAAAAATTTTAGTTTTAGTTCAAAATATTCAGAATTCTTCAAAAGAAATTCCATTTAAAATATAAATTATAAAGGATACACAACATCCATTCCAAGAATGATGAAAATAAGATACCATATTATGAAACCGATACAAAAAATAAATATATACATCAATGTGGGAATTCAAATTGAAACTAGATCAGCACCCTACTCTAGCGAATGGTACGAGGTTCCCTCTGAATGGGTGTACCCATCTCCACGTCTCTTCTTGGAAACAACCTAAAAATCCATTTTATAAAACCCAGCTCACGCATCGTAACACATGAAATTTGAAAATTTTATTAACATACAATCTACTATAGAAGTGGAGAGAAGGGTCAAATCACAAAGATAATATGAGTAGACACTAATAATATCTTCTTGGAGGAATGCTTAGAAGATGATATTTAATTACGATTAATAACTAGAAACACTAAAAAGTAAACAACTATTTCAAAATTACTATTTAAATTAACTAAAACTATCTATGTGGACTAAATTAATCTATGTAAGAAACTGGTGGAGATGGAAGTGTCAGAGTCATGACGTCCATTCAGGTGCATGCAATGCCAATTATATAATTCTTACAACTAAATATTTTTTTTATTCAATTTTTACTAATTGAAAATTTAATAAAAATTATATCATATCTCGATCTTTGATGTTATATAGTATTCTATTTTTCACGCAAATTATCCATCATTTCATTCTTTATCCTAACTATTAATGTTTTCTTCATAGTAGCACTGGATCACTTGGTGACATAGAAGGACTCATTTCTCACAATGTTTAAGTATCTACCTATGTGAGGTTTGCCCATGTGAGATAACTTATTAGGTATCACCGAAGTATGTTTCATGGATAGTAAACACAAAATATTTATTTTTCAATTAATATATTTATTTATTCAAAATTTTCTTGTGCACGCAATCGAATTAAAAATAAATAAATTATCCTATGAACTCTTATAAGTGATTACTTATAAGGTATCACATGAATGAGAATCAAAGAATGTGTGAAGAGACCAAATAAAAATTAATTCAAATGGATATATAATTAATTAAATAAATAAATAAATAGATAGATAAAATTAGTTCAATAGGAAATCAAACACGGTTTAAAAAAATGGAAATGAAATCACCATCACTTTCGTCACTAATCTGACACAAAATAATTAGTCCACCATCACACAAAAATGACATATAAAATAATAAAAAATAGATATCACAATGCTCGTGCTGTTGAGATGGTCTTTAAAATCTGACACAAATTTTCAACCAATAATTATATTCCTTCTGTCAATCACCACAACATCAAAAAAATTACTGTGCTAGCGTACACTCTCTTCGCCCAAAGGACTCACTTCTGCCAATGATCGTAGAATAAAAATTATCACTCCTCCACTCACTGAAATAACAAACCAAACCCTCATTTGCATCTATGATGGTCCCAATCTGAAATAAAGGTTTTCTATGGATAATGTTTCACCACAAGGAGGTTCTTCAAGGAGGAGGTGATGTGAGGATACCAAGCTTTTTTATGGAGGAATAAGTATACGCGCTATAGGGTAGGGTTTTAAGTTGTCCGTAGAGAGTAGAGGCTACACCTGGAACCGGTGCATTGCTACTTCTTGTGGGTAGATTTGGTATGCGGTAGGTGTAGGATCAAAATATGAATGTAGAAGCTCAATTAAAAGAGGGGGTGGGGTGAATTGTATGTTTAAATACTTTCATTTTTAACCTTAAGGAAAACTATGTTTAACAAGGTGAAACAAGGTAAATTCACAAGACCTCTATGAAAATTGCTTGGTTCCGAAAATGAAACTTAATGAATGTTTAAAAATAAAAGATTCAACCTTTAAGCATATAGAATATTACTTATCAGAGTATAAAAAAGAACAATAAATTATAAGAATGTTATACTTTCTTCCTTTATCAAAATACAGTGGAAATAAACATGAAAAAAAACAAGTAACAAGTATGAAATCTTTTAACTAAAAGAGTAGGGTATCCAACAAACATGGATAAAGGTACCTTGATTTATACTTTCAAGAAATTATGTCTTACCCACACTAGGGTAAGCCCTCGATAAAAATATCGGAATCTGCCTTTCTATCCTTGCAAGCCCTCGAACTTTAATGTAGTCAAAACCTCTTTATTTCTATCCCTGAAAGTCCTCAAACTTTAAGGCTGTCAGATCCTCTATCTTCCTATCCTCGGAAGTCCTCGATTGATCACAACAAAAATCAGAGTCACATGATGCAATTTGAACAAGTTATTCAGAATACATAGGGCACTAGAGTATCTCTCTCTAGAAATCACTTCAGCAGCATGCAATATCTAGAGTGATTAATAGGTTGTATCTCATTTTGATCTCATTCAAATGAGATTCTATTTATAGGAACTTCTCCAACGATCGACTCCCTCCTCCAATGGTAATATTTTTCCTTGAATTTTAGTGGGACCTGTACACACAACACTCAAACCATGATTAGTTAAAAACAGAATGTATGACATCATTTCATAACTATAACATGTGTAAGAAAAACAATTTTTTTAAACCATATCTGATTTTTCCAAGTCTATGGAAAAATATTGTGTGAAATCTAACCAAATAAACATTCAATGAGAATAACTCAGGGATATTCAGATTATGTCACTCAATGATTTCGGAACCGGAATTCTATAGATTTTGGAGTCTAAATTTTGAGGAATTTGGAGTTTGAATTCAAGAGAATTCAGAGTCTAAATTTCATAGAATTCAGAGTAAGAATTTTAGAGAATTCAGATTCTGAATTTTAGAGAATTCAGTGTCTGAATTCCATAGAATTTGGAGTTTTAATTTCAGAGAATTCAGAGTCTTAATGTAACACCCTGAGATTTTATGAAAAATATTATTTTTAATTTCATTAATGTCTTGTGTTGTATGATACACCAAAAGGAGCTTGCACAACACAAATCCTTGACTTGACTTTCATTACACGCAATCACGACCTTCCTCGATAGCGTGTGAAGTACGCAATACCGAGTTTCACTAAACAACGATATGCTATTAAAATATTATTAAAACTAGCCGTTATGAATAGTAATAACAACTTTTTGAAATTTGGTAAATTTTATTTTTCAAAATGGACTTCATTTTTGGATTCGGAATATCGAAATTAGCTTAGGGTGAAATTTTTGTACTTTTCGGCTAACTATCATTTTCTGATGAATAGTGAAAATTACTAAATTTTAATTAAAAACAACCATTTTAATCGAAATAATTAATAGTGATAAATTATTAATTTGAGTGCTTTTAAAGTATATTTAGAATATATTTTTACAATTTAATACAATGTTGGTCATTGGATGTAATTTCACATTTAAACCAGACATAAACAAGTGTCAATCTTTTGATAGTTATTATCTCTTAAGAACACGCTATTTGTTTTGACGACGGGAATTAATTTTTAAATTAATTAATGCAACTGATATGTTTTTAATATGGTAAAATAGAAAAAAATTTTGAGTTCACAATATCAAATATAGCTATGGCCTAAATTTTGGTATTTTTCTGGAAACTTTCATTTTTTGATGAATAGTGAAACCCCTAAGTGTTAGTCAAAAAAGGTGAATTTTTCATATAAATTTATTTTACCACTTCTGTGAGTGGAATTTCATAAAATCCAAGAGACACGGTTGATGTCAGTAAGTAAAATGTGGTTCAATGAGATGAAAATAATTTTTGGTGAATAGTAACTTTTTACTTTTTTTTACCACGATTAAAATTAAATAGGGTAATTAAGGGTAAAAATGATATTATTATTACCCTAAAACGTATCCTAATTCTATTGGAAAAGTGTAATTCGACCAAAATAACTTAGGAATAAAATATGACCATTTAGGCCCACTTGGATTAGATTAGGACATTTATCATTAATTTATTTAAAGAAGGGTTAAAATAGTTAAAATAAAAGTTTAATAAGTAAATAATTTTTAATATATGGTTATATATAATATAAATTCGACTATAAATATTCATTAGAAAGATAAAAATATTTCCTAAATAATTGTATTTTATTTGTAATTTTTAGACGTTAAATAATTTAATTTATTTATGACACAAAGATGATGCAGTAATTATCTTATTAATGAAATATTGACATAATTGATGTTATAAATACTAAAATAAATGTAATTTGAGACTTTTTATGAATTACAATAATTTTATAGGTTAATATGACATGTTATTATAGATTTAATTAACTTTTTTCGAACTAATAATTCTGTTATGATTTTCACAAAAATAAATTACTAAATAGTGTCAAAATTGACATAAAATTGTTTTTAAAACAATTATTATATTATTAATTTTTATTTTACTCCTAAAAATCTAAGGTTCGGCCAAATGACTTAGATAAGGTTATATATATTAATTATAAACAACTTGGGGTTCGTTTGGATTGTTATAGTATGTTTATTAACCTTATAGTGTAAGAACACAAAAAGACACGGTACAAGTAAAATTATCTAACTTAAAGTCAAAACTAAATGATAAGGTTACAATAGTGAACTAAACTTGTCCAAATTCTATTGTATGATATTATTTCGACCCATACCCACCTTATAGTTGAAATAAATCAATTTGGATCTATTTAAAACCGAATTTGGCTTTATAATAAAATAATATTTTTAGTTATTCCGAAGGTGCCCCTCTCCTCCCTTATAAAAGGGCACCTCCTCCCTCTCTTCCTCACACCGCTTTGAGCCTTCAAACTCGGCCAAAACCTGCCAAATTCTCTTCTCCACTTACCTAGAAACATCCTATAGGTCCTGGTATTCTTCAATGATCAATATTAGTTCCCTAAGAGGAGGACTCAAAGAGGCGCTTCAAAGAAGAGGTAATGTCCGTTACCGATTCTTTCAACTTTATTTCTTGTTACACTTATTATTATTAGGTTTTTTCATTATGAAGTAATTACATCAGTATCCCTAATATAATTATATGTTATTATACCTATGAAACAACCCTATTTCACCATCTATCCATCCTACGGAAAACGAAATCACCGCACATGCGTACGTACGGAATACCGTCTCCACGCCGTGGTGAAATCTATTTTCCACCACCACCTTACTTGGATGGGTATAATGGTGTACATAATAACTATATATGATTATTGTAAAGTGATATTGATTCTGGAATAGTATACATGCACTCCAATACAATTCCACGATCATGAGAATGATATCATCGCTCGTGCATACGTACGAACTACCGTATCCACGACGCGATGAGATTCATTCTCCACATTAACCATTCATGAATGATTATAAAGTATATATAATAGGTAATCATGAAATATATGACATAATAATGATACTGGATTTATGTGTATATATAAATGTATTTCATCTACTTAATTCCATTCAACTCAATAAGGAAATGAAAACAGCGTTCATGCGTACGTACGACCTACCGTCTCCATGAACGGTGTATTTCTTTCCATTTATTGATCTATTATATATATGTATATTCTGAATATATATTATATATAAATCATGTTTTATATCCTGGAATTATTTAATCATGATCTAAGTAATCATATGAATAATTACAAGTCAAAACACGGATGACAAATGAAACGATTTTACCCAAAACGCTCTTTAACATGGAATTTACAAAAGAACAGGTAAAATAAAGTCATAAGTGAACCATATATGATATCATAACAATGAGTATGATTCTGGAATAAATCAATGACATTATTTAAATCATTATACAGGAGGTTCAGATACTTACGAAGAAAATCGGACCTAAGGTAAGGGAAAATATCACAATCTCATTTTATCCAGGTTGTTTATACTTTGGTATTTCCTGGGGTGTATTTTATCATCCACATCCATGGTTCATCAATATGTAATATTGTTTCCATCCACCTACAACTGTTTAAATCTGATTTTACCCTTCTGTGAGTTTTTAGTAAAAGATATAAAAGGAATCTTTTGTCATTTTTCGTGCGAGGTACTTTTTGACTTTTCCGACAAAAGTATGGGAAGAATGTTTTTTTAACTTATACGGCATGAATGGATTTTTAAAACATTATTTCCAAGAAGATTCCTTTACAAGTTTTCAAGTTTATTTTTAATCAACTTCTTTTCGTTTAGAATTGTATGACATGTTAAGAAAGGAATAGTGTTTTTGATGTAGAAAGGATATTTTCTTCAAGAATGGAGTTCAAGTGTTTAATAAAAATTATTTTACATATAATATAATATAGGGTTCTGTTTCTATCCCTATTATTACATTGATTTGATTATGTTGTGATGGAATTATTTTTATTAAATCCTTTATCTTATATGAATTTTTTTATGATATCATGTTGTTTAAGAATCCCATTTTTATTACATGGGTTATGCAATGGTGTATGATTTATGATTTTGTGGCACACATAAGAATGGTATCATTATGAGATGGGTGGGACCTATATCTCCCTCCAATGAATTGGGTAAAGATTTTATATCTCATGAGATAGACATGGCTGGAACGGCAGGTTAGACCGGTTTAGTGAAACAGGACTGAAACGAGGAATGAACTCGGTTCAGAAATAGACTTTTTCCACTAAGATATTCTTGTCAATGAGTCTTGACTAATAAGAAAGGATTCTCTATGATTATGTGTGTACGCCACAAAGTTTCATGTTTTAAGTAATGATTATTGGGATTACATTTCACTCCTATGAATTATCCCATGTTATGATATTATGATCTCTTTTGTAGGTTAAGATTTCAAAAATGTTATGATGTGATTGATATTTCTTTTGTTTACCCTTTATGAGAATTTGAGCTAACCCTTTTATGTTTTCTTTTCCCCAGGATATAAAGAATGTTTTTAGGTAAAAAAAGCAGGAGATCTTTATGGGATATGTTGAAAATCTTTCACCATGATTAGAAGATTATATTTTGAGTTTCCAAAGACACTAAACTATTACGGTCCTTGTGTGAGTGTTTTTGGTATGTACTAAGTATTCCGCAAAAGTAATGTAATGTCCATGTACGTCAAGCTTCGGGTCTCTACAGTTGGTATTAGAGGAAAGGTTTAGTCAACCTTTGGAAACTAGGATGCGAAAACGTTAGTGAGATCCCTAGATATATTTCTAAGGTATGTCTAGGGATGTCTCTAAGGTTAAGTATACGTATAGGTTATAGTCCTAGAATTGCGCTAAAGATCTTATAATTTAATCTAAGATGTTAGATATTGAGGGTACTCCCCCTTTACTATGTTGTTTTCTCTAGCATGATTTTTTCCTCTCACAGAATTATTTTTGTGTTTTAGTTAATGGAGGGAACCATAAGGAATTCAGTTAACATTGAATCCAATGGACAAATTGGTGACTATGAGCAACAAAATTATGTAATGCCTAGAGAGAAAGATATTGTGATTATGCCGAATCAGTCATCGCGATATATGATTAACAAGGTGAAATTTAGTGGTATGCCTAATTCATCAAAGAAGAGGAAGATAGACTATTATGCATGTTCGCATGTTGAGGACCATAAAGAAAGGAAGATTGAGATTTCTAAAGAAGGAAAGAAGAACCTTGAGGAATACCTCAAATGGAGGGACCGATGTTATCTGTGTGGAGAAAGGGGTCATAGAGTGACAGACTGTTATGGAGTTCAATGTTTTATTTGTGGAGAACATGGGCATTACCCAACTCAATGCCCTGACCTAAAAAGTTAATTCTAAATCAAGGAAGGACTTATTACAGGACAGTAATTGAAGATGATGGATTGAAGTGTTTATGTATTGGTATTCAAAAATAATGTTGTTGAGGTACTTTTATTGTGTATTAGAATATTTTTGTATTATTCTATTATGGTTTTCAATCATTTTAAGGTACCGGTAACCATGGAAAGTGATTGAGATATTTTTGGTAAGCAGATGATATGCACATAATGAAGGTATAAAAAGATAATGAGATGTTTGATTGTATTCATGAACTCATGATTGATATAAGGACTAAGTGATACCATGGTTTGAGTATAAATAATTTTGAGGATTTTGGTTTGTGGAAAGTGTTAACTTTTAACTGCTTTCATGTTTTCACTAAGGTTCAATGGGTATTCATTATTCAAGAGAATACATGATTAAGGTATTCACATGTTTGTAATTTGACCAACAAGATATATCTTATGATATATGGGGTATAAATGATGGCATTCACGTGATTGTTATGTGACATTCCAAGTAATCATTTTTTTATACTATGAGCTTGGACCGAAGTATTTTAGATAACCTTAAACATTGGAATGGATTATGTTGGACATAAATTAGGATAGAAATTTCTTCAATATTATTGATTGGATGATTTAGTAATATAGAGTTAGAAAAAGGACAACCTGTAGGATGGGCGACAACCCATCGCGTCGGACAGGACTGTGGGAATCGAACCCACAACTGAAGTGCGACGTACCTTTATCGCCTACCACTGGCCTACAGGAAGTCCCTGTTTAGTAGAAACTGGTTTTATTATATTAATCAGTATGATATATGAAGTATAAGTCCATTTTAGGAACCTTATATGATTAATCTCACTATAGACGGACTTGTGTATTTTTTGATAACTTTTCTAACCTCTTGTTTGAGTCTGATGGAATGACCCATCATTCAATCACATGATCTGCTAACACTTCACGAATAAAAAATTCAACATCATTTATTTAAGAGATGAATTGGAAATTGTTCACGGCACGAACAACAATGAGATTTTACCAAAATCAAGTAAATATTTATTCTAATTCAAATTCTTCAACTTTAGGGAAATGATCTTGAAAACCAAAAATGTTGTCCTAGTGCTCTTATATCTGATGAATCAGATGGTACATTAGATCGTCACAAATTTATGGCTTTGTGATTGCTGGCTTTTCCATAGCCATGTTCTCTACCACTCTCCATCAGAACATGATGGTTAGATTTCTCTTCCATATCCATATTTTCACCTATGTAGAAACCCAGTGATTAGTTTATTTGGGTAACCGTTACGTTTCATAGTTTTTTTTAAAAGATTGGTTTTGGTATTCCTTTTTATGATGTGGGTTTCTATTAAAGAAACTTTCGATTAGTAAACCATTTATAACCCGATGAATTTCAAGGGCAAAATTCATTTTAAGGGGGGTAGAATGTAACACCCCGAGATTTTATGAAAAATATTCTTTTTAATTTCATTAATGTCTTGTGTTGTATGATACACCAGAAGGAGCTTGCACAACACGAATCCTTGACTTGAATTTCATTACGCGCAATCGAGACCTTCCTCGATAGCGTGTGTAGTACGCAATATCGAGTTTCACTAAACAGCGATATGCTATAAAAATATTATTAAAACTAGCAGTTATGAATAGTAATAACCACTTTTTGAAATTTTTTAAATTTTATTTTTCAAAATGGACTTTATTTTTGGATTCGGAATATTGAAATTAGCTTAGGGTGAAATTTTGGTACTTTTCGGCTAACTTTCATTTTCTGATGAATAGTGAAAATTACTAAATTTTAATTAAAAACAAACTTTTTAATAGAAATAATTAATAGTGATAAATTATTAATTTGAGTGGTTTTAAAGTATATTTAGAATATATTTTTAGAATTTAATACAATGTTGTTCATTGGATGTAATTTCACAATTAAACCAGACATAAACAGGTGTCAATCTTTTGATAGTTATTATCTCTTAAGAACACACTATTTGTTTTGACGACGAGAATTAATTTTTAAATTAATTAATGCAATAGATATGCTTTTATTTTGGTAAAATATAAATCATTTTTGCATTCATAATATCAAATATATCTTAGGCCTAAATTTTGGTATTTTTCTGGAAACTTTCAATTTTTGATGAATAGTGAAACCACAAAGTGGTAGTTAAAAAAAGTGAATTTTTCATAAAACATAATTTTACCGCTTCTGTGAGTGGAATTTCAAAAAATCCGAGAGACACGGTTGATTTCAGTAAGTAAAATGTGGTTCAATGAGATGAAAATAATTTTTGGTGAATAGTAACTTTTTACTTTTTTTTTACCACGGTTAAAAGTAAATTTGGTAATTAAGGGTAAAAATGATATTATTATTACCCTAACACATGTCCTAATTCTATTGGATAAGTGTAATTCGATCAAAAACAAACTTAGGAATAAAATATGACCATTTAGGCCCACTTGGATTAGATTAGGACATTTATTATAAATTTATTTAAAGAAGGGTTAAAATAGTTAAAATCAAAGTTTAATAAGTAAATAATTTTTAATATAAGGTTATATATAAGATAAATTCAACTATAAATTTTCATTATAAATATAAAAAGATTTCCTAAATAATGCTATTTTATTTGTAATTTTTAGACATTAAATAATTTAATTTATTTATGACACAAAGATGATGCAGTAATTATCCTATTAATGAAATATTGACATAATTGATGTTATAAATACCCAAATAAATGTAATTTGAGACTTTTTATGAATCCCACTAATTTTATAGGTTACTATGACATGTTATTATTTATTTAATTAACTTTATTCGAACTAATCATTCTCTTATGAGTTTCACAAAAATCAATTACTAAATAGTGTCAAAATTGACATAAAATAGTTTTTAAAACAAATATTATATTATTAATTGTTATTTTACTTCTAAAAATCTAAGTATCGGACAAATCACTTAGATAAGGTTATATATATTAATAATAAACAACTTTGGGTTCTTTTGGATTGTTATAGTAAGTTTAGTAACCTTATAGTGTAAGAACACAAGAAGACACAGTAAAAGTAAAATTATCTAACTTAAAGTCAAAACTAAATGATAAGGTTAAAATAGTAAACTAAAAATGTCCAAATTCTATTGGATGAGATTATTTCGACCCATACCCACCTTATCTTTGAAATAAATCAATTTGGAGCTATTTAAAACCGAATTTGGCTTTATAATAAAATAATATTTTTAGTTATTCCAAAGGTGCCCCTCTCCTCCCTTATAAAAGGGCAGCTCCTCCCTCTCCTCCTCACACCACTTTGAGCCTCAAAACTCTGAAAAACCCTGCCAAATTATCTTCTACACTTCCCTATAAACATCATAGAGGTCCTGGTCTTCTTCAAAGACCAATTTTAGTGCCCTAAGAGGAGGACTCAAAGAGGCGCTTCAAAGAAGAGGTAATGTCTGTTACCGATTCTTTCAACTTTATTTCTTCTTCCACTTCTTCTTCTTAGGTTTTTTCACTATTAAGTAATAACATAAGTATACCTCATATACTGATATGTTATTATAATTATTAAACAACCCTATTTCACCATCTATCCATCCTACGGAAAACGAAATCACCGCGCGTGCGTACGTACGGAATACCGTCTCCACGCTGTGGTGTAATCTATTTTCCACCACCACCTTACTTGGATGGGTATAATGGTGTAAATAATAAATATATATGATTATTGTAAAGTGATATTGATTCTTAAATAGTATACATACACTCCAATACAATTCCATGATCATGAGAACGATATCATCGCTCGTGCGTACGTACGGACTACCGTCTCCACGACGCGATGAGATTCATTCTCCACATTAACCATTCATGAATTATTATAAAGTATATATAATAAGTAATCATGAAATATATGACATAATAATGATACTGGATTTATGTGTATATATATAAATGTATGTCATCTACTTAATTCCCTTCAACTCAATAAGGAAACGAAAACAGCGTTCATGCGTACGTACGGCCTACCGTCTCCATGAACGGTGTATTTCTTTCCATTTATTGATCTATTATATATATATGTATATTCTGAATATATATTATATATAAATCATGTTTTATATTCTGGAATTATGTAATCATGATCTAAGTAATCATATGAATAATTACATGTCAAAACACGGACGACAAATGAAACGATTTTACCCAAAACGCTTTTTAACATGGAATTTACAAAAGAACGGGTAAAATAAAGTCATAAGTGAACCATATATGATATCATAACAATGATTATGATTCTGGAATAAGTCAATGACATTATTTTAATCATTATACAGGAGGTTAGGACACTTACAAAGAAAATCGGACCTAAGGTAAGGGAAAATATCACAATCTCAGTTTATCCGAGGTTGTTTATACTTTGGTGTTTACTGGGGTGTATTTTATCATCCACATCCATGATTAATCAATATGTAATATTGTTTCCATCCACCTACATTGTTTAAATCCAATTTTACGCTTCAGTGAGTTTTTAGTAAAAGATATAAAGGGAATCTTTTGTCGTTTTTCATACGAGGTACTTTTTGACTTTTACGAGAAAAGTACGAGAAGAATGTTTTTTAACATATAGGGAATGAATGGATTTGTAAATAATTATTTCCACGAAGCTTTATTTACAAGTTTTCAAGTTTATTTTTAATCAACTTCTTTTAGTTTAGAATTGTATGACATATAAGAAAGGAAAAGTGTTTTTGAAATAGAAAGGATATTTTCCTTAAGAATGGAGTTCAAGTGTTTTATCAAAATTATTTTCCATATAAGATAATATAGGGTTCTGTTTCTATCCCTATTATTACATTTCTTTGATTATGTTGTGATGGAATTATTTTTATGAAATCCTTTATCTTATATGAATTGTTTTATGATGTCATGTTGTTTAAGAATCCCATTTTTATTACATGGGTTATGCAATGGTGTATGATTTATGATTTTGTGGCACACATAAGAATTGTATAATTATGAGATGGGTGGGACCTATATCTCCCTCCAATGCATTGGGTAAAGATTTTATATCTCATGAGATATACATGGCTGGAACGGCAGGTTAGACCGGTTTAGTGAAACGGGACTGAAACGAGGAATGAACTCGGTTCAGAAATAGACTTTATCCACTAAGATAGTCTTGGAAATGAGTCTTGACTAATAAGAAAGGATTCTCTATGATTATGTGTGTATGCCACAAAGTTTCATGTTTTAAGTTATGATTATTGGGATTACATTTCACTACTATGAATTATCCCATGTTATGATATTATGTTCTCTTTTGCTGGTTAAGATTTCCAAAATGTTATGATGGGATTGATATTTCTTTTGTTTACCCTAACTGAGCATTTGAGCTCACCCTTTTATGTTTTATTTTCCCTAGGATATAAATAAAGATTTTAGGTAAAAAAAGGGGAAGATATTTATGGGATATGTTGAAGATCTTTCACCATGATTAGAAGATTATATTCCGAGTTTCCAAATACACTAAACTATTACGGTCCTTGTGTGTGTGTTTTTGTTATGTAATAAGTATTCCGAAAAAGTAATGTAATGTACATGTACGTCAAGCTTCATGTCTCTACACTTAATTTTAGAGAATTGGGAGTCTTAATATCATAGAATTCGGATTCGTAATTTTAGTGAATTCAGAATTTGAATTTCAGAGAATTCAGAGTCTAAATTTCAGAAAATTCGGAACCAGAATTCGGAACCTAAAAACAGAATACTCTATATCTAATAATTTAATGGATTCCGAGGTTTGATATTTGAAAAATATTTGAATAAAATGAGTTAGATTTATAGAAACTATAAAAATAATAATAAAAACATAGGTAAGGATAAATTTCCTTGGTGAAGGAAAATTTTCTTTATTAAGATAATTATTAGGGAAAATATAATTAGCTTTAAGATAGAGTGTTTGTGATTTTCAAAACATAGAGGAATGGAAAAATCATTAGGAAACCTTAGTGACTCAATATTAGGGGGAGGAGTGGGGAGGGGGAGTGGTGAGAGAGGTGATAAGGGCATTTGTTAGGTGATGGGGCTAGGGATGAGGGCCGAGCGGGGTGGGAAGGTGAAGGGAGAGGGGTGTGGGATATGTAGAGGGAGATGGGAGATGGGGGGGGGGGGTTGTGAGGTGAGTGGGTCCAGGGTGAAGTAGGTAAAGGGGATGAGCCAATTCACCTCCACGAGGCTTGTAGCGGCTCCTTAAAACAAAGAGTGGATAAAATCAAATTAATAAATTGAATTTAAATTGAATTTTTTTATTTAGATAAAAACAATAATATAATTAAAATATTAAAATGATTAGATATTATTATTCATAAATATAAAAAAATAATTAAATGAAAATGTAATATATTTTTATATATATAATTATGAACATGTAATTAAACACTATATAATATAGATAATTAAAATGTATAATAATAAAATTAATACTCATAAATATAATATAACAAAAATACTAATTTAATGAATATTGCAAAAATAATGAAACAGAATAAAATACTAATACATAATTTAAATATATACACTCTAATAAAAATTAATAATATAAATAGGAGAAATCTTTTATTTGAAAAACTAATAATAACAATATATTGTTAAATGAAATATATAGATATAATATAACTAATAAAAATAATAAATTATTAATATAAGTATATAAATTAACTAAAAAATATCAAAATATCTAAAATATTACCAAAATACCAAAATTACCTAAAAATATATAAAATGATTAAACTAATTATTTAAAACTAAGTTAGAAAATTATAAAAAAACTAGGGAAATCCATGTAAATCATGACCCATGAATCTAGAGGTATGGTAGGTCTTTGGATTATTTGGATATGATCGCTTCTTGTGACCGGACCAACCACATTAATTGAACACCATGGACCTAAACCTAGAAAATGATGTCAAAAGATTAGTTGGTCACTTAATTACACTACTAGCATCTCCATGTTGAGGAGGTTTCTGGATATATTCTCTAGAATTCCCTTTTCATCCTCTAGATACAGTAGAAAAAATTATTTCCTAAAGTATCCCTAATAACAAAACCTGAACCCAAAAAACATGCCTGACCTTGCTGGAGAAGGATGTTAGATGTCAATAAAACACCTCCAACTACAGATCAAAATGAAGCCCATCCTAAAAAATTTTAATCCTTTATGGAATCTCCCTTAGTCCACTCTGAAAGATATGGAATAGATTTACAAAACAATTAATGAACTCCAACACTGATCCATCATCATACTGAAGTCAACACATCTCCATCACAATTCTCACCTTCACAACCTTAGAGAAATACTATCGGATGAATGAGTCCTTGAAAAATTCAGAGGAGAGGTCTTCCTAAGGATTGTCTTGAATGATCAAATTCCACCACTTATAACTTGAACGATTGATAAAAATGGTATCAAGTTTAACCATTAGAGGATCATGAAACTCAAGGAAGTTAACGATCTTTTAGATTTTCCACAGCCACTCTTTTACTTTAAAATGATCCGCTTGACCATAATAGAGAGAAGGATTCAACTTCTAAAACTCAAGGAGGAATTCCATGGGTTTATCAACCAAAGGGTCCTCTAATGGTGAACCACCCAAATTTTCACCTCACATATCCAGCAGATCATTAATGAAGGAATACACTAAGTAACAAGAAAACCAAAATCTCGATCAAAACCAACTCACCCCAAAAAACTCACTATAATAAAACACCAAACATAAAAGGAGACTAACTCACTAATTTCACCAAACGTTTTAAAAAAAATACAAGTAAAACCACCATTAAAAACCAATTTTCATATTCCAAACTCCAACTCACTCCATTCCACAAAAAAATCCAATGAATTCCATCTAAAATACTAATTCTTCCCATTCAAACCATTTCTCTCAACTCTAAAAAACTCCATTTAACAAAAAATAGTAATATTTAAAAATAAATTTCCAAAATTTTCTTTGAAATAAACTTGGAAAATCATTTATTATTTTCAAAAACCAAAACATTACCTATTGAAATTAGGTTTTCATAATTTTTGAACAATGTTTAAAAATGATTTGAAAATCATGAAGACACAAAAAATATCATAATGGGTGAATCTAATGTCGATGGGTGACTTGGCCATTTGGTTGGTGACTATATTCCATTCTTGGAATCATCATGGAGACTCTATTCAGTCCACGTTCTTAGGATTCACAAGGATTTATAGACCTTATGACTTCACTGATCCCACTAGACAAACTCCCAGTTAACTTATCTGAATACCAATCAACGATAAGAACTAAAGAAGCCCAACAAAACCCATCATCCCATGGTAACCTAGGGTTCAACATTGGAAGTGTTTCCGTGACAATTCCTCATACCTACACCTCAAGTACGAATAGTCCTACTCTTTTTACCTTGAAATCCCAAGTAATAAAGGGTGCTCAGAAATTTAGGTTCATTAAGGAACATTCTCTAATACCAATTTGTCCTGAACCAACTCGGTTTAACCCAAAATCAATCACCCGAGCTTGCATGTCAAATGGCACGAGATGCATCCTCAATCCTCCCAGGATAGCGATAAGCACCAGGGTATCATTGAGTAATTAATGGAACAATTTCCCCCAAGATAAGTAAATAAAATAAAAAAAGGGCATCCCAACAAAAATAACCAAAACATAGCCGTATAGAAAGACAGAAACTTGGAATATAATTAAATTGAACATGAAAACCACTAAATATCCATGTGGCCTTACAAGTCGCTCACTAAACCCAAACTAGTAATCTCTTATGGCGATCAAAAAAAGATAGAACATGCACCTAAGGATAAAAACTAGAAGTAAGTATAGGCATGATTAGTAAAACACATTAGACATGTATATGTAATCTATAAAAATTGAATTCCATTTCGATAAAATAATCATTAATTTCAAGTTTGAAATAAAATTTAGAAATGTAAGTTTTCACACACATTCTTTTTTAAAACAAATCAAGTTCTAATAACCTTTATATTAAAAACATGATTCTTTTACAAGAGAATGAGGCTTTATCATTTTAATAATGAATAGGGTGGGGAGAAGTGATATATTTTTTAACGGGAATGTGGGTATAAAACATTCTCAAAAGATTTTTCATAGGACATTTTAAAACTCATTATAAAATGTTTTTCAAAAATTTTGACCATATAAGGAAACAGTAACAACAATCACATAACAAGGGAAATGAAAGAACACCACACTAGAGACCTTGCCATATTTGGCACCTAAGTCATCCACCATAAATAAATAAGTGTCGGGGAACATGTGAGTACCAAGGAGCACATGGGGAAATATAAAACATACTTAAACCTGATTACTACCATATTCACACCTCATCCCATGACATCAGGCATCCCAAATATTTGGTCCGACACCTTTAATCCTAATCGAGGGGCACAATCCCAAACCAGATAAATGGACATAGTATCTTCCACTAGCTAGAGCGTATTTTAAACAAGTGTAATAAATGTTCTAAAAAACTATGCTAGCTATTCCAGGCATCCTTTTTATATCTAGAGTGGGGATGATCCAAAAAAATTAACCATACACCAATCTCAAGTATAAGACACCAAAAGGGGCATAGAAACAAGAATCGCACCCAAATCACCATAACGAAGATCCCTTACCATCAAACCATGATCACATGTGAGAAGTGCCATGCCAAGGAACTCCCATTCCCATTAGAAACCACCAAGTCATGAGATACACCATGAGGGGTGTTTTCAAAGTAGGACTAATTTGGGAAAGTTCCAAACGGTCTCAAGTAACCATTGAGTGAAAAACCATTACTTAAAAGATTGAAACACACCATTTACAACCCAAAAAAAACCTAGAAATCAATTTGAAAAACCAAAACACATTTAAAATCCAAATCCATCATTTATAAACAAAAAATCACTTATAAAGGCCAACAAAATATTTTATCAAACACTAGATGTGAAAATTGCAATAAAAAAATTTCAAACTATTCCATAAAAAGAGGGGTTTGATTCATTTCACAACAAAACATTTTCAAGGAATGACATATAAATAATTAGCATTAAAGAGACGTTTGAAGTGGAATAAATCAATTTTTCTTCATTTTAATGGACAATTGAAAAGGGAAACCGACCTAAAAATAATGATGGTTTGACAAAGGAAACCTAAAACAACTCCACAAGGGTCCAGGAAAGAAAGAGCAAACAAGATAAACCATGAAAACATAATAACCCCAATTTAATCCCAAAATAACATGAAACCTTGACCCTAGAGATTAAGGAAGAATAATAACTCTAGATAAAAATAATGAAGAGGGAAGAGGGCGAATAGAAGTGGAGATTCCCTCAAATAATCACCCAAAAACCTTTAAAAATCCACATGGAATCACCGTGGAAGAAGGAGGGGAGTCTTAGAGAAGAAATGAGGAGCTCCCATATGGTTTCAAAATCCATATAAGTCGGAGAGGAGGCGTTTTGGGGTTATAATTATTGAGTATTTGATAGGGAATTTCAATATTTAATAAACCTGGGAACTTCTCATGGTTTGGACACATGGTTTCGGAAACCATGCACCAAATTAGAACCTCTTACTTGACACACTGGAAACCCACATGGTATGGCTGCCTGATTTTTGGAAACCATGTGTCAACTATGTACCATGGTTGTTTTAAAACTCTAAATACATGAACATTATTTATGCATGAGCTGTGATAAATGTGATTAGGCCGTATTTCCATAACAGGAGACACCCTTGACCCACAAAATTTCTCCAAAGAGCCGCACAGTTTTGGTCAAACCGTGAACAACCCATAAAACTCAAATTGTGGATGTTTAAAATGAATTGAAAAGAGACCCATCCACAAGTGGCGACATTTTTATCCCTTAATTTTTCACCTAAATCGTAATGAAAATTAAAAGTAGCTCAAAGATCAAAATTTAAATCCAAATCCTCTAAAACTCAAGAAAAAATAAAAAAGGGACAAATATTAACAAAAAATAATAGAATAAAATAAAAAACAAAGTGTGGAACAAACATAAGAGAAAATATTCATTCATTAACTGAAGAATCTTCATAGAAGACCCTATGGTCGATAAGATTGTTTTTACTGAACTCTTCTAGATGGATGTTTTTTCCAGTAATAAACTATTATTACCAAATACTCTAAAACACCTCATAAGGAAAACTTATGGCCTATATGATAAATCTATTTTATCATCTTAATCTATAATTATTTTACAACATATTCATTTGAAACCAATCCATATAATTATTCCTGAATAAAGGACCAAAAACCCAACACAATGTTCTGATACATTATCCAAGACTTGAAAATACTATAAATAACCTGGTATAGTAATTTTCTAAAAGTGTATATTGCATAATTTGACAATATGTAATGTAAGTTCCTATATAAATTCAACGCATAATTGAAGAATATTTTTGTATTTGATGTTCCAAATTGGAAAGAATGATATAATATTAGGGTCACAAAATTTATTCCTAGATGAAAGGGAATGACTTTCTCCCTCAATATGAAGCTTCCTCAGGAGATGCTATTGGAGATCAATATAAAAATTCTCCATGATGAACTAAAGACACTACTGATACCATTGAAATTCCCCCATGGGTATGGTAGGTTGAAGCTATGTCACAACCCCAAGTGTACTCTATCCAATGGCCCATTTCCATGACTTAGCAATCCCCATTAATATAGGGGAAGAATATTTATAGAGTAGAGGCCATAACCATCATGATTAATCTGACACCAATACTAGCTTAGGTAGTCAAGACCATGTAATATCACATGACACATCATCTCAAATGAAAATAATATAAATAATACCCATAGATGAAAATGATTGAAATAATTCTCCTAAAAAGAGGAAAAGAACGATCAAAGGCCAGACATCCTAAGAAAGTCAATTTAAATGGCCACCTTGATTACTTACACTTCTACATGATGATCAACAATAATTTGAAATGAGTATTCATTTTCAAGTTTATACTCTTTGATGTATTTTATATTATAAGTGTGAATCTACATAGACTCTCAACATAAGTGAACCATATTTCTATCACTTACCTAGAGGAATGAAGTGGATATTAGGAAATCTCTTGAAATAAAGAAAATACATTAGATGACTGGTTGATTATGAAACCAGTCAGTTAAGAACACTAAATTACTAGGCTATAAGTAATAAACCATGTTTTGACTAAAATTCTCCACAAAATAAGAGATATGACACTTTCATAATCTCTATTACCTAAGACGATCTCAACCATATTAGGTTTCATACATACAATTTTCTTTAGGATGTGCATTATCCCTCCAATTGAGATAATAAGCTCCATCCCATAAATCATAATCCATATTAGATTAATAATTTTGATATATTTATATCAATGTGATCATGATGATAAATCCCTACTTGGATATTTGAAATTAATACATACCCAATGTCCTTACCATAATTATAGAGGAAAGGGATGAGGTATTAAAAGTTGAGGATGTCACAAGAGATGGGAAAAATAGAACATGAAATTTGTAACTCCCCGACCCCAGTTAACCATAGATGGTTCATTATTTTAATAAATTGGCATGATTAAAAGGAATCAAGTCCAGAAGAACCGATCAGTTTAGCAGTCTTGGAAAATAGATTACAGACATGAACGTTACATTAAATTATAAAATGAAAAACAAAAACAACATTGTCTCCATTGACCACATTAATATCCCTTAGATTATCCCTATTGGTCAGTCATAATATACTTCTTTGCATCCTGTAAAAAATAAAACCTAGAAAGGGGTGAGCTCAAATGCTCAGTAATGATAACAATATAGCAGAAACTTTCATAAATAAGCATAAACATTAAATGCAATGCATAATACTAAAACATAGTCCATTTAAACATAAACTTTTGCATAATATGGCCAATATGAATCAAATAATTCCATTTACTTATTCACATGGATATTCTACTAGTCAAATAATAACATGCAATATCAAATAGTCAACTTGATAATTATGGAATGCATAATGCCAAACTTCATAACCACATAGTCAAGGCCTTGTGCCTAGACTACAAATAAGACTTTTTTAAGGCCTTGTTCCAAGACACTAGTTTGTCTCATGAGACCTACTGATGCATCGAGGTGCTATAGCAGGCTCCACCGGTCACATACTAATTCTAATGCATTCCTCATATGAATATGTTAAAACATAACAAACATATTCGTATAAAAACTAGCATACAAAATGTCAATACTTTATCCAGAAACCATGAATTGTATAAAAATAACATATCCACAATCAAAAATATCACAAAACCGTCGATACAATATGGAAGATTTGTACCATAATAAATCAACTTCAAACATGTTTAAAAGCCATCAAAGTATGTAGACATAGATGAAAATGATTTGTAAAACTCTTTTAGAGAAATATCCATTTTGCATAAAAACATTTAAAAGTCACACAATTTAGAAAGGAATACAATTAATTTTTTTTTGAATAAAGGTGTCCCATACCACTTTGAATCTTTTTAATTGAATTAACATTCTAAATATATTCATGTTCATATAAATAAATCCTTAAAATCCATTTTGAAAACATGGACATTAATGAGAATGATTTAGATAAATAAATATTTAAAACATTTAATCTGATGATATAGTTAAATATTACCTTCCATAAAACCTTGAAATATTCCTTTTGAAAATATTTTTATGAATCACTAATGTGGAAGATAAAGAGTTCCTAGTATATACTCACATAAAAACAACCTCTGATAATGAAGAGATTGAAGAATTATCCCTTACCTTGCACTTTCCTTTGGTCGAGGGAAGGTTTAACCTCCTATATAATGACCATAGCATGTTATTAAATTATACCAGAACTGTATTCATATTTATTATATCATACATGATTCATTTATGGCATTATACTATCCATTTAATAATGATTTCTATGTTAAATTAACAGTTTGGGAAATAAACATTTTCTTTATCGTACGTGTTTTAACTTGTTATTCTTGATCGTATCACTTAGATCACGATTTAAATAATTCCATAATATAAAAAATTATTTATATAATATATATATATATAATATAAATATTTATAATAGATATATATATTAAATGAAAAACAGTGTTTATGGAGACGATAGGTCGTACGTACGCATAAACGTTGTTTCTCTTTTCATATCATATTTAATGGAAGTAAGTGAATAAGATATATGTAAGTTCATATATATATATATATATATATATATCTCCAGTAGAATTATTATGTCATATATTACATACTTATTAATTATATAAATTTTTATAATCATCGTTGAATGGTGAACGTGGAAATGAATCACATCGCGTTGTGGAGATGGTAATCCGTACGTACACACGAATGAAAATATAATTATGTTGATTGTGAAATATTATATAATTGGATGTTATATATTATATAAAGATTTAGTAATATGTTATATTTATTATTTACATTAGTTATACTCATTATTATACCCATCCAAATAATTAAGTGTTTGAATAACAAACTACACCACGACGTGGAGACGGTAAGCCATACGTACGCACGTATGGTGACTTTGTCATCTACAGGATGGATATAATAAGAAATATCATTGTACCATATTTATAATAACATAATAGTATGTATAAGGTACTGGATTCATTATTTTGGTATGGAAATAACAAAGAAAGTGGAAGTGGAAGAAGAAAATAACTTAAAAGAGGGTGGTGAAATTATTGCCTCATCTTCGAGTGTTTCCTTTTGATTTGATCAAAATGGATCCTTCGTTTGGATTTATGGTCAAATTAAGGCCTCTAGGTTGAATAGAGGGATGTTGGGAGGATATTTGGTCAGGGTGGGCCGAGCCAAATGGCTTTTTAGGTGTGATTTTGAGAGAAGGGGAAGTTCCCTTTTATAAGAGGGGTGAGGGTCACTTTAGTAAAAGATGAAAATATTAATTTATTATAAAATCGTATTCAGTTTATAATGGCTCCAAATGAATTTATTTAGAGACTTAGATGGTTATGGGTATAAATAATCTAAACCAATAGGTTTTAGACATTTTTAGGGTACCATATTAACCTTATCTTTTAGATTTAACTCTTAGTTAAATTGTTTAACTTTTACCGTGTCTTCTTGTATTCTTAAATTATATGGTTAATAAACATACTCTAAACTTATTAAATAATATTAAGTGGTTCATTAATGACATATATAATTTTATTTAATCCCTTTGGCTGAACCATATATTTTTAGGAATATTATATCAACCAATAATATAGTATTAGTTTTAAAAATTATTTTAATTCCATTTTGACATTATTTGGTATTTTGTTTTTTTGAAAGCCATAAAAACCTTATAACTTCGAAAAAAAATTATCTAATCAACACTAACATGTCATATTAACCTATAAAATTCGTTTATATAATCAAAACTTTTAAATTATATTTATTTATATATATATAATATAAACTATTTTAATATTAAATTAAGAAGGTAATTACTGCATCATCATTGTATTATAAATAAATTTAATTATTTAATATCTAAAAATTATAAAAAAATACCATGATGTAGGAAATCGTTGTATCTTTCTAAGGATTATTTATAGTTGAATTTATCTTATGTATAACCCTATATTAAAAATGTTTTAGTTAATAAACATTGAATTTGACACTTTTAACTCTTCTTTAAATAAAATAATAATAAATGTACTAATCTAATCCAATTGGACCTAATGTATCATATTTTATTCATAAGTATTTTTTTGGTCAAATTACACTTATTCAAAAGAATTAAGTCATCTGTTAGGGTAATTATAATATCATTTTTACCTTTAATTACCCTATTTACTTTTAACCGTGGAAAATAAATGTAAAAAGATACTATTCAACAAAAATTATTTTCATCTCATTGAACCAAAATTTACATACTAATGTCAACCATGTCTCTCATATTTTTGAAATTTGTTTCTACCGCTTTCTCTAGGGCATGCACATCCATCTGTTCGAGGATGATGACACTATTTGTTACCCAGTATTCCCACTTTCCAATGGTGGACAACAACTGTTCCTTGTTCAGGGACATTTTCTCATTGATCAAAATAGGATGAAGGGATGTCGATTCTTCCTTTTATGGATTCCTCTTTGGAACTCATCACCTAGTTTGGGTCTCCCTTATAGACTTAAGACGTTGTTCGTGAAAATCTTTCCAGTGCCATATCTTCATGGATGCCGGTTAATTACACTGCTGCTGTCAGGACATTCCAAGGGGTTCGGCTAGGGTAGCAACCTTTGATCCGGGCAGTAGTCACGTTGGACATCACTGGCAGGTCTGGATGCTGGAACACTAGCACGTCTGGGATTCTTCCCCTTATTATAGGGCTTCTCGAGGATGCGGAAGCCCAAGGCATCCCACGTCGAATGCGGGGAATTAGATTCCATAGTCATGTATCTGAGGATTTCCTAAGCTTTCTATGTTTTAGATATGGTATTCCGTAGGTTTAACGTATAGCAAAGATTGACCAGACTGATCGGAACACTGACTATAGTGGATCTGATTGGTGAAACAAATGGAGGGAACACTGATGTTGGGGATAACACGTAGTTAGTTACCCGGTTACTGCTAGGATAAGTGAAGGGATGAGTTGGTATGATCTCACCGAGATGTGGAGGCCCGAGAAAGAATCAAGATGGATAACAAATGGTTAAGTGAAGTGGATGGAGAATGAGATGGACTTGACTTGATGGCGACAATGATGTTGGGATTGAGCCTTGAAGAGACCTTTTATGCATGCCTATGGTAGGGAATCAAAGTCTGCGTTGTTCATGAAGCGATGGGACACCTTAGGAGGTGACCCGTATGAAGGAGACCTGGAGGAAGTGGAACCTCCAAGTTGGGGCATGGAATTAGGGTGTCTTTTAAGGACAAAAGCCCGATGACATGCTGGGGATTATGTGTGATTAGCAACCCAAGAGTTGGTCTAAAGCCAGAGGGGAAGACCAGAAATGTAGATCCCAATTGAGGGGACTACAACAACTTACCACTAGATGGGGTCACAATGGATTACTGCTGGATGGGGTCACAATGGCTTACCACTAGATGGGGGCACAATGGATTACCGCTGGATGGGGTCGAAATGACTTACCAATGGATGGTGTCACAAAAGCTTACCACTGGACGAGGTCAGAATGGCTTACCACTGGATAGAGTCATAATGGATTACCGCTAGATGGGGATCACAAAAGCTTACCATTGGATAGGTTTGAACCTCATGGAGGTTTCCTACGTACCCTTTCTAGGATACAAGGATAAAATCCCACATTTTTTGGGATAGTGGATATAGTTTAATGTCGTGTAGGACGAAAAGGGGGCATGCAGTTTAACATCATGCAGGAAGAAGGTGTTCTGACGTGAAGGGGGTCAGAACTAGTGGTTGTTGGGCTTAAACCTTGAGAAGGATTTCTACGTACCTTTTCTTGGAAAGGATCAAATTCCACATAGTTTAGGATGAGTGGGAACCAAAATGAAGTTGTTCAGGACCAATGGGTGTTGGGCTTTAAGCATAGAGAGGCTTCCTAAGTACCTATCCTTGGCAATGATCAAAGTACACGTAGTTTGGGAGGAGTGGGAATAGAAATGAAGAAGGTCAGTATCAATGGGTGTTGGGATTTAACCTCAGATATTCTTTCTATGTAACTTTCCTTGGCAAGGATCAAAGTCCACACAGTTTGGGAGGAGTGGGAACCGACAAGAAGATGGTCAAAACCAATGGGTGTTGGGATTGAACCTCAGGGAGGCTTCCTACATTCCATTCCTTAGCAAGGATCAAAGTCCATGTAGTTCGGGAGGAGTGGGAACTGACACAAAGAAGGTCGGGACCAGTGGGTGTTGGGCTTAAACATCAGGGAGACTTCTTACATACCTTTCCTTGGAAAGGATCAAAGTCCACGTAGTTCGGGAGTAGTGAGAACCTATTTGAAGATGGTTGGGACCAATGGGTGTTGGGCTTGAACCTCAGGGAGGCTTCTTACGTAACTTTCCCTGGAAAGGATCAATGTTCACATTGTTCTAGAGGAGTGGGAACCGGTGTGAAGATGGTTGGGACTAATGAGTGTTTGTATTGAACCTCTGGGAGGCTTCTTATGTACCTTTCCATGGCAAGGATTGAAGTCCACATAGTTTGAGAGGAGTGGGAACCGATGTGAAGATGGTCGGGACCAATGGGTGTTGAGCTTGAACCTCAGAGAGGCTTCCTACGTACTTGGCCTTGGCAAGGATCAACGTCCACGTAGTTCGGGAGGTGTGGGAACTGACATGAAGATGGTCGGGACCAATGGGTGTTGGACTTGAACCTCAGGGAGGCTTCCTACATACCTTTCCTTGACTAGGATAAAATTACACATAGTTCAGGAGGAGTGGGAACCAACGTGAAGAAAGTTAGGACCAATGGGTGGTGGTCTTGAACCTCAGAGAGGCATCCTACGCACCTTTCCTTTTTAAGGAGAAAAGTCCATGTCGTTTGGGAGGAGTGGGAACCGATGTGAAGATGGTCAGGACCAATGGGAGTTGGGCTTGAACATCAGGGGGGATTCCTATGTACTTTTCCTTGGCAAGGATCATAGTACACATAGTTCAGGAGGGAGTGTTGGACATACACTGTAGGATACACAGAGAGGATTTCATGGTCAATGCTTTCTCTAAGCCCACATGATTCATGCTTGGTGTGAGAAACAAGAGGTATTAAAGACCTGACGATCACGCCGTGGATGGCGCGTCTGTGGGAAGTGGAATGGGGGATTACACATGTTTAGAGGCCCAAAAAGGAAAATGGGATTATGCATGGTTCACAACACAATGAGGAAACAAGGCTTTATGCGTGGTTAGAAACCCAAAGAGGAAATAGGGGCTTACGCGTGGTTAATAGCCCAATGAGGAAATATGGGCTTACACTTGGTTATCATCCAAAAGAGGAAACAGGGGCATATGCGTGGTTAGCAGTCCAGGGAGAAACAAGGGCTTGCACATGGTTAGAATCCTAGGGTGACAGATATTGGGACTTACTCTAGGATGGATGCCCTGATGGAGACAAAGACGAGAGGGAGAGGGATGGGATAACAAAGGTCCCATTTCCCATATCTCCCCTGGTCTTTTAGAAATATAGAAGGAGTAGGGATGCTTCCTCCGGAAAGAAAAGTCAGGGCCTTACCCCAAGGTGGTTACCCTATCCCCACCGACAAACGCCGCTCCAATAAATGGAATCTAATTCCATGTGAAGGAGGATTTCACTCCTGTGGACACCAATGGGCTTAGAGAATGTCCGAGATGGGTCACCTTGTGTATGATGCATGGGACATGATAACAATTTAATGTCATGGGCTGAGGACGATGGTGCTTGGTAGTTTAACATCCAACAGCTTGTACGAAGTGGGTGCACTGCGCACCCCTAGGACTTACATAACTGATACCCTCCCACCCTTGAGGGAATTAAGGCATCAATAATGTCGTGGTGTGGGGTGTTATGGAGTGATTTATTGAGGGTTCCATGTTAGCATGGCTATGCAGAGAAGAAATAGCTGTTAGCGTTCCTGAGTTCCATTAAAGAGCAACAATGGTGAATGGGAATAATGCCAAAAAGTTTCATGTAATGTCTTCCTCATGTATGGCCATGAGGGAATCCCAACTAACTAGTGGGTTGAGGCATATGATTCAGGCCTACACCTATCCGCTAGTGCACAAATGGGATAACGCCAAGGGAGCTGGAAATAATCTCGAACAAAGGGGGATGAAAAGTTTGAATCACATTCCCTACATTTGGAACATGGTGAGGGTGGCGTGATGATTGAAGATAATTCCTGACCATGTTTGAAACACAACATCCATATCACGTTATCCTGAAATGGAGGAAACAAATGAGGGTCGACTCGTGACCATGTTCGAAACACAGGACCCGAATCAAAGTGTCGTTCAATGGCTTCTAGGGCATTGGCACATAATGTTAGGTGAGTCGAGGTGGCTTGGGACAGGGCCATTAGAGGGCCCCTTCATACATGGAAGAGGATGAAGATACGAATGAAGGACTTGTAAAAGGTGAGGTGTTGTGATGGAATGTTTGAATAGATTCCAATTCTCTTGAAGTCATGCCACTATTATCATGGCATAATTCATCTTATTCTTGGAACATAAGGCATCTCTTATTTGGAACAAGAGGCATCCTATTATTGAATGATCGGGCATGCTACAGTTTAATGTCATGTAGAAGGGACTATTGGAATCTTATGATTGGGACATAAGGAATATCTTATTTGGAACAAAAGGCATTCTTTTATTGAATAATAGGGTGTACTACAGTTTATAGTCATATATAGAGGACTGTTGGCATCTTATTCATGGCACAGAAGGCATCTCTTGTTTAGAGCAAGAGGCATCCTATGTTTGGAACATAGGTTGTACTAAAGTTTATAGTCTTGTAGGAAGGACTATTGGCATCTTATGCTTAGTGCATTAGTCATCTCTTATATAGAACAAGAGGCATCCTATATTTGGTATAAATGGTGTTCTATAGTTTTTAGTCATATAGATAGGACTATTAGGCATAAGGCACCAAGAAATAGATAGTGTTGGGGCTTACGCGAGAGCGACCCTTTCTGGTTCAACCTGATATAGGAGTTAGGTGATGGGGTTTGGATGAGTTACTTGAGGAATGGATCGACTCAAGGTACTTGTGGAATTGATGATGATAATCTCAACTCATTATGTAGGAATCAAACCAAGAGGAACCAGAATCTTATAAAATTTCTTTATCCAAAGAGGACCTACTTTCCAAAGGTTGGTGTTCGGTAAGTTTTGAATTTTATGATACTTAAGAACGTGCATTGGTCAAGCGGATGGGAGTTCAGACTCATCACACACATTTTGGGGGGAATTATTGTCTACTCAAGGACTCACTTTGTAAAATTTAAATATTTTCATGAATCCTTATTAATTGCCCAAGTATATCATAAGTATCCCTAGGCATTTACAATCACTTATTAACATGTGTTAAACATTAGAATCATTAGTATGTATTTAAGGTTCTTCATTAATGTAAATATCCATATGTATTCAAGGTTATCCATCAATGGTATCCTATAATATACTGATTAAAGATTCTTTTAATCATCATTATGATGATACTCGTTTTTAAGCCACTCAGTGAGGCACTATGGAATTTATTTTCATCCCGAGAGTCAAAGGTTTTTTTTGATCTCGGGATCGTACCTGTAAAATGGGCTACCTACTTATCCTTGTGAAAGGAATCAGAACCCTCATAGTTTAGTGTCGCTAAATGGGACACATCGTTCGTTTTAAGGTCATGTGATAAAGACCTCTAAGCAGAAGTGTCTTAGTTGACATTTAGTGTGGGACTTATGCTGAAGCAGCCCAAGGAACATGGAAAGGATATGGATTTCTAGGTAGAATCAAACCCTTTTGGGAATATGGTATGATTTGGGGATTATTTCCTAAGGAGGATTCCCAAATTGGGGGGATTAGGGTTGGATTCCTAAGGGGGACATCCAGTGAGGTTGGGCCCTGAAAGGGTATCCTATGTATCCTGATTTGAATAGGAATCCAAGTTCTTGTAGTTCCTTCTGTTGTGAAAATGTTGTGATCATGAAAAATCTTCAAGAGAACATGAGTCATGCTCGGTATGAGAAACAAGATAATGTCAAAGACTCAACAATGTCATTCACACTACCAAATTTTTCCCCATTCGGTGATGGAAGAGGTAACGTTGACCATGGAAGAGGGTGGGGCAACAAGATTTCCCTCTGTTCTCTTCACATCAGACAAGGGTCCAATGGAAGGAAGAAGGGGCGAAGGTGAGGGGATTATTCCAGGATGGCTGCCCAGAAAGTGGTTCTGGTAGGGTAGGAAGACTTCTCTTAAACTTGTGCGGAACAGCAAGTGAGAAGTCTGCCTTCTCTACCAGAGATCTAAGGCTCTGGGTCGCCTCTTTGAAAAGGGTGAGGCTGGTAACCAACCCTCCTCCAAACTGGGAACTTCCCAACACTATTTCTGGGAGAAAGGTCCATGTGAATGTGGATATACAAACCCACAAACATCCCATGAATCATAAACCCATTGTGAAATGAATGTGTGAAACCTATGACTGTGGAAATATAAACCCAAATAGGAGACACCCTGGTGTACCCAACCCAATGGTTTTAGAAGTCAGACGGTTTTGGTGGAGGATTCAACTTAGCCCTTTTCAGATAAGGGAACTAAGGAAGGAGATACCCTTCCATGGATGGATTTTAAGAAGTATACATAAGCTGGTTGTGTAGGTATCTCACACAGGTATGATACGTAGGTACCCCGTGTTGCTCTATCACGCATGTATGACGTGCAGGTGTACCGCACAGGCGTGTCACATAGGTGTGGCACATAGATATACCACATAGGTATGGATGATGACTGAAGAATATGAATAACTTCAAAACATGCCTATTCCCATTAATTATCTCTTCTCTTATAGTTTAGATAACTACCTGAGATAATTTGAGAGATCTAGGTGAAAGAGCTACACAATTAGAGCTTCAGAGAGTCTTTCACTTTTTTTAGTTTTGAAATGGGGAGCCCAATGGCTCTATTTATAGGCACGGATGAGGCCTAGATGAATAAATGTTTCCCACACAGGTACTTCCCACAGATATGCTGTGAAGATGCTTCACGTAGGAACATATAAATTTTCTGCCACGGAGGTCGGCTGCATAGGACTGGCGAGTAGTTTGGCCGCATAGCTCAACCACAGAGCTCAGCCGTGTAGCTCCGTGAGGCTACTACATCATTAAGTGGTTTGGGAGTATTGTTGATTTTCCTTTTTACTCTTTGAATTTTTCTTTGTTATTTGAAATATTTAAAGGTTGTCTATCTTTTTGTTTACTTTCTCAAGTAGTGTCAACAAAATCCCCCCCTTAGGATTGGATCTGAAATATACAAAGAGGGACAAGTCCTGAGGTGAAAGTCTGGGAAAAAAGATAAGGATAGATTACTGAATAGCACATTTTTGTCACATAGGTACTTCACCTAGGTATTTCGCATAGGCACTGTGCACATTCATGATGTGTAGGTCTTCTGTTGCCGATAAAATGGTCTCAAATTTGCACGATTTTTTCTTCACCTGTGATTTCTCCCAAATTTGGAGCTCTCATTGCATAGCCCGTTTGCCTTGCTGCATCACATTGTGCTCTGAAGTAATTGTCATGAAATTTATTCAAGGTATAATTATTTACACGATGGAGCTACGCAAAAAGGACATCAACGATGGAGTTGCGCTAGGATCCTTGTCGAAGGGCCTACTAGACTGACCTCGTAGAAGGTCCTTGTCGAAGGACCTATGCGAACAGTGTCCTTTTCCAAAATTTTTACTTTATTCATTAAAATATTACCAAGAAGTTTGGTAATTATTTTTTGCAGGAAAGAATAAATCATTTGATGACCAATACCAAAGAAGCTAAGGCTCGCCAAAATGAAATGATGAAGATCGTCAGGCCAGAATATTATGATATTGTTGAAAGTACTCTTCCGGGGCTATGGAAGAGTTAAATACTGTACCAACGTGACTATACACAAAGTTCTTACTTACCCATGTACGGGCATGGGCTTCTGAAGGATTCCCATGTTCCATATATTAAGAAATACTTTCCAAAGAATTGGTTTCTTCAGTATTCCAACTATAACTGCATGAATATTAATGAAAGGGGGGTTACAATACAAGAAGACGTGATTCCTATTACTTGCATCCTTCATCACAGTGGTTGCACTCCCGATATGAAAGATCACATTGTGGAGACAAGACCACATTGTTAAGATTACAATTTCTGGGATTCTCAAAATGATCAATCTAATGGTTGGAAAGGAGATTGGGACCTTCGTTCTGGAGGGGGTGTAAAACTCAAGTGGATGTGGGAATTCTGGGTATGTCTGACTTCTGTAGAATTTAGAAAAGATTTATTAGAAATTCATATTTACAAATCTATCTGGATGGGGAAAACTTATGTTTACAAAAATGAATTCCTTCTTAAATTACTGAGCCGATGGAGTCCACAAACGAATTCTTTTCACTTGACGCATAGCGAAGTTGGTATTAGTCTCTGGGACATTTACCAAATAACTAGAATATCCATTCTTGGGGAAATGTATGATGAATTCATCCTGCCTACTACAACATGGGGGGATGGTACTAGAACACCACATTTTTCCCATTAATTACATAAGATAGCGAAGAATTCACTCAAGGATAAGAAAGATATCTATGCTAGAGTGTGGATGGAAGTCTTTTTAGAATCAAAAATAGATAAAGGTCCAACCTGTGGACATCCTACTATTTTTCCTTCTATAGATAACCGAGGAAGTTCAGGCCCATATTATACTACACTATAAAAAGGCGATTATAAGATCTGGGGCTATAAATTCTAGCCCGATATAGATGAAAAGTTATGCTTAGCTGCTTTCCTTGCCATGTGGCTAAGTGTTTATTTGCTTCGAGTCTGTGAATCCGGAGGTGGTGTATGATTAGGGAATTTTTTCATTATATCTAAATTGGTATAAAAGAAGTATATTGGGCTAGAAACCACTGTTTCGGCAAGTATTTATCATCTCCTGCTGCATTTATATAATGGGAAGACTCCATTTTGTATTTCAGGGCCATTCCAAGTGTTGTGGGGCTGGATTGCATCACACTTTTCTTCATTATCTATTCTGAATTCTATTAGAGTTACCAATGGTCGATTCACTCCATTTTTAGAGAATGGTTCTGGTATTCAGACCTTGGTCTTAAGACTTGACGTGGTGCTGAAGGAATTGAATGTCTTAGGATAATTCAACTTCTTTCCTTTCGGTGACCCACCAACTAGAACATTTATTGATGATAGTAAAGAAAAGAATTATGAGTTGAGATCTTATATGATGGAATTTAGTAATGGAATATTATTAACCAGGATTGATGGTTGAATTATCTACGAGGCTTATGTCCCCTATAGGTTTTCTCGTCAGTTCAGATGTCTTCAACAATTAAGCATTTGTCCACTCAAATAAGTCAGACAGGAGAAGCACCCAATGGTAGCATGAGAATTATGGATTCTAATAGCTTTATAGGCATCCAAATTGTCAATTACATTACCTCCACCAGATGCATCGACCAAATTGGAATCTAGGTATGCCAAAGCTTGGGTTTCTTCATATCCCCATGGGGCTCTGAAAAAAGGAATATATTGAGTGGCAACTACAATGACTGTTTCACGTAGAAATTGTGGTAAGAAATCCAAGGCCAGAGATGATACAAAAGTGTCAAAGGTTTCAGAGCCCAAAAAAATCATTGTAGGAAGTACACTAGGAAGGCCAAGGCTAGATAATAAATACCTCCAATTCCAAGGTGATCTAGTCGCCGCAATCAAACATCGGTCCCTAATCCATCTGTTGAACTTTCTTAAGTAAGGTGGTCTGAAGAAATTTCACAATCAGAAGGTGAAGCTTCACTTCCACAGTCAATCGTACCAAGATTGAATTATATGTGACCTTTAGACAATAATCATTAGGAAAGTATAACCCATGATCTTAGGGACGCATGGGCATTCCTCCATCATGGCATTCGAATACCAGATATTGGTCACATCAAGGAACCTTCGGATTGAAATCCGGTAAATAACATGGATGAAGTATAGAAGTATATTTCATATTTGGAGGTTTTTATATATGAAACTGATGAACAAATCCCATCCCTTAAATGAGTATCTTATATGCTGGACTTAGGGGTCCTTGAAGGGGTAATTATCGACTCTGAGGAGGAGTTGGATATTTATGTTAATACGGAAAATGTATTTCCCTTTTTATTTTTTCTCAAATCTACTTTATCATTTATCATCATTAATCTTTATGAAAATATATTTATGAAGCTTGAATGTAGAGAAGGAATATATGGACCAATTCTCGAATCACCCAAGTACGGTCCTGCAGGCTCTCCAATCAATGCAACAAATGATCCTCCCAGGTTTCTAGAACATTCTATAGGAGAAAGAATATTGAATGGGGTAATGGCGTCAGATAATCCTCAACCATTACCACAAGTTTCGCCTACTAAGAGGAGTGTTTCAATATATCCCCAAGCTTTTGAACAAAAACACAAGAGAGAAATGAGATTGATTCGAAGTGTTCGCCGAAGGAGTAAGTGTTTATACGATCCTTAGGGGCATAAAACTTGCTAAATATATTCTGGTAACCAAGTTTTATCCTCTTATAGGATCTATGTCTCTCTCCTCTCTCAATATATTAAGAGATGATTCTTCAAGACCAGAAAAAGAATCCCCAGGGGAAACCGAGGTTCATGCTGAATAATCAGCAATTTTAGTAGATAAATCGTCAAAAGATTCATCTATACATGCTCCTGGCTCTGCTGAGAGAGAGAAAAGTCGTTGTAAGATTAAATACATTCCTCAATAGATTTTTTTAAAGCATCCTGAAATAATCAACGTTGATATTCCTATTGCTTCAGAAGAAAGGAATGAAGATCCAGGGAAATATAAGAAAAATGTTGATGTTAACCCAAACCCATAAAGAATTACTGCTGGTATACCAATTGAAGATTCAATGGAACAAAATGTTAGTAGAGCCAATTTGGAAATCAACCAACATTCGTTGGATACCTTAAATGGTGAGAATTAATTATCATTTGAGGCCATATACACTGAAATTATAGACCCTTAATATGAATATTGATATTCTAGGTTCTATCAAGGAGTTTGGGGATTTTCATGAGGAATTGAAATGATGTAAGTCCCAATTCATGAATTTTCCATACATAATTTGTTCTTCAACTTGATTATTTACATCAAAATTCACCTTATGTGGCTTTATATATAGAAAATGCTGCAAAGGATTTTCAGGAACAGCGTGTTCCACTTTATCCTTCTGCTGAGGATGGAGAAATGCCTATAGAGGATCCTTCATCAAGAGGTGTTCGAGAGCCTTGAAATGTCATAACTGAGCAAATTCAAGGAAGTTCCCCTTCTCAAGAAACACCTGCTCAAAACAATGGAGCTGAGAATACATGGGATGAATCTAATCAGGTAGTTGACTTGTTATGGGGTAAATATAATCAGCTGTCTGAATCAAATTTGCTTCCTCTATTTGAAAATAATAATGACATTGATTTATCTTTTAGGGTTATCATAACCTAGATCAGAAGTTGAACCGTCTACTCTCCCAAGAGAAGCAGAACAAGGCATCTCTTTAAGCAACGTATTTCCAAAGTACATTTTACCTCATAGTAGTGACTCAGATTCACACTTAGAGATGCAATATACTATTTTATGGCACACAATAAGACATGGAATCATATCTAGAGAATAATTGCTGTAAAAATTTTAGATGAATTGTTGTCCCATTTTTCAAAACTCCCAGCATTATTCTGCGTATTGTGATTTGGTGGATTTATTTATCGGCTAGTCTATGAGGCTATGAAAGAGAATATTCACTGACGGGATTAGGAGAATAAGCTGAGATAAGATTTTGATTATTCTAAATGATATATCAATATTGAGAGGTTTCATGAAACAGTAATTGAGGTGGAGGCAAATCATAACAAGAAATCACTCGAAATCATCCAACAAATCATAGAGACCATGAAGGAGTTGTTCTATCTTCAATAAAAATTGGATGTTGTTCATAAAAATCTTGAGCAGTTGAATCAGACTTTGGGAGAAACCCAATTAGAGGGAATAACTTCCATTTCAACTGCTAAATAATCACTTCACCATGCTGAGGAAATAGGAGTGGCTCAACTATCTCAACTTCAATAAGAAGCTGATAGGGATTATGAAGCAGTCCAAAAAATGAAAAATCATGTGGAGAGTTTATTATAAAACATGATAGAGAGGCTCCATTTTCTGGACGACCCCCTTTTTTCATATGAATGAAAGAAATTTTCTTATTCATAAAAAAACATCATTCATGTTTTTCATGATTGCAATATGAGAGGTAAATGATGATAATGATTCATTTATATTAAACAATAATAATAATAATAATAATAATAATGAATTGATCAAAATTTTCTTATTAAGTCGAGGGACCTAATGAGCATAATTTGACTGTTGCTAGGGTTATATGGATAACCCCACAAATTTTGTATCTTTGGACCTCATTTTTTTATATCTCAATATTACTTAAATCATACAAAAATGTATATTTAGTGACGTGGGACATGACTTTTATTTAGAGTTCCATTTGTAGGTTATCAATCTAATGAGTACCATGTCTTTTATTGCTGAAAATTTAGAGTCATGCATGTTGGACTGTAAAGGGATAATATTTAGGGTCATATAGCTTTGACCATAAATTTTGAATTAGACCCCAAGCAAGAATCAGTGGCTAAGAAATTATTTAATATTCTTTAAACATTTCCAAAGGGAATCTTAATTCAGGATTTTTATGGTCACCAAAACTAAAATATGTATCAACATAAGGTATGTCTTTTCTAGGAACGATGTTACCATTATTTAAGAAACCCGTTATGCGGGCTGTATTATGCAGGGCCAACTGGGGCATATACTGCATAGCCAAATAGTGGTATCTTTTGACTGATAGGCCTGTTATTTTGGTAACTTATGAAAGGACACCTAAGGGCATGACTTCATAGTTAGGCCAAAAGAGTTCTTTAGGAATTTAACATTTTCTGCTGATAAATTGAGGGAAATAAGATTTTGGTGACTTAAGACCACAATAGATGATTTTTTCAAGGAAATGAATTTTAAGAATGAAAAAGGGTTATTTTAGACAAACATAAGTCATAAATAGGAAAACCATTTTTTATAAAAATTTGGTGTTTGAGTAAAAAACATTTATCAGAAAAGGAAATTTTGGATATTATACTATGCAGTTTTAAGTCATGCAGTGAGGAGATTGTTACTATGTAGTTTTAAGTAATGCATTGAGGACATTGGTATAGTGCAGTTTTAAGTCATGCAGTGAGGACATTGTGAGGATTCAATTTAAGGTCTTTAGCTTTGACCAAAAGTATGAAACTCTCCCAATTTCTTGATAATTTGTCTGGAAATATACTATCAAATTCAGGAATGGAAGGGAAAATTGTACACTGTGATTTAGGAATTTATGGAACCAAGGAATGATATGGAAAAAGGGATAAAAGCATTAGAGGAAGTCTTTTCCAAGAAAGAAGTGACCATTACTTGAGAAACCCATTATGGGGGCTATATTATGATGGGCCAACTAGGGAATATGATAAATAGCCAAATAGTGGCATCTTTTGACTAACATTCCTATTATATAGGCAACTTATGCAAGGCCACCTAAGGGCACATGTTGCAGAGTCAGGAAAAAGAGCTCTCAAGAGTTTGACGTTCTATTGCTAAATGTCGAAGAATGTTTAGGGAGATTCATATTTTATAAAGAATAGAGTTTGGCTTATAGAGAAAGGTACCTGAATATGGAAAGGGTATTTCCAACCAATATGTCCAATGAATTGGAAGAATAAGTCTTTTACAAAGATATGACCCAAACATACAAGATATGGTGTCTGTAGTTTTCGGTCATACAACTTGGACCAGAAATGGAAACAATATATGATATGTGGCCAAGTGATTTCAAGGTTATTCCCAAGTTCATCAAACACATGGTGAAGGAAATGTGTAAACCATGGTCTTGAAGATTTTCAGATGGTGAGAAAGATAATGGGACAAGTATACTTGAATGACTGTTTTAAAATACAGATTCTTATATATTTTCATCAAAGTTTGAAGGGGTCAAGGGTACTATAACCAAGAATGAAATTACCATTACTTGAAAAACCCATTATGGGGTCTATATTATGTTGGTCCAACTGGGGAACATGCTGCATAGCCAAATAATGACAGCTTTTGGCTAACAGGTATGTTCTGTTGGCATCTTATGCAAGGCCACCTAAGGGAACACGCAGCATAGTCAGGAAAAAGAGCTCTTAAATATTAGAATCTTTGTCACTAGAAACAATAAGTAAGATTGTGAGAATTGGGAAATATTCAAGATTAAGATTGTTAAATGTGGAAGGAGGTATTTTTTTGACACACATGAGAGAAGTTTGAATCAATATTGTTTTTGAGTTTTATGTCCTTTACATAGATTTGAATCATATGTAAAATGGAGATTTTATTTGTTTCCTTTGAACGAATATGGTGATGTGCAGTTTTAAGTCATGCAGTGAGGACATTATACTATTCAGTTTTATTTCATGTAGTAAGGACATTATACTATGTAGTTCTAAGTCATGAAGTAAGGACATTATACTTTGAAGTTTTAAGTCATGTAGTAATGAAATTATACAATGAAGTTTTAAGTCAAGAAGTAAGGAAATTATAAATCCCATAAGAAATTAAAACACCTTATATAAAGATTCCATTTACTCAATTTCTAATCCCAAGTGATCTATCCTTGGTTTGAGAAAAAAGGAACAGTTAAGGGTTTCTTTTATAATGCAAAGGTGATGCAAATGAATAACATGGGAATTATATTTTGACTCAGTCTAATGTCATGTGATAAGGATGAAAATGAACTGATATGAAAGGAAAGACATATTGGAACTGGATTAAGGGATGAAACCCAAGTGTCACTATATGTCTTGCTAGGGAAAGAATCAAGTCATACATAGTTCTTAAAAAATTCCCTACGCAGATTTTATTTTTTTATATACCTAAAATAAACAGGATGGTTTTTTATCGTGTGGCTTGGCCCAATATTATAGATCTTGGCGTCTCTATGTATCTTAATGAAAATGAGAATCAATCCACACGTAGTTCTTGAAATATGGTCTCTATGCAGATCTGACTCCGACATAGGAATGCGAGAGACTCATATACTACTAAGGAGTAGTGATGATGTCAATGATATTTGCTTACGGAAGCTTCTATCATCTTATAGGGAGAACGTTAGTTATCAAAATGACGTCATGCAGTTTAACGTTATGCGACAAGGAATAAGAGGGTACACACTTTAACGTCATGCAACATGGACACTTATGGTTGTTCTGCATTTTAATGTCTTGCAACTAGGACATGGGGGCTATGTAGTTTTATGTCTTGCAGCAAGAACATTGTACTATGCAGTTTAAAGACTTGTACTGAGGACTATGGTGTATAATTATACAAATAATTTCTTCAAGAATCTCGCATTGGTTGGAGTTGTAATGGGCTCTCCATCTATTGAGATTAAAGAATATGCTTCATTTGAATAAACCTTATGTATGGAATAAGGTCCTTCCCAGTTTAATTCATGTTTTAGAGGTTTCTTTCCGGGTATTATTGGAGTCCTAAGGACCAATACCAATTCTCCTTGAAGAATTGAATGGAGGTGAACCTTCTTATTAAAATCTTGTGCTATTCTATTCATATAGACATCTATATGATGCTCTGTATGCAATATTTTCTCATCTAATCATTCCAACTCATTGAACTGTTTTTGGGATCCTTTATGTATAGAAAACTGATCACAAATTGAAACTCAAAGTGAAGGAAATTGTATTTCAATTGGAAAAACCATTTCAGTTCTACATACCAATGAATAAAGAGTTTCTTGGGTAGCAGTATTGGTAGTTGTCCGAAAATCCCATAAAGCATTAAAAAGTTTATTAGGACCTGATTTCATATCTTTATCAACCATCTTCTAGAGTATATTTTATAGAGTCTTATTTAAGGCCTCTATCTGTCCATTTCAACTGCATCATAGAGAGATGAGTGGCTGGACTTGATATAATGTTCCTGATATAAATTTTTTACTTCACCAGAACAAAAATTGGTGCCATTGTACATCAAAATAGTATGAGGGACACCAAATATAGTGATGATATTAGTTTTGAAAAAACTAACAATGATTTTGGATCCGACTTCTTTAACAGGTATTACCTCTTCCCATTTAGAGAAGAAGTCAGTAGTAGTGAGAATATACTTGAACTGTTTAGCCGTGGCTGTAGGATACGGTCCTACTATATCCATTCCCCATGTGGAAAATGTCCAAGAATATTTAGCTGTATTTAGAAACTATGGGGGTTGATGAATGAATTTGGCATGTTCTTGATACGAATGAATTTTTTTAGTGAAGTCAGTACAATCCTGTGTTATTGAAGGCCAAAAGTATCCAAGCCTTCAGATCTGATCGGAGAGTCTGTGCCTAGATTGGTGGGCACGAAAAGCTCCTGAATGTACTTCTTTCATGATAGCTACGGTCTCTTCTCCACCTATACATATGAAGATATTTCCATCATAGACTATCTTGTAAAGGATCTTTTGGTGGTCTGGACTATCATAAAGAGTAAAATTAGTTTCTCATTGCCGGATCTGCACCTTCTCAGCCCTATTTGGTGGAAGTACCCCATTTTGAAGATATTTCAGGATGTATGTTCTCCATCCCATGGAATCAACATATGGTTCAAAAATAGGGAAAATTTCATTGATTTACTCCTTTTTGGTTTGAACAAAAGGCAAGACCACGCGACAATGGGTTATACTTATAACTATCTCATCCCGATTTGGATCTTCCAAGGCTATATATGCATTAGCCAGTGCATATACTTGAGCATTTTGTGATCGTGGGAATAGGACAACGTCAGATCTGAGGGAAATTCATCCATTAACTCTCAGACATAATCACACAAAGGTATTAACCCTTCTTTTCTGATAGAATATTCTCTATTGATTTGTTTTATTACCAATTCTGAATCACCTTTTACCTTAAAATGATCCATTTTCACCTGAAGTTCCAATTCCAATCCTGCGATGAGAGCTTGATATTCGGCTTCATTATAGGTACCACCTTCCGATAACAGGAAAGAATAAGGAAATACTTCCGTTTCTTGGGAAATAAATACAATTCATAATCCAACCTTGTTGAGTTTAGGGTTTTCTAGTCTCTTCTATGTTGGACTTCTAGAAGCACCATCAAAATGCATTTCCCATGTTTAGGAATTATCTTGGATAGATAAGACCTCTTCATTAGGAAGTTCAGTATTGAATAATGTATCTTCCACAGATGGGTGCTTTGCAAGGAAATCATCCAAAGATTGGCTTTTTATTTCCATTTGAGGTAAAAACTAGATATCAAATTGTTGCAAAATAACCACCCACCATACCAGACTCCCTATAAGCATAGGAAAACTGAGGATAAATTTGAGCGGGTTATTATGAGATACCAATTGAACCTCATGATGTTTCAGATAGTGTCTCAATTTCTGAACTGTAAATATTATTGTTGGGCAACACTTTTCAATATTTGAATACCATGTTTCTGCATGAAACATTGTGTGATTGAGATAATAAAGTCTGTTTTCATTTCCAGGATCGTTATTTTGTTCGAGGAAGGCACCTAGTGATTACTCTAAAGCTATCACATAGATAATGAGTGATATTCCTTCAATAAGTGGCATCAATAAAGGTGGACTCAAGAGATATGTATTGATTATATCAAATGCTTCTTGGAAATCCTCAGTCCATTGATAAGTGACTCCTTTCTTTATTAATCTGATGAAAGGTAAACATTTTCCTACCAAATTTTCGATAAAGCGCCGAATATAGGCCAAGTGTCCATGAAGTCCTCTCAATTATTTAAAATTTCATGGAGGTGAGATACCATGGATTGATTTTTTTTCTCAGGATCAACTTTGATACCACGATGGCGTACAACAAAGCCAATGAATTTTCTAGAGGTTACCCTGAAAGCACATTTTAAGGGGTTCATCTTCAAATTATGTTGCTGAAGTTTGAGAAATATGGTTTCCAAATCATCCATGTGATTGGATCATTGTTTGTATTTTACTACCAAATCATCCATATAACATTCAACAAATTTCCATAAGAAGGGTTTGCAGATATCGTTCATGGCACGTTGGTATGTCGTGCTTGCATTCTTTAAGCCAAAGTGCATTACTTGATAGCAAAACACACCTTGAGGAGCTCTAAAGGCTGCATATTATTCATCTTCTGGGCCCATTCGGATCTGATTATACCCAGAGTATTCATCCATGAATGAATGAGCTTCATAACTAGGTATTGCATCAATTAGATGATTTGTAATGGGAACTAGAAAATCATTCTTAGGACAATGTTGGTTAAGACCAATGAAATCAATGCACACTCTATTTTTCCCATTCTTCATTTTCACTAGGAAAATATTGGCTATCCATTTGGGACACAGAAATTCCCTAACAAAGTTAGCCTTTATAATCTTATCAACTTCAGATTCAATTTTAGAGGCATGAGTTGGGTGTGTTCTCCTTGCTTCTTGCTTTAACCCACGATGCTCTTCTGGAAAACCCAAATAATAGGCGCCTACATTAGGATTAATATTTGGAATTTCTGTATAATTCCAAGAAAAGATATCTCAATTTTACTTTAGGAAGGAAGTATACACCTCTTGATCCTCAGAGGTTGTGGCCGCACTAATTAAGGCGGGACATGGAACTTTTTCTGTACCCATATTTATTTCTCTGAGTTCATCCACAGTGGTAGAAACACATTCTTAAAATACTATAGGAGCATCCCTATGATCTTCCTATTCTTCTTCATTATGTGCTATATCTTATGTTTCCATTTTCAAGGTATATGACATGAAAAACTACCATAGTTAGGGGAGGAGTCAGTATTATAATATCTTGAAGAAGAATCCACCATATCTGGCCCAACTGATAAAGAACTGTCTTCCTATGGTAAAGAGGGATTGATGGATTGAGAATCAACATATTTTACTTCCTCTAATATTGCTACAATATATTATATTCTGAGTGATAAAGTAGAGGATCGTTGTAGTTCAACAGATGAAATTAAAACATCTCCATTCAGACTTCCATTATTTCTTTGTGTATCAATAATTTCTCTCATGATTTCTGACTCAATTTCCGCAATTGATATTATTCAAATTACTAGATGGGTGCATGTATATAGTTTTACCCTTTGAATTTGATTGATGTGTTGCACATAATCTGTACTCAAATTAAATATTGGATTTTATGGAATCTTTTCAAATACATTTGGAGCATTAACTTTGGTTATTTCCATCATCATGGGCTTCATTCCATTAGTGTGATAAAAATCTGCCACAATGTATTGAGATTCACATGTTTTGAATGGATCCTTATCACCATACGATGTCCCAATTTGACCATTGAAACAATATTTCATAAATTGGTGGTATGATGATGGTATGGATGCATGTTGATGCAACCAAGGCCTTATAAGAACAATATTTAAGCCTGTGTCCTAACAAACAACCATGAAATCTGAATTAGAGACAAGATCTCCAAACAGATTTCTGAGTATAATTTTACCCATAGGTTCTTGTTCATTCTTATCTTATCCTAGAAACATTAAAGTTGAAGGAGATAAGTCAGATTCAGTCAGGCCCAATCGATGAAGTGTACGATTGGAAATGAGATTGACCTTGGAGCCATTATCAATGAAGACTCTTTGGATGTCTACGTCATTGATCTTACCATACAAATAAAAAAATCTGATATGTCCATGTACAAAATCATCTTCATCTTTATCCGTAAATGATATGACTGCGTGACATTCTGCAGTATCATTCTCTTTACGGTAAACCTCTGCAACGGTAACTTCGGTTTCAAATTCTTGAGGACTTGAGAAAGCCTCAATGAGTGTATCTTGAAGATCTTTTTATAGATACCAAACATCCAAAACTGATAACTTGGCCGATACTTGGGGAAATTGTTTCAAGACATCATACTTTTTTTTTGCAAAGCTATGATTTTCCCAACATGGAGATGTGGTTTTGCAGGTGTTTTGGAAGTTGATGCTTTTGTTGTAAATGTATTCTGTGTTGAAACAGAAGTGGGAAATACTGCTGACTTTGTTAAATTAGACTGGCTAAGTCTATTCATCTACTCTGAATAATATGGTGTGGCTCTTAATCAGTGCTCTAGAATAATTATGCTAGAACTAGACTTGTTTTTCATGGAAGAAAATCTTTGTTCTTGTTGATCTCGCAAAATGTCTCTTCCATGAGTTTTTGTTGCATATATGGTTTGAGTAGGGGTAGAGTTAAAATGATGGTTTCTAGAATTCCCACGTCTTCCCATATATCCTCAACCTTGGCCTCTTCCTCTTTTTCCCCAATTAGGTACAAGGAATTCTGTTTACAATCAGAATCACCAATGTCATAAGGATCTGTTAAACGGATAACATTAATGGAACCAAAGATCAATTCTTCATCTGATGAGGATTCTTCCTGACAGGTTACTTTTGGTTGTACCTTTTGGCAGGGCGATGCCCATGATTTTGAAATAGATGTCATAAAATCTTCCAGGGTTAAGGACAACTTTGGCCTTGACGTGAGCTAGTCTTCTTTTAACTGCTCTTTATCCTTAGGAACACATTTTTTCTTGGAGGAACGACCTTTTGATGAAAATGGTTTTTCTGTGGAAGGAGTGGTAGAAGACACAATTGGTTGTTTCAACTATGTTCATAAAATATCATGTGTCCGGTTGATTGTTTTCCTGATCATCCAATCATTATATTTTTTCACATTTTTACTTTTAACCTATTTCCATTCTCCCTCTTCCTCTATATTGGTGGCATTAACACATGCTACTTGAGTTGATGAACATTTAAATTTTACTTGTCCATAGTCTACCATATTTTGAAGATGGTCTATGAAAATAAATCACTCTTGAATGGGGTGTCCCATCATCTGATGAAAGGCACAATAATTTGGTCGATCTTCATCTCCATCTTTATTTGGCTTCGTCAACCTTGGCAACTGATCCAAATTGTTTTCTAAGGCCGAGATGAAGTATCCAGGACATTTCTCATTCATGAAAGAATATATTTTACTCTTTAATTCCTCAAACTGTTTCTGACCTTGATCTCTTTAATCATCTTGATGAGGTGGTCGTTTCTACTTGTACTCAGGAAGTGGATCTCTTCGATATGATGAAGGTCAGGAAGTAGAAGCAGGTACATGGGCATGTTTGAGTGTAACTATAGCAGATTCTGTCTTTCCTATTCTCCTTCTTGGAACTAATGGAATTACATGAGTTTTAGCATTAGTTTCTATAATAGAGTCTTCTATCTACTGAGCGATTGAATTAAGGTCTTGAAACCCTCCTATGTATTTTATAGGGATCAATGGCGTGCGTAATTCATCACGCATATTTGACACACATATTGGCATCAACTCTTTTTGAGGTAGTGCTAAAATTAAGGAATATGTTAATCCCTTCTAGTGAGTAATAAAATATGAAACTCTTTCATTTTACCTGTGTTTACAATTGGTTAGAAAAAAAACTGTCATCATTGGTAATGTTGAGATAAATTGAAGAAGAAATTTCTAACTGAGATCTCCCCACCCAGTAATTGATCATGATTACAAACTTGTATACCAGACAAAAGCTGGTACTTGTAATTACTGCACAAAACACCTAAGTTGAACTACTTCTTGTTGTTGAAAGGGTTCCATCATAGGATCACAAAGAGAAACAAAATGTGTTAAGTGTTGTTCCGAATCTCCAAAACCATTAAAAATTTGGAATGTGGTATTCACAAAATTTATTGGGGGAGGAATTGCATCCACCCATTTAGGGTAATCTCTCTTATCTGAATGAATATATGCCCATCGTTCCTCTATAGCTTCCAACTGAGTCTTGAATGCCTCAATTGTATTCATAAGTATTTGGGGAATATATAGATGAGTTGGATTCTGTGCAGGTATTGCAACTGGAACTTGAGCTGGTGCAATGACTGGGAAGACCACTAATAGTGATGCTGATATCTACCTTTGATAACCCACAGGAAAAAATTTATCAGGATGTATATGGTCCTGCCTTGATTGTGAACCCAATGGAGGGAATCCATTATCCACATCTATAGTTACTAAAAACCCTCTTTGCTGAGGAGCTCTTACTGGATTTGCAAGTTGAGGACTTGTCTGGGGAGTATGTCTCGCAGAAATGCTCTTTCGAAGAAAATCTATCTTGAGTCTTTTGAACTCCTTCATTTCCTGTTATTTCTGTGATAATCTCTCTTTATCGGAAAGCGATTGACGTTATCCATTGGAATAGTGAGGTGTAATCTGAGTTTTTTCATTTCCCCTTGTTAGATGCCTTTCGGAGGGGGGAGTTGGTTATTTGAAGGCATACATTGATTCTGGGTAAGCCTCTTATTTCGGGTACGCACACCTTCTTAATTTTCCTCGGTGTGCACCATATTGTGGATAATAAATTCATCTTATGATTCCCTTGAATTGGATTTATTTTCTAGAGGATCTTCTACAATGGTATTAAAAACATTCACTGATGCATAATGCATTGATGGCATTCTGTCGGTGTTTCTGCTAGATCATCTCCCAATGTGTCTTTCAAGAAACTCTGTTATCCTATATAAATAATTTCCTAGAACTATTTGGTGGATAGTAATATGAAGGGAATCATTGGATAGTTCATCTGTACGCTTTCCTTGTGGCTTCTTCCCTAATCGGGTGAAAACCGACTTCCATTGAGGAGGGGTTTGTAGATGCGAAAAATCCCCCAGCCTTGTAGGATAGGGTCGATCCTATTATTCATTTTCAAGTCATTGAAGTTTGTTTAATGAATTTGAAGGTTGTATTAAATGAGACCTAATCCCAACAAGCTTTGGTGACTCTTGAACTGCTATTGCTGAAATTTGTGCACCTGCTCTTCTGATTTTGCGGATCTTGGTTCGGACAGTAGCTGGGTGCATCATCTGACAATTACTTAAATCACCTATTTCTGAAGATTTCTATTCTATTTCAGAAATTCACATCCTTTTATACCTAACATCCTCTAAATGGGATGCCTGCTCAATATTTTCAGAGGCTTCATGTAAAATTAGCTCATTAACTTATTTTTTTGGGATTCATTCTGATGAGAACTGGTTGAGTCCTATTCTAGATAATACATTTGATTACATACAAAACCTATTGATTGTGGCCAGCCATGGGCAATAACATTGAATGAGACAACTTTTGGCAGATGTTTCTGATTTTGCAGTGCAGTGAAATGCAATGCTTCATATGCACCCCATCATTTGATGTGAACACTAGATGGGGAATTGGAAACTAATTGGCGTAGCATCTTTAGAGCATTGATACATTCACAATGAAGGGATCTATGTTGTTTTTCATCCCATTGATGTTGGGAAACTGAAAGAGATTCCAAGTCAATTTGGTGTTGTAACCCTTATATTACCATTATATTATTTTTATATTCATTCTATGGTAATACTTTAGTTTTCAAATGACCAAGAGTTTTCCATAAGTTGAGAAAAATGTCATGAACGCAATATTCTTTCATCAATTCTTGAATATCAAAAGGATAATTTAATGAAGGCAAGAACATGACTGGTATTTCTCCATTAGATAATTGTTTCCTCATGTTTAAAACATCTTCATCATCTTTCACTAGAGGTTTCTCTACTTGATCTGACCAAAATGGATGCTCTGCATTAGAAGATAAATGACCCAAGGGCGGTTCGAAGAATGATTGTTTCCATAAGATGCCTTCTGGCAGATAATGTGTTTCACCCATCAATGACAAGGCATAAAACATGACTGTCCTTGTGTTTGCAAGTTCCTAGAGATAGGAGGGATTTCTTATTACTATATTATCAGTTATGGAATTGTTTTGACTATGTGAAATACTACTGCAGAGAGAAATTTTGCAGCGAATTCCATTACGGGGAGCATCACCACGGTGGATATAGCTTGGGATAAATCTTCTTTCTCCATGGTCTTCTATCCACACAGAGGGTTTCTGTGGCTCTCATCTAGAGATAGAAACTCTGGATTGACTGTATTTTCATGAAGCAATCCCTGATGATGAAGTTTCTGATGAGAAAATTTAGTATTATAACTACCACACCCATAATTTGGTAATGAGAGGTTAGGATCTTGAGCATCAATAGATAAATTTCTGAGGGCTTCAAGAACACCAACATTAAGAGGAGCTAAATCATAGCTTGACTCTTGATTTTCCAATGGTATTTAGTGAGATTTCTTTTTGGATGTTCTCTTATACTTCGTTGGGGCCACCTGCTAGAAGAAGTGGTTATAGTGGGCAGGTGTATGTGCCTACCTTGTAGTAGTTACTAGAATGGACTGATTAATTTCAATTGTATGGGGTGTATATTCCAGATCTTGTTGTCCATATGATATGGGGGAGTATTCACCATGACCCTGATGGACTGGAATAGAGCTATGTATCTGCTCCGGGATGATATACTGATATTTCATCCAATGTGTGGGGACATATTTATTTGTATGTTCCCCTAATACTACTGATGTAGTAAAAATATCCTAGCATGCTTCTAGAATATGGGCAAGGATATGAATATACCCTTTCACCATTGATAAGATGTGGTTGGTGACATCAACACCTGGAACAAGAATATACATCCATTCCATATTTGGAGTAGGTGTATACTCCTAATCCTATCTTCCTTTTCCTATCAATGGGTATTGACAGTACTTATGTATAGGGGCAGAGAGTTGGGTCTACCCCAAATTTATAGTCAGAGCTTTATGATTCACTTCTCCGGATGCTGCAAAACGAGGCTATAGACATACTTCATGAACATTGTTAGGTGTATGTGCCTACTGGCTGTTTCCCATTAAGTATGGTTGACAAAATTACTTCAATATTGGCATACGAGACTGCTGATCGAATTGGTGATTGTAGACAGGTGTGTGTTCCTGTTTACCAGTTTCCACCATTTTAGATTGGTAGTCCTCTTTAAATGCAGTCAGACAAGCCTGCTGACTGGATGATAAATTGCGAGCAGGTGTATGTGCCTGTTCATGGTACTCCACTAGGTTTATCTGGTGGGATTGGTGGGTTGCTATCACAAGATCCTGCTGAGCAGAAAAATTAGAATGGATGGGTGTATGTGCCCACTGATTGTTTGTCATCAACATTGGTTGATGGACTTCTCTGGAAGAGGTATAGGTGAGAACCTCCTCCCTCTTGACCATAAATTATCCCTGGTGGTTATTCTTATGTGCCCAGGTCTGAGAGACCTTGGAAAAACATCCATAGGAAACACCCCCATAATTTTGGGGATACACTACTGCATGATTGTGGCTGCGATTGCGGGTGGGAGTTCTCAGGATGGACGCCTTCATTCTTGAATGCGGCCATGAGTGACCTCTTAATCCACCTCCCAATAGAATGGTAGGGATTGATTGTTTCATTCCATGGATAAAGGCCCGAAACCGTTGTAGATGTTGGTTAGCACCATTTTCTTCTTGATCATTGGTCATTTTTGGCCAGATGATCGAGTATTATTATTGACTTGGAGGGCCTGTCGAGCAGCCTCCAAAGTCGGGATTGTACCGTGCAGGCTATATTCATTCACCAGCACATTAGAGACCCAATGTTGAAGATGATGGGTTGGTGATAATGTCCTAAAAATAGATGTAGATCCATCTTGAGTAGCAGTCGGGAAGTTCACAGATGTTGTCTTGGAGAAATTCATTCTTTGGATTGAAGGTAATTCTATGGAAAATTGAGAACAACAACAAGATCTATTAATGGGACCTCTTTTCAGATAGATACATGCATGATTAATTTCTTTGTCTGGCCTTCATTTATCAATTGATAGAGTCCTAACATGTGGGTAACATTATTAACTTGGTTAAGGATTCATGTTGGGTTCACCATTCTTGTTTTGTAGTTCCTTGAAACATGTGTCCTAATCTTAAAAATCACTATTTCCGGGCAGATTCCATTGGATTTATTCATAGAACTAGAAACATCCAATAGTTCATTATCCCAATATGACATACTTTACAAAGGAAGGCATTCATTATGTTTTGAACTTTACGATACCTAAGAATGTGCATTGGTTGAGAGGATGGTAGGTCGGACACATCACACCCCTTATGGGGGGAATTATTGTCTACTCCAGGACTCTCTTTCTAAAAATAAATTTTTTTCATGAATCCTTATTAATTCACCAAGTATATCATAAGTATATGATAATACAATATTTTGTTTAATATTTTATTGATAATAAATGATATAATTTTCTCACATTATGCTAAATATGTTCAATTATGGAATATTTGGGATTAGATCATTCATTTGAAAATTTGATGAAAAATCCAATTTTACAGTTTTAAAATTTACAGTAGTATTTCAGGAATAAATTTGTTTCAGTAAACTATTTTGAATTAAAATTTTGTATCTGTGTTCTTGACTTAATGGGCTGCAAATTCTATTCAGGACATGAGAGCTGGATCGTGCATATGAGTGGATTAAATGGGTCATGAAGATAAAGATGGACTGAACTATCTAGATTGGACATTACTTCACCATTTGGGCCATATATTCTTCGTACGGGCTTGGATTGAGCCCAGAATTTGAGAAAATCTTGGGTACATGATTCGACACAAATCATCCTGCTAGAAGGCCGGCCAATTCATGCGTTTTGGAGGTAAACTATGCGGTGAAACTTGGAATAAAATATTTTTTCCGATTTTCCATTTCACATTTAAAAAGTTATGTAACCCTATCCCTCACAAACTCTATTTAAAGGGGTTTTTCACTATTTGGGAGGGGTGGTCGAGGCATTGAAAAGGTTTTTCCAAAGGGGTCTCTTGGGAGCCCCTCAAATATCTTGTAATAAGTAAGGCTTTGTGAAAACCTCTCTTCCAAAAAGGCTCTCCTCTCCCACCTCCTCTCTGTATTTCTTTTCTTTAATGTTTGTATCGTGAATTTTTCTTCAAATAATATTATGTGTTCTTCCATTTTCTTCTTCTATTAATCTTCTTAATTGGGTTGGAATCAATAGTGGAGACAAGATTTGGATCTACCCTTTCAATCCTTTGCTTATGCAAAACGTCTCCACGATGACCACACCGCCCATGGAAGAGTAGTTTTTTAGTGATCGATCTATCTTATACCATATTCATTTAATTATTTTGAATCATTGAACTACTATAATTCACATAATATCATCCATGAATTGTGTTTTTAAATTATAAGAAACTAAGCAGGAAATTGAACAATTAACATAAAAACACGCGAGGTCTAGATTTTGGGTAAATTGTGAGAGCGCGATCTTAATCGGTAACACAAGACCACACGGGATAAATTTGTAGAGTTCAAATATAATCCCTAAACACAATTAATACTCATTTCCAGAATGGATATTTGGATTAATTAACCACTAACCATAAGCTAACCTTAGAAAAATAATCAAAGCAGGGTGCTGCGATTGCGTGTTCCGAAGCTAGCCTAGGGTTTAAGTAATTTCATCTTTGTGGTTAAGTTAAATATTTTAGGGTTCTAGGGTTAACAAATTAGGGGATCATAATTAAGTGGATATTGATTTAAATGATAATGATTAATAATTAAATTAATAGTTATAGTTATCTTGATTACTCCTTTTAAATATTTTCAAAAAAAAATCTTTTTATTGTGTCATTTTAATCAAACTTCATTTTCAAATAAAAAACAATAAAATACAATCTTCATCCATCAAACTTCTTCAGGTTTTATAAACGATAAACAAACCAACCCCATCATTTCAAGTAGTGTTTTTATTCTCTTTTATTTTATTTTTAAAATACCTCAAAAAAATTGTTTTATTCACTTCCTCCTTTGAGAGACGACATTGGTGTAACACCCCAAGCTTCTACGGTACGCTTCTCTTTGAATAATGTGATAGCGTGTGTTGTATGCAACACCGAGTTCTAACACACCATAACCAATCAAACTAGCCGTTATGAATAGTAATACCTACCTTTTGAAATTATATATATTTTATATTTCAAAATGGACTTCATTTTTGGATTCGGAATATCGAATTTAGCCTAAGGTGAAATTTTGGTACATTTCAGATAACTTTCATATTTTGATGAATAGTGAAAATTACTAAATTTTAATTAAAAACAACTTTTTTAATCAAAATAATTAATAGTGATAAATTATGAATTTGAGTGGTTTTAAAGTATATTTAGAATATATTTTTACCATTTAATATAATTTTGTTCATTGGACATAATTTTACAATTAAACCGAACATAAACAAGTATCAATCTTTTGATAGTTATTATCTCTTAAAAACACGCTTTTTGTTTTGACAGCGGGAATTAATTTTAAATTAATTTCTGCCACTTCTGTGTTTTGAATTTAGAAAAATGGATTCCATATTTGGAATCAGGATGTTCAAATTGTATAAATAGGTAACTTTTATTTTTAGATATTTTGAATAATTATTGCGGTAAATATTTTATTTACCATGGTTAAGGGTAAATCCGGTAAATAAGGGTTAAAAAATAATATTATAATAATACTAAATTACCCTAAAACGTGTCCTAGCCTTATTGGTTGATACATGTTCGACCATAGGCATCAATGGGTCGATTTTGGGACCCCATGGTGCCACTTGTAGGTGATAGGAACACATTATTTTAATTAAGTTAAAATGAATACAAAAACGACACAAGCATATATCTTTTAGCAAAACAATTTTTACATAGGGTTATATATGTTGGATTTTAGATTATAAATATTTATTAGAAATATAAAAAGATTTCCTACATAGTGAGAGTTTATTTATAATTTTTATACATTAAATATTTTAATTTATTTATCACACAGTGATGATGGATTAATTACTATAATAGTGAAAAATTAAAATAATTTATATTATAAATACCCAAATAAATATAATATGAAACTTTTAATGAATTAAACTAATTTTATAGGATAATATGATATATTATTATTGATTTAATTGACTTTTTTCGAAGTAATCAATCTGTTATGAGTTTCACAAAAATCAACTATTGAATAGTGTCAAAATTGACATAAAAGAGTTCTTAAAACAAATATTATATTATTAATTGATATTAAATTCAAAAAAAACTAAGGTTCGGCCAAGAGGCTTATATCATGATATTGTAATCATTAATGGACCACTTGGGGGTCTCTTGGATTTATATAGTATGTTCATTAACCATATTATATAAAAATACAAAGAGACATTGCAAAAGTGAAACTAATAAACATAGAGTTAATACTTAAAGATAAGGTTAATATAAGTACCCAAACCTGTCTAAATTCTATTGGTTGAGTGGTTTTCGACCTATACCCACCTTAACCTTTGAATAATCAACTTTGGAGCCATTAGAAACCGAATATGAATTTATTATAAATTAATATTTCTAGATTTTCCAAAGGTGCCCCTCACCCCTCTTATAAAAGGGCACTCCTCCTTCTCATTTCTTCACACCTTAAAAGCCTTTTGGTTCGGCCAAACTCTACCAACATACTCTACCAACTTCCCTCACTACAACCTAGTGGCCTTAGAGTGATCAGAAAGCCAACATAAGGAGCCCTTTTGATCAAATCAAAAGGAAGAACCTGAAGAAGAGGTAATGTTTTCACCGCCCTTTTTCAAGTTCCTTTCTTCTTCCACTTCTACTTTCTTTGTTCTTACCATTCTAAAATAATAACTCCAGTATCTCACATATATTGTTATGTTATTATAAATATGGTACAACCATATTCAGTATTCTATCCACCCTTTGAATAACATGTCACCATACGTGCGTACGTACGGCTTACCGTCTCCACGTCGTGGTGTAATTGATATTCAATATATTATTATTTGGATGGGTATAATAATGATGTGTAACTTATTTAAATAATAAATATAACATGTTAATTATTCTGTATATATGATATACCATCCTTTTATATATTATTTTAATATCAAAAGAATGATATTGTCGCTCGTGCGTACGTACGGACTACCGTCTCCACGAACGCGATGAGATTCATTCTCCATCGTATCCATTAAAGTATAATTATCATTTGATGATTTAGAAATGATGTTTAAGGACTTGATATCATTATTGATATGAATAAGATACAACAAACATGGATTATGTAACAAAAAATATAAAAGAAAATGAGTAAGTTAACACCCGAAACGACGATAATTCTAAGATATTATTAACAAATTAATGTTAAAAGATCATATATGATACCATATTAATATATATGATTATTGTATAATTTAATAACAATTATTTCACCATTATACAGGAGGTTAACCTACCCCAACCAAGGAAAAGTACAAGGTAAGGTTTATTTCACAATCTCTTCATTATCTGAGGTTGTTTATACCTAATAATCTACTGGGATTTAATTATCATCCACATCCATGTTTCTTCGAAATGTATTTCAAAACATATTTATTATTTACAAGAATATGGGTTAAAGTCATTTATACCCTTGTTTGACTTTTTATAAGAGGTTTGTAAAGGAATCTTTCCGTCGTTTTCAAAACAAGGTCCTTTTTAACCTTTTCGACAGAATTAAGGTACGAATGTTTTATTAACTTATACGGCGGGTGAGGCTATTTTCCGCCGTTATAAAATCTTCAAAGCTTCCCTTAAAAGATTATAAGAATATTTTAAAAGAAAATGTTTTATTTTATATGGATCTTAAATGATTTGAAAATAAAAGGAGATATTTCTTTAAAAAGAATTTTGATTTCATCTATGTCAACATCCTTTGATGGATTTTAAGATTATTTGAAGTTGATTTATTAGGATACAAAACTTCTACATTGTATTGAAGGTTTTGGGATATGTTTGACTATGGATGTGCTATTTTTATACCATTCATAGTTTATGGTGAAAGTATTGACATTTCGTATGCTAGTTTTAATACGAATGTTTATGTTATGTTTAAACTTTTTCATATGGGAATGCATTGGACTTAATATGTGACGGGTGGAGCCCGCTATAGCTCCTCGATGCATCGGTAGGTCTCATGAGACAAACTAGTTTCTTGGCACAAGGCCTTGACAAAATCTTATTTGTAGTCTTGGCACGAGGCCTTGGCTATGTGGTTGTGATAGTTTGGCATTATGCATTCCATCATTATGAAAGTGGTTATTGATTTTGCATGTGATTATTCGATTAGTAGAATATCCATGTGAATAAGTAAATGGCATTATTTAATTTTATTTATGACATACTATGTTGAAAGTTCAAGTTTGAAAGGCTTTTGTTTTAGTTATACATTGCCTTAAATGTTTATTCTTATTTATGAAAGTTTCCGCTATATTGTTATCCTTACTGGGCATTTGAGCTCACCACTTTTATATGTTTTATTTTTCCCAGGAAGTGAAGAAGTAAATTAGGAATGACCTGTAGGGATATTATGTGGGGTTATGAGTATGGATTATGGAGACAATATGTTGTTGTAGTAGTTTTTAATTTTATGATGTAATGTGAGACTTATGAATATATCTAGTGTTTCCAAGGCTACTAAACCAATCGGTCTTTCGAGATTTGATATTTCTTGTGATCATGCCAATGTAATGTAATAATGCACCGACTCTGGGTAACTAGGGTCGGGGCGTTATAGTTGGTATCAGAGGAAGTTTAGTACAAACCTTGGAGGCTAGATTTAGATAAACTCTGATTAGAGCACGTAGACCTAAGATGAACTTTGAGGATTAGTATAGAAGAACTTCCTAGAATTTTGGTATTGTAGGGATTTTGTGAGTTTTCCGAGCAATACATCCCTGTCTGGATACGAGTAGGTAGAGGCGGCTCTGGCACAGATGTACCTAGGGGTAAAACCCGAAAACACCGCTTTGATCTCGACTCGAACGGGAACTGGTGCACGACAACGGGCCTTGCTGCACTCTTGGTTACGACACTACCGAGGGATATGCTTAGGATAACTCTAATTTTCCTTAAAAATCATTATGAAGGGTTTATGAGTATATACTTCCTCAAAGAAAATTTTTTATGATTATGGATTATATCCATAAATAGTTCAATTTATGTTAAGTGTTTTATAAGTATGGGATTATGTATTTTGATTCATAAACTGATCTAGTTTATGCCATTGTTTAGAAATGGCGCCTAGTGGATGAAATGGAAACCATATCAATGCACGCACTCCATGTAGGGATTTCCCTCCTGCTCAAGATAATTATAGTGGAGCTGGTGATGCAACTGGTGCCGATCAGCTAATCACCATACTGGGACAACTTACTCAGGTTATGAATAATAACCTTACCCATATGGAGCACCCTGATCCACAGCGTGGAGGATCAATGTTAGATCGATTCATGAGGCAACAACCACCAACATTCAATGGGAGTACAAATCCCTTAGTAACTGAGCAATGGATATTTTCCCTAGAGAAAATATTTCAGGCTTTGGGGAGCAGTGAAAGGGAAAAAGTTATCATGGCAGTTTACCGCCTCACTAGAGATGCTGATCAATGGTGGTCATTGATTCAAAATATGAAGGAAGATGATGAAGTATCAAATATGGAATGGAGGGAGTTCAAAGATCTATTTTTAGAAAAATACTTTCCTCGCGACCATCGAGCAGATATGGAAAGGAAATTTCTAAGTCTAAGACAGAAGGAGGATGAGAATGTTACAAAGTATGAGGCTAACTTTACAAGGTTAGCAAGGTACGCTGGTGATTATATACGTAACCAAAGAAGTAAGATTGATCGTTTCTTTGATGGGTTAAAACCATTTCTCCGTAGAGCATTAGTCTCACAATCCTTCTCATCATACGAAGACATTGTCTCATGTGCTATCAAGACCGAAAAGGAATTCTCTAAGTCTTATGACTTTAAAGCAAAGCAAGAGAAGAAGAGACCTGCTGATCAATCTGCTAATGGAAATAAGGGGAAGAAGGGAAAGGTTGAATATCTATCCTGTGGTAAATGTGGGAAGAAACACCCCGGTACTTTCTTGGAGGGAATGGGAGTCTGTTACAAGTGTGGTGAAAAAGGCCACCAAACTCGTGATTGCAAAGGGAAGAAGGAAGACACCAACGTTCAGTGCTATAATTGCAGGGAGATTGGACATTATGCAAATGAATGTCCTAAGAGTCAGGAGAACTTACCTCAGAAAAGTCCAAGGGATCAAGGCCAGGCTTATGCTATCACTACTGCTGAGGTAGAAGCTCCGAAAGACGTGGTGGCAGGTAATTTAATGGTTTCCTCAAGTTTAGAAAATGCATTATTTGATTCTGGATCATCACATTTTTCATATCTTCCCAGTTTGCTAAGAAAATTAGATATTTCCAATTTGATTTAACAAGGGAGTTGTCAGTTAAAACTCCTAAGGGAAGTATCATTGCAACAAAGTTTTGTGAATCAGTCCCCATTAGAGCACATAAATGTTCTTTATATGCTGATCTCATCATCATACCTATGATTGAGTTTGATATAATCCTCGGTATGGACTGGCTTTCAGACTATGATGCGAAGATTTATTATAAGAAGAAAGAGGTTACGATTCTTGATGATAATGATAAGGAACACCTTATATTTAGAGCAGAATCTTCACCACCTAATTCTTATTTAGATCCACCCTCAATAGCTCAACTAAATTCAATTATTGGGTAGGAAGAGAATGGAATAACTGCGGGTGAGGAAAGGAATGTTCAAATAGAGGATGTACCTGTTGTGAAAGAATTTGTAGATGTATTTCCAGAAGATTTACCTGGACATCCTCCAGAACGAGAAGTTGAGTTTTCCATTGATTTAATTCCTGGATCAAGGCCTATATCGAAGACCCCTTACAGAATGGCTACTGTAGAGTTAGTCGAACTAAAGAAACAACTAGAGGAATTGAGTAATAAAGGATTTATTCGCCCCAGTGTTTCTCCATGGTCAGCCCCTGTTCTTTTTTTAAAAAGAAAGATGGATCTATGAGGTTATGTATCGACTACAGGGAGATCAATGCTATAACGATAAAGAACAAGTATCCCCTACCTCGTATTGAAGATTTATTTTACCAACTACATGGAGCTCAATACTTTTCAAAGATTGACCTTCGATCTGGATACCATCAGTTGGGTGTAAAGAAGGAAGACATTCCGAAGACAACATTTCGAACCTGGTACGGGCATTACGAGTTTACTGTAATGCCTTTTGGATTGACTAATGCACCCTCTGTATTCAGGGATCTAATGAATAGAGTTTTCAAGGAGTATCTCGATGAATTTGTGGTGGTAATTATTGATGATATCTTGGTATACTCCAAAACCTATGAAGATCATGAAAATCACTTGCGTATTATCTTGAAGACTCTGAGGAGGCATGAATTATATGGGAAGATTAGCAAGTGTGAATTCTGGCTTCAGGAGATTTCTTTTCCTGGCCATATTGTCTCTAAATATGGAATCTCTGTTGATCCTTCTAAGACCAAGGCAATCCAAGAATGGCCAGCACCTATGAGTATAACTGAGGTACGCAGTTTTATTGGTTTGGCAGGTTATTATCGACGTTTCGTCCAGAATTTTGCCCGATTAGCTAACCCATTAACGAAGCTCACACGTAAAGGGGTTAAATTTGTTTGGACAAAATAGTGTGAAGAATGTTTCGAAGAACTGAAGAGAAGATTAGTCAATTCTCCTATATTGACTCTACCATCGGGGAATGATGGGTTCGTTATTTATAGTGATGCATCGAAGAAAGGACTTGGTTGTGTCCTTATGCAGAATGATAGGGTTATTGCCTATGCATCACGACAGTTGAAAATTCATGAACAAAACTATCCTACTCATGATCTCCAGTTAGAAGCTGTGATCTTTGCTTTGTAGATATGGGGGTACTACCTCTATGGTGGAAAATGTGAGATTTATACTGATCACAAGAGTTTGAAATATATTTTCTCACAAAAAGAACTCAACATGAGGCAAAGGAGATGGCTTGAATTACTCAAGGATTAAGATTGCACGATACACTACCACCCGGGGAAAGCAATAAAGGTGGAAGATGCTTTGAGTAGAAAAGACCATGGAGTTTTGAACAATATGAGAATTGAAAGGGATCCAATTTTCATGGATCTAGTGAAGATGGACATGGGAATAACCAGGGAAGGAGAAACATCAATTCTTTTTCAAATGGTTGCCAAACCATCTTTACTAGAAAGGATTAAGAGTACTCAGAACGATGATGAAGAATTTCAAAAGACGATTAAAGCTGTGAATGATGGGAGACTGAGAGACTTTGTGTATGAAGATGGAATTTTGAAATTTGGGAAGAGACTTTGTGTTCCCGATATACCTGATCTAAAAAGGGAATTGCTGGATGATGCTCATAGTTCCAATTTCTCTATACACCCTGGGAGCACCAAAATGTATAGAGATTTGAAGGAACAATTTTGGTGGGAAAACATGAAGAGGGAGATTGCTGATTTTGTGTCAAGATGTATGGTTTGTCAACAAGTGAAAGCTGGAAGGCAACAGCCTGGAGGAGTCATGCAACCTCTTCCCATACCAGAGTGGAAATGGGACAATATTACGATGGACTTTGTCATGGGGATACCAAAGACTCCTAGAAGGAATGATGCAATATGGGTTATTGTTGATCGTCTTACCAAGTCAGCACATTTTTATGCTATAAGAGAAGATCTACCCCTGGAACGTCTAGAAAGACTATATATTAATAAAGTTGTGAGACTTCATGGAGTACCCCTATCGATTGTTTTTGATCGTGATCCCCGTTTTACTTCAAGATTTTGGAAAAGTTTTCAGAAATCCTTGGATACTGAACTTCATTTGAGCACTGATTACCATCCTCAGACAGAGGGACAATCAGAACGAACTATTCAAACCTTAGAAGACATGTTGAGATCTTGCTCACTTGACTTTCAGGGTATGTGGGATCAATATTTACCTCTGGTAGAATTTTCCTATAACAATAGCTTCCATTCGAGTATTCAGATGGCACCATATGAAGCGTTATATGGAAAGAGATGTCGAACACCAACCTTTTGGGATGATGTTGGTGAAAGAAAACTTGTAGGCCCAGAACTGGTGGAGGAAACGGTGGAAAAGGTGAAGGTAATCCAAAATCACATCAAAGCAGCTCAAAGTAGGCAGAAGAGCTATGCCGATAATCGAAGGAAGGATTTGGAATTTCAAGTCGGTGATCTTGTTTTCCTGAAGGTATCTCCATGGAAGGGAGTCATACGTTTTGGTAAGAAAGGTAAATTGAGTCCCAGGTACATCGGACCTTTCGAAATTCTAGAACGAATTGGGGCTGTAGCTTATCGATTGGCAATGCCGCCAAGTCTCTCCAAAGTTCACGATGTGTTCCACGTATCTCTGTTGAGGAAATACATGCCTGGCCCAACGCATGTACTCACTTACGAGGAATTAGAACTGGAACCTGACCTATCTTATTGAGAAGAGCCCGTCAGGATTCTTGATACGAGAGAACAAGTACTGAGAAACCCGACGACGCGTCTGGTAAAAGTTTTGTGGAAAACCATAAGATGGAAGAGGCAACGTGGGAACCCGAGGAACTTATGATGAAGAACCACCCGAGTCTTTTCATGTGATAAGTATTATAGAAATTTCAAGGACGAAATTATTTGAAGGAGGGGAGAATGTAACACCCCAAGCTTCTATGGTACGCTTCTCTTTGAATAATGTGATAGCATGTGTTGTACGCAACACCGAGTTCTAACACACCATAACCAATCAAACTAGCCGTTATGAATAGTAATACCTACTTTTTGAAATTATATATATTTTATATTTCAAAATGGACTTCATTTTTGGATTCGTAATATCGAATTTATCCTAAGGTGAAATTTTTGTACATTTCGGATAACTTTCATATTTTGATGAATAGTGAAAATTACTAAATTTTAATAAAAAACAACCTTTTTAATCAAAATAATTAATAGTGATAAATTATGAATTTGAGTGGTTTTAAAGTATATTTAGAATAAATTTTTACCATTTAATATAATTTTGTTCATTGGACATAATTTTACAATTAAACCGAACATAAACAAGTGTCAATCTTTTGATAGTTATTATCTCTTAAAAACACGCTTTTTGTTTTGACAGCGGGAATTAATTTTAAATTAATTTCTGCCACTTCTGTGTTTTGAATTTAGAAAAATGGATTCCATATTTGGAATCAGGATGTTCAAATTGTTTAAATAGGTAACTTTTATTTTTAGACATTTTGAATAATTACTGCGGTAAATATTTTATTTACCATGGTTAAGGGTAAATCCGGTAAATAAGGGATAAAAAATAATATTATAATAATACTAAATTACCCTAAAACGTGTCCTAGACTTATTGGTTGATACAGGTTCGACCTTAGGAATCTTTGGGTCGATTTTGGGACCCCATGGTGCCACTTGTAGGTGATAGGGACACTTTATTTTAATTAAGTTAAAATGAATACAAAAATGACACAAGCATATATCTTTTAGAAAAAAAATTTTTACATAGGGTTATATATGTTGGATTTTAGATTATAAATATTCATTAGAAATATAAAAATATTTCCTACATAGTTATAGTTCATTTTTAATTTTTAGACATTAAATAATTTAATTTATTTATGACACAGTGATGATGAATTAATTACTATAATAGTGAAAAATTAAAATAATTGATATTATAAATACCGAAATAAATATAATATGAAACTTTTAATGAATTAAAATAATTATCTAGGATAATATGATATATTAGTATTGATTTAATTGACTTTTTTCTAAGTAATAAATCTGTTATGAGTTTCACAAAAATCAACTATTGAATAGTGTCAAAATTGACATAAAAGAGTTCTTAAAACAAATATTATATTATTAATTGATATTAAATTCATAAAAATCTACGTTTCGGCCAAGAGGCTTATATCATGATAGGTTAATAATTAATGGACCACTTGGGGGTCTCTTGGATGTGTATAGTAAGTTTATTAACCATATTATATAAAAATACAAAGAGACATTGTAAAAGTGAAACTAATAAACTTAGAGTTAATACTTAAAGATAAGGTTAATATAAGTACCCAAACCTGTCTAAATTCTATTGGTTGAGTGGTTTTCGACCTATCACCACCTTAACCTTTGAATAATAAACTTTGGAGCCATTATAAACCAAATATGAATTTATTATAAATTAATATTTCTAGATTTTCCAAAGGTTCCCCTCACCCCACTTATAAAAGGGCACTCCTTCTTCTCATTTCTTCACACCTTCAAAGCCTTTTGGTTAGGCCAAACTCTGCCCAAATACTCTCCCAACTTCCCTCACTACAACCTATAGGCCTTAGTGTGATCTTAAATCCAACCTATGGAGCCCTTTTGATCAAATCAAATGGAAGAACCTGAAGAAGAGGTAATGTTTTCACCACCCCTTTTCAAGTTCCTTTCTTCTTCCACTTCTTCTTTCTTTGTTCTTACCATTCTAAAAAAATAACTCCCGTATCTCACATATACTGTTATGTTATTATAAATATTGTACAACCATATTCAGTATTCTATCCACCCTTTGAATAACATGTCACCATACGTGCGTACGTACGGCTTACCGTCTCCACGTCGTGGTGTAATTGTTATTCAATATATTATTATTTGGATGTGTATAATAATGATGTGTAACTCATGTAAATAATAAATATAACATGTTAATTATTCTGTATATATGATATACCATCCTTTTATATATTATTTTAATATCAAAAGAATGATATTGTCGCTCGTGCGTACGTACGGACTACCATCTCCACGAACGCGATGAGATTCATTCTCCATCGTATCTATTAAAGTATAATTATCATTTTATGATTTAGAAATGATGTTTAAGGACTTGATATAATTCTGGATATGAATAAGATACAACAAACATGGCTTATGTAACAAAACATATAAAATAAAATGAGTAAGTCAACACCCGAAACGACGATAATTCTAAGATATTATTAACAAATCAATGTTAAAAGATCATATATGATATCATATTAATATATATGATTCTTGTATAATTTAATAACAATTATTTCACCATTATACAGGAGGTTAACCTACCTCAACCATGGAAAAGTAAAAGGTAAGGGTTATTTCACAATCTCTTCATTATCCGAGGATGTTTATACGTAATAATCTACTGGGATTTCTTTATCATCCACATCCATGTTTCTTCGAAATGTATTTCAAAACATATTTATTATTTACAAGAATATGGGATAAAGTAATTTATACCCTTGTTTGACTTTTTATAATAGGTTTATAAAGGAATCTTCCCGTCGTTTTCAAAACAAGGTCCTTTTTAACCTTTTCGACAGAATTAAGGTAAGAATGTTTTTTTTAACTTATACGGCGGGTGCGGGTATTTATCGCCGTTATAAAATCTTCAAAGATTCCATTAAAAGCTTATAAGAATATTTTCAAAGAAAATGTTTTATTTTATATGGATCTTAAATGATTTCAAAATAAAAGGAGATATTTCTTTAAAAAGAATTTTGATTTCATCTATGACAACATCCTTTGATTAATTTTAAGATTATTTGAAGTTGATTTATTATGATACAAAACTTCTATTTTGTATTGAAGGTTTTGTGATATGTTTGACTGTGGATGTGCTATTTTTATACCAATCATAGTTTATGGTGAAAGTATTGACATTTTGTATGCTAGTTTTAATACGAATGTTTATGTTATGTTTAAACCTTTTCATATGGGACTGCATTGGACTTAATATGTGACGGGTGGAGCCCGCTATAGGTCCTCGATGCATCGGTAGGTCTCATGAGACAAACTAGTGTCTTGCCACAAGGCCTTGACAAAATCTTATTTGTAGTCTTGGCACGAGGCCTTGGCTATGTGGTTATGATATTCTGGCATTATGCATTCCATCATTATGAAAGTGGTTATTGATTTTGCATGTGATTATTCGATTAGTAGAATATCCATGTGAATAAGTAAATGACATTATTTCATTTTATTTATGCCATACTATGTTGAAAGTTCAAGTTTGAAAGGCTTTTGTTTTAGTTATACATTGCCTTAAATGTTTATTCTTATTTATGAAAGTTTCCGCTATATTGTTATCCTTACTGGGCATTTGAGCTCACCCCTTTTATATGTTTTATTTTTCCCAGGAAGTGAAGAAGTAAATTATGAATGACCTGCAGGGATATTATGTGGGGTTATGAGTGTGGATTATGGAGACAATATGTTGTTGTTGTAGTTTTAAATTTTATGATGTAATGTAAGACTTATGAATATATCTAGTGTTTCCAAGGCTACTAAACCAATCGGTCTTTCGAGATTTGATCTTTCTTGTGATCATGCCAATGTAATGTAATAATGCACCGACTCTGGGTAACTAGGGTCGGGGCGTTACAATTGGTCAGCCACTCTGCTGCCCCTTATTACACCAAAATCACACTAATCATTTGAGGGAACCCATGATAGAGCTCTTTAAAATTGGCACCATTTCTGGGGAGGAGAGTAATTATTTCAACCAATTTAGATGTATTTATTTTATTTTACATTTTATTCTCTTCCTCTCTTCTTTCTTCCTTCTTTACCAAATCTGGTTTTTTTCTTTCTTCTTCTTTTATTTTCTTCAAATTATTTTTCGACCATCAAATCAAACTTATTATTTTTATTTTACTATGGTCCAATTTTTTTATTTTCATTTTTATATGATTTATTACATGAAAGAATCTCGATGTTCTCTTAGATCATGACCCTGAGATTGAACGTAGCCTTACGGCTCGAATCAGACATTCTCAGTGTATGAGAAGTTTCAACATTCAACCAGTTGGAGAGTTACTCCAATATTAGAACATTTAAATTGGAAGAAATTCACATTAAACCATAAAACAATAACTAATGGATGAAAATAATGGAAATTAACTTAATAAAACCATTCGAGAATTGGATTTACTTGATATTAACTATCAACCAAATTGTATTGCATACCCAAATCTCGAATCAGACTTTGAACTAAAAGAAGGGTTAATTCACTTCCTTCCAAAGTTTTCTGGCCTCTCCGGTGAGGATCCCAATAAACACTTGAAATAATTTAATGTGGTTTTCTCAACCCTAAAACCTAGAAATGTCCCTGAAGATCAAATCAAACTAAGAGCATTCCCATTCTCACTTGATGGAGCTGCGAAAGACTGAATGTATTATTTACAACCTGAATATGTAACTTGTTGGAACAATTTCAAATGTGTTCTATTGCAGAGATTTTTCTATCATTGAGGACCACTTCCATTCATAAGGAGAACATGGAGATCAAGAAAGCACAAGGGGAGTCAATGAATGAGTATTGGGAGCGATTCAAGTAGTTGTGTGCAAGCTTCCCATATCACCAAATCAGGGAGAAATTACTCATCTAGTACTTCTATGAAGGACTCACACCTATGGAGAGAAGTATGGTGGATGTTGTGGCTGGAGGAGCATTAGTGGACAAGACACCGGTATCTTCACGTGCATTGATCTTCAAGATGTCCCAAAACTCCCAACAATTTGGCGATAGAGGTAGACCACATGTTAGGGGAGTACATCAGGTAAGTCCTTCTCTTGAAATTCATTTGATTGATAACAAGTTAATAGAATTGACCACTATGGTGAGTAAAATTTATTTGGCTCAAAATACATCCCAACCCACTCCTTCATGGCCTTGTGGCATTTTCACTGAGATAAGCCACCCAACTGACTGTTGCCCACAACTACAAGAGACAGAGGATTGTGCAGCCGTATTCCCAGGGAGACCATATTAGCAGCAACAACAGACATACCCCCAAAAGAATTTTGATTCATTTTCTCCAACATACAACCAAGGGTGGAAGGATCAACCAAACATGATGTATGACTCTGGACAACAACAAAGGCCCCCTTTTCAACAATACTTCCAGCAGCCTCTGCCTTACCAGTAGGGATTCCGACAACCCCAAAGGATATTTGAATCTCAAGTATCAACAAGACAACAACAAGGGAATCCCCCACCAAAGTTAGATTCTAATACTGATGATCTTATGAAAAAAATTATTCTGAATTAATATAATGATCTGAAGAGTCAAGGTTCAGGTCTAAGGGAGTCGAAGACTCAAATTATCGAAATTGCCACTGCCCTCCATGAACTTGTGAGTAAGAATTCCAGAAATATACCTTCCCAATCCACTCAAAATCTAAAGGGTAATGTTAGTGCCATCACATTGATAAGTGGGAAGCAAACAACTGATGCTTCTCTACCTACAATTCCATCGGGATTCACCACAACTCCAAAAAATCTCAATGCGACATCAACTGATGAGCAACCCAAGGAGAATGATAAAGGTAAGAAATAGATTAATGATGTTCCTCCTAAACCCCTTCTGTTTCCAAATAGGGTTGTTCAAACCAAGAAGATGGCTTAAGAAGCAATTAAAAAGGATGTTTTGGACATATTCAAGCGTGTGAAGATCAACATTCCTCTACTTGAATCCATTTAGAAAATTCCAAGGTATGAAAAAATCTTAAAAGAAATTTATACCAATTGAAGAGGGCTCAAGGGAAATTAGAGGATCATTATTGGAAGGAATGTGTCAGTACTCATTACAGCAACTCTAGAAATGCCAACAAAGTACAAGGATCACGGGACATTCACTATCCCATGGACCATAGGGGAGTTACACTTTTATATTTCACTTTATGATTTGGGAACTTCCATAAATGTGATGACTCACTATGTATTCTCTTCTTTTTAGGTTGGTGATCTAAAACCGACGAGAGAATTGGTGCAGTTGGCGAATAGAGCTACGACATATCCAGCAGGAGTTCTTGAGGATGTACTTGTTCGGGTAAGAGAGATGATCTTTCTAGCAGATTTCTACATGCTTAACATGGAGGATGATCAGGTAAGTTCTCATGATCCAATTATCTTAGGTAGACCCTTCCTCATAACTGAAAAAACTATCATAAATGATCATGAGGGTACACATTCCCTGAAGTTTGGAGATGAAGCTGTAATTTTTAATGTTACGGACTCCATGAAGTACCCCTCTGAGGACCATTCTGCTTTTGTTATCTCCCATTTTGAACCACCAAGTAAAAACACCATGGAATTGGATTATCCTATGCTTAGGGAGATTATGAGTATTGGTTCAAGTTTGATGTCTAAGATTACTTCCACACCCATTTCTAAGGAACATGACTCTCTATGATTTTATTTTGAAATGGAATCATATTCTGATTTTGATCTTGTAAACTCTAATTATGACATGGTTGTTGAATATGTTGATGGATGTGATGATTTATTCTCTGATTTTTATGATCTATATTCTGATACTAATTCTCTTTGTGCACATATTTCAGTTCCTTCTATAACCCCATCCATACACCACCACTCTACACTGGAACTCAAGCCATTTCCACCAAATCTCAAATACTCATACTTGTTAAGTGGTGAGAAAATACCTATTATCATTGCTAACAATATCTCTTTTTTACATGAAGAATTTTTTTTGAATCTTTTGAGAGAGAACATCTGGGCAATCAGGTGGACCTTGGCTGACATATCAGGTATTAGCCCCTCCATTTTCATGCATAAGATTCTTTTGGAGGATGAGGCTAAACTGGTTAGGCAACCACAAAGGAGACTCAATCCAACCCTTCTGGAGGTTGTTAAAAAAGACGTTGAAAAATTGCTCGAGGCAGGTATAAACTATCCCATTTCAGATTCTCAGTGGGTAAATCCTATTCAGGTTGTGCCTAAGAAATGTGGTGTTACTGTTGTTGAAAACGAGAAGGATGTGTTAGTTCTAATGAGGGTACAAAACAGTTGTCGTGTGTGCATTGATTATAGGAAACTAAATCATTCCACTCGCAAAGACCATTTACCCCTCCCATTTATTGATCATATGCTTGAGAGACTAGCTGGGAAGACACACTATTGTTTCATGGATGGATTTTTGGATATTTTCAGGTTCCTATAGCTCCAGAGGATCTAGAGAAGACTACATTCACCTATCCCTTTCGCACATTTGCCTACCGGAGGATGCCATTTGGACTTTGCAACGCCCCAGGTTCCTTCCAGAGATGCATTTTTGCTGATTTTATTGAGACCTGCATGGAGGTATTTATGGATGATTTTACAGTGTATGGATCCTCATTTGATGAATGTCTAAATAGTTTGGGAATGTTATTGAATCGCTGTATTGAGAAGAATCTGGTCCTGAACTTTCAAAAGTATCATTTCATGGTAGAGCATGGCATTGTCTTAGGGCATGTAGTGTCAAAACATGGGATATAGGTTGATAGATCTAGGATAGACATTATTTCATCCGTACCCTATCCTTCATGTGTGCGTGATGTTATATATTTCCTAGGGCATGTAGTATTTTATCGGCGCTTCATCAAATATTTTAGTAAGATTGCTCTTCCTATGTCACGATTACTTCCAAAGGAATCTGATTTTGTGTTTGATGACTCTTGAAGGACTTCCTTTGATGAGCTAAAGAAGTGTCTGACCACACCACCGATCATATAGCCCCCACGGTGGGACCTTCCATTTGAGCTTATGTGTGATGCGTCCAAATTCACGGGGGGAGCTATATTATCTCAGAGGGCGGAGGGACGTTCACATGTGATTTCGTATGCATCGAGGACACTCGATTCAGCCCAATCAAACTACACAACCACAAAAAAGGAGTTTCTTGATGTCATATATTCTTTAGATGAATTCTGTTCATATTTATTGGGCTCTAAAGTAGTTTTTTTTTTCTGACCATCCAGCTCTGAGGTACTTCTTGAAGAAGCCGGTTGCAAAGCCCAGGCTGATCCGATGGATTCTCCTTCTTCAAGAATTTGATATTGAGAAAAAATACAAAAAGGGGTTTGAAAACTTGGTGGCAGACCACATGAGTAGGCTTACTCACACACTATAGGATGACAACATGGACTTGGTACCACTTCGGGACACTTTCCACAATGAGCATCTTTATTCCATCTCAAGTACGCATCCTTGGTATGCAAATTTAGTTAACTACCTTGTTCCCTCTGAAATCCCTGCAAATTTAAAGAAACATCATGTCCAAAAATAAAAAATTTAGTCTCGGTATTATTTTTGGGATGATCCATACCTATGGAACATGTGTAGTGATCAAGTTATTAAGGCGTGCGTTCCTCATCATGAGTTGGAGTCTGTTTTACATTTTTGTCATACACTTTCTTGTGGTGGACACTATGGACCCTGACGGACATCTAGGAAATTTTTGGACTCTGGATTATATTTTACTATCTTATTCCATGATTCCCATGTGTTTTTTTAGTCATGCTCTCGTTTCCAACACACTGGGAACATTTCTAGGAGACATGAGATGCCCCAAAAACCCATACTATTCTATGAAATTTTTGATGTATGGGGAATCGGTTTTATGGGTCCTTTTCCTAGTTCATTTGGATTTCTATATATTTTGGTTGTTGTTTATTATGTGAGTAAATGGGTGGAGGCTAAGGACACTAGGACTGATGATTTTCATGTTGTTTTGGAATTTTTCAAAGCACATATTTTTTGTAGGTTTGGAGTACCGAAGGCCATCATCAGTGACCAAGGGACACACTTCTGTAATCAGAATTTTTCTTCCCTTCATCTAGAGTTTGGGGTGACACAAAAAACATCAACACCATACCACCCTCAAACAAATGGTCAGGCTGAGGTTTCAAATATAGAATTGAACCAAATTTTGGAGAAAACTGTGTAGCCAAATAGGAAATATTGGAGAAGGTGATTGGATGATGCATTGTAGGCTTATAGGACAGCATACAAGACACCCATTGGTATGTCCTCATTTCAAATTGTTTTTGGGAAAGCATATCATATCCCCGTGGAATCTGAGCATCAGGCTTATTGGGCTATTAAGAAATACAACATGGATTTGGTCCAAGAAGGAATCCAATTGAAGCTGCAATTTCAATAACTTGAGGAGATTCGATTGTCTTCCTATGAGAACTCAAGGCTCTACAAGGAAAGATCAAAAGAATATCATGAAAAAATGATCCAACAAAGAGAGTTTCATGTTGGAGAGAAAGTCATTCTCTATAGTTCACGATGGAAGCTGATTCCTGGTAAGTTGTGTTCCAGATGGTTAGGTCCTAATGTTCTGACTAATGTTTTTCCTTATGGTGTTGTGGAGATCACACAAGAGAAAATAGGAAGGATCTTTATAGTAAATGGTAAATGTTTGAAGATATACAAAGAGGGACTTCCTACCGATTTAGTGGATTTTATCACACTACATGACCCCATTATCACCTAAGCACATCAACCTGTTCCTAACCCTTTAACTTTGTTATTATTTTTCCTATTTAAAATTATACATTTCATGTGCATATATCATCTCATGGGTTCATAATGAGGACAATTTAATATTTTAAGTTTGGGGGAGGGAACCTTTTAGTTTAGAAATTTCAATTGTTTTCTTGTTTTTTAAAAAGAAATTGTGTGTTTTTCAAATTTTGTGTGTTTATTTTTTAATTTTCTATCTGTTTTTGAAACTTTTGATCTAAAATGATTCTCAAAAAAATTTGTAATCCATATCAATAAGTGAAACAATTTATCCCTTGAAACTAAGCTCAAATGGATGCAGAAATTACTTTGTTTCATGTTCAAATATTTAGTAATTTCATGAAAAGTACACTGAATTTTGAATCCCATGCCACATATCATTGTATTTATATTTGAAATCACTTTCCTGGGAGGCTTGTGAACCATTATTTTCATATTCATTACATTCACCTCACATCTCGAGTAAACCAAAACCTGATTGATTTAACCAGAATTTGATTTATTCCTGTCAAAACTTGAGGGTTTGAGGTACATATGTTTAAGTGATTGAGGTATTTGTTTGGTATTAAAGCCTCTATTTCAAAGAATCCTTTTTTATAATGGCCTAACATGAACATTTAATCCTTGTACCCCTTAGAAGCCATGCATATCCTGTTAGGATAGCCACATTACAAGCCAGGTTTCCATATCCAACCAACTCATGAAGTGAAATTGCATAATCTAGTTAAGATTAAGTGTGGGGGAAGCTGTCTTGTGTTGTGCTACCACATTCTGTGATACTTTGGATGAAATATTAAATTACGAAGAGATTTGTTTTCTGAAAAAGAAAAAAATTATCTTGAATACTGTGCCTTTATGGAGCTTTCATGATAAAAGAAGCTGTGCATTTCGGGAGCTTCTAATAGAGGGGGAAAGGTGTGCCTATCTAGATCTTTTAATAAAATCATGTTCGAGAAGATTGAAATTTTTACTACAGAAATGTTTAATGGTGTGAAAATTCCTTTATTTTTAATGATGATGGAGCTGAATTGATACTATGGGGATTGATGAGAAGACCATATTTAAGTGAAAATTAGATTAATGCACTTTTGCTTCAAAAAGAGTCAAGCACTCTTCATTCAGCCTCAGAGTTTCTCACATCTAAATCCCAACAACTGAAATCCACAAAACAACCCTAAAAGTCCTCATGATAAACATATGTCCTTGAATCACATCGGGTAGCGATGTAGAAATTTATCAAGCCTATGGTGACCCTTGTTTGAGTTTGGATGAGAAAGACATCGCAAAAAAAATTGACATTTGTGTGATAAGAGAAAATTCCAGTGAGGTATGTGTTTTGTGCATGGAAGGATAAATAAAGTGGAAATATATTGAATGATATAAATGAAGAACTTTAAATAATTATTTTTAGGAGGCATGATATCTTTTGTTTCTTGGTGTGTAATTGTTTGATCTCAAGGATATGTGTTTTAAAATTGGTTTTGATTTGATACTGATGAGGACTTGATATGAGGTTTTACCTGAGAGTGAAAATGGTTAAGTGTGGGGGAGTTGACAAAACACTATTTTTTTGAATATTTTATTGATAATAAATGATATAATTTCCTCATATTATGCTAGATATGTTCAATTATGGAATATTTGGGATTAGAACATTCATTTGCAAATTTGATGAAAAATACAGGATTACCATTTTAAAATTTACTGTAGTATTTCCAACAAAAATATTTTTCAGTAAACTATTTTGACATAAACATTTGTAATTGTGTTTCTGACATAAATGGATACAAATTCTATTCAGGATTTGGGATCTGGATCGTTCATATGAGTGGATTAAATGGGCCATGAAAACAAAGCTTGACTGAACTATCGAGATTGGACATCACTTCACCATTTGGGCCATATATTCTTCATACGGGCTTGTATTGTGCCTAAAATATGAGGAACTCTTGGGAAAATGATTTGGAACAAATAATCATTCTAGAAGGTCAACCAATTCACGCGTTTTGGAGGTAAACTATGCGGTGAAACTTGGAATAAAATATTTGGCCGAGTTTTCATTTAACACTTACAAAGTTATGTAACCCTAGCCCTTAAAAACTCTATTTAAAGGGGGTTTTCACTCTTTGGGAGGGCTGGTAGAGGCTTTGGGAAGGTGTGGACGAAAGGGTGTCTCTTGGGAGCCCCTCACAACTCTTGGAAGAAGGAAGGCTTTGTGAAAACCTCTCTTCCAAAAAGGCTCTCCTCTCCCACATCCTCCTTGTATTTATTTTATTTCATGTTTGTATCATGCATTTTTATTCAAATAATCTTCTATGTTATCACCTTTTCTTATTCTATTAATCTTATTAATTGTATGGGAATCAAGAGGGGAGACAAGATTGGGTTCTACACTTTCAATACTTTGCTCATGCAAAACGTCTCCACGATGACCACACCGCCCATGGAAGAGTAGTTTTTTAGTGATGAATCTATATTCAACCCTCATCATTTAATTATGTTGAATAATTGAGCTACTGTAATTATCTTAATATGATCCATGAATTGTGTTTTTAAATATTAAGAAACTAAGAATGAAATTGAACAGTTTACACAAAAACACACGAGGTCGAGATTTTGTGTAAATTGTGAGAGCGCGATCTTAATCGGTAATACAAGACCACACTGGATAAATTTGTAGAGTTAAAATATAATTCCTAAAAAAATTAATCCTCATATCCAGAAATGATATTTGATCTAATTAAAAACTAACCATAAGCTAACCATAGAACAAAAATCAAAGTAGGGTGATACGAATGCGTGTTCCGAAGCTAGCCTAGGGTTTAAGTAATTCCATCTTTGTGGTTAAGTTTACCTTTTGTAGGGTTAGAGGTTTAAAAAATTGGGGGATCATAATTAAGTGAATATTTATTTAAATGATAATGATTAATAAGTAAATGAATAGGTATAGTTAGATCAATTACTCTTAAATATTATCTAAAAAACATCTTTTTATTGTGTCATTTTAATCAAACTTCATTTTAAAACGAAAAACAAAAAAATAAAATCTTCTTCTAGAAAACATCTTCAAATATTATAAACAATAAACAAACACCCCCATCCTTTCAATTAGTGTTTTTATTCTCTTTTATTTTAATTTTAGAATACCTCTAAAAATTTGTTTTAATTCACTTCCTCTTTTGAGAGATGACCTTGGTCAGCCACTCTACTGCACATAAGTACCCCAAAATCACACTAATCATTTGAGGGTACCCACGACAGTGCTCTTTCAGTATCCCTAAGAATTTATAATAACTTATTAAATTGTGTAAATATTTAGAATTTTCAGTATGTGTTTAAGGTTCTTTATTAATGGAAATATCCATATGTATTCAAGGTTTTCCATCAATGGTATCCTCTAACATACTGATTTAAGATTCTTTTAATCATCGTTGTGATGATACTGGTTTTCCAGCCACTCAGTGGGGGCGTTCTGGAATTTATTGTCATCCAAGAAAATGAAAGTTTGATTTGATCTTGGAATTGTTCCTTTAAATTGGGCTACCTACGTATCCTTGTGAAAGGAATCAGAACCCTCATAGTTTGGTGTCTCTAAATGGGACACATCGTACCTTTTAAGGTCATGTGATATGGACCTCTAAGAGGAAGGTTCTTAGTTGAAATATAGTGTGGGACTTATGCTGAAGTAGTCTAAGGAACTAGGAAAGTATATGGATTTCTATTTAGAATCAGACCCTATTGGGAATATGGCCTAAGTAGAACAGGGTTTATTTGAATTTTTGGGGTTGAACCTCAAAGAGGCTTCCTACGTATCCCATATTAATTGGAATAAAATCCCACATAGTTTGATAAATCTTATAAGAGAGTATAGTCCTCTGAGTGGGTTGAGTTTGGGCTTACTTCCTGAAAAGGATTCCTTGATGATTTGAGGATTGAATTTGGGACTTATTTCTTAAAGTGGATGCCCAAATTGGGAGAATTAGGGTTATATTCCTAATGAGGATATCTAGTGATATTGATCCCTGAAAGAGCTTCCTACGTATCCTGATTTGAACAGAAATCAGAGTTATCATTGTTTCTTATATTGTACAAATGTTGTGATCATGAAAAATCTATAAGACCACATGAGTCATGCTCAGTATGAGAAAAAAGAGAATGTCAAAGATTCAAAAAATGAATTCAAACATTCAAATTTTTCCTCCTTTACTGACGAAAGAGGGTGCGTTGACTATGGAAGAGGGTGAGGCAACGAGCTTTCCCTCTGTTCTCTTCATATCGTACATGGGTCCAATGGAAGGAAGAAACAGTGAAGGTGAGAGGATTATACCAGGATAGAGGCCCAGAAAGTGGTTCTGGTAGGGTAGGGAGATTTCTCGTATAATTTCGTGGAATGCCATGTGCGAAGTGTAACTTCTCTACTAGAGATCTGAGGCTCCATGTCTCATCTTTGAAAAGGGCGAGGCCGGTAAAAAACCCTCATCCAAACTAGGAACTTCCCAACACTGTTTCTAGGAGAATGGTCCATGTGACTATGGATATAAAAACCCACAAACATTCCATCAATCTTATCCCCATTGTGAAACGAATGTTGAAAATCTCTGACAGCAGAAAAAAAACCCAAATAGGAAACACGCTGATGTGCCTTACCCAAAGGTTTGAGAAGTTAGGAGGTTTTGGTGGAGGCTTCAAATTAGCCCTTATAATATAAGGGAACCAAGGAAGGACATACCCTACCATGGAAGGATTTTAATAAGGGTACTTAAGATGGTCGCATAGGTACCTCACGCAGGTATGACGCGTAGGTACCCCGCGTTGCTCTATCGCGTATGTATGACACGCAAGTGTACCACGCAGGTGTGGTGCGTAGATATACCGTGTAGGTATGGATGATGACTGATGAATGTGAAGAACTTAAAAACATGCATATACCCTTTAATTATCTAATCTCTTGTAGTTTGGAGAACTAACCAAGACAATTTGAGAGATCTATGCAAAAGAGATATGCAATGGTTGCTTCAGAGAGTCTTTCACTTTTTTTTTCAGTACAGAAATGGGGAGCCCAAGGGATCTGTTTATAGGCACGGATGAGGCCGGGCCTAAGAAATGTTTCCCTCACCGGTACTTCGCACAGATCCACCACGCAGATTCTCTGTGTAGGAACATAAAAATTTTCCACCACAGAGGTCGGTCGTGTAGGTCATGTGCGTAGTTTGGCCGCGTAGCTTGACCGCGTAGCTCAGTCGCGTAGCTCCATGAGGCTACTATGTCACGAAGTTCTTTGGGAGTATTGTTGATTTTCCTTTGTACTCTTTTAATCTTTCATTGGTATTTGAAATATAAAAATGTTTTCTATCTTTTTGGATACATTATCAAGTAGTGTCCAGGGAAACCAACATCAATACATTAAATATTACTAGAACCTGTTAATCCATGATTTTATTCTTTAGGATTCTAACAAAATCTCTACTAGAAATAAATAGTAGCATTATAAAATTTATAAATCATAATTTTTTTAAATTTTATATCTTGGTAATGATTAACTTTGGGATAAAAAGAAATAACACCAACACTATTAAGAAACTAATTCAAAATGATCATGATTACTCACACCTGATATTGAAAATAGATAATAAACAAGTAATGAACATAAATAGAATAATTATAAATGTATTTTTTAAAAGTTTACGTACATGATTAAGGTTTGTAAATGGATTATTATGATATATTTTTTTGTATGTGATATTCAAGAAATATAGTGGAGGTCAAGAATTAAATTAATAGGTTCCTTATCAAAAATTGAATTTTTGGAGACATATATCATATTGGGAATAATTATATCTTTAATGTGGTGTTCTTAATACCAAAGGAATACCTATTAAAAAAATTATTTAATTCACATGGTTTAAGGATCCATATCATTTTTTTATATAAAATACATTTGATTCAATGTATATCAATGTTATAAGTGTTTCCATGTCAAATTTTCAAATCCACGAGAAATGTTTGATTTTGTGAACCATATTTTATTATATGGAATATACACTCTCTATTTGAGATGTTAAAATATGAATTTTATTTTATCTTTCGAGGAATTATATTCAATTTCAAGATATATATTTATAGTTATTGTTAATAAAATACTCCTCAAACCATAATGGTTTCATTTCCAATATTATCATTAAATAATGATTTTTTGAAAGATAATCCATTTGGGGAATGTGTCTACCCGTTTTTTGAGAATTGGTGAAATTTTAAGGGAGTTAAAAAATTTATATTTACTAGATAGGATTTTGTAAAACCAGGATTTGGAACCCAATTTTGTGAGTTGGAACACTTCAATGTGTTATTTTTGAACTTGGGTAAAGGACTAAGAGGTGTTTGGGGTGTATTGGCATGTTTTAGGAGTGTTGAGGTACTAAAATCAATTCTTTGAAGGGTTTTTAAAGGGTAATTTTTTTTTTAAACTTTGCATCCCCCAAACAAAAATCATTTAGTTTCAGAGGAGGAGAAAAAGTTCTCCACAGGGCCTGCACACAGTTTTCCATACCATGCACCTAAACCACAAGGTAGTGCAACTTAGAGGGAACTTTCACTATATTTTTCACATAGTTGGAGAAAAATTAGGGAAACCATGTTATCCAAATAGTTCTAGGTGTTTTCAAAAGAAATGGGTGTCATACGACTAGTGCATGGTTGGACAGACCATGTGACCAAACTGTGTGACCCCATTTTGTGATTGAAATTAATGAATTATCCTTATTGAGTTTTTATCTTTTGTATCTTATTTTCTTCTTATACCCAGTAGATAACCCCTACTGTCTTCCTCTCATTTTGATCTCAAGCTCCTCTAACTAGGGATCTCAAAATCTTCTAAATTAGAATTTTGAATCATTCTCTATCGGTCTCTATGGACCCATTTTGGTTATCTACAGAATCCTCTTTAATATATGTATTGTTCTTCCTTCAATTAGTTGTGCTATTTTGTGAGATCTAATTTTCAATATTTTCAGGGTGAAGGTTTTCTTCATTTGTTTATTCCCAAAAATACCATATAAAATCTTGATATTGGACGAGTAGGTCATCATATGTACGAGGTAGGTGGTCTATGACGTTTTCACCATTTTCCCACCATTTTATGAATAGTTTCATTTCACCACACACCGACCATTCCCATGCATTTCTTTTAAATAGAATTCATAAAATAAAATTGACCATGGCACCTTGATACATGTATGTTGATCCTCATTTAGGGACTTAGAGATGTTTGATCTCTTTTATTGTCACCTGAGGGTTTTTTCTAAGTGTTTTCCTCTTTATAACTAAATTTTTAAAGGCAAAAACACCTTATAAGAATTTTGTATAGACTAAAAATAGAATATACCCCTATTTGAAATTTTATAAATAAAAATGGAACATTTAAAATTCTTTTTGAACCTTTATAAATTCAATTTACATGTTTGGCTATTACATTAGATTTTTTCTTTTGATAATTTGAGACAGAAGTTTAGAATGGATATTTAAACATGATTGATGAATTTTTTAATGAACAATGTCATGATTTTATAATAAAACCCCTCAGATGAGGTGAACAATATTAAAAATTGAAAAGTTGTGATTTTTTTAAATCATGCTTGTCCTTCTGGAATTGGTGCTTACTTATGCTTTGATGACATTGTTTTTTATATATAATGTCTAAGACATGGCCTTTATTGAAGTTATAAAATAAATTTACGTCCTTATATTAATGTAAAATGGGATTGAATAACCTTCTAAGTGTATGAATTGGCCTCACCCCTAAATTGAATTACCAATGTAGGTATTTTTCTAAAAGATATGATAACCTCATAAGTGTCTCTTGAACTTTTTAATTGAATTTTCATGTTTTATTGAATTAAAGGACATATTTTTATTTGAATAGATTCCTAATTTTGGATTGTGTTTTATGATTAAAATAAATGGATTAAATTGAATGGAATTGATTGAAAAGGGTGGAAATTACATTCCATTTAGTCCATTAGCGGTTTAAGTTGTAATAAATATAACACCATGTTTATAATGGGATTATTGAATGCAGATCATGAGAGGTAATGCCTCATTGATCCAATTGTTATTATAAAGATGATGATGCCTTTATATATGCTTGATACATAAGTTTCATGAGAGGTTTTTCTTCACTACATATATTATAAATGATTAATCCTTATACATAGGTCGTGGAATGATGGTAAGGGTTTTGTTGAGGATAGAGACATCATGATCCCTTATATAGCGTGTTGAGCATGATGTCATGAACTAGTGATACTATAGGGTCATTGGGAAAAGGTGTCACTTTCAATGATTAGAGTGTTTTTAGAGGGGTTGAACCACCACTTCAATTATTATAGCATGATGTCTCTCACTCTACAAGGATTTCAAGTATATTCCCTATTTCTTGAGCTTATAGGGTCGTTTAGACTTGTTATGGATGTCTGCATTACACCCCGGTCCAATCAGTAGGTAGTATTGTAGGTATATGACCATTAGGCATCTGTATGCACTTGGTTCATATTGGTTCATGAAGTATATATATAAACTATACATATAATTATTAATATATATATAGTTACTGATCATACACATATTTTGACTACGAGTCGAAGCCGGTAATGTTTCCAGCTACCCTTTGGAAATCTGGGTGGGTTATGGTTTATTTATTTTGCACTAATTTTAATTCTTTTTTCTTATACCTTTTCACTACTTTATATTATGTCCCAGGGACATGATTCAGTCATAGAAACCATGTGAATGAAATTATAGTTATTATTATCTCACACACTTATCAAGACTCCATTGCACTAGGGTACCCGAGTAGACATCATATTTTTAGGATTTTGGTTGATTACATGTATTTTTTTACTAATAATTTGAGTTATGAGTACATGAATGTTCTAGATATTGATATTCTTGAAAATATCCCCTTTGGTATTTTTTTTATTTTTCTTTATGTGAGTATAGTACTGTATCTTGTAGTATGCTATATATTTGTCATTTTAGATTATGTGTCACCATCTAGACGTACTTGTATATTTTGTATAATTGTAATTGTCTAACTTTTAAATAATTTTTATATTTTTTTTCTACTACTATTTAATTTATTTATTATTTCTTCCACCATTGTATATTTTTTATTATTTACTATACTGTTGTTCTACTCTTATACGAGGGTATAATCTCCCCACTATCACCTCCTCAGACCCTCATGGCTAGTCGGTAACCTCTAGAATACAGGGAGGAAAACATGAGGCCATGTGACCCACTATTACATCTACCATATTAGTGGTTAGTTTGTTTGGGATGTTACAATATGGGTTGAGAGCATGGTTTTTCCTTTTTCCTTTTGGGTTGGGATGTAAAACAACATATTAGGAATGATTCAATGCTTAGTAAATAGCCCGGTCTGATACTGATCACCCCACCCATGGGGAAATGTTTTGGTGGCCAGGAATGGGATTTATGTTTGTTCTTTTTGTTATTACAGTTGAATTTGATTTCACAAAGAGTGTTTCATGTATTTTCTACATCTTATTTATTTATGAATTTTATGGTATTTTTACTCTTGTCCAAGTATGGAAAGGATAAATCATAACATGCATCATTAGACACACGTATAGATTCAAATGACATGGATATTCCATGATATGTAGTTCCATTTTTTAGTTTCCTGTTGACTGATTTTGTTCCATGAATGTATTCCATGCCTTCTATTTATTAGTATATCTATTAGATAACATGTTTAGTTTTGTACAGTTTAGGTAATTATATAACAAGTTTTTCTATTTCTAGTCTTGGGTGATTATATATCATGATTCCTGTTTAACTATCATAGTTTTCTATGATTAATGATTATAAAACATTCTTAGTATTGTACCTATTTAACTTCTCCTTTACCTTTCCTTTCCTATTTATGTTACAGTCTTGTGTTTTATAACTAGTTTCTCTATATTAGCTACTTGTAATAACAGGGTAGATTTATTTTTGAGATATTTATTTGGTTGTGGGGTAAAAATATATTGTTTCTGATTAAATGTGAATCAGTTTCCAATTATAAGGTTTATGGGGGCCTTATAATTGGGAAAAGGTAACCCGTATACTTGAAACATCCTTGATCATTATACATGTTTAGGAACTATTGTTAAAATGTAAAGGATGCTAAAGTTCAAATGATAAAGTGAATTGATTTTGATTAACAAGAGCCAAATTCCTAACTTCAAAGAGTATGACAGCTTTATATATTGGGAAATAGAAACTCATATAATTAAAGCACTAAATACAAGAATGTAATATTTTGAAATAAAACTGGTTTTATTTAAATGGGAGATGGAATTTGTTCAATAAAGTGTATGGGATATTTATATATTGGGGTGGGGTATCCCATGTAATTGAACCATTTTTTATGACCAATGTATATTTTATGGCCATAAATGTATTTTTTTTAATTTTGATTTGAAATGAATTGATTAATCTTACTAAAAACTTCACAATTGTACCTAATTAGTTCTATTTGGGAATGCTTCTTATGATATGACCCATTTGGGGGGTTTGTAATTACTATAATTAAGTAATTACTATGTTATTTCATTTTAATGAACCCATGTTGTCTTAACAGAACACTTGTGGGTCCCGTTACCTTTTTTAACTTAAAAGGATTTTATTTCATAAATTTCATAATTATGAAAGGATTTTTATAAATTTTTAATCTTGTAAAAAGTAATTTGGATAAGATTTTCCTATTTCACATTATCTTTTACCCCATTCCATTGTTTAATAAAAATTTCTGGATATTCTATTTGAATATTTTAAATATTTAATGGTTAATTGTAAATCATTGTCATGGATTATAATTGAACCTGAAGTGGTTTAATTTATTAAAACCCTCATTTCTGGTAAGATAAAAAATTCCATTGAGTTACCTTGGAATGGAAACATGAGAGTTTTCCATAATCCTTTTCTCATTTTAGGAATGGCTTGATAATAGAATTTTGAGCCCAATGACCATCTGTTTAGCATTATTTAGTGACATGGTTGCTGTTTTTATCTCATAAGGGTCTCACCCATGGTAGGTAAAACCCTTCATGAATGAATGAATTGATAAATTCAGCGTGTTTTCTTTAATTTGGTGTTTTTCAGGTGTCGTTGTCCCAAGGACGACTCTTATCTTTTAAATGACACCTTTGTTTGGACAAGTGGTCATCTTTTATCTGATGTTTGTTGTGGGTGTGGACATTAGGTAATGATTGGTTTTAGTATTTTCAGTATTCTAGGGTCACGTTCATTCACTTTTAAGGTCTTGTGACCCTTTTCTCATTCCTTGGGATACTCAGGAAGTCATCATTATGTTTTATAGTCATTTGGGGTAATGTTCGTTGGAGCTAGTTTTCTGTTTAGGCCACCAAATAATTGAATACAAAAGTATGAAAGTATTATGGTTAGTATCAATTATGTTCCATTATAATACTATAAACCTTAGGTTAGTATGTATTCACATACGCGGTGCTCATCAAGTGGAAAATGGTGTAACAAACTGGATGAGTTTAGTGGGGTCATTGAGATTTTAGATTGTGAGTAAGTTCTCAGGTTTTCTTTATAGAGCAGTGAACATGGATTTGAAAGAATAATTTTTTCCAAATTCTTGGGATTAATTTCCAAGGTTTCATGTTTTTTGACAAACCAAAAAATTGGGTTTTGGTTTTGAAGGAAAATTCTTCAGCATTTGTGAGCATAACTTAGCTAAGTATCACACATACATTAAAATGAAACTGAACTAGAATTCTTGTGAGATACTGGTATATATATTCATTCAATGAAGAGTCCTCTAGTGGGAAGAATCATGTAACTTTTTTTGAATACATGGATTTCTAGGTAGAAGGAACACAATCAAATATGGTCTTTCGAAATGGTTATTTTTTCTTGAATGTCCTTGAGGTTTTAAAGCCTTGAATCATGTTAGTGATTTCTTAGCAGCATGAAGTTGAAATGGTTTGATGTGTAGGAAACCCCTTGAAACAAACTTTATCATAGATTTAATTCAATTGATAAAATTGATAGATCACAAGATGGTTTCTGTGGAGAAGGCTTGGTGATCGACTGGTGACAACACATTGGAAGGTGAAGCCAAGCTTCTTACAAGGGAATTAAACCAGCAGTGGTTCGACTGTTCTTCTTTTGGTTTTCTTTTGTTTTTCTAACTCCTCTTAGTGTACTCTTCTAATAGAGATAATAATTTCCATTATATTAACGTCATCCATGATATGTTAAGAGAGTGTCAATATTACACCACGCTAAAGTTTAATCGTCTTTGGGATGGTTTGGGTTCTTTATATTTGTTTCCTGATTGATGCATGGATCCTATTGAGGAATGGTTAGTACTGTGTGATTATTGGGTTTTAGTGTAGGAATGACATGAATGGACTCATGGATGACATCCATCATCATTTGACCTGGTAGAAAGGAAGATGCCACTCCAGGATCAGTTAATGATCGCATATGGATGTTTTTTTCTTGTACCTATGCCTATCTTGAAAGAATTAAGTATGGACTACCATGCGACAGTTCCTTAAACTCTATCCCATTGAATTAGAGGTTATCCTAGTCTTGTTATCGAGATCAGGGGTACATTATAAGGGTTATTTTTCTAGTGGGATGGATCTAGGTTACCCCATCGTTCATGCTGTGGCATGATAGTTTAAATGAAAATGTGGTGGTGTGACTAGGAAATGTATTTGGAATCCAGGTATGGAATTCAATGAATTTTATCATATTAAATGCAAGATTCCATAGTGTCATGTATTGTTGTTCGGGTTATAAACTTGCTAGGAATCTTAGATGACAATTTTCAAGAATGGTTAACCAGAGGTTTATTGACAAGTTTTTATTTTTTTATAAATGTATAAGGTCGAAGGTAAATTGTTTAAAAGCATCACCATGTTAATGTGGGTGTAGTTTAATGTTTGAATTTTCCTTTTGAGGAAAGATAGCTCGACGAATTTCAGTTTGGTAAATCAGGATTTGACAGCGTATTTCTGACGAGGTCCATGATATGGTATTAAAATTAATCAAGATAACTCTATTAAATAAACCACATTGGGAGATTTTTTAGAATGATTAGGTCATTATTTGTATTGTAATTCCAATTTTGGAGGTTTTGTGGCTTAGAATCAGTCCCTTATTATGTTAAATACTAATGTGGGAAGAAACATCCGCTAGATGTTTAACAGGATGATGAAATGATCATGTATCTATCTAAACAAGATAAAGTATGTTCCATTTAGGGGTTTATATTAGTAAATGATGGTTTTATCAAGTCTTGGTGGTATAAGTGTCGTATGATTAAGTAAATGCTAGAAGGTTCATTGTGTGTTTGGAAACGTAATGTGATCGTTTGAATGAGACATCAAGACCCTTATAGGCCAGGTGATGTTTTTTAGTTCCCAAATGATTCTTGGGTATGCGAAGTTCTAAGGTGGGGAGGTTATAACAACCCATGGTTTGAGCCAAGGAGAAATTATAAGGGGATTTGAACTTTTTTTCACTAGATGGTGTGTTTTTAAAAACATGTTCAGATTGTAATTTCAAGAATTGGAGCACTTAAATGTGTTATTTTTGGACTTGGGTAAAGGCTCCAATGGTTTCCCAAGTGTCTCATAATGTTTCTCGAGCACCGGGGTCTAGAAATCAATGTTTTTAAGGGTATGTATAGGGTTAATAGTTTGTTAGAAACCACGTGGACCCCAATAGAAAACTGTGTGTCCATAGAGGGGGGGGGGGGAGAAACTCCCTGCATGGTTTGCACATAGTTTTCCGAAACCTTGATCCTCGACCGTAGGGGTAGTTCCACTTAGGTAGTACCCTCGCACTATTCATTGCTTGGTTAGTGCACGGTTAGCATAACCATGTGGTCCAAACCGTGCGATGTGTTTTCTTAAGAGATGGGTGTCACATGGATATCACACAATTTATCCAAACCGTGCGATATGTTTTCTTAAGAGATGGGTCTTACATGGCTATCAGACAATTTATCCAAACCATGTGCCTTAGTTTGAGGGTGAAGTTACCAAATTAGCCTTATTGAGTAGTTATATTTCCATTCCTCTTTTATTTTTATCCACAGTGGATGAACCCTCCTCTCTTCCTTCCACCTAGCTCTCAATCTTCCCCACCTAGGGATATGGAAAAATCCTCCATTAAATGTCTAAATTGTTAGTTGTCTATGTATATGGATCCATATCAGTATGCTCTCTAATCCTATCTAATACATTACATGTTTTTCATTAAATAAGCTATGCTATTGTGCTGTTAGCCCATTTTCACTTTTCTAGGGAAATGGTATGTTTCTTATATTTATTCTAAATTGGACCAAATAAAATATTAACATAGGTCAAGTAGGTCATATTAGGTATGAGGTTGGTGTTCTATGATTTTTTACTCATTTTTCCATAAATTTATGAATAGAACCATTGTGTCGCACGCCTTACATTATCATATGTTTCTTTTAATTGGGTTACATTATATCAGATATACCATTTTTCCTTGATACATGAATGTTTATCGCCATTAGGGAGTTAGAGATGTTTGAACTCTTTTATGGTCACCCCATGGATATTTGAAGTGTTCCCCATTTATAACTAATTTTTAAAATCCCATAACATCTTCTAAGCATTCAACATAGACTATAAATGGAATTAACCCTTGATTCTAACTATCTAAATGAGAATGGACCTTTCTAAATGACAATTTAACATTTCTACATTTAATTTCAATGCTTTGTTGTTTTTGTAAAATGTTTCTTTTGATAATTGATTCATGCCTTTGGAATGGATGTTTAAATTTTTTTAATGAACTATTTAATGAAAATTTTGATTATTTTATAATAAAATCCCTCAAATTAGGTGCATTATCTTATAAACTTAAAAGTAGTTATTTTTTTGTTTAATTCATACTTGGACTTCTAGTGTTGGTGTTTAATTTTACATTGATGACACAGTTTTTATATAGAATGTTTGAGACATGGCCTTTGTTGAAGTTATAAAATTATTTTTTCTCATTCTATTAATATTTAATGAGACTAATGAACCATCTATGTGTATGACTTGGCCCAAAATGTAAAGGTAATTACACATTTAGGTAATTTCTGAAATGACAGGAGAATATCCTAAGTTTCTCTTGATATTTATTATTGAATTGTCATGTTTTGTTTAATTAAATGTAATTTATTATTTTTAATAGCCTGTTAATGAAGTCTTTTGTGCCATGACTATAATAAATGGTTTAAATTGAATGAAATAAAATGAAAACAGTATAAAGGACATGTCATTCTGATCTTGATTATTTAAAATTTTAATAAATAAAATGCCTTGTTTATAATGGGATTAATGAATTTAGAGGATGAGAGGCAATGCCTCATGCCTCCCATTGTTATTATAAAGATGATGATTCCATTATATAGGCTTGATAAAAAAATTCATTTGAGTTTTTAACTCATTCCTATATAATAAATGATTAATCCATATAAATAGGCTATGGAACGATGGTAAGGGTTCTGTTGAGCATGGAAGCATCACACTCCCATACATCGGGTGTTTAGCATGATGTCTCGCACAAGTGATACTCTATGTGCATTGGGCTGAGGTGCCACATTCCATGATCAAAGTGTTTCCTTGGTGGATCACTAGCCATCCTGAGTGCTTTAGCATGATGTACCTCACTCTATTGGGATGTATGTAATGCACCATATTTCTTTAAATTATATAATCGTTAAGACGGGTTATTGATGTCAGAGTTATGCCCCAGTCCAGCTAGCAGCTAATATTCCCAGTGTTTGACCGTTATTAATATGCAGAAACAAAGTTCATATAGGTGGATGCAATATATGACAAACTATATATAAATATAATTATTAATATATATATATATATATAGTTACACATCAGGCATTGATTCTAGCTATAAGATAATGTTGTTATTAGATCCTGGTGTCCTTTTGGAACATGGGAAGATTATTGTTTATTTATTTAGTGATTCTTGTTAGTTTTTCTTATTATATCTGTGAACTAATTTACATTATTTCGCATAGATTGGATTCATATATAGACACTGTGGTGGGAACCTACTAGTATTATTATCTCACACCCTGCTCGGGATTCAATTTCACAGAGCTATGTGCGTAGACCTTGTATTTTCAAGATCATGGTTGATAGCATGAGTTGTTTAGCTGGTACTTGGAGATAAGATTATAGGTCCAAGATAGAGCATGGGAAGCACATAGAGATGGCATTTGGGATTTTTTTCTTTTTATTTATTTTAGTACTGTAATGTATCTTATAGTATGATGTATTTATATTGTTTTATATTATGTATCATCATCTAGATATTTATGCAATGGTTGTATAATTAGAATTGGTTGGATTTTGTATATAGTTTATAATATTATTCAGTTTCTCTGTCATTTATTTATTTCATATTCCTCTAGTATATATTGTTTCTTATTTATGGTACCACAATTCTATTATGGTATGACGGTATAGTCTCCCCACTATCACCTACTGAGACCCTTGTTTATAGTTAGCAACCGTTAACATATGGGGATGTGTGTTTGAGTCTAGCGGACCCACTAATCTATCTACCATTATTGTGGTTAGTCGGGCCAAGACTTTACAAGTAATTGGATTTCTTTTTAAAAGACTCATCATTTTTTCCTATTCGGGGGGGGGGGGTCATGTCCCCTAAAAAAATTATTTCCCCTTGAATCATGTTTTAAATGATGTTTTTTAGGAGTGAAACTGGACCCATGTCTTCTTTTTTGATTAAGAAACTCCAGTTTTCATTTTCATATTCAATTGATGGTTTTTGTAATTCCATTATATATAACATAATAATTGATTAATGTATTTTCATACCACCATTAATTTCATTAAATAATTTAATATAATTTTTAATGTAATATGTATGAATCATTTTTATCAAATTAAAAAATGACCACTTTTAATCATTTTACATGTGAACACATATTTCGACCATTTTCTCATTTTATATTAAACATAATATCTATATTTCACTTGGTTTACAAAATAAATTATAATCCTCTATGTTTTATAAAGTATTTAATTGTTAAATAAATATTTCTTAAAGGTCAAGGATATTCCAAGTTTCCAAAGTTATTTTTCTAATACCCCTATAATTATTTTTAACTTTTGTCAACATATTTTGTTATATTTTATACTTATCAATGATATTATTAAAATTTTTATATGCACCTTGTTTTCACTAGAAGTCTTATAAAATATTCTTTTCTATAAAAGGAGTAATTCATCACTACCTTTTTCTTGCATCACAATCCACTGTGAATATGCTTAAATTTTCTTCCAATTATTTTCCTTTGAGAATAACATATATTATATTTTTTTATTAATGTTTTTTCTCCCAAAATATCTACATTGTTTGATTAGAGATATTTTTTACTATACCATATATATTTTTTCTATATGGTGTAAATAACATGTACCCCATAATTTAAATAGAAGGGTATTTATCTAGAAAGTTACTACATATATTTAAATACCCATTTATTTTCAATTGGTTTATCATGTTATGATTATTAATTTCATTTTAAATGATTTTGTTATATTATATCATTTAAAAAGGATATGAAACCCATTTTATCTACATTTTATTTTTATGTTATCGTGAATTTGGATTTCACGTGTCAAATAGAAGTGTAAAACTTAGGGATTATCTATATTCCATTAAAAACTAATATATTTTATATCCAATGATATATGAAACACTTAAAAATAACTAACCACATAATAGAAAATAATTTATACAATATAGATATAGAATTAATGAGTAATAATAAATATACCCATATTATGAAATATATGTAAAAATAAAAATAAATGTCATTATCCAAGAGAAGGAATTGATAAGATAAATTATTGTTTCTAAATAAATAATAATATTAATTTATTCTTTAATCTACAAACATTATATAAATTCAATTTTTTTGTGAATCTTGTTGTCCTGAGAGTATGTCAAGTGGGGGGGGGGTGTGAATTGACTTTAAAAATTGTCACAAATTACGATCAATGGAAATAAAAATAAAATATAATCATATGTGTTAAAGAAATATTAAATAAAAATATGAATAAACGGTGATATTTAATTGATAAATATTATTAATAACTAAATAAATATTGTATATAATATGGGTACACATTTATCAATTCTAAAAAATATGAGATCATGATAATTTGTATATGGGTTGTAAAATATAATTTCAAAGATAAAGAAATGATAAATAATAATGGATTTACATAATTTCAAAATTATGTTATTATAAACAGTAATATGAAATCAATGAATTAATTCCAAAACTAAAATTGTATGAAAACATGATTTTATAAAGGAGTTCAATAATAGCTCAGTGTGATCCCCTACATCACTTGACCTCCAGTGAGACTTATATATTTCTCCCTTGATTTTAGTGGTGATCCAAACACTATTTCTCAATTTATTTTCCATTTTTTAGAAAGAAACCTTATTCCCTTACTTTAATGGTTGTAAGAACTCATCTGTATTGATTTTCTCTAGTTGTAGTAAGAAACCTATTTTAAATGGTTGGTGAGAAAAATTGAAAAATTTTATTAACACAAATACATTACTAAGATTCTCCCTTATATCATAATATGGACAATTAGTATTTATAGGATCTGTATGGAGTGATAATATATAAGGTATAATTTTTGAATAGAGAAATTAAATTAGCTCTAAAGATGATTTTTTTATTGGATAGAATTCACCAAGGATCCATTATTAACATGTCTGTTGATTTCATCTTTCAAATCACCATCATTGTGAGATGAAATAAAATCCTAAAAAAATGACTATATATAAGATTCAATATATGTAGGATGGTTCTTGAATACATGGTTGTCACTAATGTATATCAATGAGAATTTTAGATCTTTGAGGTCCACCATTAAAGAAAACTTTAACATTGTGGATGAGATCCACCGAGTAGATTCCCAATGACATTAGATAGCCAATGAACTTGAAAAAGGAATCTTGAATCTTTCTAATTCCACCCGAAAGATGGTGGTCCTCTACTATATAATCTAGTTATATCTAATTACAACAGATAGTTGGTTCAATAAATTGGGTAGTTGGTTCTTTCTGTAGCTCAAAAACATCACTATGCTGCTTCTAATATTAATTACATGTCTTTAAAAGTTCATACAACTTGTTTACATGTTATTAAGAAATACATCATGATTAAATTAATATCTAAAATGACCTTTATTTTCTGTAAGTAGTGTCCTTGAATTCTCTGGAATTCCATAAATTAGTCTATTAGAGACATTTCTTGGTATTCAATTTTCTAAATAGAAAAAAATAAAATCATTTCATACAAATACCCGTTTTTTATCATGAAAACATCATGAGAGAGAGGTTCAATAATATACCCCTTTTTAATGATTATAAACACTTAATATAAAAATATATATCAAGAGTAAATCATGAGTGAATCATGTACTCCAAATAACTAAATATATTTATAAAAAGATATTAAATATTCTAATAATGTAACTAAATCATAAATAAATTCCCCTTTTTAAAAAAAGAAACATTTACTCCAAAAAATATATAGGAAACTATTCCAAAACATAAACCCCTCCTTGGGAAAATTTTTACAACATCATTTAATGATTTCACCACTATATAGGGATCCCCATCAAAACCATGTCATCTTTTCTCTAGGTAATTGATAATTTTTATTAAGAATTTATCTTTTTTAATTAATAACATGATTAAATTTATTTAGAATAATTTTTATTAATAAATGAGTTCTTCAAATATATTCTTCAGTTTATTTTATTGATTAGAAGAGAATGAATATGAGGATGAACTAGAGAAAATGGATGAAAGAGATGGAGAATGAGAGGAAGAAAAATAGACCTGAGAATAAACCTCACTAACATCCACAATATGTTATATAAGGAATTTAGGAATTGAATAACATGATGAGGTTATAGATATTGATTTTTTGGATTCATCTCTAGTAGTCTAAGTTGTTGACATTAAGTTATTTCTTTTACTTTTTTCTTCTCTTTGATCATCTTGTTATAAAATGATAAATAAAATTTTATATGAACTTTTTTCTTGAATTAATATAATTGAATCTGCAGTATTTGAATTTTATTTTTTCATTTTACCATAGAAATTTGGATTCTTATTATTCTTGAGTTGGTTCAATTTATTCTCCAAATTATGACATTCAGTATCACTTGAAGAAGATAAATCAATGTTAATGGATTTGAAATAAGTAGTTTAGAATTATTATATTTCTTCCTTAGAGACTTTAGCTTCTTTTATTAGATTAAAACTAAATGTTAATTTAATATTTTATTACTATTGAAATTAGATCCAAGAGAATCATATATTTGATATCTATACATTCTTTTACAACCATCACTTTTTCTTCCCAAGAGTATGTAAAGACATTACGGATCTTCTTTAATAATGTTTTTTGGAAAACCCCATCACCAATAGACTTTAAACTATTATAAATGTTAGTGAAATTGGTTAAAATGTAGGTAATAGATGCATTTTTATACATAATAAAACATTTAGTTCCTTATCTGAACATATCAAATCTAGTTTATTCAATTTTATTTTTCCTTCTTGCATGCCTTTTAGAAATTTCCAAATTTTATGGCTGAATTTTCAGGTATATATTTAATTAAAATCATCTTGGTCTTTCCAAAAATGGAGAGTTTTCGTTTCATTACTATTAAGTTACAAAGCTATAATATCATGATGTTTTCACTTATCTTCTAATTATTTGGTAGGAGAGAATCCATGCTTAAAATTTTCAAAATAAGATAACATATAATACTAAGAAAGGAAGGATTTAAATTTTCCAATAAGATTAATTTGAACCATTAAATAATTGAGATCATCCTAAAGAATTCCCTTTATTAGCACTTTGAAAAAATAAGATATAGTTCACCCTATAAAAATCATTCTTTGTAACTGATTAAGGATTAATTAAATTATCACTATAATAAAAATTCATGGATTGAGAGTATGGAAATAGGGTTTCAATATCATTATAATTTAAAATAATGTAATATATATATAAATAACAGTAAAATAAGTGTATATGTGTGTTAAAAAGTTTATATAAAAGTGTGAAGTGATGATGAAATTTAATTGGAGTTAGCCCCAATATCTCATACCCTTGGGTGAACAGTTTATATCTTTACCCACTAATTATAATGGTGATAAAGAAATCCATTATCACTTTCATTTTTATGGTTTTATCAAGAAACCCACCTCCCATAATTTAATGGTATAAATAACCCTTCTCAATTGATTTATGTCTGTTTTAGAAAGAAACTCATTGTAGAAGGTTGGTGAGATGAAGAGTAATATTTCCTCGATGAAAATCCATTATATATCATCTACCTTATATATCGATATTTATAGAATAAATTTAGAGTAGAGAGATAGATATATAATTTATAAGATTTAATTTTTTAATAAAGAAATGTAATTATATTAAGAGATATTTTGAGATTAGAGAGAATCCGATAGAGATTTTTTATTGAAACATTACTTGATTTTATCGTTCAATCTATCGTCATCCTGAGATAAAATCAATTCCACCCAAGATAAATATTTATAGGATTAGAATTATCTATAAATATCATGGAATATATATGAGTGATTAAGTCTTGTCAAAACAACTTAAGAGCTATAGGGTTCACCACTAATTGAAATGTTGACATTTTGGATGAACAAAATCGGTTAGCCACCAGATGCACTTGTTATATGATTCCTAGATCTGTATGATTATATTAATAAGCTTGTGGTCCTCTACTATATAATCAGTGGTCTTATTCTACATAATATGGTTCTATCTAGGTACACAAGCTGTCCGGTTCCCTACATTGGGTATTCGACGATGTCTAGTGCTCACCAAAGTTTAAACGGTCCCTTCAAACCTTTATTTAATATATTAAAAAGGCATTCTAACATATTTCGTTGATATTAACACATTCACTAGGATTTCCTTAATATACTCAATTCAAATTCATTTTCATTAATATGGTACCTTAAATTCCTTTTAATTCTATAACTCTGGCCATAAAAAACATGATTTTTTTAAATTTTCAAAGTTGAAAAGGACTTAAATGAAACTGTTAGATTTAAAGATGACTGACTATGGTGATAAAAACTTCATCAAAGAGAGAAATAGGAACAAAAACTATATAAATTATTCATAAAATATATTATTTATATGAATAATATATTACCTCTAATTTTAATATTAATTAATTAAAATTAAGAATTAAAATAATTATTAGTTTAGAAAGTTATTTTCCCATGAAAAATTATTTCATTATATTTTTATTATTTTGCTTCAAAGTTAAATTCTAAAATTTTAAAATTTTAATTTCACAATATAAAATTAATTTTTTGATACATTTTATCGATATTATCTTATGCTTTTTATGATTTTTCTTAAATAATTAATTTTGAAGATAATAATTAAAAATACATTATTTACCAATAATAAAATATTTATGGATTTATAAAAATTCATCAATGTTTTGAAAATATATTTACTAATAAAAAAGCTATTTTATAAATAAAACAATACATTTGAAAATATCATTTTAAATTTTAAATGGTTAGAAACTTATGAAATATTTTCCAATTTTTATTGGTCTTCTCTTTTAATTTAATATTATATTTGTAAAATATTTTTATATATTTTAATGAAATCCAAAATATATTTTTATTAGAGTGAACTAGTTATTATCATGAAAATTGAAATAATTTATAATTTCATAATACACATAATTTTGGAGCTTAAATGTTTTTTTCTTCTAAAAATAGTTTTTAAAAATTACACGGGCTAATGTTAAAAATTGATTTTCATACGCATAAAAATTTTACAGGATAAAATGGATTCTGTATTTGTAATTATGAGGACATATTATTTAATAAGGCTAAATTTAGTTTTTTGAATCAAAAGTATTCTACTTATGTAAATATAAGTTTCCATGGTAAATTTGTATTGTAGAATGTAAAAACATATTAAAGAACATAGAAACATGTCAGAAACATCTGTGAAAATGAATAAGTGATATATTATTGACCATATATAATACTTTTGTCTATTATTTTCCATTTTTGGAGTCTTCATAACATATAAAACATGTTCTCCTTTAATATTAAGTTGAAATAATTATAAAAGTACTATTCTCCCCACTTTTATAAAGGGAATCTTAACCATCCTTCCAGACCAATAAAAAAAATTGATTTACTCTAGAACAAATTCCTATTTTCATTCAATAAGAATAATATTACATTTACATGAGCCACTATTCAAAATATATTCTCCAAATTCCTCCATTTCAAAGAATTCTTTAATGGAAAATCCAAAGTCCTCTACTTGAGTAATTTTTTCCTAAATTCCTCTTTTTCAGTAATAATTTCAAAAAATAAAATTTTATAATTCAGATATAATGAAATAAATATCATTTTTATACAGAATATTATTATTTCATGTGATTAAAAATTTAGTAGCTTCCTTCATTTCTATTAATTAAATAACATTATTTTTTGTTGTGGCATCCACCACCTCCACGAAGCTACGAATTCCGTTTTTCATCACTGCCTATATCTGAAATGTATAACTATGGAATTAAAGAATAAATGTGGAATATATAATATAATTATGATTAAGAAGTTAAAAATTATAATCTACATTATTTTCTTATCATTTTTTATAAATGAAAATAACAACTCTCCATTGTGCAGACTACCTTATCCACAATGCAACATATGATTTTTATAATTTAGTATTATTATTATTTATTAAACCCTATTAAAATATTATTTACCACTATAAAATAATATAAATAATATCTTTATTATTTTATAGTAATTATATTATTATATAAATAAACCAATTTCAAAATCATAACCATCCGTTAAATATAATAGGTTCTTGTTTGGGTCGGTCTAAATACATACTTAAAAATGATATAAAATAATATCATGGAAGACTATGAGAACTTAATAAATTATTATATATTATATAAATTATGAAATAAATATTTTATTTTGATTATATAAGGGTAATAATAAGTTTTTAAATCATCAATTAAGATACCAATGTTCGTCCATGAAAAATTAATGAAACCTTATCATCCCCATGTCCATTTTAAGGATCATAACTTAAACACACATAGAATGAAAATATGACTTTAAAAATAAGTAGAAAATATAAATACAATTTTAATTTTTGATCTATTATTGATAATATTTTTGAGATGAATTAATAAAAACATTGATATTATGAAACTATTTCAAAATGATCATGATTACACACACCCAATATTGAAAATAAATAACAACAGACTAATTTAAATATAGAGAATAGTTGTAAATTAATTAAAGTTTACATATATACAAGGTTCTAAAATATGTTATGAATATATTTTTTTATATAGGAGATTCAAGTGATTTAGTGTAAGTCAGGTTTTAAGGGAAGGGTTTCTTATCTCAAAATTTCACCCCATGAGACATATTTCTTATTATAGAAAACATTTTATGTTGAATGGTTTATCGACTAATTTTGTAATATTTTATATGTATATCATATCCCTATTTCATGATATTTAATGTTTCATTTGAAATCATATCCTTTAAGGGGGTTTTACATGGATGTTTTTATGTTTGTATGATGTTTTTATGTCAAATTTAATTTCATAAGGCATATATAATATTTCACACTATCATTTCCTTTATATTGTGTAATAACAAACCAATTTATTTTATTTTTGAAATATATTCCATTTTATTATATTTTCATTTTTATTTTATGAACTTCCTCTCTAGCTCCATTGATTCTTACATTAGTAACAACATAGGGGTATAATCACCGTTCACTGTTTAAAATAGACATTTATTTTGAATCATAATCCATCTAGGGAATTTGTATAATCTTATATATAAAAATCATATAATTGTATTCTATTTATGTCATTGTTTTGGTTTTACTTGTCTTATCCCTATTTTATTTACCCCCTTGTTTCATTATCTACTAGTTACAAGGAAGCTGACCCTACCTTTTCTTTTTTTCATGAACCTCCATTTTCCAAAATCCATATTCATTGGATTATATTGAAAATTTCCTTATATACAACTTAATAATTTATTATGGTCATCTCATGCTAATTTATATTCTTTAAAAGTTTTAGTGAAATTATTAGCATTTTCCATTTGGGTAATTAGATCAATGTTTCAAAAGATTAACTTTTTAATGTTTCTACATGAATACATATTTCCAATTCCATTATCATTTTACATGAAACATTCTATCTATATTTTCATTGTTTCTGGAAGAAAATATGTTTCTCCTAGTTTAAAAAAATATTTATTTTAAAATATTTTTAAAAGATCACGGATGTTTCTTACTTCCCATGTGATTATCATTCAAGGATATTCATTAAATGATACCATCCACCTGGAATCTCTATAAAAATTATATAAATTTATTTTATACCAAATAAATGGTATATCAAAATGATTTTATTTCAAAACCTTCTTTTATCAGCACGATTTTCCTTCCAATGTCTTTCCTATGTGAATACTCAATATTTCCCTCCCCTTATTGTAGTATGTTTATCTAGATTCCATCCATCGATTGATTGGGGAAATTGTTGACTTAACCATATATCTATTTGTTTATACAATGTTAGTTTTATATATTCCTGCATAAAGATATATTACATTTTTTTATTGGGTAAATATTAAAAATCTAAATATCATTTATTCAGATATGGATGTCTATTGATTACTTAATAAAAATGATTATTTATTTTTTAACCATCCACAACCTTTCTATAGATGGTTTATGATCATGATATACCATTTATTTACATGGGGGAAAGTATTGACGTTACTATTGTTTTTATTCAAATACAGATGTTTATAAATTAATGTTAATTATTCATGGTATTATCATTTATATATTTTATATGATGATAATTAAATAAGTAGAAAGTGGGTCTTGGTATTGTATTTCTCATTAATGCATTAGTTGGAATCATGAGACAAAACATTTGGGTATTTTTTTATTCCTATCCAATGAAATCATGTTTTCTTTGTTATGAAATTGATGATAAAAATAATTCCTTAGCTATGGTCTTGTAAATAATAATAATTTCTTGGATAAGGACTCGATAGTAATGATAAAAATGTATAGAATTATGAATTACACCACCATAAATTTAGTTAGTTTTATCCATGTTTTTTTGTTAACCATGTATTTATTTTAATCCAATGTGATAAATTATATATAATTTTTTGATTTTCATTTGTTTCGTTCCATATTAATCATAGAAATCTTATTCCTTGATATCTTCTAAAATATGATTTCCATTATTAATCATTTGAGCTCACTCTCCTTTTGATTCCACTTCCCTAGTTTATTTTGAAAAGAATAACAGATGATATATATATAAGAGTAGCATTTATAGTGATTTTTTTGGTAGATGTTAAAGATTTTTTAATGATTGAATAGTTTCTTATATGTCTATTTGATGAGAAAGAAATGGGTTTTGTCGGTAATTTTTTTTGCATAACTCAATAAAACATTAAAATTTAAATAGCATTTTAATTTAAGAGACTCAATATTATTTGGATATATTATAATTATTGATGATCATAATTAGGTTTATTTAATTTATTTCAAATCATACTTGTAAAGATGGTATTTTTGTACACGAGATACCAAGAGTGTCAGTATAAGGAATTATAAATGGTATCAAAGGAGGGTTTAGATAAATGTTGAGAAAAGATTATTTTTAGGCATTATTTAGGGGTTGATAAGTTAAGAATGATCATAATTTCAATGGTGTAGATAACCCTTTAGTTTAGTTGAGGTAATATAGAATATTTTTGAGATTCGGATAAGAGAAATTTATTGAATAGAGTCAGATAAGACTAAGGGAGAAGTCTAATAAATGGAAAAACTCCTTAAAATTTGTTTATTATGATATTGTGTGGTTCTCCCTTAAATTTAATCCCACTTTAGATATAAAATTTTGACCTATGAACTAACATATTTTTAAATAGTTGTGATAATACTCAAAAGGGAGTATTGGGTTTCTACTTGATCATCGCCTGTGCTTGAAAAGTGGCCTAATTTCCTACCTGGTTTTATATTGTCAAGGGATATGATTTGTTTAATAAAATTCTATTTACAAACAATTATTAAGTATTTGAGTATGATTCCAACTAATTAGGTTGGATAACATAACAAAACATTGACCCTAGATAACTGAGGATTTTACAAAGAGAGTCATAGGTTGACCTGAAAGTATTATATGTTGAAAAATGTTTCATATATTAAATAGTATCAATAACATTAAAAGGGGATTCTATGACAATGTTATATTTTATGGGGATAAATATTGAAGAACACATAATATAGGGATGGATAACTCTTAAGTCGTAATGTTGAGATAATAAAGGATTTATTGATCTTCAAAAAATCAATTAAAAAGTATTAGTAACCTTGGGTTTGATAATTGATTACTAAAATTATTTGGTGAATTTCATTACTTTTTAGGGAATGTGTTGTAAATTAGTGAGTGCGTCATATGGTGAACTGGAGATAAATATAATTTTAGGGATTATCATAGTGTAAATTCAAAGAAAAATATATGGTTTCACCATGGTTTAATTTCTTTGAAACTCAGATGGTTTTGGTAAAGTTATAGTTTTTATAATATATGATTAAGGAATATACATACCTTATTATATGATTGTATTAAAGGTAAATATTGTTTGAAGTATGATTTGTTACATAATTTGTCCTAAGAGAGTAATGTATATTTCATACATAATTTATATCCCAAATGATAAATATGTTAAGAATACCCTCACCCTCTTTAATCAAGGAGTAATAAATAAAATTTGTAGGGAATGATTTATTTAAGGGGGTATAATTCAATACCCAAATATTTTAAATTCTATATTCTATTAAGAAATAATATGTTTGATATTCAATGATAAGTACAACACCAAACCATAAATAACCAGGGAATAATATATAACCTCTAAAATGAAGTCAAAGATTTAGATGGAAATATTATATATAATCATATTGTGATATATATGTATAAATAAAACATGTTAATATATAGCCTAAGTCATTGAAATGTTAAGTTAGGGTAGGTAAAGGAATAATATGGCCGACTTATTCTTTATTTTGTAACATTTATAAAAATTTCATTTTTATGTAGAACTAAAAATATTATGGATAGAATATATTTTGAAAATGAATAATATATTACTATCCATTAGATTAATAATTAATAGGAAATATAAATATGAATATTTAATATTTTATAAAATTTATTTACATATAATAATAGTTTCTATTATTTATTTTATTTTTTTATTTAAAAGTAATATTCCATAATTCAATAATTTTAATTTGAAAATATAAATGTTAGTTTTAGATTAATCTTGTTAAATGTAGTTTAATATGTTTTTTGATATTTTTCTTGAATATTTAATTTTTAGTTGAATTGTGAAGAATAATGTTCTTACCCAAACATTTGATTTGATGAGTTTATAAGGAATATGTTGGACTCCTCATGTATTAATCATGTTTTAATGATCACAAATCTCAATAATAATTACAAATCTTATTAATGATCAGAAATCTCAGAAATCTTATCAATCATTTGTATTTATGTTTCAAGTTATCTCATACTTGATAATGGCTAAGCTCAATTCATTTTATGCATATTATTGTTTATGTCTGAATACAGATATTTGCCTAAGTACAAGACACCGTGAAGCTTGACACATTAAGTCAGACACCGTGACCAATGAGACACCATGACCAATGAGACATCGTGACTATGAGACACCATGTCACAGTAAGCCTGACACCGTGAAGTAAGATATTGGGAACAGACACCGTAAGCCAGATACTCTGTTTTCCTAAGTTCCAGACACAGTTAGCAAGACAGAGTAATCAAGGGACCGTGAATCCAGAAACTATGAGAAAGGCACCGGAAGCCAGAAACCGTAAGCAAGACACTGAAAAAAAGATACCATGAAAAAGAAACCGTGAAGACTATACCATAAAGGAGACACCGTGAAAGAGATACTGTGAAAGAGACACCGTGAAGGAGATACCGTGAAGGAGACAATGTTTTCATAACTACTGTGACACTGTTTCCTAACTATTTTTTTCATTTTTCAATTTAACTTTTAAACGGTCATATTTGATGCCTTTAATGCACTAACAATAATTAATGTGTCTTTGTAGACATAGTATGAGGTACGAGGTACGAAGAACATGGAACATGTCGGCCAAAACCAATGCATTTGAAGATAATGAGAAGTGTTCCCAAGAGGGAGAATTTAACACGCGACAACTCAAGAAATGCGAGTTCACTATAATAAACAGAAAAACAAGCTGACAAGCAAAACCACAAAGAAGAGATTGCAGGATCTTCAAAGAAATAATTGTCTCATGCATGAAATCCATCTATACTGAAGAACACATGAAGTATTTGGATCAAGAGACCATCTTTACTCATAAAGAACAAAAGCTGAAGCGCGACACTCTGTTTTTCAACACAAAAACCACATAAGGACTCAGAAGCATTTATGTCTTATCCAAGGAGTCCAGAGTTGCACTACTAATCTCTAGAGAAATCTAAACTCATATATACTCTCTATCTCAGTGATTTATTTATTCTACTTTTGAGCAGTGTGTTTACTCTGTATATTTTACACACACACTGACTCCTGCGCTGAACTGGAGGATTTCAAAATACTCACACCAAATTCTTTAGTCTTGTTTACCCATGACAACTATGGAAGAGGTCCTTGTGTGGCCTGGTCATTATTTTTATTACCCAAGAAACCTGTGGAAGAGGTCCCAGCGTGGCCTATACAGTCTATGTACTATTGTTAACCTTGATCCATGGTATGGATCAGAGTTTATTTATATAAACTGCTTGGTGGAAGGTGATCACCAAGTGGAGTGGATTAGTTCTCGGCTTGAGACTGAAACACTGTTTTTATATCCGCTATGCTATTTAAATTTAGTCTACTCTGTTTTACTGCTTTACTGCATAATATAGAAAACACTAAATTCACTTTGATAGTTATTCTTGGAAAGAATTTATATCTAATTTGTCTTAGTTGTATTACTTAAAAAGTAATTTTAATAATACCAATTAATAATACTGATAATTAATGAATCTTCTAAGAAGTTTTTTAAACAGTCAAACACTTATAACAGTATAACCTTGATTAACTGGGTTGTATCTATTTTTGGGGAAATTATTATTTTTAAAACTAATATTCTTTTAAACATAAATTTTTATATAGTAACTCAATTCACCCCTCCCCTCTTGAGTTTACTACTCTGACCAACATTTGGTATCAGAGGTTTCTTTATTAAGAATCTTTATATTCAACTATGATTGTAGTTGTACTTTAAAGATCTGTAAATTTCTGATAATTCTAAATTTATAGTTCATTTTAAATTAATTTTTTAGTATGGATAATAGATTAGAAGGTGATGTGACCAACAGACCACCATTATTTAATGGAACCAATTATGCACAATGGAAAATTAAAATTAAAATGAATCTATAGAGTATGATCTTTGAAATATGGTCATCAATTATAGATGAATACAAACTTCCTTTGACTTATAGAATTACATGGGATGAACCTACCAAACTTTCTTACAATAAAAATTGAAAATCCATGAGTGCCTTGTACTATTCCTTAGGAAATGAAAAATTTAAGAGGATTTCTGCCTATAAAACTGCCCATAAAATTTGGGATACCTTTTCTATCTCCCATGAAGGCACATCTAGTGTAAATGAAATGAGGCTAAATACTTATACTATAAAATATGATAAATTTTAGATGAAACCTGATGAGAATATATCTCATACGTATCTTAGGTTCAATGATATTATCAACACAATGATTTTTCTAGGAAGAGAAGTCACTGCCAAAGAATAGGTTATGAGAATTCTCAGATGTCTACCTACTAGAGGGAGGGGAACCTCTTTCTCAATTAGAGAGTCATGCGACATCAACAGGCTACCTGTAAAGGAACTCATTGGGAAACTAATGATGTATGAGGAAGAGTTAAAAGTCAACAAAGAAGAGGAGGATGAACCAAATACAAAATCTGTATCATTCAAGACCACCTTCTCGAAGCACGAAGACAAAGGAAAACTGGAAGCTTATATAGACAGTTCCACTACTGAATAATCATCACCAGAAAGTGATGAGGAGATGGCTCAACTGGCCAAAAGATTCAAAAAATTTTATAAGAAGAAAAACTTTTTCAGAAAACCTAACTTCAAGGGAAAGTATAATCCAAAAGGAAACTGGAAAAAGTAATGGAAGAGAAGTGAAAAAACTGATGAGATTGTATGCTATGTATGTAAGCAAAAATGAGATATAAAGGATGACTATCCAAAGCTCAAGTATAAAAAGAAAAATGAGGACAAGGAAAAGAAGTGAAAAATGGCAATGAAGGAAACCTGGAGTGCCTGTGAGGATAGTTTAAGTGACTCAGACACATCACATGATGACTAGGCTAACAAAGCCAATATGTGTTTTATGACAAACATATATGAGGTAACATAGAACACTTATGTACAAAACTAATATTATTATGAAGGGGAAAGTGACTCTGAAAATATGACTAATGAAGAAATGTTTGAATATTGCAACATGTTTGAAGAGACATGCAATTAATTAAAGGATAAATATAAATCATTGAAGAAACAACATGTTCTCACTGTAACTCTTAAATATGAACTTACTACTGAAAAAGAGAAAAATGCTCAACTGATAAAAGAAAAAAATGAACAAAAAATGTCTAATGAGAAATTATAAAGTGACTTAGAAAAGTTTACTAATGGTAAAAATACCCTTACACAAATGCTAGTAAAAATAATTTCTCCTAAATATAATACTGGCATTGGTTATCAACCTGGTAAAAGAAACCTTAGTAGAACGAATTTTTCTTCAAAGTCTAGGACATATAATTTTGTTTCCAGTTCTGGACACAACTCATCTAGCTCGAGTCATGATACATACTCTACTGTTTCAAGTTTTTTTGGACCAAATAGAGTTTATTTTTCAAATAATTTACACAGATCTTATAGGAAACCTATGAGACAAATATGGGTTCCTAAAGCACTTATTACTAATGTTACTAGAACCAAACAAGTATAGGTACCAAAATATGTGTTTTCTTGATCATGTTATAGGAAATATGCTTGAAGAGCTCCTATAAAAATCTATGGTACTTGGATAGTGGGTGTTCAAGGCACATGACAAGAGACTACTCATGTTTCAAGAATCTGATAAAAGTAGATGGAGGACATGTCACATTTGGTGACAATGCCAATGGGAAGATCATTGGATTAGGCCAGTTTGGTAACTCTGATTCAATATTAATTTCTAAATTACTATTTATTAATGGATTAAAATATAATTTTTTTAGTATCTCACAATTGTGTGATGATGGATATCATGTTAAATTTGAAAATGATGCCTGTAATGTCTTTAATTATAAAGTCAAATTGGTATTTTCTGCATCAAGGAATGAGAATGTTTATTCTGTTAATTTAGATTCCTTAACTTCTCAAAATGTTTCATGCGTAAGGTTATTTCAAAAAAAATCTTGGCTCTGGCATAGGAGACTAGGACACTGTAATGTTCACTCCCTTAGAAAGTTAATCTATAAAAGGCCAAGTTAAAGACTTACCCAAACATGAGTTTACAAATGAAAAAGTGTGTAATCCCTGTCAAAAGGGAAAACAACAAAAAATATCTTTTAAAACAAAGAAGTATTTACTTCTCAACCTCTTGAATTGGTTCACTTGGATTTTTTTGGACCATCTCGAGTTTCTAGTTTAAATGTGTAGCACTATGTTTATGTTCTAGTTGATTATTTTTCAATATATACCTGGAACTTCAACATGGCTCACAAAAGTGAGGCCTCCTCTTATTTTACTAAGTATTCCAATTCTGTAGAAAATCTTAGTGGAGTTAAAATTAAATCTCGAAGAAGTGATCATGGCTGTGAGTTTGAAAATCAAGAGTTTGAATCCTTTTGCTCACAAAATGGTTATAATCACAATTTCTTTTCCCCTAGAACACCTCAGTAGAATGGCATTGTAGAAAGAAGAAATATAACCTTGAAATAAATTTCTAGAATAATGCTTAGTGAATATGACCTACCTATTTACTTTTGGGATGAAGCTGTTAATACAACATGCTACATAATCAATAGAGTCTTGATTAGACTAATTATCATGAATACCTTATATAAACTATAGAATAATAGAAATCCTAAGGTTAATTACTTTAGAGTTTTTGGTTGCAAAGTCTTTATTCTCAACACTAAGGATAATCTTGACAAATTTTCATCCAAAAGTGATGAAGGAATTTTCCTAGGTTATTCAATTTCAAGAAAAGATTATAGAGTATTCAATAAAGGAACTAAATGTGTGGAAGAACCTTTCCATATCAAGTTTGATGAAATAGATCCACATGAACCTAGAAGCATCCTAGAAAATCTGGAGCATGATGTATCAAATCTGAACAGCAACTCAAAATCCTCAAATACCATTGTGAAATAATCTGTGAAAACATCTAATTCTGGAAATTCTGTGCAATCAAGTCATAATGAACCTGAATCTCTTGATGAACCTGAATTCACTAGTCCATCTTTTTCTAGAATGGTTAGAACTCTTAACAACCATCCCTTAGATGCTGTTGTAGGAGACATAGAGAAAGGAACACAAACTAGGGCTTCTCTTAGAAATTGGTTTGAACATCAAGCCTTCTTTTCACAGCTTGACCCTAAAAACATTGATGATGATTTCATTGATGAATTTTGGGTAATTTCTATACAATAAGAACTCAATCAGTTTGAAATTAAAAAAGTTTGGAAACTTTTTGAAAGACCCAAGGACACTTTTTTCATAGGCACTAAATGGGTGTTTATAAATAATGTAGATGAAGCTGGAAATATAGTTAGGAATAAGGCTAGATTAGTTGCACCAGGCTATAGTCAAGGAGAAGGAATTGACTATGAGGAGACCTTTACTCCAGTAGCTTGACTTGAAGCTATTAGAATTCAACTTGCTTATGTTGTACATCTGAATTTCAAACTATATCAAATGGATGTTAAGATTGAATTCTTAAATGGGTATATAGATGAGGATGTTTTTGTTGAACAACCCTCTGGATTTACCAACCCTAATTTTCCAAATCATATTTTTAAACTATCAAAATCTTTATATGGTTTAAAACATGCTCCAAGAGCTTGGTATGACAGATTAAGTACTTTTCTTATTTCCAATGGTTTTACAAAAGGAATAGCTGATCCTAATCAATTTATAAAATGAATTTCTAATGATGTTTTATTTGTTCAAATCTATGTAGATGATATTTGTAGAGACCCGTATCTTGACGTACGTGGACATTACATTACTTATGCGGAATACTTGGTACATAACAAAAACACACACACAAGGATCGTAATAGTTTAGTGTCTTTGGAAACTCGGAACGTAATCTTCTAAACGTGGTGAAAGATCTTCAACATCTCCCATAAAGATCTTTTTTTTACCTAAAACCTTTCTTTATATCCTGGGGAAAAGAAAACATAAAAGGGTGAGCTCAAATGCTCAGTAAGGGTAAAAAAAAGAAATATCAATCACATCATATACATAAGAACATAGCTTTTGGAAATCTTCACCTGCAAAAGAGCTCATAATATCATAACGTGGGATAAATCATAGAAGTGAAAATGAAATCATAACTTAAAACATTACTCATTGTGGCATACACACATAATCATAGAGAATCATTTCTTGTTAGTCAAGACTCATTGCCAAGACTATCTTAGTGGATAAAGTCCCTTTCTGAATCGAGTAATCCTCGTTTCAGTCCTGTTTCACTGAACCGGTATAACCTACCATTCCAGCCATGTCTATCTCATGAGATATAAAATCTTTACCCAATGCATTGGAGGGAGATATAGGTCCCACCCATCTTATAATGAATCCTTTCTTATGTGTGCCACATAATCATAAAACATACATCATCGCATAACACATATAACAAAAATGGGATTCTTGAAACATCATGACATCATAAATCAATTCATATATGATAAAGGAATTCATAAACATAATTCCATCACAACATAGTCAAACCAATGTAAAAATATGGATAGAAACAGAACCCTTTATTATCTTAGATGGAAAATAATTTTGATAAAACACTTGTATTGAATTCTTGAGGAAAATATCCTTTCTTCTTCAAAAACAATTTTCCTTTCATAACATGTCATACAACTTTAAAATAAAAGAAGTTGATTAAAAATAAACTTGAAAACTTGTAAAGGAAGCTTCTTGGAAATAATGTTTTAAAAATCCATTCATGCCGTATAAGTTAAAAAAAACATTCTTCGTACTTTTGTCGGAAAAGTCAAAAAGTACCTCGTACGGAAAAACGACAAAAGATTCCTTTCATATTCTTTACTAAAAACTCACCTAAGGGTAAAATTGGATTTAAACTATTGCAAGTGGATGGAAACAATATTTCATATTGAGGGAACATGGATGTGGATGATAAAATACACCCCAGTAAATACTTACGAATAAACAATCTCGGATAAAAATGAGATTGTGATATTTCCCTTACCTTAGGTCCGATTAACTTTGTACGTGTCCGAAGCTCCTGTATAATGGTTTAAATAATGTTATTGACTTATTCCAGAATCATACATATTTATATGATATCATATATGGTCATATTATTAGCTTCTTGTTAGTAATATTTCATTGTTACTTGTTACTCGGGTCTTTATAACTTTTTGTTCTTATGCATGTTTTGTCGAATAAATTCTTATTCTTATCTTTAGGTTATAGATAATTCATTTCCAGAATGGTATTAGTGTAGTATATACCCTATTCATTTATTCAATTCATTTATATAATCATTATGAAATGAAGATCATGTAGAACGAGTCGCATCACATCGTGGAGACGGTATTCCGTACGTACGCACGAGTGATGATATCGTTCCTATGATCGTGGAATTGTATTGGAGTATATATATATTATTTCAGTATCAATATTACTTCATAATAATCATATATAGTTACTGATTACACCATTATACCCATCCTTGTAAGGTGATGGTGGAAAATAGATTACACCACGGCGTGGAGACGGTATTCCGTACGTACGCACGCGTGGTGATTTCATTTTTCCGTAGGATGGATAGAAGGTGAATTAGGGTTGTTTCATATTTATAATAACATATCAGTATGTAAGTAATACTTATGTTATTACTTTATCATGAAACAACTAAAGAAGAAGAAGTTGAAGAAGAAAGAAATTGAAAATATCGGTAATGGATATTACCTCTTCTTTGGAACGCCTTTTTGAATCCTCCACTTAAGGAACTAAGATTGGTCTTTGGAGAAGACCAGGACCTATAGGATTATTCTAGGGAAGTGGAGAAGGGAAAATGGCAGGGGTTGGCCGAGCTTGAGTGCTCAAATTGGTGTGAGGAGGAGGGGGAGGAGGTGCCCTTTTATAAGGGAGGAGAGGGGCACCTTAGGAATATCTCAAAAATATTAATTTATAATAAATCTAACCCCACTTAAAAACCTCCAAAAATGACTCATATTCGAAGATTAGATGATATAGGGTTGTAATATCATCAACCAATCAAATTTAGACATGTTTGGATCTTATTTTAAACCTTATCAATTAGATTTAACTCTAAGTTAAATAATTTGACTTTTACCGTGTCTTTTTGTTTTCTTTCACTATATGGTTAATACACTTACTATAACATGCCAAAAGAACCCCAAATTGTTTATTATTAATATATATATCCTTATCTAAGTCATTTGGCCGAACCTTAGATTTTTAGGAATAAAATAACAATTAATAATATAATATTTGATTTAAAAACTATTTTGTGTCAATTTTGACACTATTTGATATATGATTTTTGTGAAAGTCATAACAGAATTAAATGTTCGAACCAAGTTGATAAAATCAACATTAATATATCATAGTAACCTATAAAATTAGTGGAATTCATAAAAATTCTCAAATTACATTTATTTTGGTGTTTATAACATCAATTATGTCAATATTTCATAAATAAGATAATTACTGCATCATCTTTGTGTCATAAATTAATTAAATTATTTGATGTCTAAAATTTACAAATAAAATACCATTATGTAGGAAATCGTTTTAGATTTCCAATGAATATTTATAGTCGAATTTATCTTATGTATAACCCCATATTAAAAATGATTTACTTATTAAACTTTGATTTTAACTATTTTAACCTTTCTTTAAATAAATTAATAATAAATGTCCTAATCTAATCCAAGTGGGCCTAAATGGTCATATTTTATTCCTAAGTTTGTTTTTGGTCGAATTACACTTGTCCAATAGAATTAGGACATGTGTTAGGGTAATATTAATATCATATTTACCCTTAGTTACCCTATTTACTATTAACCGCGGTAAAAAAAGTAAAAAGTTACTATTCACCAAAAAATTATTTTCATCTCATTGAACCACATTTTAGTCCTTGATATTAACCGTGTCTCTCGGATTTTTGAAATTCCATTCACAGAAGCGGTAAAATTAAGTTTTATGAAAAATTCAGTTTTTTTAACTACCACTTAGTAGTTTCACTATTCATCAAAAATTGATGTTTTTCAGAACAATGCCAAAATTTCATCCTAAGCTATATTTCATATTCCGAATTCAAAAATGAAGTCTATTTTACCAAATTCATAACATAGAAGTTGCATTAATTAATTTTATAATTAAATACCGCTGTTAAAACAAATAGCGTGTTTTTAAGAAACAATATCTATCAAAAGATTGACACTTGATTATGTCTGGTTTAAATGTGAAATTACAACCAATGACCAACATTGTATTAAATTGTAAAAATATATTCTAAATATACTTCAAAACCACTCAAATTAATGATTTATCACTATCAATTATTTCGATTAAAAAAGTTGTTTTTAATTATAATTTAGTAATTTTCACTATTCATCAGAATATGAAAGTTATCCGAAAAGTACCAAAATTTCACCTTAGGCTAAATTCGATACTCCGAATCCAAGAATGAAGTTCATTTTGAAAAATAAGATTTACAGAATTTTAAAAAGTGGTTATTACTATTCATAACGGCTAGTTTTAATAATATTTTAATAGCACATCGTTGTTTAGTGAAACTCGGTATTGCGTATTACACACGCTATCGAGGAAGGTCGCGATTGCGTGTAATGCAAGGAAAGTCAAGGATGCGTGTTGTACAAGCTCCTTTTGGTGTAGCGTACAACACAAGACATTAATAAAATTAAAAAGAATATTTTTTTATAAAATCTTGGGCTGTTACATTCTACCCCCCTTAAAATGAATTTCGCCCTCGAAATTCGTCGGGGTTATAAATGGTTTACTATTCGAAAGTTTCTTTAATAGAAACCCACATCGTAAAAAGGAATATCAAAACCAATCTTTAAAAACAAAAGTATGAAACTTAACGGTTACCCAAATAAACTAATCATTGGGTTTCCACATAGGTGAAAATATGGATATGGAAGAGAAATCTAACCATCATGTTCTGATGGAGAGTGGTAGAGAACATGGCTATGGAAAATCCAGTAATCACAAATCCATAGATTTGTGATGATATAAGGTACCATCTGATTCATCAGGTATAAGATCACTAGGACAACATTTTTGGTTTTCAAGATCATTTCCCCTAAAGTTGAAAATTTGAATTAGAATAAATACTTACTTTATTTTGGTACAATCTCACTGTTGTTCGTGCCTTGAACAATTTCCACTTCATCTCTTAAATAAATGAAGTTGAATTTGTTATTCGTGAAGTGTTAGCAGATCATGTGATAGAATGACGGGTCATTCCATCTGTCTCAAACAAAAGGTTAGCAAAATTATATGCATAAATCGATCTATAGTGAGATTAATCATATATGGTTCCTAAAATGGACTTATACTTCATATATCATACTGCTTAATATAATAAAACTAGTTTCTACTAAACAGGGACTTCCTGTAGACCAGTGGTAGGCGATAAAGGCCAGTCGCACTTCGGTTGTGGGTTCGATTCCTACAGCCTTGTCCGAAGCGATGGGCTGTCGCCCGTCCTGCAGGTTGTCCCTTTTTCTAAAACTACGTTACTATAACATCCCATCAATAATATCGAAAATCTTCTATCCTTAAACAATACTAACTTATGTCCAACATAATCCAGTCTAATCTTTAGGCTTATACATAATACTGCAGTCCACTCTCATAATATAGTGACATCGATTACCAGAGATTTAATACTGTCGTTGATCCCCACATATCATAAGATATGTCTTGTTGGTCACATTCCAAACATTCAAAGTCCTTAATCGTGTATTCTCTTGAATACCTTAGTGAAAACATGAGTGCAGTTAAAAGTTAACACTTTCCACATACCAAAATCCTCAAAATTCTATATACTCAAACCATGATATCACTTAGTCCTTATATCAATCATGAGCTCATGAATACTATTAAACATTTCATTTTCTCGTCTTCATTATGCGCATATCATCTTATTTCCACTTTGAATACCACATCAATACTCAATGATACAACATTATTTTGGAATCCCATTACATAAACACTTAATCATTCCACCACATCGTTGTCATATTCGACATTGCCAAAAGTGATCGCATGTGATTTACCTTTGTCCTTTGCCTTCAGTGGTTGCTCATGTTGATCATCACTAACCCTTGGATTAGGGCAATTATTAGCATAATGCCCCATTTCCTTGCACTTGAAGCATTGAAGTGTTGGCGGTGCGTTCTCTGCAGTGTTTGCTTTATTCACATCATTAGAAACCCTTTTTCCATTACTTCGACACTCAGCTGCTCGATGACCTTCTTTTCCACACTTAAAACATTTTCTAGTCCCTTTAAGACAGTCTCCACCATGCTTCTTTCCACACTTTGTGCATAAGGAAACATTCATCTTCTTTTCACCATTATTCTGAGATTTCTCCTCGAACTCCATCTTTCGTTTCTTGTCAAAACCATGAGATGGATATGTAACACCAACTTCCATTTCTACCTTGATAGCACAACGCACAATTTCTTCATAGCTACTGAAGTCTCTTATAGCTAATGCCCTTCGAAGACTTGGTTTTAAGCCACTGAAAAATCGATCAACTTTACTTTCAGGTTGGATGATAATTCCAGAAGCATACCTTGCAAGTCTTGTAAAATTTGCTTCATAGGTACCAACAGATTCATCGTCCCTTTGCTTCAGTTCAAGAAACTCTTTCTCCATCTTTGTTCGAAGAATACGAGGGAAGTACTTACTGAAAAACAAGTTCTTGAACTCGTCCCATTCCATGGACTCAATTTCATCTCTTGGCCTCGTATTCTTGATAAGATTCCACCATTGATCAGCTTCACCTTCCAAACGATATACCGCTAAGATGACTTTATCATGTTCAGAACATTGAAGAACTGAAAATATCTTTTCAGTAGTACTAATCCATTGTTCAGCAACTAATGGATCAGTAGACCCACTGAAAGAAGGTGGACGTTGCCTCATGAAGGACTCAATAGAATATTGTTCCCTTCTCTGCTCATTTGGAAGTCCAGAATGATTCATAGCTTGTGTAAGTATAGCAATAAGATTTTGCACTCCATCTCCCATAACATTTGTTTGTTCAGGAGGGCAATCATTGCATTGTCCATTGCATTGATCAACACGGTTCCTTCGGGTTCCAGCCATCGTCTAAAACCCAAAAAGAATAGTGTGAGAGGCAAAAATCATGCTAGGGAAAACAACATAATAAAGGGGGAGTACCTTCAATATCCAACATCTTAGGTTTAATTCTATGATCGTTAGCATAATTCAATTACTATAACCTATACGTATACTTATCCCTAGGGACATCCCTAGACATACCTTAGAAATATCACTAGGGATCTCACTAACGTTTTCGCATCCTAGTTCCCAAAGGTTGACTAAACCTTTCCTCTGATACCAACTGTAGCGGTCTAGAATTACTTCCAGTGGACTACAATTGATACCTATCAGGGCACTCCATGGGCGGCTACACCCCCTGGGCGGGACACACCACCATCCCCAGTGGCAGCCATTTCCTCATGAAGCCCTTGGGCAGAGAGCCATGCTTCGTCCAACGCTCACATGTGAGAGTTCCCAAGGATTGGATACATTCCTACCTCCTTTGCCTCTGATACCAACTGTAGAGACCCGTATCTTGACGTACGTGGACATTACATTACTTTTGCGGAATACTTGGTACATAACAAAAACACACACACAAGGATCGTAATAGTTTAGTGTCTTTGGAAACTCGGAACGTAATCTTCTAAACGTGGTGAAAGATCTTCAACATCTCCCATAAAGATCTTTTTTTTACCAAAAACCTTTCTTTATATCCTGGGGAAAAGAAAACATAAAAGGGTGAGCTCAAATGCTCAGTAAGGGTAAAAAAAAGAAATATCAATCACATCATATACATAAGAACATAGCTTTTGGAAATCTTCACCTGCAAAAGAGCTCATAATATCATAACGTGGGATAAATCATAGAAGTGAAAATGAAATCATAACTTAAAACATTACTCATTGTGGCATACACACATAATCATAGAGAATCATTTCTTGTTAGTCAAGACTCATTGCCAAGACTATCTTAGTGGATAAAGTCCCTTTCTGAATCGAGTAATCCTCGTTTCAGTCCTGTTTCACTGAACCGGTATAACCTACCATTCCAGCCATGTCTATCTCATGAGATATAAAATCTTTACCCAATGCATTGGAGGGAGATATAGGTCCCACCCATCTTATAATGAATCCTTTCTTATGTGTGCCACATAATCATAAAACATACATCATCGCATAACACATATAACAAAAATGGGATTCTTGAAACATCATGACATCATAAATCAATTCATATATGATAAAGGAATTCATAAACATAATTCCATCACAACATAGTCAAACCAATGTAAAAATATGGATAGAAACAGAACCCTTTATTATCTTAGATGGAAAATAATTTTGATAAAACACTTGTATTGAATTCTTGAGGAAAATATCCTTTCTTCTTCAAAAACAATTTTCCTTTCATAACATGTCATACAACTTTAAAATAAAAGAAGTTGATTAAAAATAAACTTGAAAACTTGTAAAGGAAGCTTCTTGGAAATAATGTTTTAAAAATCAATTCATGCCGTATAAGTTAAAAAAAAACATTCTTCGTACTTTTGTCGGAAAAGTCAAAAAGTACCTCGTACGGAAAAACGACAAAAGATTCCTTTCATATTATTTACTAAAAACTCACCTAAGAGTAAAATTGGATTTAAACTATTGCAAGTGGATGGAAACAATATTTCATATTGAGGGAACATGGATGTGGATGATAAAATACACCCCAGTAAATACTTACGAATAAACAATCTCGGATAAAAATGAGATTGTGATATTTCCCTTACCTTAGGTCCGATTAACTTTGTACGTGTCCGAAGCTCCTGTATAATGGTTTAAATAATGTTATTGACTTATTCCAGAATCATACATATTTATATGATATCATATATGGTCATATTATTAGCTTCTTGTTAGTAATATTTCATTGTTACTTGTTACTCGGGTCTTTATAACTTTTTGTTCTTATGCATGTTTTGTCGAATAAATTCTTATTCTTATCTTTAGGTTATAGATAATTCATTTCCAGAATGGTATTAGTGTAGTATATACCCTATTCATTTATTCAATTCATTTATATAATCATTATGAAATGAAGATCATGTAGAACGAGTCGCATCACATCGTGGAGACGGTATTCCGTACGTACGCACGAGTGATGATATCGTTCCTATGATCGTGGAATTGTATTGGAGTATATATATATTATTTCAGTATCAATATTACTTCATAATAATCATATATAGTTACTGATTACACCATTATACCCATCCTTGTAAGGTGATGGTGGAAAATAGATTACACCACGGCGTGGAGACGGTATTCCGTACGTACGCACGCGTGGTGATTTCATTTTTCCGTAGGATGGATAGAAGGTGAATTAGGGTTGTTTCATATTTATAATAACATATCAGTATGTAAGTAATACTGATGTTATTACTTTATCATGAAACAACTAAAGAAGAAGAAGTTGAAGAAGAAAGAAATTGAAAATATCGGTAATGGATATTACCTCTTCTTTGGAACGCCTTTTTGAATCCTCCACTTAAGGAACTAAGATTGGTCTTTGGAGAAGACCAGGACCTCTAGGATTATTCTAGGGAAGTGGAGAAGGGAAAATGGCAGGGGTTGGCCGAGCTTGAGTGCTCAAATTGGTGTGAGGAGGAGGGGGAGGAGGTGCCCTTTTATAAGGGAGGAGAGGGGCACCTTAGGAATATCTCAAAAATATTAATTTATAATAAATCTAACCCCACTTAAAAACCTCCAAAAATGACTCATATTCGAAGATTAGATGATATAGGGTTGTAATCTCATCAACCAATCAAATTTAGACATGTTTGGATCTTATTTTAAACCTTATCAATTAGATTTAACTCTAAGTTAAATAATTTGACTTTTACCGTGTCTTTTTGTTTTCTTTCACTATATGGTTAATACACTTACTATAACATGCCAAACGAACCCCAAATTGTTTATTATTAATATATATATCCTTATCTAAGTCATTTGGCCGAACCTTAGATTTTTAGGAATAAAATAACAATTAATAATATAATATTTGATTTAAAAACTATTTTGTGTCAATTTTGACACTATTTGATATATGATTTTTGTGAAAGTCATAACAGAATTAAATGTTCGAACCAAGTTGATTAAATCAACATTAATATATCATAGTAACCTATAAAATTAGTGGAATTCATAAAAATTCTCAAATTACATTTATTTTGGTGTTTATAACATCAATTATGTCAATATTTCATAAATAAGATAATTACTGCATCATCTTTGTGTCATAAATTAATTAAATTATTTGATGTCTAAAATTTACAAATAAAATACCATTATGTAGGAAATCTTTTTAGATTTCTAATGAATATTTATAGTCGAATTTATCTTATGTATAACCCCATATTAAAAATGATTTACTTATTAAACTTTGATTTTAACTATTTTAACCTTTCTTTAAATAAATTAATAATAAATGTCCTAATCTAATCCAAGTGGGCCTAAATGGTCATATTTTATTCCTAAGTTTGTTTTTGGTCGAATTACACTTGTCCAATAGAATTAGGACATGTGTTAGGGTAATAGTAATATCATATTTACCCTTAGTTACCCTATTTACTATTAACCGCGGTAAAAAAAGTAAAAAGTTACTATTCACCAAAAAATTATTTTCATCTCATTGAACCACATTTTAGTCCTTGATATTAACCGTGTCTCTCGGATTTTTGAAATTCCATTCACAGAAGCGGTAAAATTAAGTTTTATGAAAAATTCAGTTTTTTTAACTACCACTTAGTAGTTTCACTATTCATCAAAAATTGATGTTTTTCAGAACAATGCCAAAATTTCATCCTAAGCTATATTTCATATTCCGAATTCAAAAATGAAGTCTATTTTACCAAATTCATAACATAGAAGTTGCATTAATTAATTTTATAATTAAATCCCGCTGTTAAAACAAATAGCGTGTTTTTAAGAAACAATATCTATCAAAAGATTGACACTTGATTATGTCTGGTTTAAATGTGAAATTACAACCAATGACCAACATTGTATTAAATTGTAAAAATATATTCTAAATATACTTCAAAACCACTCAAATTAATGATTTATCACTATCAATTATTTCGATTAAAAAAGTTGTTTTTAATTATAATTTAGTAATTTTCACTATTCATCAGAATATGAAAGTTATCCGAAAAGTACCAAAATTTCACCTTAGGCTAAATTCGATACTCCGAATCCAAGAATGAAGTTCATTTTGAAAAATAAGATTTACAGAATTTTAAAAAGTGGTTATTACTATTCATAACGGCTAGTTTTAATAATATTTTAATAGCACATCGTTGTTTAGTGAAACTCGGTATTGCGTATTACACACGCTATCGAGGAAGGTCGCGATTGCGTGTAATGCAAGGAAAGTCAAGGATGCGTGTTGTACAAGCTCCTTTTGGTGTAGCGTACAACACAAGACATTAATAAAATTAAAAAGAATATTTTTTTATAAAATCTTGGGCTGTTACAATATTATTTTTGGATCTTCAAAAAATTCATTATGTATTGATTTTTCTAAAATGATGCAAAAAGAATTTGAAATTAGTTTAATGGGTGAACTAAAATGCTTTCTTGGATTTAAAATATTTCAATATAATGATGGAATTGTTTTAAATAAATTTAAATACACTAGAGATCTTCTAAAACGTTTTGGATTGGATAGAACATAAAGTAGTGACACTCCCTTGAGTACCACCTGTAAGTTGGATCTTGATGAAGATGGAAAATATGTTGACCAAACAACTTATAGAAGACTGATTGGAAGTCTACTGTACTTAATTTCTAGTCGTCCTAACATTATGTTTAGTGTTTGTATGTGTGCTCGTTTTCAAGAAAACCCTAAAGAATATCATTCAAATGCTGTAAAGAGAATTTTCCAATACCTCAAGCATACACCCAATTTTGGACTGTTTTATCCTAAAGGAAAATCATTTGAACTAGTTAGTTATTTTGATACTGATTTCAGTGGCTGTAGGTTAGATAGAAAGATCACCTCTAGAACATGTCACCTTTTAGGCAAGTCAGAGGTATCATGGCGTAGTAAGAAACAAAACTATATTGTATTATCTACTGCAGAAACTGAATACATAGATGCAGGCAGTTTTTGTGCACAGATTTTTGGGATGAAACACACTTTACTAGATCATGGATATAAATTCAGACATGTACCAATAAATTGTGACAACACAAGTGCCATCAAAATCTCAACAAATCATGTTTCACATTCTAGGAAAAAACATATCGATGTGAGACATCTCTTTTTGAGGGATCATTATCAAAAAAGTGATATCACCTTGGAATTCATTGGTATTGAATATCAACTTGCTGATATATTCACTAAACCATTCAATTATGATAGAATAGACTACATTATATGTGATCTTGTCATGATCAATCACAAATAGATATCTTACTAGTCTTACTGTTTAATCTATTACTATATTTTACTTTACTGTTTCATGTTCAATATTTCTCGGTTACTGTCTCTCATATTTACGGTCTCATTGTTAGCACTTTCTATTCACGGTCTGTCATTTACTATCTCACTGTGACCGAACAGTTTACTTACTATCTCACTGTGACAAAACTGACCATTCACTGTCTCACTGTGAGGACCACTGACTGTCTCACTGTGACGACCATTTACCATCACACCGTAATGTCTATTAATGGTCTCACCATGAAAATTATTTATGATTTTCTTTTAACCCTTATCCCGATAATTCTTTTTTTTTCACCTCTTTTAGTTTCCCGTGTTTTTTTTGTGAAGTATGACATTCCCAAATGATAAAAAAAGAGTTTCACTCGGTTATTCACCCGGACCTTCTCCTACTCACTTATTCCGAACCCTTTAAACCATGAAACCCTCTCTCTCTCTCTCTCTCGAACTTTAGTAGATGCGAATAATAAAGCGACGATCGTCATCCACACCTGAGAAGCACCACCCGAAGAAGAAGAAGATAACACCGAAGCCGGTGCCTAAAGGACCCTTGAATCCAAACCTGGTAAATCGCATTGTTGTTCCTAAAAAATAAGTTTTCCCTAAGTGGATTTTGTCCATCAAGTCTTTGGTTTTAAATGTTTTAAGAGAACAGGGCTGGATCGAATGGTTCCCAAGGAAGGATAGACCTATTTATCTGAGGTTGGTAGCTCAATTTTATCTGTATGTACAGTTTTATTTTGATGCTGGGGAAAGATATTTTGTGAGGAGTTGGGTCAATGGCCAAAGATGCTCCTTCTCATCAAGGTTATGGGCTACATGCTTGAGGATACCTCACGAAGGAATCTGTGATGATTATCAGAGAGATCCCCCACCTAATTCAGATTTCTTTGACCTGGAAAATGCAACAGAAACCCTAACTAGAAATGGAACCAAGAGAAGGGCAATAACTACTGAACGTGATGGAGATACAAGGATTTTGTTTAAATTTTTTCAACATATGATTAGCCCGAGAAAAGGTTACTTTGTTGTCTTGAAGTACCAAGATGTGTTCCTGATTCATCTTATAAAGAATGGACACAAAACCAACTTGTGAAAATACAACATTCACCATATGTGTGAATTGATCAAGGTCACATCCAAATCCACCTCTCTGTTTTACTCTAGGATGATGTAATCAATGCTTATTGCAAAAGGAGTAGTTGGACCAAATGAAGAAGTACTTATGGATTTTGAATATTTCTTTTCTTAACCTACCATTAAGAGGATTAAAATAAACTAGAACCCTTGGAAGAAGGAATGGGTTGAAGATAATGATAATATTTTTGAGAAGTATAATCCTATGGATTATCCAACAAGGCCAAAGGACATTTCGGATCCAGTTTTGGAACCAGTTGAAGTTGTTGATTATCCAAAAGTTGAAGAAAAAGAGGAAGAGGCAGCTAAAGTACCACATAGAGAAGTGGCTGATATACCTCATAGGGAATAAGTTGTTATTGAGAATGAAAGGAATGTTGTTCCTCCTGTTGTTCCTGGTAAAGACCCTCCTGCCCCTAGAGCTGAGGCTAATCTGGAAATCCAATCTGAGGCTGGAAGAGAATTAGTTTTCCCAGAATCTAAGCAGCAAGCCATGGAAGATGCTAGAGTAGAAGAACTCCCTACTGTGCAAGAAGAAACACAAAAAGAACTCAATGCTATCCAAGAAGATAATCTTGGAGACCTTCTTTTTAAACAATCAGTTCATAAGATAATACCCTCTGCTGAAGAGACAATGGATATAGCCTTAAGGTTGGCTAGGCAAGAAACTAATGAGGAAATTAGAGATGAACCAATGGATTTAGATTAAGTAAATGATCCTCAAGGTCCTGAAATGGAAGAACTTATTGAGGGGCAGGAACCTCAAAATCTTAAGACTGGTGAAGCTGAGTCTGTTGAAGCATCTCAACCAACTGAGTCATATTCGGTGGATACTCAATATAAATTCTCTAGATTTTATGATGTGAGTGAATCTCAACAGGTTACTGCCACTGGGATTGATCTTTCTTCTTTGTTTAAACTGAAATTTGTCACATACTCTAAACCTCAACCTGAACCTCAATCTGAGCCTGCACCTGTAGGACTTCCTGTACCTGTACCACTTCCTACCCCTGCCCCTTTACCTGAAATACAATTTTTTGTCAGTAAAGATGATTTGATAGTCTTTGGAGACACTATCTTAGCTAGAGTTGTGAAACTTTTTTCCTCTCAACCTCGTCTTTTCACTCAACTAAGTCAGGAAGATGCCTCACTGATTTTCGAAAAGATTATCAGGAACATTCAACCCAAGATGATTCAAGAAATTCAAGAAGTAAGGGTTGAAAACAAGTTTCTCAGTACTGAATTTGCAACTCTGAAAAGCATGGTTGACGAAATACATAGAGAATTTCATTCAAGATTAGAACCTTCTCCGGCTCCTCCATCTCTTGAACCTTCTATTTCACACATCTCTCGAGATATTGTGTCCCAGATTCACCCATACCTGCTATCCATTGATGAAAAGATTACAGAAAGGCACACACAGATGTTGCACTGCATGAGAGAGCTTGTGGAGAAACTGAACAAACTCACAGATGAATATCATGTCTATCTTCAAAAGGTCCTAAAACGAATCAAGTCTCTAACCACTACTATCAAAGCTTCAACTTCCTCTTGTAAAACCTCTAGTCTTTCTTTGGATAGTTCTCTGATCAGATATATAGTCAAGGAAGTGATTCAGAATGCCTTAAGTGGATTTGATATGGCTCCTTTATCTGATGTTGTTAAGAACTGTGATATAGTTCTTGACCTAGTTAAATTCACTCAAAGATTGCCAAGGATGCTCAGTAGGAGATCTCTAAAAAAGTGGACTTCATTTTCAATCGGATTTTATCTAAGAATGATATGACCAATCACTTCAAATATCTTATAGAGAATCTGAGAATACAATCTATGGCTCAGGCATTCAAAACTCAAGTTCATAAGCTCACTATGTTTACCAGATTGTTGGACAAGTTCATGGAAAATAATGATGATTTTGAAAAGGCCATACAGTATGGAGGAGAAATTATTTTAGACTTCATTAAACTTCAGAGACTATATCTTCATGTTCAAATCACAACAATTGTTTCTCCAGCAGCTTCTCCTCTCAGACCTGGAATACCTACTTTCACTTCTGGATTAGCTTCCACAACCATGTCTATTGGCCAGGCTCTTAGTCAGATAAGGCCTGTCATTCTTGACCCGAAATGACGAAGATCTTCTACTGCTCCAACATTGGCTCACTCAGTTTTCAAAGGTCTCCCTTTACCTTCTCTATCTACCACTTCTATGACTTCTTCTACATCAGCAACTGCCCCTATGGATTCCTCTTCTGTGGATGATAAAGGAAAATAGAAGGCCAATCCCTGAAGAAGACCATTGACTGCTATATTTTTTATGGGGATGACATTTATTTTTGGTATTTCTACTGTATGTTGTCTTCTAAACACTCTTAATACAATGTGAACTGATTATCCTCTCTTATTTTTAACTTTTTGATAATCCCAAAAGGGGGAGAGGAAGTTATATTCAATATTATATTCTGTTTATTTTCATTAAATTTACCCTTTAACTATACCTGATTTGTGATCATCAAAAAGGGGGAGATTGTTGGACTCCTCATGTATTAATCATGTTTTAATCATCAAAAATCTCAACAATAATTAAAAATCTTATTAATGATAAAAAATATGAGAAATCTTATCAATCATGTGTATTTATGTTTCATGTTATCTCATACTTGATAATGGATAATCTCAATTCATTTTATGCATATTACTATTTCTATCTTAATACAGTTATTTGCCTAAGTACAAGACACCATGATGTTTGACACAGTATGTCAGACACCATGACCAATGAGACACCGTGACCATTGAGACACCGTGAACATTGAGACACCATGACCATGAGACACCATGACACAGTAAGCCTGACACCGTGAAGAAAGACACTATGAATAGACACCGTAAGCCAGACACTCTATTTTCCTAAGTGCTAGACGCAGTTATCAAGACACAGTCATCAAGGCACCGTGAATCCAGAAACAATGAGCAAGGAACCGGAAGCCATAAACCATAAGCAAGATACCATAATGGAGATACCGTGAAGGAGACATCGTGAAGGAGATACCGTGAAGGAGACATCTTGAAGGAGATATCGTGAAGGAGACACCGTTTGTATAACTACTATGACAACATTTCCTAACTTTTTTGCCATTTTCTATTTAACTTTTTAAAGGTCATATTTGTTGCCTTTAATGCACTGATAATAATTAATGTGTCTTTGTAGACATAGTATGTGGTACGAGGTACGAATCACATGGAACCTATCGGCAAAAACCCAAGCATTTGAAGATGAAGAGAAGTGTTCCCAAGAGGAAGACGATAACACGGGATAACTCAAGAAATGTGAGTGCACTGTACTAAATAGAAAAACAAGCTGACAAACATAACCACGAAGAAGAGATTGCATGATATTCAGAAAAAGAATTGTCTCATGAATGAAATCCAACTCTACTAAAGAACACACGAAGTACTAGGATCAAGAGACCATCATTACTCGTGAAGAACAAAAGCTAAAGCGCGACACTATATTTTTCAACACAAAAACCAGAGAAGGACTCAGAAGCATTTTTGTTCTATCCAAGGAGTCCAGAGCTGCACTGCTAATCACTAGAGCATTCTAAACTCATATCTACTCTCTCTATATTATTGATTTCATTATTCTAATTTGGAAAAAAGTGTGTAATCTGTATATTTTACACACACACTGACTCCTACACTGAACTGGAGGATTTCAAAATCCTCACAACAAATTCTTTACACTTGTTTACCCATGCCAACTGTGGAAGATGTCCCTGTGTGGCCTAGTCATTATTTTTTTTACCCACAAAAACTATGGAAGAGGTCCCTCCATGGCTGGGACAGTCCATGTACTATTGTTAACCCCGATACAGGGTGTGGATTAGAGTTTAATTATATAAACTGCTTGGTGTAAGGTGATCACCAAGTGTAGTGGATTAGGTCTCAACTTGAGATTGAACCACTTGTTTTATATCCGCTGTGCTATTTAAATTTAGTCTACTCTGTTTTACTACTTTACTGCATAATCCATAAAAACACTAAATTCACATTGATTGTTAGTCTTAGAAAGAAGTTATATCTGTCACGACCCATACCAGTGGGGCCTGAGCTGCAACTCCCCAAGCCCGCCTCCAATAGGCCAGGGGCTAGTGACTAGCACCGAGTAGGCATGCTACTAACATGGGAGGAATTTCTCATAAACATGTACACACACATACACATCTCCAAGCCCACAAAGATGAAAAGTAAAAACTACTAAAAGGAAAAGATGCATGCATACACTAAAACCCAACCACAGAGTACGACTGGAATGTAAAGTACAGTAAAGTAAAACCATGGGCCAAAAGTACAATCCCACCAAAAGAAAGTCTGCAACAAAGTCCAACCTGTAGAGAATGGTGCTGGTACTACAACCTGTCGCCGAAGGGACACATCAGCCCTATCTGAACTCACTGAACACCATCCGGTCCTGGTCCGCCTAGAATCCTGTCAATGGCTCACTCATCTACACAAGACACAACACGTGTGGGAAAAGCCCATGCAGGGGTGAGTATAACAATACCCAGTAAGACACCCCGAAACCCACAAAGGAAATACAAAAAACGAAAATACCACAAATAAAGGTACAATCAGCTCTACACAGTATATGTCTACAGAACATATAACAAGAATATCCAGATATACCTATACACTAACGACCATCGCGATACCGCCACTAGGATCCATCTCAAAGATTCCACTAAGCATACTTCTGGGAGAACACACTCCTAGGTCTGAAGAGAGATACAAAGTACTCGTTCCGAGAGAACACAATCCACAAGTACCTGGAGGACATGATGCTCAGATGAGGATCATAGCCAAGTCATGGGGTGATTCCAACAACTCAGTCTGAGCTAATCCGCTAAGCAGAGGATCGGTGCCTGGGTAATGTTGGTCATGTCGATACCATGAACTCTACCTAGGGTTCCATGAATGAATAGAAAATCCCACTCTAAGCCTCATAGAGGGGATTCCAATAACTCTATTCAAGGAGTTCTGCTGCAGGGATCATACTCTTGTATAAAGGAATTGATACCAGAACCTTCAGTGGATTACCAAGGGTATGAACCCTAAGAACCAGTCCAAGTCACAAGAGGCATGTGGCTCAAGCCATGAAGAAAACGTTACATGGTGTGTATTATGCTTACACGCCGGGTTCCTTGACCCCGGGTGATGCCCGTGTAAATGGCATGTGTCCTTCTTTCAAGCCGTGCAAAACCAAACTACATGGCATGTAATAAAGTACACGCCATGTGCCTTGACATCGGGTACTGGCCGTGTCCCTCGGCTTTTCGGATAGAAAGAAACTACACGACGTGTAGAAGGAAACACACGCCATGTTCGAGCGCCTGGGCTCGCTCCGTGTACGCTGGCCATGTGCCCGTACACGGTCTCTGCCCGTGTCCGTGTCGCCTGCCCGTGTACCCGTACACGGGGTATCCCATGTATCTCGCCTGGTCTGGACGGGGAGGGGTATACATGGCATGTACGTGGCCGTGTATCCTACCCGTGTCTGTGTAATCCCGGAGTACATGCCGGGTAACCCTACCGATGAACACATGCCCTGTAGAAAAGTACATGGCGTGTAGTCAGGAAAATTCCAGAAATAGCGTCTTCCTCAGCACGCCTCGGCCAAACCTCCGCATCTGGATTATCATGTCCGTTTGTTGTGAAACTCCAGATGCAGGGTCGTCTCGTCCTCGTGAAGCCGAATCCATGGGTTACGGGACTTCAATCGGCTCCTAAATCTGATTCCGTCCATCCGAGCAGAAATCGTCCGAAGAACGATTTCTTCCGATCTACTTCAATCCGTCCATTGAAACCGTCATCAAACCTCCACGAGATCACGACAGTGTTTATTTTTCAATTCGGGATCATTTCATCACAGAACGAATGCGCAACGATCCATTGTTCATCACCCCACGAAGAACATGAAGAACTCTCACGAAGAACGCGAGAATTGGGGAAAAAGAACATAACAAATCGAGAGGGACGAACCTCGATCGATGATCGAGTCGATCTTTTTCTGTCACTGTTAGAAGGTTGAATAAAACCAAAATAAAATAAAGAATCACATCCCCAAAATCCTTTCAAAATCCCATCCCGCAAGAATGATCGATCCGCGGGCTAATCAGTTCGTGTATTAGTCCACATTCATCGTGGAAATCATAAAATTTGAATGGAAAATCAAATCAACATCCTACCTGGATTCGTTGCAATTTCCGGTGAAGATCTGCTCGCCGCATCTTTGTCGCCGTCAAAATATGTCAAGAACATCGTCGCCGCCGCATTGGGGTTTCCTCCAGAGCCGCCAAGGGTTTTCAGGGTTATGGGGTTTGCAACCCTGGACCCTGGAACACGCCTCTATTTAAAAAGGATAAAAGAAAAAAAGATTTAAAAGATATCACTACATAAATAAAATATTTTTATTAAATATTTTTTTACCATTGCGTGCATAAACTAGATTTCACCACCGACCCGCACCGGCCGAAGTTAAGCCTTGCCTAAGGTAAAATCGCTGTTCTGAATGCAACGGTGCCCTCATATTTCTGATCCGAGCACCTGTTCTGGAGTTATCCACTTTTTCAGGAAAACCGCACGTGCGCGTAATTTAATTATTAAATTAAATTCAAACATTTGTTCAGGCCTCACCGGGCCTCAGAACTGCACGCTGTCTCAGAGCCTGGCCTCGAATTAGTTCCCATATAATATTAAAATAATTCATGGAAAAATCCGGGACATTACATCACATCCACCTTGGGGATTTTACGTCCCTGAAAAGCCAAAAAAAGGGCTACTCAAAAAGATGTGGGTACTGCACGCGAATCTGAGCCTCCCACTCCCACATGCTCTCTTAGAGATTCTCATGCTGCCACCAGACACGCACCAACAGAATAACTCATCTACAAATGATCTTCTCCGGCCAATCCTCGATCTCCACTGGGTACTCAGCAAAGGTCTCTCCATCGTCGATGCCCAGCTCGCCCCAGTCGATGACGTGTGAGGGATCATACACGTACCTCCGTAGCTACGACACATGGAAGACATTGTGTACCCGGTCCATCTGAAGAGGTAGAGCCAAGCGATACTCCACCTCACCAACTCTGATCAAAATCTGAAAAGGGTCAACGAACCTCAGAGATATCTTGCAGCCTCAGCCAAATCTTCGTAATCCCCACCGAGGTGAGACCTAAAGAAACACATGGTCTCCTTCCTCTAACTCTAGGGGCCTCCGCCTCCTGTCGGCATAAGACTTTTTCCAACTCTACGCAGTCTTCATCCGCTCCTGGATGACCTGCACCTTCTCTATAGTAGCTCTCACCATTTCTGGGCCCATGAGTGCTGACTCTCCCGGGTCAGTCCAGCGAAGTGGTGACCTGCAAGGTCACCCATATAGAGCCTCGAATGGTGCCATACCAATAGTGGAATGATAACTGTTGTTATAAGAAAATTCTACCAGTGGTAGGTGATCCTCCCAAATACGAACGAATTCAACTATGAAAGGTCGTAGTATATCCTCCAGGACCTGGATGGTCCGCTCTATCTGACCATCAGTCTGGGGATGAAACACTGTGCTCAACCGTAAGTGAGTCCCAAAATCTTCCTTCAATCCCGTACACAACCAGGATGTGAAACGAGCATCACGATCTGAGACGATCGTGGATGGTACTCCATGAAGTCGAACTATCTCTTTCACATAGAGGCGTCCCAAGATCTCTACTGAACTCTGCTCTCGTATGGCTAGGAAATGGGCCGACATTGTGCATTGATCAACGATCACCCAGATGGCATCATGTCCCCTGGACGTACGTGGTAAACCTATCATGAAGTCCAAGGATATTCCATCCCACTTCCTCTATGGAACCTCAAGGGGATGAGTCAAACCTGCTGAAACCTGGTGCTCAGCCTTTACTTGCTGACAAGTAAGGCACCAAGATACAAAATCTGCCCCACTCTTCTTCATTCCTGGCCACCGGAACTGACGTCAGATGTCCTGGTACATCTTTGCCATGCCTGGATGCACCACCAAAGGGGAAGTATGGAACTCCCTCCAAAACTCCTCCCAAAACGTCACTGGTACTACCGTGTGCCCTCTGAAAAGGACAACGTGCTCTCTACCTTCTGAAAATCCATCAGCAGCATCACCTATAGATATCTGAGCATGTAGAGTCTCACAGCTAGCATCCTCGCGCTATGATTCTATGATTCATTGAAAGAGCGGAGGGGTAACAACCATCCACTGAAGGTAAGCTCCCTCATCTCCATCCATTAAGGACAACTGCAAAGAGGCCAACTGCCTTGTTGCCTCATCCAGTATCTGCGAACTGGACTTCCTACAGAGAGAATCTGCCACCACGTTCCCCTTCCCAAGAGTATAAACGATCTCAAAGTCGTAATCCTGGAGGAACTAAAGTCATCACCTCTATCTCAAACTCAGATCCTTATGAGAAAAGATATATCTGAGACTCTTGTGATCAGAGTAGACGGTAAACTGCTTGCCCATCATGTAGTGACACCTCATCATTAATGCAAAGACTACCACTGCCAACACTGTATCATGGGTCGCGTAGTTATGATAGTGTGGTCTCAACTGATGAGATCCATAGGCAATCACCGCTTGCCTCTGCATCAGGACACAACCAATCCCGGTTACTGATGCGTCGGAGAACACTACGTATCCGACAACCTCCTCCGATAACCTCAGGATTAGGGCGCTCGTCAGACTCTGTCTCAACTGCTGGAAAGCCTGCTGGAATCTCTCGGTCCACACGAAAGTCTATCCCTTTTCGGGTCAAAGCTGTCATGGGTGCTACAATCCTGGAGAAATCACGTATGAATCTACGATAGTAGCCTGACAACCCAAGAAAACTCTGCCCCTCCATCACGCTCTGAGGTGGATCTCATGCTAGCACTGCCTCCACCTTTACTAGGCCCACTGCTACACCATCTGCTGAGATAACGTGCCCCAGAATGTGGACCTCCTATAACCAGAACTGACACTTCGAGAGTTTCCCATACAACTGGTTCTCTCAGAGTGTGTTCAGAACCATCCTTAGGTGTCTCGCGTGCTCCTCCTCGGACGCAGAGTACACAAGGATATCATCGATGAAGACCACTACAAATCGGTCTAGATAGGGCTGAAAGATCCGGTTCATGAGTCCCATGAACACTGCCGGGGCATTTTTCACACTGAAGGGCATCACCAAGTACTCATAGTGACCGCAACGACATCTGAAAGCCGTCTTTGGTATATCCTCTTCCCGTACTCGCAACTGGTGATAGCCGGATCGTAGATCAACCTTCAAGAATCATCGTGCCCCTCCCAACTGGTCTAAGAGGTCATCGATCCTCGGTAGTGGATACCGGTTCTTCACGGTCACCTGATTTAAGCGCCGGTAATCCACACACAGCCTCAAGCTCCCGTCCGCCTTCTTCAAAAACAACATTGGGGCCACCCAGGGTGAAACGCTGGGTCTCACAAAGCCCTTCTTCTGCAAGTCGTCCAGCTGCATTCTCAGCTCACGAAGCTCTAAAGGAGCCATCCGATAAGCCGATGCTGATATTGGGGTCGTCCCGTGTTGCAACTCAATGAAGAAATCTATATTCCATTGGGGAGGTAGCCCGAGGACATCCTCTGGAAAGACATCCTCGTACTCAGCCACCATTGCTGGAAACTGGAAACTCGTAACATATCCCAGGCCAAGGGCTAGGCTAGCCAACTAATGTGAAATCGGATGTTCCCTCCTATTCACCAGTCCATCCTGCGTTGCCTGGGTCTCTCTTTCACCGACAAAAGAGAAGCTCGTTCCATCACTGCGGACACACCACACCCTTCGCCTAAAATAATCAATCTGGGCATTAACTGTGGATAACCAATCCATGCCAAGAATGACATCGTAAGGCATCGACGCTACCACCAAGAGGTTCCAACCAAAACTCTCACCTCCAAGGGTCATGTCACACTGCCTGTGAAGGTGTTTGATCTCTGAATCTTCTACTATCGGTGTTTCAAAGCATAAGGGTCGAGTCAATGACTCAACTGGAATATCAAGGTCTCGAACAAGATAAGCAGCCAGAAAGGAATGAGTAGAACCTGTGTCTATCAATACGGCAGCCAAAGTAGAAAAGATATAGATAGTACCTCTAATCATCCCGATAGTACCTGAGTCAAAAGCCTCTGCTACCTGCAGCTGCCCCTGCCTCTATCCACCAGCTCCCTGAGCTTGGGGTGGACCTCTTGGGGGTGGTGGTGGTAAAGGGTCGAAATGCCAACCACCTCCAGCTTCCCTCCCAGCTCCTCTCCCACGTCCGGCGCCTCGCGGGTCTGCCTGATCCACACGTTTCCTCTGCCTCGGTGGTCCATCCACTCCTCCCGTGTCAGTTGCATGGCGGGTCAGACAATCTCGAGCGAGATGTCCCATGCCATCACATGAGTAACATCGCCTCTCTCGAGGCTGGCTGGATGCGCCTTGTGAACCCTGTACGGCTGATCCCCTGTCCTGGGATCTCCTCTGGAAATGTCTCCCATGCCTGGGTCCCTGACATCGGCTCCCTGCCACTGAGGTCTCTGCTCCAGCTCGCCCACTACTAACAACTATCAGATATCCCTACTCCGCCAAGCATCTCTCGACCATCAAAGCCTGCTCGAACACCCTAGCATAAGTAGGAATGCTCATAGGGATGATGCTAGCTCGGATATCACTACGCAAGCCCCGCTCAAAAGTCCGAGCTCTGAAGTACTGATCTCTAAAAATAACCATCGAGTACCACGAGAGGTCGGTAAACCTTGACGAATAGTCAGCCACCGCCATGGTTCCCTGCTGGAGCTGAATAATCTCTTGTATACGTACTGCTCTCAGGTTAACCAATGAAACCTCCACTTTGAAGAGATTCTCAAACTCCGAACAAGCAAGAGTCACCTCATCAAGAGTCTGGATGACCAAACTCCACCATCACCCTTCCGAGCCTTGCAGAAGGCTCGCTGACAGGATCACATTCTGGTCTGCTGGTGTCCTAAAAAAATGAAAGACTCTGGTCATTGCCTCAAGTCAGTCCTCTGCTGCCTGAGGGTCAGGCTCACCTCAAACCTGAGGGGTCTCTGTCTCTGAAACTTGTGGTGTGCGCTCAGCCTGTGCTCCTCCTCCACTAGTACAACGGTTGCTAAACCTTGCCCCACAGGTGGTGAAATAACTGGTAGGCCACCTGGTGGTAGAACTGGGGGATCTGGTCCCTATATCGAAGCTTCATCATTGAGGGGGTCATCCTCGTGATTGAGCTGTTGGATCCTAGTAGGTGCGCGTCGTGGAGGCATCCTGTTTAAGAAACAAGATGTATCACGGTCAGTGAGTATATCTGGAGTGATGACTCAAGAAGGACATGGAAACCACAACCGATTCCTATATGATGCATGTACCATTATTTTTCCCCATGAAACTACTATTTTCATGTTCCGAGTCGAAAAACAAGTTATCAGAGTCCGGGTGTATGGATACGTCGGCCACCGCACCAACACTGGGGTCCCTAGCCTGAGAGCCGAACTCGAAACACTTAACACGGTTTCCTCAAACTAACTCACAGACTCTTGGTCCTAAGGTAGAACCGATCCCTATGATACCACTCTGTCACGACCTGTCCCAGTGGGGTCTGAGCCGCAACTCCCCAAGCCCGCCTTCAATAGGCCATGGTTTGGTGACTAGCATCTCCAAGGCCACAAAGATTATAAGTAAAAACTACTAAAAGGAAAAGATGCATGCATACACTAAAACCCAACCATAGAGTATGACAGGAAAGTAAAGTACAATAAAGTAAAACCCTGGGCCAAAAGTACAAGCCCACCAAAAGAAAGTCTGCAACAAAGTCCAACATGTAGAGAAAGGTGCTGGAACTGCAACCCGTCGCCAAAGGGACACCTAATCCTGTCTGATCTCACTAAACACCATCCGGTCCTGGTCCGCCTAGAATCCTGTCAAAGGCTCGCTCGTCTGCACAAGACACAACACGTGCGGGCAAAGCCCGTGTAGGGGTGAGTATAACAATAACCAGTAGGACACCCCGAAACCAAAAAGGAAATACAACAAAGGAAAAAACCACAATGAAAGGTACAGTCAGCTCTACACAGTATATGTCTACAGAACATATAACAGGAATATGTAGATATACCCATACACTGACGACCATCGCGATACCGCTACTAGGATCCATCTCGAAGATTCCACTAAGCATACTGCTGGGTGAACACACTCCTAGGTCAGAAGAGGGATATGAAGTACTCATTCAAGGAGAACACACTCCACAAGTACCTTGAGGACATGATGCTCAAATGAGGATCACAACCAAGTCATGGGGTGATTCCGACAACTCAGTCTGGGCTAATCCGCTAAGTAGAGGATCGACACCCGGGTAAAGTTGGTCACGTCGATACCAAGAACTCTACCTAGGGTTCCATGAATGAATAGAATATCCGGATGTAAGTCTCACAGAGGGGATTCCAATAACTCTATTTAGGGAGTTCTGTTGAAGGGATCATACTCTTGTATAAAGGAATGGATACCAGAACCTTCAGGGGATTACCAAGGGTACGAACCCTAAGAACTAGTCCAAGACACAGAATTCAAGTGGCTCAATCCATAAATAAAAAGTTACACGGAGTGTAGTATGGTTACACGTCGTGTTCCTTGACGCCGGGTGCTGCTCGTGTAAACGGCCTGTTTCCTTCGTTCAAGCCGTGAAAAACCAAACTACACAGCGTGTAATAAAGTACACGTCGTGTTCCTTGACATCGGGTACTGCCCATGTAAACAGCCCGTGTCCTTGGCTTGTTGGATAGAAAGAAACTACACGACATGTAGAAGGAATCACACACCATTTTCGAGCGCCTGGGCTCGCTCTGTGTACGCTGGCCATGTGCCTGTACATGGTCTCTGTCCGTGTCCATGTCGGCTGCCCGTGTACCAGTACACGAGGTATCCCGTGTATCTGGACAGGTCTGGCCGGTGAGAGGTATACACGGCGTGTACGTGGCCATGTATCCTGCCCATGTTCGTGTAATCCCAGAGTACACGCCGGGTAACCCTACAGACAAACACATTCCGTGTAGAAAAGTACATGGCGTGTAGTCGAGAAAATTCCAAAAACCGTGTCTTCCTTCGTGCGCCTCGGTCGAACCTCCGGATCTTGATTCTCTTGTAGTTTTTCTGCAAAACTCTAGATTCAGGGTCGCCTCGTCCTCTTGAAGCCGAATCTGTGGGTTTCAGGCCTTCAATAGGCTCCTAAATCAGATTCCGGGCATCCAAGCGAAAATCGTCCGAAGAACGATTTCGTCCGATCTGCTTCAATCCATCTGCCGAAACCATCGTCACACCTCCTCGAGATCACTGCGGTGTTGATCCTTCAATTTGGGATCGTTGCGTCGCAGAACAAATGCTCAATGATCTGTTGTTCATCGCCCCGTGAAGAACGCGAAGAACGCCCACAAAGAACACGAGAATTGGGGAAGAAGAACACATCAAATCGAGAGGGATGAACCTCGATTGATGTTTGTGTCGATCTTGGTCCGTCACCATTAGAAGACTGAACATAATCAAAATAAAATCAAGAATCACATCCCCAAAATCTCTGCAAAATCCCATCCCGCACGAACGATCGATCTGCGGGCTAATCTGTTTGTGGATTAGTCTGAGTTCGTCGTGGAAATCAAAAACAGGGAATGGAAAATCAAATCAACATCCTACCTGGATTCGCTGCGATTGCCGGCGAAGATCCACTCACCACGTCATCATCGCCGTCGAAATCTGTCAAAAACGTCGTCATCGCCGCGTTGGGGGTTTCCTCTAGATCCACCAAGGGTTTTCAGGGTTATGTGGTTTGTAACCCTGGACCCTGGCACAAGCCTCTATTTAATAAGGATAAAAGAAAAAAATATTTAAAAGATCTTGCTACAGAAATAAAATATATTTATTAAATATTTTATTATCGTTGCATCCAAAAACATGATTTCACCACCGGCCCGCACCGGCCAAAGTTAGGCCTCACCTAAGGTAAAATCACTATTTTGAACACAACGGTGCCCTCAGATTTCTGATCCGAGCACCCATTCGGGAGTTATACACTTTTTACGGAAAAACCGCACGTGCGTGTAATTTAATTATTAAATTAAATTCAAATATTTGTTTCGGGCTCACCGGGCCTCATAACTGCACGCCGTCTTAGATCCTGGCCTCGAATGAATTACCATATTATATTAAAATAATACATGGAAAAATCCGGGACATTACAATATCTGATTAGTCTTAGTAGCATAACTTCAAAAGTAATTTTAATTACACCAATTAAGTTTACTGAGAATTAATCAATCTTTTAAGAAGTTGTTTAAATAGTCAAACTCTTATAACATTATAACCTTGATTAAATGGGTTGTATCTATTTTTGGGGAATTTATTATTTGTAAAACTAATACTCTTTTAAACAAAAATTTTAATATAGTTACTCAATTCACCCCTCCCCTCTTGAGTTAACTACTCTGACCAAAAGAATAAATGAAATTTTATAAAACCATTCAATTTATAGTATAATTATTTATGTATTAAGACTATATTTGTAAATATCAATCTAAATTTTAACATTTTAGGAATTTAAGTAATATTTTCCAATGAAACCCATTTTTGGTATTCTCTTTTAAATAAATAATATATTGGAAGAGATTAGTTTTGGATTGATTTGAAATACACATAACATTTATTTCCTCATAAATAATTAATTAATATCTTTAAAATTGGAAACATTGATAACTTTATCCCACACAAAAAATTTAATCTTTGAAAATACACATTTTCTAAAAACATGTGTCAATTCATTAAAAGTGATAATACTAAAAATTTATTTTGTACAAATATTTTTTTGAATATGTGGATCTCATACTTTGAATTGGTGTATACAAATGATCTTATATGTTATGTTTTATTTTCATACAGTAAATGTAAATCATTTAGGTAAAATCTACTTTCCCTAGAAAAACTAACAATTGAAAAGGTCAAATTTATAATAGTAGAGAACTTAGATACATGTTTAAAACAAGTGCTAATGTGAATGATTGAAAAATGATGGAATTAAATAATGTAAAACTCCATTATTTTCCTTGTTCTAGTCTTCATGACATGTGAATCACGTTCTATCTTTATATAATGTTGAAATACTTACAAAATATAATTATCACAAATTATAAATGGGGCCTCTAAAAACCCCTTCTAGACCACTCCAATAATTTAGTTTCTTCTTGAAAATATTCCTTTTTCTTGCCACATAGTATCATATTACTTGTCCTTGTGCCTCTGGTCTCAAGAGATTGGACCAACACCTCCATTTTCAAGGTGTATCTCAAGGTAAAGACAAAGTCCTTAATCTAAAGACTTTTTACATAACATATTTTACTTTCATTTATGATTTCTGATATTTAATTTTATTAAAATTATATAAAGAAATTTTTATTTTTTGATTATGAATTATATTATTCCAAGAGAATAAAAATTAACAACATTTCCCCATTTCAATAAATATAAAATGAAAATGGCATTGATGCATTGTCCATACTACTAACTATTCAAAGAAACAAATTCCAGTTTCACCACTACCCCTATCAGATAATTATGTGGCTAAAATTTAATACTAAATGTGTGTATATAATATAATTATCATTATTAGTTGGAATTTTATAATCCTTTTTCTTTCCCTATCATTAATTGAGAAATGAAAATGTTAACATTGCATTGTGCAAACTACCACCTTCATGAAGTGACATATCTTTTTTTTTTATTTATTTTCAATATTGTTTATTAAAAAAATATTAAAATATGATTAAAAACCTTAAAGGTATCCAAATAATATCATTATTCTTTTATAGAAAGGGAATTATTCCAAAAAGATACAACTTTCATAACCAAAATTTTCTATTAATTATGGCAGGTTCTTATTTGGGTTAGCTTAACTACCCACATGAATTGTACTATAAAATAATATCGTAGATGAATATGAGAACTAAATTGCAGATAATATATGATATAAATAATAAACTAAATAATTTTATTTTTAATTTTTAATTTTAAAATTAATTTGAAACTCATCAATTATGTGATGTCCCAACGCAGGTGCCATATACTGGTGCATTGACTCGGTCAGTTATGTGACCCCTAGTGTTCCTCCGTATACGCCAAATGCTACTAACTAGAATTCAAGGTATAATATATATATATATATATATAATGGGAGGATATTACCCTCGTTATCAAAGCATCACAATAGAATAAATAAATAAGAATAACCAAATGTTATAACTAATGAATAGACAAAACTAGTATCACATGATGAGAAAAACAAAAATGCAATATCCAAACCAAAAAAATAGATATGTCATGAAAAATATTTTTCTAGTGTAAAATGAAAATCCAAAATAAATACACAATGAAACTCCTATGTGGGAAATTAAACTATGTGTAGAAATGTTAAAATCAATTTTTGGGGGTTTATTTTTCCTTGTGTACGGCTTTATATATGGAGCATATGATTTTCCCAAACCATTATATTAAATGTGTTCCCCCTCCTAGGGATTGCACAGTTAATATTATGTGGCTTCTTAATTTTTAAAACTATGTTCCAATTGTTCGAATCCCATCTCTTTGGTTTGAAACAATTTACTAGCTTGGGTGGATGGTTTGGGATAACCATGCACTAAACAAGAAATTCCCCTCTTCTTTCCAAAATTATCCTATTTACCCCCTAAAGTCCCCAATATATAACCCAAATAAATATAATCACAACAAGAAAAATAATTACCTATAAATGAAATCATGAAATTATTATAAATGGTCAAGATCTTACAATCTCCCAATATTTTAATAGCTCATCATCATGCTCAATTCCGAAGAATCTCTAATATTATGAGTTGAAAAGATCTGGTCACTGAGCCCACATATCCACTTATCACTCCCATGATTACTGATGAACACACCCATGTTTCTTAAATACATGAACAATCTACATGGTCTTTCCCTATAATAATTTCTCACTATGTTCAGTAACAAATATCTAATGCTCCTCGAAGGACGCATTAGTCCCAAGATCAACATCTTCCACATAAAACACTTGATAAGGGTTCATGTGATACCATTGATGTTGTGACACGTGAAAACGGTCATGTATAAAACTATACCTTTGTGGTAGAGAAAATCATTATACCACCATCCTGATTCTCTTCACAACCTCAAAAGGTCCAACAAAATCGGGCACCAACTTATAATATCTTTGAATCCTATGGTGACCCAATCTAGGTGAAACCAAAAAGAATACATGATCACCCACTATAAACACAAGGGGTCATTGATGTCTACCAGAATAAAACTTCGGTCTACTATGATTCATATCCATACAATTTTGAATGATATAAACCTATTATGATGTCTCCTGCATGAGACTTGGTCCAAAAATTTCTGACCCACTTGCCTTCCTCCAACATAGGGGTGATTCGCATGGCCTACCATAAAGTGCCTAATATGGTGACATATGATTAGTTTCCTAATAAATATTGTTATAAGAGAACTCCAAAAGTGCTAGGTGCTTCTCCCAAGACCAAAAAAGTTAAGAACACACAATCATTACATATCCCCATGTACCAGTAATGTACGTTCCGACTACTCTTCTGTCTATGGGTGGAATACCATACTGAAAAAAATTTGTTTACCAAGTGCCTTCTTCAAGCCATAATAGAATAATAAAGTAAAACATGAGTCATGGTCTCAAACTATACTCTATGGAACCCCATGTAGATGTACTATCAACCACACCTAAATATATCAAAAAATGGTCCATTGGGAAATTATCCCATATAGTCAATAAAAGTGATTTTTTATTTAATTGATCTACTACCACCAAAATCGAGTCATTCTTTTGAGAAATCCTATGGAGACCCACCATAAAATACATGGTAATGTTATCCCACTTACATTCCAAAATCAACTAAGACTATAGTAAATTTCCAGTCCATTGATTATCGACCATCACTTGTTGATAGGTCTAGCATCATGTGATGAACCAAGAAATTTCTTTTTTCATGCATGAACACCAATACTGTTGACATAAGACACAATATATTTTGGTCATATAACGATTCACCACCACCTTTGAGGCATGAAATTCACACATCGTCTCCTCCTGTATACAAGTAGTCCCTAGTACAGGACCCTAGACATAGATGATCTCATCCTTATCTATATTCCAATCAGGGGGTGTCTCCCCACTTACAAGACTTTCTATCAAGTCCAAACACTCCATATCCTCATACAAACTATCAATGATAATGTTTAAAAGTTTGGAATCCACTAATACTGATATAAGTTTAATCTATTCCTAGACCTCCTAAACCACAACATACATATCATCAAACAAGGTCACTATCTTCCACTCAGATCTAGACTCTAGAACATCCCAAGCCCGACTTTTCCTTCTCAAAAGATCACCACAACTATTTCCCTTACCGATTTTATAATATAACTCAAAGTCAAATAAATGAATATACTCTACCCATCACCACATCTGAAGATTAAAATCTATTTTTGAAAATATATGTATTATTATATTTTGATCAGTATACATAGCACACTTTTCTCACAATAGATAATGCCACCAACACTTCATGGAATGAACAACTGCAACTAACTTGAGGTTATGCGTAAGTTAATTTAATTAATATGGCCTCAAATTACTTGACACATAAACCAAACATCAATACCCATACATTAAAACTAATCCAATAATGATCCGAGATGCATCAGAGAATAATGTATACTCCACCCCTAGCTTGGCCAAAATTAAGAACGATGTCACATTTAAACACTTATTGAACTATTGGAAGGCATTGTAACTTGATTTAAAGCACTAAAACTTAAATCCCATCTTGTTCAAGACTGAAATAGTTTCCTCCAATCTATAAAATTCCTCAATCATCCTCTAATAATTACCCACTAAACCGAAAAAACTATTGATATCAAAGAATTTTTTGGGATCACTACTGGAATTCTACCCTTTACCAACGGTTCAGAACCATAGGTAAAGGCCTGGAAACCGTTGGTATATTATATACCAATGGTTTCCCAAACCATGGACATGTAATCCATATGTAAAGGATTATACCAATAGTGCTGTGTAAACCGTTGTTATAGGTGTTAGAGTAAGAGATGTACCAACAGTTTGGTGTAAACTGTTGGTATAGGTGTTAGTGTAAGAGATATACCAACAGTTTCACTAACCGTTGGTATATGTTATATTCATCCAAAGCATATGGTTTTTAAAACCATTGGTAAATATTTATACAAATGGTTATAACAAAACCATTGGTATAATATACCTCAAAATGTTATACCAATGGTTTTGAAAACCATTGGTATACATCTGCTCAGCTCCACAGCAGCCAGTAACCCTGCACCTCCACACCAGCAAGCATCCCCCTCAAACATGCAACTCTCCATGACCTGGAAAAACACATACACACATAGAATCCAAAAGCCTACATGGGTTGTTTAAAATTCATTCAGAATTCAGAAATTTAAAATTCATTCCTCACTCAAACCACAACACAAGAGAAAAATCCAGAATCCAATACATCCACAATCCAATAAATCCAGAATTGAAAAGCAATAACACCCATAAAACCAATACAAAATTAAAATCCAATACTTCCAGAATCCAATACACATAATAGTATTAAAAATTTAGAATTTATTACCAATATATCCAGAATCCAATACATTCAGAATTCATAAATTTAGAATAGAAAAGAAATAACACCCATAACAATATTAAATTTTTTTAATTAACTCCTCACTCAAACCAAAAAACCAATACACACAAGAGAAAAATCCTACATGTTATAGGAAGCACAAGGGATGTTTACTCATTGTCTTGGGTTGACTATCATAAAACTAACATAAAAACATGGGTAGAGTGGATTGGGTAGAGTGGACAAGGATCATGATTAGTCACTAAAAGTGGCTAATATTAATTTTTAATATCATTATATTCATTGTTAAAAAGTCCATGAACATTGTTTTTAGTGCATTACATAAATATAACATCATTTATCATCTTAAATGCAATTAATGATTCAAATGCAAATTTGGGCCTAATCATTCAACTGTTTGTGGATAGCATTATATTCATTTCCGGAATTTGATATTTTGGTATATTATTTATAAATTTATTTGGAACATTTTATCTTTTAGGTCTGATGGATGAATCCTAAGTGAAGATGGAGATTTTTTCTCTTGAATGCAGATATTTGCTGGAAAAAGCATAATGAGCATAAGGCCCATCAAACAAATGTGGGGCCCACAATTCATGCCCAATGAAGCTCAACTTTTTACAGTAAAAATAGAAAAATAAGAGGATAATTTTATTCAACTGTGTCCATATATAATTCTGATGTTTTCATGGAGATATATGGATCCAAAGTTTACATTTAAATGGTGGGACAAATATGAACGCCCATAAATTTCTCTCACCATTTCTGGAATAACATTCAAACGGATACACCAAATGACCTGAAATTTGGACAGAGTATATAGGACACATTGAATACGATATTAGTCTTCTATGACCACTGACGATTCAGCCATTTTTAATGTCTAATTAGAACGTCAAAATGGAGTATGAATCTGGACAGTTTTCCAGGTCAACTTCGAAACGTCAATTTCCTTTTGATTCATCAGCCTCCTTTTGAATCTATTAATTTTTGGGGGGTAAATAGATTTTTGGGGGGTAGAACTAAGGCTCCTAATATTCCTATATAAATAGATGTTGGTGAATGGAAAAATTATCTGATATATTTTTCTTATCATATTTTGAGTTTTACTTTCATTGTAATATTGTAAATTGCCTTTGTAATGTTCTTCTTTCACATGTACTTTGTTTGAATCACCTTAGTTTTCAATAAAAGCTTTTCTTATTATATTTTTATGTTATTATTCTTTTCAAATTTATACCATTGGCCCAATGTGTGATCTTATTCACACCAGCACTTGTGAATTTATTCATACAACGGTGGAGTGATCGTTTCATTGTTTTATTTTTCTTTTTCAATCTTGCTTCTTTAAGTGGAATTACTGCTTCCATTTATGGAATAACATAAATGGTGGTCTAACCCCTTATGGGTTGATCCTAGGGAGTTTCATGTGGTGGATTGGATGTTATTTAATGTCCTTAAATTCATAATCATTTCTTTATTTTAAGATTTCCATTTGATGATTTATTTTATTCTTCATCTTCGCCAACATTAACAATGACACATTTCGAGTGCTAGTGCGATCCAATTCCTTAGAGTGATCATTAAATTGATCCTACATATGAATTGGTGATTATCCTTGGAATTGTGTAGGGATTAAATTGGTGAATGATGTTGAGTAATTATATGATTTTGTGGCTACGTACTGAATTATTGAAATGAACATTATAACCAAATAAATACATACAATCTAACCCTAGTAACAACTTAGGATCAAATCATCTCCATTAATTGTTTTAGATTAAGTAATTGTATGTTTTAATTTATTTTCTTGAAATTAAATCAGTATTTATTCAATCAAATCAATCCAAATAGTTGACCACTACATAGCCCATCCTCCACCAAATCATAGCATCTCGAGGTTATTTCTTCAGTCTCTGTAGATTCGACCCCTACATGTACAACCTCGACCGCTTTTACCAATAGAGTAAATTTGGGGGAAACAAAATTTTGGCGCCATTTTCGGGGACCCAAGTAAGTGCCTTAGACCATAATCTTCTTTTCTCACCCCAAATTCTTTATTCTCACCCTAATTTCTCTTCTCTTTCCCCCTTTCTGTTTCTGTGTGTCCAAAAAATCCCAAAACCGATTTTCAATCAACTCCAATGGATTATCCTCTAAAATACCCCTTCATAAACCGATGTTGTAATCAAGTCGGAAATCAATATTGGGAAACACTTCACATAGGGAATTTCATTGACCAAACCTTAATTGAATACACCACACCAGATGAGATGTACATTCAATGGGATGCTGATTGTTTAAAGGATTAATTTCCATATCTCTCGAGGATGATTGAAGAGATCAAACTTAATGAAGTACATGATGTCCAAACATCTATCAATCCTAATTATGAAAATATTATTGAACATTTTTTTGAAAAAAGGGTTAAAATGAATTCATAAGTTTCATCACTGAGATTAGAAATACAAAGCACTGAGACTTGTGAGGAACCCATTCTTAATCAAGATGTCTCTTCCTCATCAAAAATAAAAGAGTCCTGTCTCCCACAAATATGAAATAATTTTATTGAAGAACCAACCATTGGATTTGGGATAGTTGAAGATAATCATGGAATTGTTGACGGGTTCTTAAATTAATAGGAAACTAGTTTTTTGTATTCACAAGAGGGAAACATGACATTGTGGATGGAGAGTGCTAAATATTTCTCCATTGACGATTTTTCAAAAACACAAATAACTGAACAATTGGAAGAAATACCAAACATTGAGACCAAAACTACTCATGAAACTAAACTAGACACTATTGGGGATGAATCATATTTTCAAATGGATCCAATTCTTTCTAAATGTTTTGGAGGAGAACCTGAATTTCATTCAAATTGTCAATCTTCATTAGGAAATTGAAATAAAAAAAAACTCAAAATCATTATCCTTCCTTCCCCAGACAAGAATTCCATCATAAGTGATAAAAAAGACCTTGCAATTTTAGTTCATTCATCTGAAGAAGACAATAATTTTGGAATGGTCATTGATGTCTTAGGAATGATTATATGTTCAACTAAATCAATCATTTCTAATAATACATGGATTTTCTCACTCATTGTTGAAAAAAGGATTTTACACGAAAGGAATTTCAAAAAAATAACCAATCTCAATATTATTGAATTGGAGAAATATGGGTTAACTAAAATGTTGAAATTTGGAATTGGATAAGTTGGGGGGTACAAGTCGATCTAACGACGTCAAACAAAAGCGTTGCATGAGAGGAACCCCTGGTTTTAATGTTTCCAATCATTGTGTATCATCTTTATTTTTTTTCATATAATAAATTACCATAGAATTTTGACCTGTTTTTCTTTTATGAGTATGGATGGGTATGAAAGGGGATCACCATATTCATCTGTTTCATGTGACATGACCTCTGAGTAAAAAATTACCCATAAATTTAAAAGGAAGACAATGTATAATCAGTTTATTTTATTTTTATGTTTTTTAGGTTAAAAAAATAATATACATATATATATAAAATAAAAAATTAAAAGGATACGTCTTAGGTCGTAGGGAAAATCCATTCAAAACCATCCAAGCTACTGAGACTCGAACCCAAGATTGAAGAGAGGTTGTGGCATGAGCTTTCATCATCAACCACCAGGTGACATGATACCATGATTATCATTTTAAATTCCCTATTTGAACATCTCTCCCATTCCCCCATCTATGTTTTTCATTTTACACTAGGGATAGTGTTATTCTATGTTGGGGGAGATAAAATAAAAAATGACTTTTTTAATAAGAACATGCATGGAAAGAAAAATTCCATTAACCTTGAACATGATAACACACATTGTAAACACAGAAATTGGATATCAAATAATTTTGTATGCCTTAATTCTGATTTTAATTCAAGTTTAAGTTAATGAGCATAGTTTTTGGAAAGTGTGGTTGTCTGATGTGATTTTTCAAAGTTTACATTTTCATCCTCTTAATAAAAATGCCACAATTCACGTCTACTGGATAGTGGGTGTAAATTTGAGTTCTTGGGTCCCTTTAATTATAGCATAGGGTTCTGGGGTCACTTTTAGTTTAATTTGAGTATAAAAAAAACAAAAAAAAAATTAAAAAAATAATGACCACCTAGAGCAATGTTTTTTCCAAATGTGTGGCATCTAACACTTGGGGATCGTGACTCCATAGTTTTCATGCCCAGAGTTAGGCTTTATATATCTATTATATAGCATGGAATTGAAAATATGTGTGGAATCCGGCACTTGGGGATCATGACTCCATAGTTGTCCTTCCCGTAGATAGTCTTTTCATATCTATTATGGTTAAAAAAATATGAAATAAAACAAGAAAAAAAATAAAAAAAATGGATACCCATATTAAGGTTTAATGTGATTCCCACCTAGCGCTTCCATCTTTTTCCCCCTTGAACAATAAAATGGGCCCCATATCTTTTGTGATGAAGAACACTTTATCATGATAAATTGAAATTGGATGAAATGTGGAGATGAATTTGAACAAAGGAATGAGCTGGGGATTTGGATATGATAATGGACCTATCTTGTTTTAAATGATTTTTACGGATTTCATAATTTGTTTTGGTATGAGGTCTTTGGGTGTGCAATGTGTATTAAAATGTTTTTGGAAAATGGGATTCGAATTTCATATTTGTAATATATTTTTCTCGGGACTAGAAAAAATCAAGTTGGGGGTGTGATTAGTCACTAAAATTGGTTAATATTCATTGTTAATATCTTTATATTCATTGTTCCAAAGTCCATAAACATTTTTTAGTGCATTACATAAATAGAACTTCATTTCTCATTTTAAATGAAAATTTGGGCCCAATCATTCATCTGTTTTTGGATAGCATTATATTAATTTTCTGAATATGATATTTTGGGATATGATTTATCAGTTTATTTGGAACATTTTATCTTTTAGGCTTGATGGATTAATACCAAGTGAAGATGGATATTTTTTCACCTGAATGCAGAAATTTTCCAGAAAAATCATAATGGGCCTAAGGCCCATCAAAAAAATGTTTGGCCCATAAACCATGCCCAATGAAGGAAAACATTTTACAGTAGAAATAGAAAAACATGAGGATCATTTTATTCAACTGTGGCCAGAGATAATTCTGATGTTTTCATTAATATATATGGCTCCGAAGTTTACATTTAAATGGTTGGACCGATATGAACTCCGATAAATTCTTCTCACCATTTCGGGAATAACTTTCAAACAGATGCACCAAATGACCTGAAATTTTGAAAGAAGATAGAGGACACAAGGAAAAAGATATATGACTGCTATGAATTCTGATGATTAGGCCATATTTAATGTCAAATTCGAACATCAAAATAGAGGATGAATCTGGACAGTTTTCTAGGTCAACTTCGAAACATCAATTTTCTTTGGTTTCTTCACCCTCCTTTTGACTCTCTTAATTATTGGGGGGGGGGGTACATTGATTGTTGGGGGGTGGACCTAAGGATACTAATATTCCTATATAAGGATCTGCTGGGGAATGGAATAATTATCTCATATATTTTTCTTATCATCTTTTGAGTTTTACTTACATTGTAATATTGTTATACCAAACTGCTTTTGTAACGTTCTTCTTGCACATGTAATTTTTTTATATCACCTTAGTTTTAAATAAAAGTTCTTCTTATTCTATTTTTTTGTTCTTATTATTTTCACATTGATACTGTTTCCCCAAGGTGTGATCTTATTCAGACCATCACTTGTGAATTTATTCACACAACGGTGGAGTGATCGTTTCATTGTTTTATTTTTTTCTTCAATCCTGCTCCTTTAAGTCGACTTCCTCCTTCAATTTATTGAATATCATAAATTGAGGCGAAAAACCTTATGGGTTGTTCCTAGGGAGTTTCATGGGGAGGATTGGATGTTATTTAATGTTCTCAAATTCATAATCATTTCATTATTTTAAGATTTTCATTGGATGATTTATTTTCTTCTTCGTCTTTGACAACTTTAACAATGACACATTTTGAGTGCTAGTGCGATCCAATTCCTTGTTGTGATCATTAAATTGATCCTACAAGTGCATTGGTGATTTTCCTTGTAATTTTATAGGGAATAAATTGGGTAATGATGTTGAGGAATTATATCATTTTGTGGATACATCTTGAATTCGTGAAACGAACATTATAAGAAAATAAATACATCCAATATAACCCTACTAACAACTTAGGATCAACTCATCTCCATTAATTGTTTTAGATTAAGTAATTGTATGTTTTAATTTATTTTCATTAAATTATATCAGTAGTTATTAAATAAAATAAATCCAAATAGTTGGCCACTCCATAGCCCATCCTCCACGAAATCATAGCGTCTCAAGTTTATTTCTTCGGTCTCTGTGGATTCGACCCCTACATGTACTACATTGACCACTTTCACCAGTAGGGTAAATTTGGGTGCCACCAGATCATGATATCCATAAGATAGACAATGGTAGTGGTCATGTGATTAGACATAAGATGAGTTGTAGGAAGAACATGGGATGTTTATATTCATATAATGACTATCTATCCATTTATAAATGGTTCCTAATGTGTTAGTGGGAAACATTCGCAAATCTCGACATATGAGATGGGTTACCAGAAGAGCCTATATGTTTTTCATAGACATTTCAATTGGAACAAGGGGTTATGTGGGTAATTGTAATTTTGTCTCTTGGGTGTGATGTGAGATGAATCCGCATTTTGGGTAGTGGGTATGAATATTGAATTGTGTCTTTGGTATTGGTTTCCGAAAGGGACTTTGGTTTGGTCTTGGAACCCACTGTTTAAGGATGGGATTGGTGTATTAAATTTCATGTGTTTCAGAATAGGGGTAGGAGTTCCTCACTTGAGAAGTGGATTGTGTGAGGCCAGACCATGGATCCTTATGTTAAAGTATCAACAAAATCCAAATATCCTTGGTCGGTTTTCTGTATGCCAATTGTTTTCAAATAAAATGTTGTCCATTTTAATAAAAAGACAGACACTTCAAGTGATACTGGCCAAACCATGCCTCAGATTGAGGCGGGGATGACTCGTACACGTAACATATGACCCATGGATCATTGTGCTAAAGTATCAAGACAGTATGATTGTGTTTGGTTGGTTTTCCATATGACTGTTTTTTTTTCATCTAAAATATTGTCCATTTGAAATAAAAGTGAGACACTTTCAGTGGTACTGGCCACATCGTGCCTCAAATTGAGGCAAATTTTACTAGTACATGTCACATAATGACCTATGGATCGTTGTGCTAAATTATCAACACAATATGAATATGTTTGGTTGGTTTTCCATATGCCAGTTGATTTTACTTAAAAGTGTATCCATTTTAAACAAAAGAACGAAACTTTGAGTGGTACCGACCACAATGTGCCTCAGATTGAGGAAATTTTTACTCATCCACATCACAATGACCCATGTATACTTTTCCTAAAGTATCAACAAGGTCCGATTGTGTTTGGTCGGTTTTCCATATGTTAGTTGTTTTTTTCACTTAAAATGTTGTCCATTTCAAATAAAAGTTAGACACTTTGAGTTGTACTAGCCACACCGTGCCACAGATTGTAGCGGGGTTGACTTGTACACGTCAAAAATGAACCATGGATTGTTGTGATAAAGTGTCAACACAATCCGAATCTGTTTGGTCGGTTTTCCAAATGTTAGTTGTTGTTTTCACTTAAAATGTTGTCCATTTCAAAAAAAAAGTGATACACTTTGAGTGGTACCTGCGACAGCCTGCCTTGTATTGAGGCGGAGTTTACTCCTACACATCACAAATGACCCATGGATTATTTTCCTAAAGTATCAACAGAATCGAAATGTGTTTGGTCGGTTTTACATATGCCAGTTGTTGTTTTCACTTAAAAGTTTTTCCATTTGAAATAAAAGTGGGACACTTTGAGTGGCACCGGCCACACCGTGCCTTGGATTGAGGCGAGGTTGACTCATACACATCACAAAGGACCCATGGCTCTTTGTGCTAACATATCAACACAATATGAATGCGTTTGGTCAGTTTTTCGTATTCCAGTTGTTGTTTTCACTTAAAATGTTGTCCATTTCAAATAAAAGTGAGAAACTTTGAGTGCTACTAGCCACATCGTGCCTCAGATTGAGGCGAGGTTGACTCGTTCATGTCAAAAATGATCCATGGATCGTTTTTCTGGAGTATCAAGAAAATTCAAATATATTTGGTTAGTTTTCCATATGCTGGTTGTTTTTACTTAAAAGAGTATTCAGTTTAAACAAAAGAAAGAAATTTTTGAGTGGTACCAGCAACACCGTTCCTCAGATTGAGGCAGGGATGACTCGTAGATGTCACAAGTGACCCAGGAATTATTTGCATAATGTATCAATAGAATCCGAATGCATTTGGTCAGTTTTCCATTTGTCAGTTGTTGTTTTTCAGTTAAAATATTGTTCATTCCAAATAAAAGTGAGACACTTTGAGTGGGAATAGCCACAACGTGCCTCATATTGAGGAAGGGTTGACTTGTACACGTCCCAAATGACCCATGGATCATTGTGCTGAAGTATCAACACAATCTGAATCTGTTTGGTTGGTTTTATTTATGTTAGTTGTTGTTTTCACTTACAATGTTGTCCATTTAAAATAAAACTGATACACTTTGAGTGCTACTAGCCACACCATGCCTTGGATTGATGTAGGGTTGACTTGTACACATCCCAAATGACCCATGTATCATTTTCCTAAAGTATCAACAAAATACGAATGCGTTTGGTCGGTTTTCCGTATACCAATTATTATTTTCAATTAATATTTTGTCCATTTCAAATATAAGTGAGACACTTTGAGTGGTAACAGCCACACAGTTTTTCGGATTGAGGTGGGGTTGACCTGTAATCATCAAAAAAGACCCATGGATCGTTGTTCTAAAGTATCAACACAATCCAAATGCGTTTGGTCAGTTTTCCATATTCCAACAGCTGTTTTCAGTTAAAATGTTGTTTATTTAAAAAAAAGTGAGACACTTTGAGTGGTACCAGCAAAATCATGCCTCAGATTTATTCTGGGTTGACTCATACACGTCACAAATGACCTAAGTATAATTTTTCTAAAGTATCAACACAATCCGTATACATATGGTTGGTTTTCCATATGCCTGTTATTTTTACTTAAAAAGAGTTTCTATTTTAAATAAAAGTGATACACATTGAGTGGTACCAACCACACCATGTCTTAGATTGAGGTGGGGTTGACTCATACACATCCAAAATGACCCATTGATCCCTTTCCTAAAGTATCAACAGAATCCAAATTCATTTGGTTGCTTTTCCATATGTCAGTTGTTGTTTTCACTTAAAATTTTGTCCATTTCAAATAAAAGTGAGACACTTTGAGTGGTACCGACCACACAGTGCCTCAGATTAAGGTGGGGTAGACTCGTACACATCAAAAATGACCCATGGGTCGTTTTTTTAAAGTATCAACGTACATACGAATGTGTTTGGTCGGTTTTCCATATGTGAGTTGTTGTTTTCACTTAAAATATTGTCCCATTTCAATAAAAGTGAGATACATTGAGTGGTACCGGCCCACATCATGCCTCAGATTTGAGGTAGGGTTGACTCGTACACGTCATAAATGACCCATGGATCTTTGTTCTAAAGTATCAACTTAATACAAATATATTTGTTCAATTTTCCATATGCTGGTTGTTTTTTAGCTTAAAAGAGTATCCATTTCAAATAAAGTGATACACTTTGAGTTATACCGGCCACAACGTGCCTCGTATTGAGGCAGGGTTGACTCGTACACATCAAAAAATGACCCATGGATCCTTTTTTTAAGTATCAATAGAATCCAAATGCATTTGTTATGTTTTCCGTATGCCAGTTGTGGTTTTCACTTAGAATTTTGTCCATTTCAAATAAAAGTGAGACACTTTGAGTGGTATCGGCCCCACGTTCCTCAGATTGAGGTGGGGTGGACTTGAACACATCACTTGGTAATTTTTAGTGCTGTAAAGTACATATTGATTATCTGGGGTGAGTTTAATACTCTTACTTGCTTCCTATTTTTGATTAGGGTTTTCACTCTTCTCTTATCTTCTTTTGAATCTCTAAAACCTCTTTTCTGTTGGGATTTAGGGTGAATCTTGAAGAGAGATTAGATTGGGGTCTGAGACACCACCAAATTAAGAGTGAGATTGTATCCAAAATCATGGTAGGTGGTCGGTTCTTGGTAATGATGTAATAGTAAGGGAATTATAATTAGATTGGGATTTAGTGTGAATCTTGAAGAGAGCTTATATTGCGCTCAGTGACCTTATGATGTAGTGATTGGTGTGATGATGTCAGTGATACATAGTTGTGTGAGGTACCCCAGTGGAGGATGAGGATATATGTGGAGGGGGTTACTTCATGGTAGGAGGAGGGTGGGGGATGTCCAGTGTCCAGGGATGAGGGTGGGGGGGGGGGGCTGTCCGGGGAACTGTCTGGGGGGGCTGTCTGGGGTCCAGGGAAGAGGGTGGGGGCTGTCTGGGGGGGCTGTTTGGGGGATGTCTGGGGGGATGTATGGGGGGTTGTCTGGGGGGCTGTCTGGGGTCCCATGGAGGGAGGGTGTTGGGGGGGGGGGATGTCTGTGGGGCAGTATAAGTATTACATGATGTAAATATGATCAATGGGTGCCGCTGGATCCGCAGAAACTGAAGGAACACCCTGTACAAAAGGAGTGGGTCCCAATGCATGCTCTGTAGGGACAGACTCTGGTGGGAGCAGTAGTTGAAGAATATGGAATATAAAAGAATAGAGAGATCGAAGTAGTAGTAAAATAAGATGATAGGGTTGGCGGGCCAAATGCTTGATGTAGAGTGGGAATCTTCATCGGATATGATACATACGGGTGAGGAGGGTCAAATGTAAATGGTGGTGAAAACACGGGAGGCCTAAATATCCCATGTGTCCCTAACGACACACACGGGATCAGAATGTGGATGGATGGTATGTCAGTGGGAGGGGCATGGTCTAACCAGGTACGCCGACCAAGATCTTCTAGCTCTCGTACCACCCCCCTCATAAAAACACCCCTAGTACTACGGGACCACATACCTCAGCTGTTCCTCAAATAAAATGTCACCTAATAGATGGATTCTGAAAAAATGATTTTAAAAAAATTAATCACATGACATTATATATAATTTAAATAAATATATTGAAATTAAATAATCACTGCAGGCACTAGTGGTGGAATGATCAGCTCGGTCATGCGATGATTGTTGTCCATAATCTGTTTTCGTCCTTCACTCTTCAATTGGTTTCATTTCCTGTATTTCAAAACAAATATGGAAGTACATAGAAAAGGATAACTAATGTGTAACCCAAAAAAACAAAATTAAATGAGAGGGAATAGGGGGATTTTTGGATAATTTAACTAGCCATTATTTTAGGTGATCTTGAACAAATATATAATGAAGTCAATAAAATGTATGAGATATAATAAATAAATTTAATTTTTAGTAGGATGATTATTTACTAATTGTCATAAGTCTATTAAAATCATGGAACGTTGATTCTACTAGATTCATAAATTGAAATTCAATTGTCAAAATTAGGGAAAACTTTAATCTCTTCAGCTCAGGTAGATGATGCAGGTTTCAATATTAAATCAATTTGAATATAACCCACCTTAACAACCCAACACGAGGTAAACCAAAATAATTGAGAACATGAATGGATGATTTTATATATTTCCCACCACAACTTCAAGTTCATAGTGAACTCTGAAAATTGAGATATTGGAGTCATAAAAATAAATAAATGGATTGGTTCCAATGGAAATAGGTATGGTGTCAATTACATCATCACCATCATCAAATATATGTCTTTAAATTACTTCAACTATGACACCAAATTCAGGTCGAAGTTATCCTTTGACATAAAAAAGTTTTTAGACCTTGATTTAAATACATATGGTTCTTCAGTAGTAAGAGTGCGAGTCATATTAATTACTCTAAATCCACAATCATTAATAAATGTTCCATGTCTCCTCATTGAATCAAACCATTGGAATTTAATCTTCGTGACTCGTCCATGAGAGTAATAATCCAACATTTTTTTTCAACGACTCCATAATAACCCGCATTTTCAAATCACGGTCTACTATCTGATGCACTGACATAAAAATATACTGTGGCAGTAACCATAACACCATCATGTTGTGTTCTCATGTTTTTTTCTTGTTCAGTGACAATAAAGTTTTTCCCGTTGATGAAAATTGATTTACAGTCACGAACCACAATATTTGGAACAAAAGCCAAAGCTCTTATTTCATCAGAGATATAGTTAGCAGGAAAAATCAATATCTGAAATATAAATGAATATTATACTTAATTAAATATTTATTTAATTATTTTAAATAGTAATATTTTTTACATTCAATTTTAACCAAGTAGAAAAATCTTTGCTATGAAAAGTCTCCCTTATTCTCAATGATAAAGAACGATGGTTTCTATTTATCATTTTTTATGTTCTCTGTAGATAAAAAATATGAATAATTTAGAAGATATATATGTATGACATATATATTCAATTTAGTTACTTGATTTAGTCATCAAACAAATCACAGTTGAACAAAACTGTGCGATGTGCCATCTCCCGCTCTTCAAGGCTTAATGTATTCAATGTATATGATCCAAGAATTCATCCTGTTTAAGGAAGTGATGGAAAACTGATTTCAATTAGATCATACTATTCTTCTTCATTTCTCATTGGTCTATTCATTATTATAGTATGATTAGACAAATACATTGAGCAGAAATCCATACATTCTTGAGCCAAGTAACCGTTCACAATAGAACCTTCAAGATGATTCCTGTTTCAGACATAAGACTTTAATGTGAACATATTTATTTCAGTTGGATACATCTAATGAAAAGAAATAGGTCCTCATAGAATTATTTCAGGGGAATATGGACAGTCAGATGCAGCATGCATGTGAAAAATGTTGGAGGAAATATTTTCTCCAACTCACACAAAATTAATGGGGCATCTGTCAACATTTTTTTCAAGAATGACTTGGACAACTTCTTATCACAAAGATATCTAAAAAAAGCACATCCAAATAAAATCCACCTTTACATTATTGGACAAAATATGACAGATTTCTATTGGAGTCAACTCATGTAGAAGAACGTGATAATCACAAGTCATTAAAGATTTTAGATTCAACTCTCTTCAATTGACCCATTTAGATATATTTCTTGAATAGACATCAGAAAATCTAATAGTCTCTAATACTACCAGAAAATGTTTTTTTTCCATAGGTGTCATTACATAAGAAGCACATGGAACTTGCCATTTATTTTCACTGATACACATATGATGAAATTCTGGTCTGATGCCCAAATCCACCAAGTCATGTCGAGACTATAAATCATCTTTTGTGTTTCCCATAACATTTAGAAGTATCGAAAACAAAATTTCACATATGTTCTTTTCAATGTGCATTACATCTAATAAATGAATTAACAAATTGGTTGAACAATAAGGAAAATCAAAAAGGATAATTCTCTTCAACCAATTGTAAAATGTTTCCGTGGAAACTTTCTTTCTCTTTCCAGATTTCATTTGACCCTTCGTGAATGAAAAACTGAAATATTTCAATTAATTAATCACATCAGTTCCAGACATACACTGAGGTGGATCATTGGTCTTTGTGGTATTATCAAATCTTCGATGATTAATTCTATATGGATGGTCCATTGGCATGAATCGCTGATTTCCCATAAAACTAAAACTACAACGATGTTTTAGTCTTATGGATCGTGTATTGTTCACACAAAGAGGACATGCCAATTTCCCCTTCATGCTCCATCCAGACATCATTGCATAAGCCTTAAAATCATTGATCGTCCATATAAGTTCAGCACACATCTGAAATATGTGTTTCGAATATGCATCGTATGTGCACACACCCACATCCCAAAGACATTTCAACTCTTTTTATTAAAGGTTTCATGTATAAGTCAATATCAATTCCGAGATTAGAAGGGACAGATATGAGTATACTAATGAAAGTGAAAGGTTTTTTCATACACAACTATGGGGGAAGACAATAAATGTGTATAAAAACTGGCCATGGGCTATGTGAAGTAAGCATCTACCCAAATGGATTAAAACCATCGCATGAAAGACCCATCCTTACATTACGCATGTTAGCTGTAAAATTTGGATATCGAGCATCAAATATCTACCATGAAAATCCATCTGCAGGGTGAACCAACTCATCATTAGTCTTCTTTCTCTCTGTATCATGCCTTCTCATTTTTATTGATATTTCATTAGACATAAAAAGATTCTAGAGTCTGGGGATCAATGGAATGTGCCAAATTACTTTCTGTGGCACGTGGGATGGTGTTCCATCAGATTTTGACTTCCAGCGTGATGTGCCATATTTTTTACAATCATTTCATTCAGCGGTTTCCTCCTAGAATAAACTAAAATCTTTCAGGAAAAAATGAATTTTGTTTCTTGAAAATACAAATTCCTCAATTAACTTCCATGACATATAGTGTTTTGAGGGAATATATGCATAATTTAGAATTAAATCCTTCAAGAAGTTAAGAATGTAATCGAATGCTGTATTAGAAATCCCATACATAGTTTACCCAAGAAACAATCTGATTACAAATTCCAGCTTTTTCATTTCATTTCACTATCGATATACCGGAGTCGTGGCAGTATCATTCAATTTTTTCACCCTTACAACATCATCATTTTCACTAGATGCATCATGTGTGCTCATATAGAAGTATTCTTGTGTCGGAATACTTTCCTTTTCATGATGATGAATAAATTGAAACTAGTCATATAACAAATAATCCACTCCAGTCCTCTCATTTGAATCATCAGCAATTTGATATTTCATTTTACCCCTATTATGATACCACACATAGTAGTTAGCTTGAAAACTATATTTGGTTATGTGGTAGCTGACTTCATCACAACTCAACCATGGTCTTCCAACACAATTGGAACATGGGCAGTGTATGCGACCACTAGCTAAAGCATTGTGGAATGAAAAATCTAAAAAAAAATCCAAGTTGTTATGAAAATTACTTGATATATGATTGGTTTAATACATACAACTTCTATCCATTCTGTTAAAAAATAATTTTTATATTTCATTTCATCAAAATCAATTCAATATGATTTAAGTTTCATCGAAAATATATTTATGTAAACGAGAATTTTTCACATTATATGAAACCATAACTGACACATTACTCTATATGAGAATCATAATATAAAAGACAAAAAATACTATATTTATAAGAAAAAATATTTGAAGAACTATACATGAGTGTACAAGATCATGTAAACTTGTGGAGGAGAATTATTCAGGAGTTGAATAAATTTTAGATCAAAGAAATTTTATATTTTATTAGATAACTTGAGTGATCACATACATTGCCCAAGGGGGAGGGAGTGTCCAGGTGGTGCAGGGTGTCCAGGGGGTGTGGCGGGGCTGTAAAAGGGGGTTAGAGGTGTCCAGGGGGTGGGGGGATGTCTGGGGGGTCAGAGTGTCTAGGTGGGTGGGCTGTCAATAGGGGTGGTAAGGCTATCCAAGGGGGGTATAGGGTGTTCAGTGGTGTCCAGCGGGTGGGCGGGCTGTCCAAGGGGGTGAGCAGGGTGTCTAGGTGGTGGGCGGGGCAGTCCAGGGGGGTACAGGGTGTACAGGGGGTGGGCGGGCTGTCCATGGGGGTGGCGGGGCTGTCCAGGGGGTATGAGGTGTCCAGGATGGTGGGCGGGGCTATCCAGGGGGGGTGGACTGGCTGTCCACGAGGGGTTGTTGGGCTGGCCACGAGGGCGGTGGGGCTGTCCAGTGGGGGTCGGGGGGTGTCAAGGGGGGGGGGGGGGGATTTCAAAGGTTGGGGGCGTCTGGGGGGGATGGGGGGTGTCCGATGGGTGGTGGGCGGGTGTACGGGGGGGGGGGGGGGGCTGTACATGGGGTACGGGCTATCCAGGGGGTGGGGGGTGGGCGGGTTGTCTACGGGGGTGGTTGGGCTATCCAGGGGGTTGGGGGATTTCTAGGGGGTTGTCCAGGGGGTACGAGGTGTCCATGGGGTGGTCGGGCTATGCAGGGGGGTGGCAGGCTATCCAGGGGGGTACGAGGTGTCCCGGGTGGTGGGCGGACTGTCCAATGGGGTGGTGGGGCTGTCCAGAGGTGGTTGGGGTGTCTAGGGGGTGGGGATGGGGATTTCCATGGGGGTTGTCTTGGTGGTATGAGGTGTCCAGGGGGTGGGCGGGCTGTCCAGGGTGTGGGGGGGTGTCTAGGGGGTGGAGGGGCTGTCCAGGCGGGCTGTCCATAGGGGTGGGGGGCTATCCACGGGGGAGGGGGTGTTCAGGGGGTGGGCAAGACTGTCTAGGGGGTACGAAGTGGGTGGGAGGGGTATCCACGGGGTGGCAGGGCAGTCCAGGGGGTACGGGGTGTCCAGGGGGGTGGTGTTCGGGATGTTCATGGGGTGAGGGGGGGGGGGGGGTTTCCAGGGGGTACAAGGTGTCTAGGATAGCCCACCCCTACCCCCATGGACAACCCACACCCCCACTAGACAGCCCCCTCCGTGGACTACCCATACCCCCTCCCCCCACCTAGATAGCCCCCCAGGATAGCCCACCCCTCCCTGGACATCCCACACACCCCCTCCCCTGCAGTCCCCCCACCTAGACAGCCCATCCCACCCCCACCTGGACAGCCACCCCACCCCCACATGGACATCCCACCCACCAGAACATCCCCCCACCTGGATAGACCACCCCCTCCCTTGACACCCCACACCCCCTACCCAATATAAACACCCCACCCTGACCCCCTGGACAACCCACACCCATCCTTGCGGCAGCCCATACCCCCCTCCCCCACACCCCTATAGCCCCCCCTAGAGCCCCATACCCTTGGACAACCCACCCCCCACCTGGACAGCTCCCCACACCTAGACAACACCCCACACCTGGACAGCCCCTACCCCTCCTGCACCCCCCCTTAGGGTGTTTTTATTTAAAATCATTCTATTCATTAAGAAAGACAAAATATCATGCATTACCCATTTCACAATACAAAAAACATAACACCCCACTAAACATAATACATAAAACCCCACTAAACAAAAAAATGAAACAGACATAAAACAAACATAAAACAAACATAATACATACCCTTTACCCCACTAAATAAAAACCTAAAACAAAACCTTTACCCCTACACAAGAAAACCCCCACTAAACAAACCATTTAGGATGTATGAAGTGTAGAAAAAAAACATAAAAAAACTTACTAATTCTAATAGCACTAATTCTAAATTATCCGAACCACACTAATTCTAATTTTCCTAAAATCAAAACAAAACATCAAACAAAAAACAAAAAACAGGAATAACTGTAAAACTAACATACTAATTTGAAGTGTAGAAATAGAAATTTTTTTGATTGAAGATGGATCTTTGGCTAGAAGGTGTTTTTTGGCCGAGAAGACATCAGAAGGAAGTCTATATTAGGACTACAGTCAGGCGTACTGGGAGCTGGGGCGCTGGGTATTTGGGGGAAAACATTCCCAATTGTTTTTCAAAACCATTTTGAAAGCCTCTCTTTACGAATGGATTATTAAAACCGTTGGTATATGTTAGAGGAAGTGAATCTTTTCAAACGGTTCTGTCAAAACGTTGGGAAAGCTTAACTATTTTAACACATTTGCCAACATTTTGAGAAAACTGTTGGCAAAGGTGCCTTTTTTATAGTATAACAATAGGTTCTTCAAAAAATTGGTATATATCCATTGGGAAAACCACAATTTCTAGTAGTGGTTGGTCCCAAGAAAAAAAATTCTTGAACCTTCTCTGGGTATACTGACAATCCTTCTTATAAGACGATGTAACCCAATAAATATACCTTATCAATCCATAATTGTATCTTTGATAGCATGGTGTATATATGCTACTCTCTTATCATACTCAAGGTGATGTCAAGATGCTGGGAATGTTCATCATGAGTCTTGGATTACACTATGAGTCATCCAAAAATACTACCCAAAACTGATCTAGGTACAGGTGTAATATTATGTTCACCCAGGCCATAAATAATCCTAGAGAATTCATCACCCCCAATGACATCATGAAAAACAAATAAAGTCTATACCATCATCTAAAACCAGACCAACATATATTTGATGGTTGAAATCTCAATTAATGATACAATAATCTCAAGTAAATATTGATGAAAATACAAGATAATCTCATTTGTTCAAAAAGATCATCAATACACATAAGAGGATACTGATTATATACATGCATCTAGTTCAACTTTCGGTATTGACAAACAAGCACTATGTTCAATCATACTATTTTACAAAAATAATGGAGAACCCCAATGTAACAAACTCAAATAGATAAAACCCTTATCCATCAACACTTCTAGTTTTTTCCTAAGATCTTGAATCCCTATTTGTACCATTCTGTGTGGTGGAATAGAAACTGACTCATCCTTTGACATTATATGAAATGTAAATTTCAAAAATATCTCTTGTGGAAGCCTTAAGATGTCCTTTGGAAATATTTCAAAGAACCTGCCCACTAAGAATGGAATGATATCATTATTTACACCCACACTATCAAATAACATACTAGAATCATCGGTAGTGATCTCCCCCAGTTTTTGATGAACTAGCCCTGCATGGCCCGCCTGGATATCCCACTCCCCACTAGGAATATAATTTTTAACCTTAGAAGATGTAATAGTCCCTCTCATATGGTAACAATCTATGTGGGATTTATACACCCCCAACAAGTCCATACCTATAATTATGTCAAAACAAGACACATATAGAATATAAAGATCCCAAAAGAAGTTACACCCACTAACCTCAATAGAACACCCATTTGATAAACACATTTATATCGACCGTACTCCCTAAGGTGCTTCAATCATCATAACCCATCCCACAAACATTAATTCCAAAAACAACCCATTCACATTTTGGGAAGATATAATGGAATGGCAGGCACTGATATCCACTAAAAAACTAGTAAACAAAAATCTATAACAATAATACCTCTAACTATTGAAATTCCTAACATTCTATCCACAAGTGTAAGATAAAATGCATCAAACTATCTTACCCCTCTTCCCCATGATTCATTATTATTACATTGAGTTTTACCACTCTACTAATTCATGCACTATTTCCCAAAATCACCATAACCATTGCCTCTACATATATACCATTAGAACTCCAACGTCTAAACTTATTGAGAATAAAATACCCCCTTATAGCACTCAGAGTCTTCATACCTACCCAATCATTACCCATATGTTATGGGTTCTTCTAAAACCTCTTTAGATATCCCATTATTCTTCTTGATTGACCCTCTACTGGTTAGGGACATTATCTACGAAAGAGTCTCGGTCCACCGCATATGTAATGAAGAAATCGTGTAAGATACTGAGTAACTGATCCTTCCCCCTAGCCACTATTCTTTCCAATTATCTGGTCAACATTCTCATAATAATGCTTCCTACCCTCAGAAGACATACCTCTTTATCATCTAGAAAGAATCACATATCCTCCACTAGAAGCCTCTGCCAAGTTCCCCTCAGCGATGATAGCCTGATTCACAACCTCTAAAAACTTCCTTAACAGAATGATGTTGACTCGAGACTTAATATAACATTTAATTCCATCTTAGAAATTCCTTCCCATAGCTATATCATCCCCTACCAGTGATCGAGAAAAGGTCAATAATCCATTAAAGTGTCCATCACAATTCATCATTCACATACTCCCATGGGTCATCCACATGAACTCAACTTCCCTCTACTATCTCAAATTTTCATGATAAAATTTGTCATAGAATATCCCTGAATATTCCCTCTAGAAAATAACATATAACTATCTAGTTTGATCTTAAACATCCCCCTAGAAATTTTTTGATCATTATAACATATAAGAATAAAACTAGACCCTATCCTCAGAAATATTCTCTCAATGTCCAAGTATGATATGGATGGACTCGATCCAAAACATAAGTGCAGTAGGTCCACCATATCGAGGTGAATGTCAGAGGGTGTTGTAACCAAAACTCCCATGTCAGGTCATACATACTATTCAAAATCCTTTATAGGTTACTCTCCGTAAATTATATAATGCAAGAAAATTTATCATTAAACTACTCTCTGAATCCTTCAGTCAACATTATTAGTGCCTTAGGTTCCACTATTTGAGGATCATTTCAATCCATACCTTCCTATCATCCTATCAGAAAAAATCACAATGGATGCATATCTCTATAATTAAAAACACACACATTAGAGTATATTTAAAAACAATAACTCATTTTACAATCGATATTCATATAAATCTATAACAAGTCACCCCACTCCTTCCATGCGGTCAAAACATAGTAACTATCTCTAACCTTAACCATCCACATATAGTTCATTTTTAATGAGGGTAAACACATTCAAATTTTCTAGTTTGTCATTAACCACCAAATTATTAACACTTTTCAAAATTTTATAACTTTTAATTCCATAGCAGGAACCATTTTCAATTCAATTACACATGAAAGGAAAAAAAATTCAATTTCAAAGACTTAACCGAAACCTGGGTTTCCCATGCGTGCCTAAAAATAATGGATTTCACAATAATTACCGAGTTCCTACAATGATGCATGCTTACTGAACACTTGTTCCATTTTAGGCCAGGAGTTGGATCTCAGAAATACTCAGAAACAATAATCACATCCCACACTAGTTCATTAATAATGTGGAAATAACATCCAACTAAAATCCAGACATTAATAACAACAATCTTAGCCTAGGTACTTGGTTTTACCCTAATAAAAGGGTTAAATAATTCCATGCATGAGATCTTGAACAAGGAACAACTATTCATAGTCTCAATCCTACATTTCCTAAATATTAAGACAAAATAAAATAATAGAATCCCCCTTTGATACCACTTTGTAACACCATGACCTGAGTTCCAGAAATCAGTGCCCTAAGCCTGTCATTTATGTGACCGCAGGTGCACCACCCCGTACATCAGAGTCTGCCAACTATCTATGGGGGTCTAATATATATAACATTGGGACACTAAAACCTCCTAATAAAAGCCTCAAAACAATATAAATATGTAATAATAACCAAATTATATAACCAATAACCAGAAAAAACCAGTATCACATAATGAATAAGATAGGAATATAATATCCCACCCAAAACAATAGATATATCATTCTAAATATTTGTCATGATTCAAATGAAAAACTAAAATAAAAACACACTAAAGCTCACATGTGGTTCCCAACACCAATTATATTTCCCTCATCCATGCTCCATCCGAACTCAACCATTTATATAGGGCTCTTGACCTAATTTTGTCATGTAAACATGATCTCTATTTGGGGACCGACTAGGAAGACCGAATAGGGTGTGAGTATAATTTTTTTGGCCACCACCAAAATAGTCGAAAACAATATATAGTTAATAACATCGTATTTAGTTTTATAAATAATATAATAAAATGAATAAAGTAAACAATTACCAAATTTCATTAATATTTAATTAACCACATAGTTTCCTTGGTTCACGATGTCACCTGAACCGTCAATACATACTTTAGTCCATGCCAGAGTCTAAACTATTCCCAAGGGATATCACATATCACAATACCCTTTTTAAAATTTTTCATTTCATTTAAAATAATATAACGACTAATTGGAACCATAGTTCAATTCCAATATCACTGTCATTGAATATTGTTTCTCAAAGCCCAAGTGTATTGGAAGCCCATGTATATATTCCAAACCTCAATAGAATTAGTGTATTGGGATCCTTAGTCCCCATCCCACACTCTCTATCACCAATGAGTATTTGGAGCCTCATTCTCTATCCCACAACTCAATGCAACATGAGTATTTAGGGCCTGATTCCTTGGCTGATACATCAATGTCACAAGGTAATTTGGATCTGGAATCCCAATCTCACACTCTCTAACACATACATGTATTTAGAGCCTCAATCCATATCCCACACCTCAATGTCACATATATAAAAAATATCACAATATCAAAGCAATCACAATCACATTTACATCAATTTTATCATCTCTAACCTTCATGTAAAACAATATCATTAATGGTTGACTTTTCAATTTATCACAACAGTTATAATTATTTATTTCAATCATAAGGAATAATATGAAAAATTCACTATTAAACCGATTATAAAAATTTAATCAAATAATTAATTAACCCTTCATGGTTAAACCAAACATCCCTTTATTCCCAATAACAAAACAATTAAACATTCAATGAATCAATCAATTCCATAATCCCACGACAACATTATCCCATTGATTTCATAATCACAACTCAACTAATTTCAATTACCCCAATTTAACCCAAATCATCATCACATAGAAATTTAATTAAATCAATATATTTTAGATGAAATTCCACATTAATGGAAACTGAAATTTAACAATTATATACACATAACTTATTCAATATGATGGGATTTTTAATTTAGGCTTCAAACCTAAAGATAGAAGAAAAATGATCCCCAATAGAAATCCCCAATTGAAGTGGAAGAACCAATATCATGATGAAGAAAAAGATCTAGATCCAAGATAAAATATATTATACATATCAATAAATGTATATCTATATCAATTACCAATAGAGGAAAACATCCCTTCAAAATATGATAGAAATACAAGATAGAGAGAGAGGAAACCAACCGGGACAAGATATGTTATAGCAAGAGGTAAAAATATATTAAAAGAATTTCAGATTTTATATGAATAGAGTTCAGAAACTCTTGGAATCTATTTGAGATCCTTAAAAAATGAGTTAAAATATTTAGCGTCAAATTAGCGTGTAGGCCGGGAGGGTCAGAAATTAGAAAATCCATTTTGATGGTTTATTTTTCTATATGCAGGGTTACCTTAATAGGGCACATGGTTTTACCTAGCCATGTGAATAACTGTGCACCTCCTCCTAGGGGTTACGAGATTACTACTACGAGGTTTCACATTTTGTCAACTTGTGTACCAACAAAGAAATTCCCCTCAATTTGGATAAAAATTACATGATCCGGTCAAATCCATCTCTGAGAAAATATTATTAATAAAGTTAAAGTAAATATAGGTGTTACATGGGATTACTACAGATACAAGTATATATTACACCACACACGCCTACATCCACCATAGGATCCCAATAATCAAGGGCCCAGATGACCACATCATATTCACTTCCATGACCACTTTTTTTCATAGGGTGTCCACCACTTGATATTCCTCTCTATCTTCATGCGAGGATACTAAATCGATCCATGAAACATTAATAAGATAATAAATCAACTGAGGTAGGATTTTATATGGTACATTCCATCTCATTGTTTGCAGGGATTTCATCACAAAATTAGATTCAGATTCAATTTGAAAAAAGTTCCAGTTATGTTGAATGGAATAATTAACCACATACATAATGGCCCATCATTCTGCTTCACTGGCCACCGCAATTCATATGTAATGGTAAACATATCCCTTAATAAAGCCACGTTGTGTTTATAAACACCACCATAGACCAAGGGTCCTATAATTCCAAAGGCTACACTCTCAACATTAAGCTTGATCTATGAGTTTATTTCTAGGATCCAAATTTGGTATTTCAGAGATTTGTGTTTCCTAGGGCTTCATATGACACCCAAATTCCTAAGAGTGTTTAGGTCATCAAGGATGGTCAACAAACCATTTATTTGCAACAACAAGGGAGTGTAAACCTCCTTATGCATAGAAAACATGCTCATCTGAATTTAAGGACATAGGTTATCAACCATCTTAGTATTTCTCATGTTCCAAAGTGCTGAAAAAAACACTACAATAACTACAAGGACGTAGTTCTAAACCTGCTCTCTTTGACTGATATTGGTAACAAGATCCATGATATCATGAATGCATATGTAACTGTAAAAATATATCCCAAATAGATATACATCATATACCCATAAGTATTGTACAACACTACATGCCATAAACATGTGTTGTACATCATCATAGATTTTAATAATAAAATACAAGCTCACAAAATGTCTTGTTCATTATTTCTAATCTTGTCATGTGTTGTATATATATTACTCTATATCCTCCAAATGAGAAAAAATCTATATGGTTGGATAAATGGTTATTTAAATTTTATAATCCATGATTGTGGTTTGTTGTATCTCTTTCATTCTAAATTTTGAAACTCCTCGATATTGAACTGTCTATTCTTGTTATGCTTCTATATGAGAGTATCACATCCGTAAAAAAATAATTTCGAATATTCAGACTGGTTTGACCAGGTAATACGCTTCCATAGTTCTGATTTTGTGTAACTAGGTTAGTAACTATCGAAAAAATATACACAAAAAATGAAAAAGAGAATCTATAAACAATCTTAATACATCACAAGAAATGGACGGGATATTACAAATTAAAATACCAACACCCATTCGTAAAAAATAATTGAGACATGCTCTTCAATTATTTAATATTTTAAGATAAAATCCAAAACTCTCATAGAATTAAATTATAAAATTAAAAACAATTATAATACATAAATTCATATACCTTTTTTGATCTAGGAATGATAATCATTTGCTGAAGATTGAAGAACAATAATTCTATTACGAAACTATATGAAAACTACCATGATTTCTCATACATGATATTGGAAATAGATAATAACAAACTATTCTACATGTAATGAATAATTATAAATAAATTTTATAAAAGGATATAGATATGAATAAGATTCAAAAATATTTGATTAAAATGTTTTTTTATATATGATTGTCTTGTGATTTAGTTGAAGTCAAAAGTTAAGGTCATGGTATTGTTATCTGAAATTTTAATCCCAAGAAAAATATTTACTACTATACACCATGTTTTCATTGGAATGGTGTATGTACTAACACATTAATATTTTTTTATCATGATCCATTCATTATTTTATGGTATTTGATGTTTCATTTCAAATAACATCCTTCAATGGATTTTGAATTGAAATTTTTTAAGGTTATAAGGCGTTCTTTGTCTCAAATTTAATTTCAGGAGACATGTTTGATGTTAAGTAAAATTATTTATTTTATATAGTGAAGTCACGGACTTATTTATTATATGTTTTAAATATATTTAAATCATGATGTTTTAATGTCTATTTCGTTATCTACCTCTAAATATCTTTTTTAATTTTAGGTTACCAATATTGTGAGTGTTTTATTGCTAATCTCATTTTTTAACAGAGATTTATTTTAATAGATAACACATATGAGGAACCTATATACTTTTCTATCTAAAAACCATATTATTTTATTCAACACTAAAAATTATTGGGGGTTGACTTGACATATTACTATTTCATTTCCCGATTGGCTCATTATTTACCCATTTCATGGAAATTGACCCTACTTTTTATTTTTTTGCTAGGAACCACCCATGTCCACATCCATATTCACTAGATTATTTTGTAAATGTCCTAATATATGTATAAAAAAAATTTATTGGGACTTTGTACTACTGATTTTCTTTTTAAAATATTTAATTAGATTAATAAGGTTTTCTTCATGGTCCTTTTTCATCAATGTGTTTAAAGTGCATAGGGGACCGAGGTATGAATAAGATGGGAGGGGTGAATCCATGGTTACATAAAACGTTTATGAATTATGACCATTAATTTAGCCTCCTAGAGTTATTATATCTCAATCAACTTCTTCTTGTGTCTCACAACCTCACCCATATAATGTATCAATTGAAGGCACAAGAACACAAGTATTTACATGGTTTAGTACAATAAACTTATCCTTTCATTGATTTGTTAAGATCCCTAATCAAGTATTATATTATATAATCAAATATTACACTTAAAAGTTGATGCTACATTACACACCATACGAGGAGAATGATATCACTTATTTTATTTCAGCTAGAGTCACACCAGCCACTTTTTCTACATCTCACATGTCTTGACTTTATAGCTTTACATTGGACTTATTAAAAATATACCACTATATTAACAAAGTTATATGGTTATAACCATGCATTCCCAGAGTCACACAGGTTCAATAGAGTCCCACTGTGTATATGAAAGTGATTCTGTAAAGTTACTACATGGATGTTGATCAGTAGTTATACACAAGATGTATCTACATGAATAAAACTATGTTTTATCTTCTTACATTCATCTTATATTAATGCTATAAAGACATAGATAATACTCGGTAAACTATTCATTGATTATATATTATCCTCATTGAACTTTTGAATATGTTCACCTGGCTATATCAGTCAATTATCTCCTTTGATATTCAAACCTCGTAGCTCCTCCGAATCTTATACCACAAAGATATTTCATGATATCCTTCTCATCAATAATTTATCTATGTAAAAAAAACCATATATTGAAGATGAAATTATTATTAAATTTATTTTTCATTTTTTCAAAAAGTATTAGATTCTTGTTTTCTTCTTTTAGAGGTTCTTTAATCTCTTGAATAATCACCTATACCCTACACACACAACAAAATATCTATATATTCTTTTTATACTTCTTCTGTCGTGATCTTAACGTCTTCTCACATCCATGGGCGCTAACATTAAATTATACTTGAAATTTCAATTCCCATAAATGGTATGATGATGGGTAAATGTAATGGAAATATAAAATTCAAAATAATAGAATACACTATTTTGGTTTCTATGTTGACTCATGCATTTCTTTCTCAACTAAAAAAATATTTCAAGAGTACCATCATTTATTAATTATCATTTTGAAAAGTTTCTAGAAAGATCATAAAGAAATATCTAAAATGGGATCAACTTATTCTTCTCAAATTATTTCCACTAAAAATCTATATATCAAATTTTCATAATTGAATAAAACACACAACAATCAAATGTGGCGTGGAACTCAAATTCCTAACTCGTAACTCCTAAAAATTCATCTCATTAATAATGCCTTGTAGAAATTACAAAAAATAAAACTTAGTCACAAAAAAAAAACACTCAAATAGGTTGAGATCAAAACGATGTAGGATTTCTTGAACAATAAATTCAAGATTGAAAGAGCATCATCTACATCATTATTAAATGCTTGATTCTATCATTTCCAGCAACACGAAAAAATATAATGTTTATCCTAAATTTATCTTCCTTAAAGAATTCCTTGATCACAGATTCTACAATAATTTGATGTTTTGTAGTCAAAATCATATCTCATGCATCGATTCACTTGATTTCCTTAGAATTAAGTAATTCCTGGAAACCCATATTCCATCTCAACTAGATCATCCCTTAACCAGGGTTAGAGATCAGCTCATATTTATAATCAAATATGGGGTCACAAACCTTTTAGGTGTTTGTGATGTTTAAAACATCGATAAATATACCTTTCATCATCCTAAACAATTAATTATTCATATTATTAAAATTTTGAAAATATTTTAACCTTGTATAGAACAAAAATTTTACTATAAGAGTTTCCATTTCATTTATATAGATTCATCTATGTGACATGTTCCCCAATACGAGGCCTCATGTATCAGAATTAATTTATTTGGTAAACCTATTCCAATTCACATATTTGAGTCTTGATTATTTTTCATGGATATGAATTTTTATACATAAAATCATTTAGAAACATGTCATTCTGATAAGCTCTTGAAATACATTATTTATGGTATTAAACAACATCACTTTATTTTCCTACATTGAACTTCATTCACATATGTGTTTTCTATATTTTGATAAGAAGCTAATTTTGGAAATATAGATTTCTGTATACAGAAACATTTAGCTTCATCATTGAACTCACATACATGAATCATCTTTTAAGAAAATAATTTAATACACAAAACTTTGGTTATGTGAATTTTAATTTGACAAATTTTTTTAGGATGGAATTCACATATGAGGAATATAGACATATCCAGTTTTGAATAATTATTTGTAATTTAAAATAAGACTCCACCCCTTTAATACTAAGTGATATTAGACACTGAAAAAGCATCTACATACCATTTTGAATTTATGAGTCATTATCAACCACTTCACAATGATTCCAAAATAATAATGCATCATATGAGCTCAAATTTTAGTATATTCCATGAATTTCACATTGTTCATCCTTAAGCTTCAAATGTAGTTTTTATGAAACAAGACCTTCAAATGTAGCCTCTAACTCCTTTTTGTATATTCAAACATTTACATATAAGTATGGAATCATCCCATTATCACATTTCTTAATTTATCTGTATAGATATTTTCATTAATCATCAATTGTAATGAAATCCCAACTTGAATATCACTACCACAAAACACGGCAAGGGCAGCGCTTCCCTTTATCAGCGCTAAACAAAAAGCGCTGATAACAGGGTATTCCTTTATCAGTGCTATATAAAATCTCTGATAAATATTACATTTATCAGGCCTAAAATAAGCGTTGATAAAAGGTAACATTTATCAGCGCGTTTTTTAGCACGGATAAAGGTATATCTTTATCAGCGCTAAAAAAGCGCAGATAAATGAATGTTTTATCAGCGCTTTTATTTTAGCGCTGATAAAACATACCTTTATCAGTTCTTTTAATGAGCGATGATAATGGTTCTGTCGGTTTTTATTTAATAACCCTAACAGGCCATCCTCTCTTGCACGCGGTCAAGCTCTCACGGAAGCTGAACCAGGCCCGTCACCGCGCGACCTCATCCTCCTAGTCCTCCTCCTTCCTCCTCCTTCCTCCTTCTCGTTCTCCTCATCCTCCTCCTTCTCCATCGCAGCCGCCGCCTCTGCCCCCGCTCCTGCTACCACGACCACCTCTGCCTCTTCCGCCTCCACCCTCGCTGTCGCGACCGCAGCCGCCTCTGCCGCCACCACCGCCTCCGCCTCTGCCACCGCCACCGCCGCCACCTCCACCCTCGCTGCCACGACCACCGCCGCCTCGTCCTCCTCCTCCTCGTGCTCTCAAGGTGGGAGGTGTCTTCCATGGATGGTATTCCCTTGGTATATTATTTATATATTGTGTGTGTGAGGACTAAATAGTGATTATAGATGTGATATAGGAATAATACCATATTTTGAGCCTAATTCCAGTAAGGATTTCCATAATATATAGTGTGGTCTTAATGTGATTATGATTATATCTAGGGATGTGATTCATAATTAGTGATGAGTGTGGAAATAAGAGATTTTATTGATATTTAGCAACACAAGTGGGTTGTTTGTGAATGATGTGGAATTGGATACCCTATAGGTTCCATAGGGATATCTTGACTCTAAGATGAAGTATATGGTAACTGTTTAGTTATGATGGTTCACATGTGTGAGAGGTCTACCAAGGTTATGTGTGATGACTTCTATGGATAACCAACCCTTGTTTTCATTTTTTTATTTTGAGTTACCTTGGGCTGTAAGTTCTAACCCTTCGAGTTGAATATTTATGTATGAGATACAAAGGAAATAGTTTTTAATCTTATGGTTATATGGATTCTCAAATATTATCCCAATGGAAATGATGATGTATCCATATTAATTTTCATCACATAGCATAATCTCATAGTCATATGATTAGACAAAGATGAACCCATAATACAAAACATATCACCTAGTATGTCTGTCACATATACGAATAAATAAATTAGAAAAAAAACATGCTACAAAGCATAAAGGTACCATTAAATACATACATTAGTTAACTTGTTTTAGAAATTGCTTATCTTCATCTATGCCTTGTACTTGCACCCATGAATTTTAAGGTGAGTATGTGAACACGATAGTTGACCTTCTTAGAGAAGAGTTTCTGGAAGAGTATAAGAGACATGATGCAACGAAGATCATTATAGTGTTGGAGCAAATGTGGTTGCTACAAACAATGTGGCAATCAGCTTGTGCAACACGGCTGAAGTTACAACTTGCAGGTATTGTAACTTATTCCACGTTGTACAAGCTGATTGCCACAATTAATTGCAAGATCTTCATTGCTTCATGTCTCTTATACTCTTCCAGAAACTCTTCTCTAAGAAGGTCAACTATCGTGTACACATACTCACCTTCAAATTCATGGGATCAAGTTCAAGGCACGGAAAAAGATAAACAATTTCTAAAACATGTTGACCTATGTATGTATTTAATGGTACCTTTATGATTTATAGCATGTTTTTTTCTAATTTATTTATTTGTATATGTGACAGACATACTAGGTGATATGTTTTGTATTATGGGTTTATCAGGAGGTTGTATGATTTCATGTATCCACATTTCATTTTAAATATCATGTTATAATTATATATTTACTGTACCCTAATGGCTCAAATAGTCAGGCATATTGTAGATGTTGCTAGAATGCTGTATGATTCTTTTTCCCCAATGGTAGTACATTTTTAGGATGTTTTCACTGATGAGGTATAAAATTTAATTCTTAATAAAGAGATAAACATTATAATCTAGTTATTTTTGGGAGAAAATTCCGTTTCTATCACAATTTCTAAAATAACACCAAAAGAGCATTAGTTGTTTCAATTACAATTTGATGATATAGAATATAATGGTTTCATAAGGCATAGTACTTTACTATGGGGTTTTATAGTTCTCTAAAACAGATGGTTGATTGGTATTTATTATTTTGTTGGAATATTGGAGATTGAACCTGATGAGAGTCATGAATATATATCCTCATCCACACATTGATAGTCACATTGATCATCTATGAGGTTCTATGATCTTATCCAAGATAGATTTGAAATTAGGATACGATTAGATGAGTTGGACATCGATGGACCTACCATGGACTGCTTTGAAGAGTAGTCATGGCCTGTATGACTTTTTAGCGATGATTTTTGGTTTAACTAATGCATTGTTTGTATTAAGGGACTTGATGAATAAGATATTTCATCCTTTTTTGGATCAGTTTTTAGTAGTTTTTTCAATTAAATATTAGTGTACTCTCAACCCATAGTTGATCTTGACCAACATCTTATCATCACCTTGAGTACATTGAGATAACATCATATTTATTACTGTTTTCTCCTGTTACTCATTGGTTTCCTCTTGTTCGCATGTCATGTATTTTCTAAGGCATCATTCAGTCTTTGTAAGACTAACATGGAATAAATTTGATATATGTCAGATTAAATCAGGTATCTTATACATACATGACGGTCACCCTACTGGACACAGCATGTATATGGATTTTACATGTGTTTAAAGGCATTTGTACCATGATTTGTTTTTATAAAACCCAAACAATTCTACCTGATTAATTAAAACATAGTATTAGGAATGTTCTCGAGATTGAACCCATAAAGATGATTAATATGAATAAAGAATGGATGAATGCCAATCGGTTGACAAAAGAGTATGAAGATGGTGTGAAAGAGTTTATCAAGTTTGTAGAAGATCATGCATGTGACCCTTCTCAAATCCTTTTTCCGTGTTTATGCTGTTGTTATTCAAGATAAATTAGTCCAGAGGAGTTGGAAGAACACCTGATCTGTCACGGAATAGATCGAAGTTATACAAGTTGGAATAAGCACGGGGAAAAAACCAATGTAGGTAGTGACTCAGAGAACATGACATTGTATAGATCATCTGATATGAATAGAAGCGTGAACAGTGAAGATGATCGTATGGAGGGTGTGATTACAGATGTGAACAATGACGAAGATCGTATTGAGGAAAAGACAAGGACAGTTGATGATGAACTTCGTGATTTCCCAAAATTGTTTGAGAAGTTAAAGAGTTGTGCAAAAATGCCATTGTATGCTGGTTGCACTAAATATACAGCATTGTCAGCCGTATTGAAGCTGTATAATTTGAAAGCAGGCAACGGGTGGAGTGATGCCAGTTTTACAAAACTACTTGCTCTCCTGAATGACATGATCCCAGAGGATAATGAACTCCCAAGCCGAACATATGATTCCAAATGAATGCTACGATCGATGGGTATGATCTCTGAAGGAATACATGCTTGCCCGAATGACTGTATATTGTTTCTCAAAGACCACAAATCACTTAAATAATGCCCAAAGTGTGGTTCTTCTCAATACAAGAAAGATGATTCTAGTCCTACGAAAGTTGTATGGTACATTCCAATCATTCCTAGGTTTAGACTCATATATGGAAGTGAGGAGACTACGAGACAGTTGACATGGCATGCAGATACAAGAATTAAAGATGGGAAACTATGTCACCCCATAGACTCTCCTCAGTGGAAGAGAATTGATCACAAGTATCCTGAATTTGGGAACGAGCAGAGAAACCTTCGTCTGGAATTATCTACAGATGGGGTGAATCCTTTTGGTTTTCAAAGAAGCAGTCACAATACATGGCCAGTTGTGTTGGTAAATTATAATTTAGCACCGTGGTTATGCATGAAACGAAAATACATCATGTCATCTATGCTTATATCAGGAAAAAAACAACCGAGTAATGATATTTATGTTTATTTGGCCCCATTAATCGAGGATTTGAAAATATTGTGGGATTCAGGTGTTACGATGTATGATGATTACAAAAATGAATAGTTCACTTTGAAAGCCATGTTGTATGGGATGATAAATGACTTTCCTGCTTATGGAAATTTTTTCAGGATGTAGCATTAACGAAACTCAAGGGTATCCCGTTTGCGAACAAGGTACACAGTCAATTAGATTGAAACATTCATCGAAAACCGTGTTTCTAAGACATTGCAGATTTCTACCCCGACGACAGAAGTACCGATCTTGGACGACATCATTCGATGGAAGTTTAGAGGAATGTACAACACCATCTCCACTAACAGTTGATTAATTTTTGAGAAAGAGAAAGATTTGGACACTAATTTTGGTAAACCATTTTCGAAAAACCTTACGAAAACTGGTTGGAAAAAGAGATCAGTTTTTTTTGAATTACCATACTGGAATTGTCTGTATGTCAGACATTTTCTTGATGTTATGCATGTTGAAAAAAATGTATGTCATAGTGTCATCGGCACATTACTAAATGCACCCAGAAAAACAAAGGATGGAATTAAAGCTAGATTGGACATGGTTGAGATGGGAATACGAGAAGAGTTGGCACCAGTGAAGGGTGAAAAACGAACATTTCTTCCTCCTGCTGCTTACACTCTTACCAGACAGGAGAGATATCAGTTTTTCAACTTCTTGAATGACGTAAAGGTTCCAGAGGGGTATTCATCAAATATAAAGAACATGGTGTCAATGGGAGATTTAAAATTAAAGGGTCTGAAATCACATGACTGCCATGTTTTGATGCAAGATCTAATTCCTATAGCTTTATGTTGCATTTTTCCCAAAAATGTCCTCCATACATTAACAAAGCACTGTTTATTCTTCAAAGCTATATGCAGCAAAGTTATAAACCCGACGAAATTGCCAACTATGGAAAGACAAATTTCCGTCATATTATGTGAATTGGAAATGTTCTTACAATAGAGATTTTTCGATATGATGGTTCATTTGATGGTTCATTTGGTGAGAGAGATTCGACTATGTGGTCCTGTACATTATAAATGGAGGTACCCCATTGAACGATATATGAAGATTTTGAAAGGGTAAGTCAATAACCGAAGTCGTCCAGAGGGTTGTATTGTGGAGAAATATATTGTTGAGGAAGCTGTTGAATTTTGTACCAAATACCTATCTGGTGTGGAAATCGTTGGCCTACCAAAATCTCGTCACACCGAGTGTCTTGAGGGTGAAGGAATTTCTGAAAGAGAGGTTGTCACAATCAATATTACAGATCGGGAGCAGGCCCACCTTTACGTTTTTCATAATAGTTTGACATTGACCCATATGTTCAAACCCACAAAGAAATTATTAGGCATTTGAATCCTTCTAGGGCTGAAAAATGGATATCAGATACACATAATCGACAGTTTATAGGATGGTTTTGAGACCATATTTTTAAGTAGTTTGATGAAAATCTAGAGTCAATTTCAGAACGACTTCGATGGCTGGAAGGAGGAGCAAGTGTGTATGTATTATCTTACAATGCTTATGCAGTTAACAGTTATACATTATATACTAATGAACATGATAAAGATAATACCATGCAGAATAATGGGGTTACACTTGTGGCTGAGGGGATGCATGTTTCCGGTGCTATGGAAAAAAATCGAATTTATGCGAATACGTCATACTTTGGCATCATCAAACGAATATATGAGTTGGATTATACGAAATTCAAAGTGCCGATTATTCAATGCAAGTGGGTTGATAACAGGACTGCTGTTAAAATAGATGAATTAAGATTCGTGAAAGTTGATTTTAGTAAGGAAGGGGAGAAAGATGAACCATTTATAATGGCATCACAGGCAGTACAAGTATTTTATGTTCCAGACCCCGCAAACTGAATTTGGTCAATTGTTCTGTTATCGACCAAAACAACTGTAGGGTCAGATGAAAGTTCAACGGAGGTTGAACCTTTTATTGGGAATTCACAATCATTACATAGCGGTCCAAATGTAGATGGTGTTTTGTATTTCATAAGAGACCACAATGAAGGAATTTACATAGTCGATAGAGGAGTCAAATCACTTCAGCCTTTAAAGAAAAAAGAGAGAGTACAATTATCAGGTTATTTTTTTATTGTAACATACATTCTGTTACGTTATGTTATTATCTGTTCGCTTCCATTTTTATGTAATATAAATTAAATATTAAACCACTTCTGCAGATAATGACTTCTGCACCTGCTGATGCGCCCAATCCCGAGGCACAAAAGGTCTCTCAACCAGAAGCTGGTGGTCCCACTGCAGAGCAACAACAGGTTTCTCAACCAAATGCTGGTGGTCCCAGTGCAGAGCAACAACAGGTTTCTCAATCTGTTGTTGTTGGTCCCAGTGCTGAGGTACAACAGGTTTCTCAACCTGTTGTTGCAGGTCCCATTGCTGATGATAGCGCTCCGGCGGAAGATATTGATGCTACTTCTGAGGAAATGGTAGGAAATGAAACCCTGAAAGCACAAAAAAAACAAGAGCGTCGTAGTTTGACAGTGTTGGCCAAAATCCTTAAGGCAAAAGCAAAAGGCATCAAATTTAAGGTGGGATGGAATAAGCAGGTCCAACATGTTAACCCCAACAAATCCATCTTTAGTAGCTACATTGGAATCGTCACTCGGCAACGCGTTCCGATTGATGTACAGTCGTGGCACCATGTTGTCATCGGGATGAAGACACTAATGTGTGAAGAGATTACAGTAACATTATGATATCATTTTTTTAATTTATTAAAATAAAATAAAATACCAAAAAATTGACTTACACTTCATAATCCATTGCAGAGTGCATTTATAGTAGATGTCTCGCACAAAGAATATGTATTAAGAGTTGCAGGAAGGATTCATAGAGGTTTCCGCACAATTTTAACGAAATATCATCTTAAAGATGCAGGAAGGAAAATCAAGCTGCACCGACCTCCTCTTTACACACACTTGATATCCCAAGGAGTGTGGGATGCGTTTAACAACCGTCATGGGGAGCATACTTTTCAGGTATATTGTGTGGGGTAATAAGTTGTTTGACGTTTGCTTGTATTCATCACTCTGATTGACAGTTTTTATTTATGAAACAGCTACTGAGTGCTAAAAATAAAAAAAGGGGAAACAGAAGCAGTGTACCCTTACCATAAAGCAAGGATGGGGTACGCTGAGATTGAGAAAAAATTGGTACGTCTTTTAAATCTATCCTACTACTAGTATGTGACATAAAACAACACCATAACCATGTTTCTCTGTTTATATGTAGATTGATGAATCTAAATTGAAAGCCATATCCATCCCATGCCATGTGCTATAGAAGGAGGCTCATGTAAACAAATAGGGGACATTGATAGATGAAAACACACAAAAAGTGAAGGAATCATGTGTAAGTATGACATAATATAAATTTGAGTTGCTTTAAATCGCTATTACAATACAATAACTACTTATTTTTCTATATTTTTTATCTGAAATAGTCACAAGAATCAACAACAACCGCACCAGATGTAGACATACTTTCAGCAGCCTTGAAGCAGCCAGAAAAGTATGGCCGCGTCAGAGGTGCGGGTTTTGGGGTGACGCCCCGAACATAGTTTCAAAAACAAAATCAAGCGGAGGATCAAAATGAAAAAATGGAAAAGTTGCAAGAACAATTATATATTTTTTCAATAATAATTACAATACCAGAGAGAGATGATATTAAAATTGATTGGGGAGAGGCAAAGAGAAGAAACAACTCAACAACAACTCGTGCGTGATGATCTCACCCCACCCCCCTCCAGCTTTGAGGCGATCCATTCCCCTAAAAAACCTAATTTATATGAGGTAATAAATGTTTTAATAATTGTTTCTGTGAAATGTGATTTACATAGACACTGATACCTTTCTTGTACTAATATTCCATAGGGTGAAAATGACTGTGATTTATATTTATCAACTCCCACCCATCGCCTTGTAGCGAGGGCTACGGTGTTCAATACGAAAAACGACATGCTACACAACAGACAGCTTCCAAAAGATCATCTTAGAGTTTCAATTAACGTAGCTAATGAGCCGAGTGCCGAGATACCTGTTCCAAATGACGATGAAGACATTCATACAGTTGAAAAAGCTGTTGGAACATTCATCGCATGGCCAACAGTTCTTGTAAAAAAACATGTCGACAAAAAGGTAATCATTTCTTATTTATTTTTCAAGCTGGACCTTTAACATTTAATGAAAAATGGTCTAAACCGATGACTGTTATTACAGAATGACAAAGACTATGGGGTGAAATGAAATATCAACTCAAAACTATCTCAAGGATCAACCAACCGATTGAAACGGTCTACTGAGATCACCTTCACCCCTCCTGTTCTATATCCACAGTTAATATCATTTCAGGCTCATATGGATACAAAGTTGAAAGATGACAGTACTCACATAGTTGCTTTCGAAAAAGATATGTATGGAGAGGAGATATCGGATTTCATTAGTGCTGAAAATGTAAATGAACTCCTCAAGTATGAATGTCTAGGCGCCTCAGTGGTAAATGTATACATGAGGTAAGTTTTCATGATTTGATTTTAAAAAAGATGATATACTCTGATAATTTTGACTAAATACATTTTATATTTGTCGTAGACGTATATATGAAAAACAATTGAAGGGATTTCCCCATGAATTTTTTTTGGACTCGTTAGTCCTCACACCACATCTTCAAAAGATGAAATAGATTCTGTTAAAGAGGCTGAAATAATGTCATCCCTGCTCAAATCGTTTGAAAACAAAATTACGGATGACAGACTCTTTTTAATACCAACGATGCAGGGGTAAAACTCTACAATTCAATCATATCAACTATATTTTCATTTATTTCTTTACTTATTCTTTTTTGTATTTTTAGGGAGCATTTGATGCTGATTGCAGTCAATTTGGATACTCTAAAGATTTAGTTTCTGGATTCAATGCATGGATATCCAACAAACCGACCACGCATGATGGCTTTTGTTAATTTTTAATACACTAAATCCAACATTTTAAAACTAAACATCTAGTTATATAATTTATTTTATCTTTTAATGGGGATTCATTATGATAGGGTGGTGCATCAATATCGTCTAATGCATGGAATGAATCAAGGGCATAAGGATAAGCACGCCTACAAGATCTACAACTGGAAAAGTATCCGGGTATATATAACAACATTTCACTATCCACACACATATCAAAACAAACAAACAGAAAGAACTGTGGTTATTATGTTTGTAAATTTATGAAAGAGATCGTATTTCATCAACTATCTAGCATCCTGGATGAGGTATTTTTGAAAATAATTACGAGTTCATTTAAAATATTTATTAATCCTTTGTGTATTTATATTTTTTCAGTACTACCATGACTGTCACAAAAACTCATATTCAGAAGATGATATACATGTGTTTAGAAACGAATGGGCAACATACCTGATGGAATATTGTACACAAATAGGATGAAGGTGAATTCCTACCACTTATGTTATCTATATATGATCATTGATTATCCTCCAACATTCTTTGTTGAATTGATAATGCTCTGATGTATTGAAATATTAATTTATTACTCAATGTTTTCTATCCCCGGATTCATATTATTGATCTTTGAACAAATCAATATTGAAGTAAGGCATGATGGTGTGCAGTGCGTATGGGGTGAACGACGAAACCACCAAGGATCAAGAAAATCCATTTTCTGTATCTCGTTTGTTTGAACTTATATTTGAGCACATGTGTTGTTGTTTGACTTGCAGAATTATTTCTAGGTAGACACATGAGATAATCAGTATCGTTGAGGGATTTTTTGGAACCAAAATATGTGTCCCATGATAATTCAAGTAAGGGAAAGGCTGGTTGAGATGAAATCCAAGATCAAACGACCAGTACATCATCAAATGAATCAACCCTGAGATGCACCATCATGTAGAATCTGGCCCTCGTGATGTTTTGAGGTGTTTATGGAAGGTATGGGGAGTCTGATAAGCCCCATGTCCACCATAAATAATGTTTACAGACAGCTCCACGTGTTTTTTGTGCCTCATGACTCTTTACAAGGATCACACCATTCACATGGTCCATCTTAGCACATATGTCCCATTCATCCCATTGCTACTCTTGGAAGAACCTAAGAATCTGACAATGCATAACCCCACAAGACCCATACTCATCCAACCAAGAGTATTCCTAGTGTGAAGGGAAGCTAACCATGAGTAATACCCACAACATACCTCTTTTAAATATATGGGTTTTGATCCTTGTATTCTAAATAGGGTACGTAGGAAGCCTCCATGAGGTTAAATCCAAACCAATGGTAAACCATGGTGACCCCCTCACTGGGGTACACCTTCGCTTATTTTCCCTATTGTATTTCCCTTAGTGGCGTCCGAATAATTATTCAAAATGAGAAACCTTACCTTTATGGGATGCAACACACTTGGGCCAGACCTCATTGGGCGTTTTGGTCCATCTATCAGGTAAACATTCCAGGTGCTCCCTCCTAGAGATGTACCTACCTAATCCACCATTATATGTGTTTTGATCCACCCAGGTCTTACATCTTTGTAAGACATTAAATCATGACCCTCTATCCTTGTGGGATGTTATACTCATTTAATACCACAAGTTAAACATGTGTTTCCATTAATATATTCAATATTAATGTTTAATCAGTCCTTATTAAGGTACTGTGGAGGTGTGGTTTTATGTTTTCCAGCAGATTTCGGAAGATTCCACGCTTTATGTAGGTGATTCCATGCTTTTACATTATATGATGATTTTATTATCCAGTATTTTCTTGCTAAGTGTACTATATGAAATGTTTGTCTGGTTAAAAATGTGTTATCAAAGGAATTTGGGGTGGGTATAGACTTGAAAGTTATTTTTAAAATGATTGCAGTTGTATTTCTTGTGGATTTTCATGCTTAAGTCCTTTAAATGTGTTTGAAGAAATGAGAAAGTTGTGTGATGGGTGTTTTCAAATGGATTTAATTTGTTTGTGAATTTTAAAGAGGGTTTTCTTATGAGATGTAGAGATTCTATATATGTGTATTTACATTGAATGAAAGTACATGAGAATGTGTTGATATATATGATGTGTATAATGTAAATTGAGTACAATTTCCATACAAGGTATTTTCTTTATGATGTACAGGGGACAGGGTGAGAGGGCAGGGGTGGTTTTCTAGGGGAGGGGGAAGGGGGAAAAGTGGTAGGGGAAGGGGTAGGGGGTGTGCCGGGTTCTTTTGAAATATATAGGGGGTGGGCAGGGGGGTGTGAAATGGACAGGGGGGAAGTGCAGTGGGTAGGGGTGTGCTGGGGAAGGGGGCAGGGGGTGTTCAGGGGGCAGGGAGTTTGGAGGGGTAGGGGGTGTGCTCGGGGGTGGGCAGTGTGTAGGGGGTGTGCTAGGGAAGGGGGCAGGGGTGATTCTTTTTTATGGAATGGTGGGACATAATATTTGTTTTATGTTTTGTTCCTCACTAGTATAATTGGTTATTTTATGTTTTGTGCCTCACTAGTATAATTACATTTAGAAACCCCATTCTTTATTTCATTATTGTATTAATAATATAATATTTGTTTTACTATGTAGGTGAAATCTTTTTCCTCAGTTCGAATGATTAGTTCGGAAACCGCCACCATGGATGACAATTGTTTTGAGCGGATGGATGCAAAAAGGATGGAACATCATTGTTTTTTAACTGTTTGTTGGATAAATGTAATTGTAACCAAATTAAACATTGTTTGAAATGTATATAGAAGTGTGTTGTTTTTTATTCATGATTTCAAGTAAATGTATGTATCATTTTTTGTTCTTGTGTGCTTTGTGTGTGCTATGTGCAGGTTTTGTTTGGACTGGGCAGGTGCTGTAATGTGTGCAGGTGCTGGGCAGGTTCTGTGCAGGTTCTGGATTTGGATAGGATCATGGGCCTTTATCAGCGCTAGTTAAGCACTGATAAATGGATAATATATCAGTGCTATTTTGAGCGCTGATAAAGTTAGTTTTTATTAGCGCTCAAAATAGCGCTGATATATTATATATTTATCAGCGCTGAAAATAGCACTGATAAATACTACCTTTATCAGCACTTTTTTTAGCGCTGATAAATGTCCCCCTTTATCAGCGCTATTTTTAGCGCTGAGAAAGGGGACCCCCCTTTATCTTCGCTAAGATTAACAGCCCTTTTTTAGCACTGTTAGAGGCCATTTTTAGCGCTATTATAAGCCATATTTGTAGTAGTGTATATCTAGGAATGTATTCAATGGTGGAAAACTTCACATTCTTATTTACCCATAGTGTATGGGAAATAAATCTTCTATATAAAATTGGAAACTCCTTAATAAATAACCCAACTGTTATCTTATTTGCATGTATTACATTGGACACCTAATTGAATACAAATACAACTAAAAAAATATGGTCACATCAATATCCCTCTTTGTGTTTGTTTTAAATTATAGTCACTTCTAAATAATATTCACTGGTCAATTTAATTTCTCTCACTGTAATTAAAAATTAATGAAAAGAGAAGGAAATTATTCTCCCCTAAATGTGACGGTCACTATCATCTCCCATTATTTATCAAGATAGGAATATGGGAGTACTTACACAAATTTCAATTATTATCTCCCAATATTTATTAATACCATATGGAGGATGATGTTAACTAATATAAAATAAAATTATATATTACAGTTAAGATTCACAACTAAAAAATGAGGCTACTACCACAGACCTATAACCATGGTTTTGTGTGGCCTATTTCATTGGTTTTAAAACCGTGGAAATAGGCTAGTTATCGTGGCCTATGGCCACAGTTTTTAGAACTGTGGCAATATGTTGTGGCTATAGCCACAGTTCTGTGGCCTATAGCCATGGTTTTAGAATCATTGTCTTGCCCCGACCCCAGTTACCTAGAGTCGGTTCATTATTACATAACATTGGCATGATCACAAGAAAGATCAAGTCTCGAAAGACCGATTAGTTTAATAACATTGGAAACACTAGATATATTCATAAGTCTTACATTACATCATAAGGTAAAAAAACTCCAACAACATCTTGTCTTCATATCCCCTCATACTATCCCTGCAGTTCATTCATAAATTACTTCTTCACATCCTGGGAAAAATAAAACATTGAAAGGGGTGATCTCAAATGCTCAGCAAGGATAACAATATGGCAGAAGCTTTCAGAGATAAGCATAAACACTTAACCCAATGTATAACTAAAACAAAAGCCTTTTAATCTTGAATTTCAGCATAATATGGCAATGATAAAATGAAATAATTCCATTTACTTACTCACATGGATATTCTACGAGTAGAATAATCACATGCAACATCAATAACCACTTTCATACAGATGGAATGCATAACGCCAGACTATCATAACCACGTAGACAAGGCCTCATGCCAAGACTACAATTAAGATTTTGTCAAGGCCTCATGCCAAGACACTAGGTTGTCTCATGAGACCTACCGATGCATCGAGGAGCTATAGCAGGCTCCACCCGTCAATTACTAAGTCCACTGCATTCATCATATGAATAGTTTGAAACATAACATAAACATTCATATTAAAATGAGCATACGAAATGTCAATACTTATCCACAAACCATGAACGGTATAAAAATAGCACATCCACAGTCAAACATAACTCATTTGATACAATATGGGATAGTTTATTGTATCATATTAACCTCAATCGAGAATAAATAAGGATATTGACATAGATTAAAATAATCAACAAAAATATTTTAGAGAAATATCACCATTTTTCATGAAAACAATTAAAAGTATCAATATATATCAAGAAGCCATTTTAAATAGATTCTTGAATCAAAGTGTCCCATACCACTTTGAAACTTTGAAAATGAATTTTAATTTTAAAACATTAATGTCCATATAAATAAATCCTTAAAACCATTTTTAAAACATGGAAATTAATGAGAAAGTTTTAAAATAATAAATCTTTAAAACATTTTAAAATGATATTTTAGTTAGAGTTACTAACCAAAAGAGAGACACTTGAATACAAATAATATAGGTAATCACACTTTGTAATATCATGATAATAAAGGGATTCATGATACACTATGTCAATGTACATTTTATACACCATATAAAAGTGATTTGGTGTATAACAACAATGAAGTCTCAATGGAATGTAAATTGAGATGAATTCTATTTTAATGATTGCATCCTTAGGTTAAAGATAAATCAATGACATAATTATGTGTGACAAATATAAATAGATTAAATATGATTGGATATTCAGTGTAAATCATACAAAGGAAATTCACACATATTCTTGTAAAAACAACAGCAATGAATTGGATTTTTAACTCAACAAATGGAGATTGAGTTAAAATTACAGCTATCATGTTCAAATAAATGACTTGAGAATTTATCAATGGATTTATTATGTGTATCAAAAGTATATCCATAGAATGGGGAGTGGAAATAATGACATAATCAAATGAATAGTGATCCCACACATAATCTTGGAGTAAAATAATCAATGAAGTATGTGTAAAGCCGAATGAGTAGAAATTGAAATTTCAAATTCCCTTATGGATTAGGTAACTTACGAAACATAAACCCATGAAAAACAGATCATACAATGATGATGTAAATATCCATAAATTAATGTATATTACACAATGAAAATAATCATGGGCAGTACACACACCACATGCAATAATTAAGTGGTGAACAACGGAAATCTCACGGAATTAAAAGTGAGATAAGAAACCCCTTACTTTGTACCTTTTCCTTGGTCGATGGTAGGTTAACCTCCAGTATAATGGTGAAATAATTGTTATTTAATTACACAATAATCATTTACATTAGTATGATATCATATATGTTATTTTAACACTGATTTGTTAATAATATATTATTATTATTGTCATTTCGAGTGTTAACGGAATCATTTTACTTTATATTATTTGTTATGAGAGCCGTATTTGTTATATATGGGATGTATCTTATTCATATCTGGAATGATATCAAGTCTATAAAAATTATATTTATTTATCAAATGAAATTTAGTCTTGAATGGATACGATGGGGAATGAATCTCGCCGCGTTCGTGGAGACGGTAGTCTGTACGTACGCACGAGCGACAATATCATTATTTTTATAATGAAATAATATATAATTGGATGGTATATCATATAGAAAAAATCATTATAACATTATATTTATTATTTACATGAATTATACATCATTATTATACCCATCTAAATAATTATATATTGAATAACAATTACTCCACAACATGGAGACGGTAGGCCGTACGTACGCATGTATGGTGACATGTCATTCAAGGGATGGATAAAATAATGAATATGGTTGTTATATATTTATAATAACATCAAATTATATATAAGATACTGGAGTTATTATTTTAGAAATGGAATAACAAAGAAGAATATGTTGAAGAAGAAAGGAACTTGAAAAAGGGTGGTGAAAACATTACCTCTTCTTCAGGTTCTTTCTTTTGATTTGATCAAAAGGGCTCCTTAGGATGGCTTTATGATCAAACTAATGCCTCTAGGATTACTTCATGGAAGTTGGGAGGATATTTGGGTAGAGTTTGTCCGAGAAAAATGTCTTTTAAGGGGTTAATTAATGAGAAGGGAGACTGACCTTGTATAAGAGGGGTGAGGGGCTCTTTAGGAAAAACATAAAGTATAATTTTATAATAAAATCATATTCAGTTTTTAATGGATCCAAAGTGTATTATTCAAATTATAGGGTGGGTAGGGGTCAAAATCCTTTCAACCAATATATTTTAGACAGGTTTGGGTCATTATATTAACCTTATCGTTTCGTTTTAACTCTTAGTTAGTTAGTTTGACACATACCATGTCACTTTGTATTTTTTTTATTATATAGTTAATAAACTCACTATATACATCCAAGAGATGCCAAAGTGGTCCATTAATGATACACAACTAATTATATAAGTCCTTTGGCTGAACCTTATATTTTTAGGAATATAATATAAATTAATAATATAATATTTGTTTTAAAAAGTCATTTATGTCAATTTTGACACTACTCAATAATTGATTTTTGTTAAAGTTTTAACAACATTTTTTATTCAAAAAGAAATTCATTTAAAAAACATAACATGTCGTATTAAGCAATAAAATTCTTTTATGTCATCAAAACATTCAAATTATATTTATTTTAAAATGTAAAATACCAATTATTTGATTCTTTCATTCATAAGGAAAATACTGCACCATTATTGTCCCATATATATTTTCAATTTTTCAATGTCTAAAAATTATAAATATAATACCATTATATAGAAAATCTTTTTATATTTCTAATTAATATTTATAATAGAAAATATAACATATATAACCCTATGTAAAAATTGTTTTTCTAAAAGATATATGCTTATGTCATTTTTGTATTTACTTTAACTTAATTAATATAAAGTGTCCCTATCACCTACAAGTGGCTTCATGGGGTCCCACAATCGACCCAAATATTCCCATGGTCGGGAATGTATCCACCAATAAGATTAAGACACGTTTTAGGGTAATTTATTATTATTATAATATTATTTGTTTACCCTTATTTACCGGATTTACCCTTTAACCATGGTAAATAAAATATTTACAGAAGTAATTATTCAAAATGTCTAAAAATAAAAGTTACCTATATACACAATATAGACATCCTGATTCCTAATATGGAATCCATTTTTTGAAATTCAAAAGAAATAAGTGAAAGAAAATAGTTTAAAATTAATCCCCACTGTAAAAAAAAGCGTGTTTTTAAGATATAATAACTATCAAAAGATTGAAAATAGTTTATGTTTGGTTTAAATGTGAAATTACATCCAATTAACAACATTGTATTAAATGGTAAAAATATATTCTAAATATACTTTAAAACCACTCAAAATCATAATTTATCACTATTGATTATTTCGATTAAAAAAGTTGTTTTTAATTACAATTTAGTAATTTTCATTATTCATCAAAATATGAAAGTTATCCGAAAAGTACCAAAATTTCACCCTAGGCTAATTTCGATATTTGAAATCCAGAAATGAAGTCCATTTTAAAAGATAAAATGTATAAAATTTTAAAAAGTTGGTATTACTATTCATAACGACTAGTTTGATTGGTTGTGGTGTGTTAGAATCTCGAAGTTATGTACACTGCAAGACATTGCATTATTCAAAGGGAAACATATTGTGGAATCTTGCGGTGTTACATTATCCCTTCCTTCAATAAATTGTGTCCTCAAAATTTTTAAAATTGGGCTGGAGAATATAATGGAAAGTCCCACATCGAAAAAAGAGTCAATAAAACTATAACTTTAAAAGAAAGAAAGAGAAGTATAAAGGTCACCCAAGATAACCCATACTGGGATTAAATGTAGGAAAACATGGATATGGACGATAAACTAGGTGTCAATTTCTGATGGGGAGGGATAGAAAACATGATCAGGAGAAAGTTAACAATAAGAAAACCACAAACTTGTGTTGGGACAAACAGTCATTAGTCTCTCAGTAGGAAAAGTAAATAGACAACATTTTTTGTTTTAAGTTACATTACATAAGGATGAGGAATTCATTTATGATATTAACTAAGAACATGAAGATATATACTTACTTTTTATGTAGAGACTCATTTAATAAATTTCCACCACTAAATCAATTTTTTTTGAACAATGAGTATTCAAGAAGACTTGGTCACACTGGAAGATCTTCTATAGAATAACATGATCCACGTAGGATAAACTATATATTTACCTTGTCTTTATAGATTAATCAAAACCAAAATGGTTAGTATTACATCTGATGATCCCCCAAATGGATATTCCATTAGAGAAAAAAACACTGATCTTAATTTCTAAAATTAAACCAATAATACCCCAAAGTTAAATAAATACCAGTCAATAATAAATTGTCCTTAAAATAATTAAATATAATTCAAACTAATATTGAAACCCAAAAATTAGAAGAATTTGGTTATGTAGTCTTCCACATTAAATTCTATCTCCAAATGACATCAACTAATCTAAAAGTCACATACTTAAATGTGATTAACCTAATCACATATTCTCTATTATAGGTTGATCATTTCTATAAATAACCCAAATTACTATAAATCCACAATAAAAACATAGATAAAAATCCACTATTACTCCTCAAATGAAATCCCATAGAATTCTATTTTCCTTGGGCATATAGTGTTCCCAACAAAGCGAACATCTTCCAAAATAACATTCAACACTTAATCACCAAATCATTTTCTTATACTAAGGGTATTCATTTGATAAGACAGAAGATCCCAAATATACTTATTATTGATTAATAAAATCATTAGACTAAAAATAATAGTCACACTAACCAGAGACTTCACATAGTCTAGTGGTATGTGATAAATCCCAATCACACTTTGGTTGTGGGATCGATTCCCAAAGCTTTGTCCGATGCGACGGGTTGTCACACGGTCTACATGTTGTCCTTTTTCAAAAACTATATTTTCTAACATTACCAAAATGAGATAAATTTCTCAAAATAACCATAACATAATCTAACCAAAAATGTTATCTCATACCTTTCATTTTCATCCCAAATTATAATTACTTTAAATTTCCTCAAACCCAATGATCATATAAAACCAAATTGTTCTTCATAACTATATCCACAAGAGAAAAGATAATTCTTCCTCAAATATAATTCTCACATGGAAAACTGTAGGGTTAAAAATACAACATAAAATTATTCCAAAGTAAACTCATCAATAAGGATCACTTATACTTTTTAAACAATTTTCCAACCATTTATTTCCACATAGCTTCTTCTTTGACCAATAAAATATCCTATATAATAGGGCATTCACTCGGGTAATGGTCATGTCCCCTAAATTTACGGAAAATGACTGTAAATGGATTCTAGGGACCATTTTTATCTTCTTCCATGTTACTCTTCATGTTTCTTCGGCAATTCTTCACTTTATGTCCTTCCTTACCAAACATAAAGCATTTATTTGTCCCATTGAGACACTTTCCCGGGTGTCTCCTTCCATATTTCCTGCATGATGGAAATTGAGGATTTGTTTCTCCATGGTCTCCATTGCTGGAGCTCTTATCATTCATCACCGTTATCTTCCTTATTGAGTCCGGGAGTTGGTTAATATATATGTTGTTGATCATATTTTTGGAAAACTGATTTGGCATGAACACGCTATCTTTCACTCCTATCAACAATCCATTTTTTTCTCATTTCCACCATCATTCCCACCTTGTACATCATTCTCAATGTAATAAGGAATTCCTTGGAATCCATCCATTGACTTAAACCAGAAAGCATTGTGTGAGTAACAGTAGTCATAAAATCATTTAAAGAATATCATGTCACCATATTATCATTTTGAAACACATTAAGATTAACCAGGGTCATTTACTCTCATCTTATATATAATACTTCAAATCGGTTTGTAAAGAAAATGTAAATTATCCTAAGCATATCCCCCGGGATTATTGTTACCAAGAGTGTAGCAAGGCCCGTTGTCGTGCACCAGTTCCCGTTCGAGTCTAGATCAAAGTGGTGTTTTCGGGTTTTACCCCTAGGTACATCTGTGCCAGAGCCACCTCTACCTGCTGGTATCTAGACAGGGATGTATTGCTCAGAAACCTCACAAAATCTCTACAATACCAAAATTCCAAGAAATTCTTCTATACTAATTCTCAAATACTATCTTAGGGCTATGTGCTCTAATTAGAGTTTATCTAAATCTAGCTCCTATGTTTTGTACTAAAATTCCTCTAATACCAACTATAACGCCCCGACCCCAGTTACCCAGAGTTAGTGCATTATTACATAACATTGGCATGATAACAAGAAAGATCAAGTCTCGAAAGACAGATTAGTTTAGTTACCTTGGAAATACTAGATATATTCATAAGTCTTACATTACATCATAAGGTAAAAAAAGCTAAAACAACATCTTGTCTTCATATAACTTCATACTATCCCTGTTGGTCATTCATAAATTACTTCTTCACATCCTGGAAAAAATTAAACATTGAAAGGGGTGAGCTCAGATGCTCAACAAGGATAAAAATATAGCAGAAGCTTTCATAGATAAGCATAAACACTTAAGCCAATGTATAACTAAAACACAATCCTTTTAAACTTGAACTTCAGCATAATATGGCAATGCTAAAATAAAATAATTCCATTTACTTACTCACATGGATATTCTACTAGTCAAATAATCACATGCAATATCAATAACCACTTTTATAAAGATGGAATGCATAATGCCAAACTATCATAACCACGTAGCCAAGGCCTCGTGCCAAGAGTTCAATTAAGATTTTTTCAAGGCCTCGTGCCAAGACACTAGTTTGTCTCATGAGACCTACCGATGCATCGAGGAGCTATAACGGTCTCCACCTGTAACATACTAATTCCAATGCATTCCACATATGAAAAGTTTGAAACATAACATAAACATTCGTATTAAAACTAGCATAAGAAATGTCAATACTTCTCCACAAACCATGAATGGTATAAAAATAGCACATCCACAGTCAAACATAACTCATTCGATACAATATGGGAGATTGTATTGTATCATATTAACCTAAATTGAGAATGATGAAGGATATTTAAATAGATGAAAATAATCATCAAAACTATTTGAGAGAAATATCACCCTTTTTCTTGAAAATAATTAAAAGTATCACTATTTATCAAGAATCCATTTTAAATAAATTTTTGAATCAAAGGGTCCAAGACCACTTTGAAACATAGAAAATTAATTTTAATTTTATAACATTAATGTCCATATAAATAAATCCTTAAAACCATTTTTAAAACATGGAAATTAATGAGAAAGTTTTAAAATAATAAAACTTTAAAACATTTTAAAATGATATTTCAGTTAGAGTTACTAACCAAAAGGGAGACACCTGAATACAAGTAATTGAGGTAATAAAACATTGTAATATCATGAGAATAAAGTGATTCATGATTTACTATGCCAAAGTACATTATATACACGATATAAAAGTGATTTTGTGTATAACAACAAATAAGTCTCGATGGAATTTAAATTGAGATGAATTCTATTATAAAGAACATATCCTTAGGTTAAGGATAAATCAATGACATAATTATGTGTGACAAATATAAATAGACTCAATGTTATTGGATATTTAGGGTAAATCATACAGAGGACATTCACACATATTCTTGTAAAAACAGCACCAATGAATTGGATATTTAACTCAACAAATGGGGATTGAGTTAATATTACACATATCAAGTTCAAATCGAGGACTTGAGAATTTATCAATGGAGTGATTATGTTTATCAATAGTATATCCACAAAATGGGTAGTGGAAATTATGACATAATCAAATGAATAGTGATTCCATACATAATCTTCAAGTAAAATAATCAATGAAGTATGCGTAAAGCCGAATGAGTGGAAATTAAAATTTAAAATTCCCTTATCAATTAGGTAACTTACGAAACATACACCCATGAGAAAAGGGTCATAAAATGATGATGTAAATATAGATAAATTAAAGTATATTACACAATGAATACAATCATGGGTAGTACACACACCACATGAAATAAATAAGTGGTGAACAATGGAAATCTCAGGGAATTAAAAGTGAGATAAGAAACCCCTTACTTTGTAAATTTTTATTGTTCAATGGTAGGTTAGCCTCCTCTATAATGGTTAAATAATTTCTATTTAATTACACATGAATAATTTAGATTAATATGATATCATATATGATCTTGTAACATTGATTTGATAATAATATCTTAGTATTATCGTCGTTTCGGGTGTTAACAGATTCATTTTCCTTTATATTATTTTTTATGAGAGCTCTATTTGTTATGGATGGGATGTATATTATTAATATCCATAATGATATAATGTCTCTAAAAATTATTTTTATACATCAAATGAAATTTAGTCTTGAATGGATACGAAGACGAATGAATGTCATCGCGTTCGTGGAGACGATAGTCCGTACGTACGCACGAGCGACAATATCATTCTTTTGATATTAAAATAATATATAATTGGATGTTATATCATATAGAAAGAATAATTATCATGTTCTATTTATTATTTACATGAATTATACATCATTACTATACCCATCTAAATAATAACATATTGAATAACAATTACACCACGATGTGGAGACGGTAGGCCGTATGTACGCACGTATGGTGACATGTCTTTAAAGGGATGGATTGAATAATGAATTTGGTTTTTCAATATTTATAATAACATCAAATTATATAGAAGATACTGGAGTTATTATTTTAGAAATTTAATAGCAAATAAGAAGAAGTTGAAGAAGAACAAAACATGAAAAAGGGTGGTGAAAACATTACCTCTTATTCGGGTTCTTCCTTTTGATTTGATCAAAAGGGCTCCTTAGGATGGATTTCTGAACAAACTAAGGAATCTATGATGAATTTAGGGATGTTTGGAGGATATTTGGGCAGATTGTGTCCAAGTAAAATCGCTTTTAAGGTTTTAATTAATGATAAGGGAGAGTACCCTTTTATAAGAGGGGTGAGGGGCTCTTTAGAAAAAACTTAAAGTATTATTTTATAATAAAATCATATTCGGTTTCTAATGGATACAAAGTGGATTATTCAAAGTATAAGGTGGGTATGGGTCGATATACTTGCAACCCATAGATTTTAGATAGGTTTGGGTCATTATATTAACCTTATCTTTTAGTTTTAACTCTTAGTTAATTAGTTTGACACATACCATGTCAGTTTGTATTTTTATATTATATAGTTAATAAACATAATATATACATCCAAGAACCCCAAAGAGGTCTATTAATTATACAACAAAAATTATATAAGTCCTTTGACCGAACATTATATTTTTAGTAATAGAATATAAATTAATAATATAATATTTGTTTTAAAAACTCATTTATGTCAATTTTGACACTACTCAATAATTGATTTTTGTTAAATTCTTAACAACAATTTTAATTAAAAAAAATTCATTTAAGCAATACTAACATTTCATATTAAACAAAAAAATTCGTGTATGTCATCAAAACTTTGAAATTATATTTATTTTAACATTTATAATACCAATTATTTGATTCATTCACTAATAAGGAAAATACTGCATCATTATTGTGTCATATATATTTTTACTTTTTAAATGTCTAAAAATTATAAATAAAATGCGATTATGTAGGAAATATGTTTATATTTCTAATGAATATTTATAATCAAAAATATAACATATATAACCCTATGAAAAAATTGTTTTTGTAAAAGATATAAGCTTATGTCATTTTTGTATTTACTTTAACTTAATTAATATAAAGTGTCCCTATCACCTACAAGTGGCTCCATGGGGTCCCAAAATCAACCAAACGATGCCCATGGTCGGACATGTATCCACCAATAAGGTTAGGACATGTTTTAAGGTAATTTATTATTATTATAATATTATTTGTTTACCTTTATTTACCGGATTTACCCTTTAACAATGGTAAATAAAATATTTACCGAAGTAATTATTCACAATGTCTAAAAATAAAATTTACCTATCTACACAATTTGGAAATCCCGATTCCAAATATGGAATCCATTTTTCCAAATTCAAAACACAGAAGTGGTAGAAATTAATTTAAAATTAATTCCTGCTGTCAAAACAAAAAGCGTGTTTTTAAGATATAATAACTATCAAAAGATTGACAATTGTTTATGTCCGGTTTAAATGTGAAATTACATCCAATGAACAAAATTTTATTAAATGGTAAAAATATATTCTAAATATACTTTAAAACCACTAAAAATCATAATTTATCACTATTGATTACTCCGATTAAAAAAAGTTGTTTTTAATTAAAATTTAGTAATTTTCACTATTCATCAAAATATGAAAGTTATCTGAAAAGTACCAAAATTTTACCCTAGACTAATTTCAATATTTTGAATCCAAAAATGAAGACCATTTTGAAAGATAAAATGTGTAAAATTTAAAAAATTATGTATTAATATTCATAACGGGCAGTTTGATTGGTTGTGGTGTGTTAGAATCTCAAAGTTGTGTACAATGAAAGCCATTGGATTATTCAAAGGGAAACGTACTGTGGAAGCTTGGGGAGTTACAATCGTGGCTATATGCCGCTTTTTTTAATGGTCTATTTCCACGATATTTCAAAACTGTGGCAATAGTGTTCCTGTGCTTTGGCAGGAGAAACATTTCCCACCAAAAAATTGACGAGAAGACCTAACACCATGGTTTTGAGGATATTCCCATAGTTTATATTAATATATATATCATAATATATATATATACCCGTAATATCACTCGGTGTAGTGGTAAGTACTCTGGTACGTAGAGAAAAGGTGCAGGGATCGAAACCAACATTTGACATTTTGTATTTAGGCTATTACCACAGTTTATCAAGGCTATAGCCATGGTTAAAACCATGGAACTAGCTTCCTATAGCCACGGTTTAAACCATGGCCATAGGTCAACTGCCATGGGGGCAGTTTTTAAGATCTATTACTACAATTTTCAAAACCATGGCCATAGGTAGCTATTTCCATGGTTAAACCCGTGGCAACAGGCTGGGACCTACTACCACGATGATAGTAGCCACGATTGTTCAAAACCAAGGCCATATCCTATGACCATGGTTTTGGGGCCTATTGCAATAGTTTTAAACCATATAAATTAGTCTTTTTTCCAGTTTTGATTTCAAATGATAACACTTTTTTCTAAATATGTGGTATGTTCTTGTGCAACATTATCTCGGTTATGAAAATTTACATTCAGTAGGATTACATCAGCATCTTTTCTTTTTCTAGATCCTATATCATTCCTCTTAAAGAATATGTGTAATTTTTAGAAGCCACTAAAAGTTTATAACGCCAAAGAATAACCAGGGCCTGTAAATATTAACACCACTTGTGATTTACACAATATAAAATCCAATTTTTTATTAACTACTTCTATAATAATTCCATGAGATAAGGAACTAAATATTACCCATAACTGACCATTTTAATTTGACAATATAAATTCATTATTATAATAGAATCATTTAAATTAACTTCTAACGACGTTTCTATTAAAAAAATTCCATCAATAAATAAACTCTATTTTTTTATGGGAATTCCTTTGTATAAAAAAATTGAAATATTTATAAAAAAACTATCTACATTTTCACATGTGATACTAGTTCTATCATTCATACTTTTGGAGGAAGCACATTCTAGTTTCAAGAAGATTTGGGAAATTTGGGAACTTGTTCTCACATGAATAGATAAATCAAAATATTTCAAGTCCTGAGTCTTCTCCATGGGTGAAATAAAAATTTCTTTTACAAACATACCATATACATGTTAAAATAAAAATTGTAGAATGAAAATTTTACATCATATGTCAAATTTAAAGGTGCTACCAAGATTTTACAGATTGAAGTTCATAGATAAATTATGGGAGCTTCATTCCATATTATAGATACCCCTTAATGAAATAATCACTAGATTTATTAAACTTCCATAAAAATCATTTAATAACCATAAAAAACAAGGGGGAATGTAGATTACAAAAAAAAATCTTCAAAATGAGAAGGGGGTCTAATATTGATTTCCCAAACTATAAAGTCATCTCCACATTTCTTCATCTATGTACCCTTAAATTAATAGGTTTTCTCACCTTTGAGAAGCATAATGTTAAACTTCTTCATGGACATTGACTTCTTATCTTTAGCAATAATTATTTAACTTTAGAATATATTTTCTTTATATTAGTTCTTTATTAAATTTTTTTGTTGTTGTAGCCATACATTTGACATCCCAATGGTAAAATCTTTTTCACATTAGACACATCAGTTTATCATTTTTAGATATCCCAATCTTGGAAATCATCTCTACTTGTTCACAAAATGTTTTATCTACTAATCTAATCCTAGAATCTCTCACTTAGATGTATTATTTCTTATTTTATTATTTATGAAATTTCACTTACCACTCCTAACCATTTTTAATTTGTCTATGAACTGGATTCTCTTACAAAATTATAATAATTATTTTTCATATGTTAATCATCAAAGTTGGATATATTCATTTCCTTATTTGGTGAATTATCTATGACAAATTTTAGACCAAAGGTAGACAAAAATTAATTCTTAACATGATTCTAAACCTATGGTATTTCACTTTTCTCCTTATTAAATTTGTACTACATGGAAATATTGTACAACACTCATTAGATATGTGACCACGGATCCTTAACATCTAATTTAAGTTATTTAAGCTTTCAAACCTAATATGGAGATGGAAACGATTCCCTTTCTATAGGTTTTGACCATTTACAGTAGTTGGGTATCTTATTTCTACCACCACACTTTCCAATTATTCAAGACTTGTTGAGCTTTAATATAATACTATAGTTCGGTATAAATCAATAGATCTATTTCAGAATGTCTTACAACACAAGAACCTTCCAGAAAGTCTCATTATTTTAATATTGGAAGTAAGTTGTCTAGTGTAAAATTTTAAATGTTTTTGGGATGAAACCCCAGTGTTTTGTGTTTCTTTTAAGAAAGAGTTTTCCTAGTATACCCACATCCACTGTTGACATGTTAGTGTAAGTTATAAATTTTTTCTTCATCCACATTTTTATATATTTTAAATTCTTTTCAACACTTAGATAAATTCCAAAATTAAGGAAATTTAATTTATGTTCATGGTGGGTTACCTTTTCCATGATCTTGAGTTGGAAACTTCTTCTAAAGGTCTCAAGATCATCCTTCCACTATTATGATCATCTTTTATTGCATAAATCCCTTAAAATGTATGTATGATATCAGATTTTATCTTGTTTCTCTAGGGAGGTACAACTCATTTTGACTCAAGATTTTTTAGTTTTACTTCATCTATAGACACTTAAAGATGAGTGTGATACGCTAATATTACTCTAATCACAACCTAATCTTCCAGTCACCCTTAAAAACGTTTTTCTAAAAAAATAATAATTTTTTTTCAAAAATTAAATAAAAACGTTCATTGCATAGTGTGGAAGATTATTCCTTAGATTTTTCATGGTCTGTTATATAATTGCATCTACCTACATTTTCATCCAATGTATTTTCCAGTAAATTAGCATGTATATATAGATATTAATTCTCATCGTATAGGTTCTTAATAAAATTCATCATATTAATAGAAAACCTGATAGGATCCTTCTTCAGATACCTTCCAACATGTTTGACATTTGTTTTCCAATTTCTTCCTTCCTATAAAATCCTTCACAAGTTGAAATCGAATCAATATACGAATAAAAATCAATAGATTTTATATTTAAATCCTTACAAATATGATTACCATAAATTAGTTATACTTTATCTCTCTTATTTAAGATATATCTCAATTTCATTGACTCTATCACCATGTTATATTAACATGTATTAGATGATACTCCCATATCTATATTAATTGACACAGATGAATAATTATTTATCGAAGGATATTTTTCAATAATCTCAAATATATTCTTTATCTTTATCTTTTGGAGGGTTCTTTCACTTTGATACCAATTGAAATTTATTGGGAACTGATGTACCAATGATAGGGGAGGGTTGAATTAGTGGCCACGTATGATTTTTATGAATTATTCCCATTAATTAAACCACTTATATTTATTTTTTCTTGATTCACTCATTCTTGTTTTTCAAGTAGGGACTCACATAATGCAGTAAATGAATACTCAAGAGAACAAGGATTTATAAGGTTTAATATAATGACATACACATTTCTTGATTTATTATGGACCTCAATCATGGATCCTTCACTATAATAAAATATCACAATTAAAACTGTAGAGTTCTTCACACAAAATAACCAGATTAGAATCCACTGATATTATCTAGGAAAGACTTACAGCAGCCACTTTTCTTGCATATTCTATAAACTTTATCTATATATTCCCACTAGAAATATTTAATATCATTCCATTGTATTCGGTATGTTACATGATGTAATCCTTAGATAACCTTGGTAACAAAGGTTCTACAGTGTCTCACTATGTATATCAAGTGCCTCTATCAAGTTCCTGTAGAGAAGTTGGTCAGTAGTTATAGCGAGGAAGTATTTATATCAATAAAACATATATGGTTCTTCTTATAAACAGCTTCTTTGAATGATTGAATGTCATCACTAATACTTCACAAATAGGTCACTTCTCATATCTTAGCTTTACAAAATTTATGAATCTATTCACCTATATGTCTTACACAGTTAGAGCTAATGATATTCAAACCCAAAATCTCCATAGAATATTGTAAAACAAGTATGTCAGAAGATATTTTTCTTCTCAACAGTTCAATATTGTTAATGTAATCTTAGAATTATTTCCAGATTTTTCTCGTTCTTCTTCTTTGCTAAAAAGTGAAATAAATTCTAAAATTCTTCTTCTAGTGGTTCTTCCTTCTCCCATATACTCACTTATGCTCCACATACATATGAAAATAGTTGTTCATTATTTTGTTATTTCTTCGTCATTATTCTAAACACCTTATTGTGTTCATGGGTAACTATATTAAATAATCATTTAATTTTCACTTCTTATAAATGCTATGTTGAGAGGGAAAATCAGTAATCATATCACAAGAATAATAATAGAATACGCCTATTAGGTATCCATTTAAACTAATTCAAATTTTTTTTCAACTCAAAATGTAATACAAGAGTAATTTCATTTATAACTTCTCATTTTTGAGCACATCTAAAAAGTTCTTCACTCAATCTCTATAGTTGGATCAACTTCTTCTTCTGAATAGATCTCCACTAAAAACACATAGATACAATTTTGTTTGATATATAAAATACACAATAATAAAATGTATTGTGAAAGTAATATTAAGTTTTCATAAGTCAAAATATTTTTTCTCATTATTCAAGTGTAAGAAAAATCACATCAATCTCAATCACTCATGAAAACTCAAATTTCCTCAGATCAAACTGATGTAGGATTTGATAAAAAACAACCCAAGGATTTAAGGAACATCATATTCATTATTTTTTAATCTTTTTTTAATCATTTTTTGTGACAAGAACATATGTTGTGGTCCTTATAATTTTATATTTCTTCAAATTATCAAATATCATGGAATCTATGAGAAACATGATATTATGAAATCAAAATCAAAACTCATGGATCCACTAATTTTATTTTATCTGAATAAATTAATTCTGGAAACAATACTTTTAATTTATCCTCAATATTCCATTTAATAGGATTTTTGATCATATTCTATTTCTTCTAAAAGGTTGTGTCACACACCTTTCATGGTTTTTGTGATTCTTAATCCTTTAAACAATAGTTGTATCACCATCCCAAGCAATTTCTTCACCATATAATTTAAATCTAGATGTCTATAATTTTATCAGAGAACATTTGGAAAATGCTTCTATGAGAATATATATTTTTTATAGCAACACCCTCAGATTATAGAAAATAAAACTATATTCAATTGTGCGTTCAACACACAAGACAATGCATAATGACTTACTAACATAGTGAAAACTAAAATTGTAAATGTAATCAAACAAATATGTTATGAAGAAACAAATTTACAACATGTTTTTTTGGTGTTAGAGGTGTGGATTGACCATAATATCCCTCTAATATATTTTTATAAATTTTTTATGCCCTTGTAGATAGGGAAACTTCTTAATATTGAGTGGTTTTGGGTATTAAAATAAATTATGATTCTCCTCCCTTATAAATGATGACCTCATATTCTCTCCACTATAAGCCTTAAAATTCTCCTTTATTGTCCAATATCTACCAAAATATCTTCTTTATCTTCATATTTAATACCTAGGTACATTAGTTTTATCATAAATCTATCATATAAAAGAATTTTGTTCTTACCTGAGAGGTTTCCCGAAGAAGAGGTATCGTTCTTATCAGAGTGTCTTCATTTTATTTCTTCTTCCGCCTTTTTTAAATCTACATAACTAATTAATATATAATAACACTAGTTTCTACCATATACTAATATTTTATTATATTAATTTAATAATGTAAACCCTTCCCCTCTTCTATCAAATGAGATATAAAATCATTATTCATTTGTATAACTTACAACTACCCCATGAAATGATTTCATTTGTTTTCCGTTATCACCTCTAAAAAAAAGTTGTAATGATTTATTTAAAGTAAATACAAGATATTTGTAACATATTTATACTTATTACGTTATGATATCACATATAAATTCCTAATTTCTTTTCTATTGGGGATACAAAAATTTCGCTAGTGTGTATAGTGGACTACCACATCACGAAGCGATGTGATTCTTTTGTCACTAACGTATTACATGAAAGGAAATAAGGATACATTTAATGAATATATGTGATTGAAATGACATAATACAGTTATTAAAGACCTATTTATCATTATTAGAAGATAAAATTTCATTTTATTTCTTTTTTTGAGAAATGACTACATCGTTTGTGGACCTTTAGAGTACTACCTTCATGAGGCAATGCCATTCATTTTTCATCCCCAAATCACAAGAATAATACTTATAAGTATATTTAAAGAAATAACTTTTTATATATGATATTATGATAATTATTAAATGATAAAATATTACTTAACTTATTTCCATAATGATCATTGGAAATTGAAACATCACTCATGAATACTTGAAAACTACCATCTCCATGATCGAAATGAACTTAATTTTTTTAAAAAATATTTCATTATTGGTTTAAAATTATGATTTAGGCATAAATTTTATAATTATTTCAGGATTATTTTTCTTCAAATATTGAAATGTTGTCCTATTAGACCAACAGTAAACCTACATAAGCCATTTTGAAACAGAATCCAAATATCATTGAAACAACCAACATAAACTTAAATGATTATGTAACTACATATGACATGGTAATAATTGACATAAACAGAATAATAGACTTCATAAATTATCTTGATAAATTAAATAACTAACATAATATTTTTTTGGGATGATAAAGGGAGAATGTGGTGAATCAAACTCAAGGTAATAGAATTCATCTCAATTTCCTTTCTTTGAAGAATATTTTTATGTTATGCACATATATTATTTTAAAATAATATATATAACCCCTTTTAAATTTTATATCACTAATATATTAATTATAACTTTATTAAAAAGTTTTTTAATGTTATTCTTTCAAAGGGCTTATGATTCAATTATTTTAAATAACGATAAAGGAAATTTCTTTAAAAAATACTCATTTATTGTTTTACTTATAACACTCATTTTATTCCATGTGAATGTTTTTTAAATTATTTACTAAATTTATGGGTATGAGAATTAAAGTTTTATAATAGATTTTTTTTATTTATTTCAAATATTGGGAAAATTAAATGATTTTTTTTTTATTTTTTAAAAGATTTGTGTATTTAAATATTAAAAATTGTTTTCTATTAGAGTTTAAAAGTGTTATTAAGATGTTATTGGATGAAAAATTTCAATAATAAAATGTTTTATTCATGATTTGGTACTTTATAATTATATGAAAATAGGTATGCTCGATATACATTATACAAAGTGTTGAGCCCCATTATAGCTCACGAGTGAGAATAATATAGTGGATATGATTGGTTGATCCCCATTATTGATCATGAAAAAAGGGTGAGATTGATATAGATTATATGAAGGGTGATACCCATTATATATATCCAATGCACTGGGTAACCATTATATTAGAAGTAAATTATTTTATTATTCTAATTAAAAGTGTATTAAAGGGTTTTATAAATATGACATTATAAGTTACCAAACTTGTTTTTAATATATTAATATGGGGTTTAATGGATTTATTCTAATAAAAAGTGTGTTATTTTATCATGTGATATTTTTTTCATTTATTCCCTCAAGAAAATTTGTAGATAAAGGTAAAAATTACATGTATGATCATGTTTTTTCTCTGAATAATTGTTTTTTATTTTTTGTTCCCTAATTAGCTTTTCTATGCTCATTCCATGATTTAAAATGTTTTTAATAGGGATTAAATATGGGTAAGGTAATGGAATAACAAATATTTAATGTTTTGATGCTTTTCCAAGAACATAAATCATGATTTATTTTAAATGTTTTATTTAATAGAGAAAATGGACAATAATCAGGTGTTTCCACTTTATGTTATATAGTTTTTTATGTGTGAATTATGAAATAATTCTCTAAAAATATAGTCCAAAAAAGATCCTCAATGTGAAAGAAATTAAATTCTTCAATAAAACTCAATCTAATGTTATTTTCATGTTCGGGTCATTATTATAGGTATCAAAGGGAAAGTATGGAATCTAATCATTAGGAGCTCCCACATGTGAGAATTAGATGAAACATAGATCACCATCGAAGGACTTCACGAGGAAAGGGGTTCCCCTGGGGATGGTGGTGTGTCCTTCTTTGGGGGTGTATCCACCAATTTATTTCCCTTAAAGTTATCAATTATAGTACACCATAAAGCATTACAATCCATTATAGATGATGCAAGAGTCAGATATTTTAGAAAAGAAAACAATGTTTGATAACATGTTCAAAATGATTCCCTAATCTGAAATAACACATAATACATATAACTATTATAAAATAGACATTAAATTTATGGTTATGAATTGTATTAAATACTTGTGATATATATATAAGTGTGTGTGTCTTAATCTATATAAATTATTGTTAAATTCTTTAGTATTGGAATTTTATTCTTCAAAAATATATTTTCTTCAGAAATTATTATTATTAGTTTTTGTGAGAAAATATTATAATTAATTTTTGGAAAATTTTGAAAAAATTTTAGATAAAATAAAACTTATTTTTTATTTCATTAAAAAAAATTAATTTAGGGTGTAAATTTGGAGTTTTTCAGAATATAATTTTTTTTTCAGGGAATAAGGAAAAATGCCATTTTTTTGTAGATATGTATTTTAATTTCAATAAATTAAATAATTAAAATTAAAATTATTTGTTTGAAATAATATTTAAATTAAAGTTTTAATTGTTATGTTTTATTTAATCTACTAAATTTATTCTTATTGAAATTTACTGTGGATTTTAGCATAAGTTTATTTTAGGGTTTAAAATACGTTTTTTCTTCAAAAAACTAATTTAAAGTGAATAATGTTTTTTTATTTTAATTAATTAAAATAATACCTAATTAATAGTGTTTTAAATAAAATTAATAGATTTTACATCAATAAAAATCAATTTAGATTCAAAAAATTTATTATTATTAGTCATAGAGTTTGAAGTGTCCAATGGATCATCCAGTCATGATGGGGGTGGGGGGTAAATCAGGCGTGACTTGTTTTACTGAATTATTTTTAAAATTTTATTTCGAAAAAATTTCACAATTAATGATGAGTGTATCATATACTCAATTTATAAATTTAATGAAACGAAACACAAACAATTTTTACAAGGTTCTTTATTAATATTTTTTCCTTTCCATATTGGTTTGACCCCTCCAACATAGATTCTCCAATATAATCTTGTGATTATTTATAATTATTAATGAAGAAAATGGTTATTCACCATAGAATTTGATCCTCTAGTTTATCCTTGTTATTCCCCCATGCCATCCAACTCTTCTAAATTTGTTGGTTAGAAACCGAAACCGTTTGACTGGTTAGACAACCCAAGTCTTTCAAGCCTCTTTAACAACTAGTTGGACCCCCTTTGTCACAAGCTCCCCCTTTTTATTAATAATATATGATCCCTTGATTGGATGATCACATGATATTCCTCCACGAGATTATTTGATAACATTATCTCATGTAAAATTCAAGAACCTTTTCAAATATGTTGGGGTTGCTCAATAATTTGAATCATCTATAAATGGTTAGACCCCTTTATACTAAAATTATTAAGAAAATATTCTTTCTTATAGTAAAGACCTCACCTAACTGATCATTGAATGACTCTGATATAAAATTATATGGATATAATTCTTTGAATTTAGTCAAAAACTGCTTCTTAATATTCATAAAAAATATATTACATTCCCATCATTCTTCTTCATGCAAGTGTTAGATAAATTCTTCATCCATATATGGTAACATTAATCATCTTTTCTCTTTTTTGAAATAATGTAAATGCATAAACTCTTCGATATTAAATGTGTGGATGTTAGTGTTTTATAATGAACACACACATACACTACCTCAATATTTTTACTTCCTAATGAATTTCAATTTTACATGTGAATAGTGTACATGACACACATATTTTGATGTATTCAAATCATCACATGTATCATTCATGGTCTAAAAAGAATGAATACATCCTATGTTTTATGAATATAATTCATGTCACTATCTTCAGTACTTATTTGTTCAAAATGATCTTGTGATACCATTATATTCCTTTACTCTACATGTGTGATTCCACTATGTCATCACGTAATACCTCTTTCATTAGAAATAAAATACAACTTTTCACAAACTCAATTCATCAATACGAAGCTCCTTCATGATTGTAGAATATTTCAGGTGTGATTCTCATTCACTTTTGGGTAAAAGAATATGAAATGCTTCTTCCTCCACTATAGAATTGTATAAATGGGTTATCTTCACTCTTTTCCTTCACAAAACACATAGTAAGTATTAAAATGGGTTCATAGAATCAAACTACCACCATGTAGTCACAAAGTCTTTGCAATGATTAGTGTGAATATAGGGAATCATCTGATGAATATAGAGTGCTTCTATGCTTTGGTTCACTTTCAATATATCTAATATTATCTCTCAAATACTCATTCAGTTCATAGTAAAAAATGACATCCTCAGGTGGTATTTATAGAAGAGACCACTAACTTTGTACTCAAAAAAAAAACATAGATAACCACATGTTGGATCAACTTAATCCTTTTTGTGATAACTGGATTCACCGTCACTACAAAACATGTTTTGTCCACTTTGTTTTTTTTATTTGGTATCCCTTAAATACTGTAAACCAGGTTTAGTGGTTATTTAGTCATTTTTGAATCACATGGAAAATCCAATATTTCATAGAATCTGGGATGGATAATTCAGACGATGTGGCTGAAGGAAATTTTGACCAAAATCCCTTCCAATGAAGCATTGTCAAGAAGAATACGATTGCATGACACTGCATGGTTGAGATAAGTCCAACCCAACATCACTGGTTCTTTATATATCTTTTTTACCAAGTATAGAAAAAATACACTCAACTAAATCCCACATCGATTCTTCATTTAGTATCATGTTTCCTTTTATAAAAAGGTTCATTTATTATAGAATAGAAGCATGTAATGGGGTTTGATCCAAACGCCCTTGGCATCACCCAGTGTTGGAGATCTCCCATTGTGCCACCCCTCATAGTGTCTTTCCAATGGTCCCTTGAAAATTTCCATTGTTTCTCTATACATATTTACTCCCATGCCTCCCATGATGGATGGAAAGGGAGTGGATTAACCATATAAGCAGTTGACACTATCTTACTTGGTTAGATGGTTTGTGGTAGGTAATTTTTTTACACGCCAATAAAATACTAGTCCATTTACCATGTTGTGAAATTCTCATTAAAGTTCTATGGGAAGAATAAATTTCCCTATACTCAAACATTTTTCATGTAAAATTTCTATACACATTACATGGACATTCTTATTGAGTCCAATGTGTCATCATCAATCATAATTGAAACATGTATAAAAAAATATAGTATTTTCCCCAAATCATAACAATTAATAAATCATTATCTTCTTATCTCCTTAACTTATGGACAATAATTACAACGCGAATAACCCATTTAGATTATTCAATCTCCCTATTTGGATTTGTTTTAAATACCCATTTTATTTTAAAATTAAATGTATTCTACCTTTTATTGGAAATAAAATCAGATATAAAGGTATGGGAAAGAATTTTTATATTCATAATTCAGAATAACCTAGTAATGAGATAAACATAACCAACTTTTTGTCTATATGAAAAATTATCAATGTAGAAAATAAGAGTGGTCAAATTTAACATAAATTCTGTCAATAAATGTTCAGCATAAACACCAAAATTAAATACTTTTATTAGTGGTTTTCAGTATTTTTTCAACCAATCCCTTTCATACATCTCAACAAATAAATTAAAACATTTTAGTTAAAAAAATTAACTTCCCCTTTCATGTTACTTTTACTTTTATCATCAAGTAATCAATATCTCACTTTTATGATTTATTTTTCATCATGAAAATTGGATAATGTTTTCATCATACCGTAATGATGAGAAGCTTCAATTTCTAAAAAATTAAGATTTGGAGTTATCAAATGCATATCTCAGAAAAACGTTTGATATTCATTAGATATCAACTAACTAGATATATCTGGTGGTTGGTCATCTATGATCCCTCAATTAATTTTATTAGATTATTTTAGAAGTTTCACAAATACAACATGATTACTGTAGTCTTCCTTGATATGGAAATTTATACTTCTAATTTGTTCACATCATTTATCAAATTCCAGTCTCCCCTTGAATACATAATTGAACATTAATTAATTACATGAAAATAAAAAAACACAATGTATATATGGATATAATGTAGTTCTTAAATGCTTATTAGTAAGAGAAATAGGGATGGGAGTTTCCTCTCAACCCATCAATCTTCATAAGAAGTAAAATAATTCTCCACATTTTCTAACAAATGTGTTGCAATTTCCTCTTTTTGTTCCATATTTATTGTATCTTCCATATATTCTAGACATATTATCAATCCTTATTTAGAAACATGATCTGTATTCAATTCGTGTGTATACTTATTTTTCCCAATACTAGATGTCATACAAGATTCCCAATTATTATTCAAGGATTTTTCTTATCTGGGAAACCATGTCAAGCATTTTTTACCTAAATTTCTAGAAATATTACACCTTTCACAAAATACTTTACTATTCATAAGGTTACCCTTCTTATGAAACCTTTTATACTCTTCATCATATATCTACTTCACTAAATCAATCATGTTGTTTCTATTCTAGTTTGATTCGTTCATTGATTATATATTTCTTCTTTTAGTATTGATGTTCATTTAAAATTTACAATGGTCAATGATGTGGCATTTTAAACCATAATAGAATAATATTTTATTTGGTATGACACTCTTCACTTAATTCTTAAAAAGTTTCTTGGGAGTAATTTATTAACAACCTTCTATTTTTCAACATCTCTAGGTAGACATGTAATCTTCATTTCTTACCTTATTCATTTCTTACTTTCATGACCTATTCATATCAATATATGATTTGTGGATGGATTATACATACCCTAACTCATCATATCAATGAAAATTTCTATTGAAATGATAATTTTCTTAAAGTATTCATATTTTTTCATGATAGACCGATTATCATTCTTTGATTTATAATTTTTTTGTTCAGGATTGCACCTCTCTTCAGCTTTTCCCCCTAAATAAATATAATTATTAATTTTTATACAATGATAGGTTGTGGAAATAATTTATTTCTGAAATCCTAGATAACCCACATCATCAAATGTACCAAAAAAATATTTATTTCTTATTGCCTCACACATTCTGTTTATATATGATATTTTTCTTCTTTTGGGTAGCATATTTCTTGTTTTTTAAATTTTTATGGGAAAATGTAGTTATAAATTATTAAAATCCATATTTGAAGATGTAATGGATTCTTGATAATCTTTATTTACCATTGTTTGTCTAGATTTTAATGTTGAATCTATAACATTAATCAAAATATCATTGACACACACATATCTTTCTGGACAAAAGGTTACCTCAATTAAGGAGTTTGCAATAGATTTATAATTAGATAATATCAAGCCCTTATTGCCACTAAATTGAGTATTTTTTAGAAATAGTAATATTATCAGATGAATCATTGGCAGTACTTATTTTCTCAGTAACATGGGAAGTCTCATCTTGTGTCTCTTCCATATTCCCCAATTTCAATTTTAGTTCAAGAAATTTTATATTGAGATAAATATTCTCATCGTAAACACATTTAATGCTTTCCACCCACTAAATATTCATGTTCTGAAGCTCATGTTTAGGATTAAAATTTTCCTTCAGTAATAAACTATCAATCTTGTTGATTATTTATTCTTTAACATATATTTTAGAATCTTTAACATTAATATATTTATTATGCATCTCTTTGGGTTAATGAAAAACATCTATAAAGTCCATTTGAAAAAATCATTCTCACAAACATTACTATTTAATCCTTCATTGCCCCAACCTTTGTTTCTTTTTCAAATAAATAGTTTTTCTTACTTTTGTTTCATATATTTCATGACAGTTTTGTAATGCCCATATTTTTAATAAAATCTTATTCTATAGAATTGGGATCTTTTTCTAGCTACAATTTTTTCATCAAAATATTCCTTGAAAATATTGATCATACATGTGACTACTTATTTGCAAATTTATTTCAGATCATACCTCATTTTAGAATAGAACATATGTTTATCATAGTATAAAAAACATTGATTAGAATTATAATTAACAAATTTAACTACATAATTACCACTCTGTGTGACTTCATCATTCATATGATGTTCATTTATCTTTTATTTTGTATGCATATTTTTCCACTCTTTTCATACTATTTTATTATGTATTGAATGAGACTAAAACATTTATAACCTCTGTAATAGTGATTGAATTTTTCATCTAAAGGACTTTTGAATTTTATTAAAACTCAAATATGAAATTTAGATACTTTTCCTAAAAAAACTAGACAATTAATGTTAATCCAACCAGAGGAGGTGGTCGCTCTGATTCTAATTGAAGTATCCAATGGACCATGAAGTCACATTGAGAGGGGGTGAATAAAGTGTAAATTATTTTATTAATTTTTTTTAAACTTTATATTCAAACCCTTGTCACCAGTTATGACATTTTTATCATGTATACAATGCATAATGTAAATGAAATATATCACATAATATTATTAAAGGGTTTTGTACTAAGACCTAGTCATTTACATGTTTGTTAGAACCCCCAAATTCATTCTCTACTATAATTTTGTAATAAATTACAATGTTTTTGGAGGAAAATGGTTATAAAATACAGTAATAAATCTTCTATTCGCTCTTGATTAACCCCCCAATCAATCCAACTCTTCACCCTTTGCAGGTTAGACACACCAAATGTTCAATTGGTTAGAACCCTAGTCTCTCGATACTTTTCCACAACTTGTAAGAAACCCTAGTAACAATCTATTTATTCTTATATAGATGAGATGATCCACTAATAAGATGATCACTTGTTATTAATCCATGATTTTTCCGAATAACAAATGCTCATGGAAATCTAGGATCCTTTTCACATGTGTTGTTATTTCTTCAAAGTTTTAATCACCATTTGATTATTTGGTGCCTTAATAAAACACTTGTAAAGAAATATTCTTTCTCCTGTAGAAGACCCGACGTCACTGGTCAATGAATAAATCCAATATAAAAGGCATATGAAATAATTCTCTAGATTCAGTATCAAATTATTACAAAATATTCATGTAAAATATATTTTGTGTTCATATCTCTTCTTCATGTGATTATATAACAAATTCTTTCTACATATATGGTATCATGCATGTTCTTCTCTACTTTTTCAATTATGAAAATGCTCAAAATTCTCATTATTCAATATGAGCATGTAAATTTCTATTAATGCATGTACACACCCACAAACAAACAAAAACTACAATTAAAAGGTTTACTACCTAATTAACATAATTATTACATATAAATAGTATAATCCAAATGATCCTATTTTTCATTAATGATAATTATCATATTCATTATGGATTTTCTACAAAGTGTTTATGCATCTTATGTGTTATTCATAAAATTCATTGCACCACCTTCCAAATTTATTTTCTCAAATTAATTTCATGATAAATTTATATTACTTCATTATACATGCATGATGACACAATTTCATCGATTAATACCTGCTTAATAAGAAATAAAATATAATTTTTATCAACCTCAAGTAATTCACATGAAACCCCTACATACATGGAGATAATTTAATGTACGGTTCTACCACACTTTCAGATAAGATAAATCATGATATTTGTTCATTATTCATTTAAATGTTTTCATGTCTTATCTTCACATTTATCCATAAAAAACAGTTTATATATTAACAAACGTTCGTGGAATCAAACTAGTGTAATAAGACCACGAATGATTTTCTAAGATCAGTGTGAATACACAGAATCCTCTCATGAAAATAGAGTGATTCTATAATCTGTTTCACTATCATGATCTATCATATTCTCTCTATAATATGTATTTATCTCTTTAAAACAGATGATATCATCATTAGTTATTTATAGACAAACCCCACTGAATTAATGCTTCGAAAAACATCTAAAACTAACAGTTGTATAAATTCACTCTGTCATGAGAAAATGAGAATCAATGTCACTACAAAAAACTAGTTTTTCCCACTTCCATTTTTCTTTGGATTGATATTAATTAAATACTAAAAATAAACTTTCATGATCATTATATAATTTTTCAATAACTGGGGAAATAAAATGGTGTTTGGAATATATGAATGATAATTTGGATGATGTGGCTAAAGAAACTGGTGAATAAATTCTCCTTTGATGAAGGTTGATGAAGAAGAAGATGACCAGATGCGATTGGATAACCGAGATCATTCCAATACATAGACACTGGTTCATTATGTATCTTTTTAATTGAGTAATTATAATGCGTAAAACAGAATCTCTCATCAATTATTCATTTAGTACCACACTTCCTTTTATAAAAATGCACATTATTAGCGGGCCTAAATGGTGTAATGTGGTCTACTCCCGAAACTTGCTAGCACGACCTCATGCCGAAACTCCTCTATCGTGATTACCTACATGGTGGATCTCCTATTATCTTTTACACATGTACCTAGGTTCTCTATGCATCTGTACTCCCATACCCCAAATGCTGACTGGCTAGGGAGTAGGATTCCTACATATGTTGCGGCTACAATCCTCCTTGTTTTTTTAGTGTGTGGGGGGATAATATTTTGTACAAAACATTAAAATACTAGGCCATTTACCATATTTTGAAATTATAAAATAAATTTCTATTGTAAGAATTAATCTCTACATACTCAGACATTCTTCACATAAAAAGTCCATACAATTTAAACGGACTTTATTATTGAAAGAAATGTGTTATCTTTACTCATAATTGACTTATGTATTTTGAACTTAAGAAAAATACCACAATTATGAAAATTAATAAATCATTGTATTTTCATCTTCACAACTTTTTAAAAATAGTTTTATCTTCAATAACCCATTTGGGGTTTTCAGAGTTAATATAAAATCATCTTTTTCATGAAAAATACACTTCTCAAAAACCTACATTTTCTTCATGTCTACACTTTAAATTTTAAATTAAACTATTCCCCATCCATGAAATGGATATTTTGAAATAGACTCCATATTCTCAATGATCATAATTTATAATATCTAAAAAGGATAAAAAAAATGTTTGGTCATAATGAATAGAGAAAACAGAAAAAATAGTTTACCATCGTTTAGCTGAATACAGGTTTACCGAGGGGATATACTAAAACTCAAAGGGTTAAAATAATGTATAAACATGTTTAAATTATATTTTATATCCATAACTATAACCATATTTATTTTTTATTTATTTTAATTATATTTTGAGACATGTTTTCTTGAATTTCACCAATATAATAATTTAAGTATATAAAAAGACATAATGTCACTATCTTCCTTTTAAATTTAAATTATATTTTCAAATATGAAAAACTAGTAATTAATATTGATGGTACTTTTAATAATTATGAAGTTAATTTCATGTGATTATTTTATTGTAATTTTTAGTAATTGTATAATTACATAAAATGCTTAAGTAATACAAACATAGTATTTAATAATTAATATAAAAATAAAATAAATGAGACTAAAAATGTTAAATGTAACATAAATCGAATGAATTATGTTTTTCCATAAAGGTTTTAGGAAAATATAAATTCATATACTTGTTTTAAAATAAAATATTTTAATTCAGCCCTTTTCTTATTGATTTCAATGTCAATTTAAATGAATATTGTTAAAATTGATTTAAAGTTTATTCCATAATAAAAAATATTTTATTAAATGATTTAAAATTACTAAAAATACTATCCAATAAAATTTTAAAGGTAGATGTTTCCAAATATCAACCATATTCCATCCATAGACAAATAAAGCTTCTATAGAGCTTTTATTAACCCCTATATATTAACAACATTCCTTTCCATGGTAAAGGTTAAAACATGGTTTTTAACATTTTATGCACATTTGTTAAAATTAACTTTACAAACACATATTATTTTTAATTTATAAATTTTTTAGCATATTTAGAACTAATGTGGTAAAATTATCATATAAAGACCAATTTATTTCTAGTATTAAATGGTAAATTTCCTAGAAAAAGGCTAGTTACCATAGTAAAAACTAAAATGGAAAAAGTAGAGAAAATTTTGAGTTAAGTGTTTTAAAAAAATGTGTTTTGTTTGTGTTAGAAATGTTTAATTCTTTAAAATCTATCCACACAACTTTTTTAAATTTTTAGACACTTAGGGTGAGATTGAAATCCCATTATTTAGTAGTTTTGTGTGCTTCCACAAATTCTGCTCCTCCTACTTTATAAAAGGCCCCCACATCATCTATAATCTCCACACCAATAGAAAAATTTAACTCAGACATGAACTATCCAAAAATATTTATTAATTCCATCCACAATACATTGAGACCTTAGCTTGATCAGAATTAATAAACATGAATGATTTTGGTGCTTACCTAAGGTGGTTTACTAAAGAATAGTTATCAATTTTAACGAGTATCTTTATTATATTTCTTCATCAAGATACTTAAAAATATTATTAAATAATGATTATATAATTAAAAAAGTATCAGCCATATAATGAAACATTTTAAGTTTATTTTCATGACCTAAATTCATCTATTCTTCCATAAAATGAGATATAAAATCATTATTCATGTTTTTGACGGACTACCACCATGCAAACTATTGTCATTAATTTTCCATCATTGCCTATCATGTAGTCTTATAATGATGGAATTGATATATATATATATATATATATATCATTTTAAAGATATTTATTCTTTTTGATTTATGATATCACATATACCATATCACTTTCTATTATGTGAAGGATATAATAAATCCACCCATGTGTACGACCGACTATATCCTCAGGAGTCATTGTGATTCATTTTTCAATAACGCTTTATATAGAATGTAATAAGGTTAATTTAAGGAATATGTTTGATATACCTGAAATAATAATTTTATTTATGACATATTTATCGTCATGAAAATACAATATATTATTTTCTTTCTTACATTGAAAATGATTATGTCGTTCGTAGATGTGTGGACTACCGCCTACACGAAGAGATGCAATGTTTTTCGTCACCAGATCAGAAGAATGATATATATATATATATATTTGTGTGTGTTTGTGTTTAATGAAATAATATGATGTATTATATATTTTTAGCTCTTTTTAAAGATAAAATATTACATAACCCTTATCTACAAAGATCATTGAAAATATTAATGTTACTCATGTGTACACATGACCTACCATCTCCATCATAACATAAATAATTTTTCATAAACATATTTAATGATTGGTCTTATAAGTATAATTTATTTTTAAATATGATAATAATTTAATTATTTATACTATATATATATATTTATATAATATCCGTTTAGACCATTAGTCAACCTACCAAATCCATTTGGAAACATAATCCAAATAACATCAAAACATCTGATATATCTTAATTGATTAATAAATTGAATATGTAATAGTAATAATTCAAATAAAAAGTATAATATACAATAAAAGGGTTATTAGGAAACTAAATAATTATAATAAGTATATTATTTGTGAAGATAAAGGATGGGCATGATGAATCGAAATCAAAATAAGGGACATCGTCTAATTTATCCTTCTTTGAGACATATTTTGATGTTATGTAGTTATATAATCTAAAAATGTGTATATAAATACTCTTGAAAATGTTATATCATTAAATTGTTTATTATCATGGTATTTTTATTTTTTTAATGTTATTTATTCATGGGTCTTATGATTCACATATTTTCAAAGTGATATGAGTCTTTTCCCAAAAGAAATACTATTTTAATATTTTCCTTTTAAATATTTTTTTCTTCCACTTCCATGATTATTATGTTATTTTAGAAATGTACATATATGGGAATACATGTGTTATAAAGGATATTCTTGTTTTTAATTAAATTGTTTTTAATATAAAACCTCATTTTTGTTTTGGAAATGGTTCCATAAAATTTAAGGTTATTTTGATATTCAAAAGTGTTTTGTATAGGTGTTTGAAAGAGTATTTAAAATGTTTGATTATGAAAAAAGTGAATGTCTAAATATTTTTATCCATGATATGGTACATTATATTTATATAAAAAATGGGTGAGACCGATATTGCCTATATGATAGCTTGATTGCCATTATAGCTCATGGGTGAGCCTGATAGAGATTATACAAACAATTGGGCCCCATTATTTCTCATCAAAGAGCATGATATAGCTTATAAAGAGTGATGAACCCCATTATAGGTTATGAAAAATGGAAGATCCTGATATAGATTATATGAAGGGTGATCCATATTATAGCTCTTCAGTGCATTATTTAGTGAATATATTGAAAGTCACCCATGTTGTTATTCCAATAAAAAGGGGTTGAAAATGGTTTTTATAAATATGATTCTAAATGATTTTAAAAAGGGTATTAAATTGATTGATATGGTATTTTAAGGATTTTATTGAGAAAAAATGTGTGATTATTTTTCTTATTAAATTGTTTTATTTTATATGCTCAAATAAAACTGAATATAATGGTAAATATTATATGGTATTTGTTATTTTTCAACAGTCTAATGATTTTCTTTCTTCTTATTCCCTTTACTCAGAATATAGTTCTTATCCTATGTTATAATTGTCTTTCACATGATTTAATGATTCTTAAGGGAAAATAACAATTCATGTTGAAATTCATGATGATCTTCCATGTAAGAAAATAATTATTTATTTTAAAGGTTTAATATTATAGAAAAAATGGATACTAATTTGAAATGTACAATTTTTATTTTATGGGTTTTTAATGTATGATTTATGAGGTAAATCTATAAAACTCTAAACATAAGAATAAAATTAAATAGGAAGAAATATAATTATTGAATAAACTCAAGATTATGTTATTTTTATTTATTGGTCATTATAGTTAACATGAGAGGAAAAATAAGGAATATGATCCTTGAAAACTCTCACGTGTGATAATTAGAAGAAGCATGCCTCTCAGCCTAAGGGGTTCAAGAGGAAAGGGATTCCACTGGGTATGGTGGTGTTTACCACCCCAGATGTATTGAAACCTATAGAATGGATAGATATGTACCAATTATTTTCCAATATAAATAATTATGGGCCACTATATTTGATGTACCACCCTGAGATTTTTGAAAGTAAAACCATGTTCAATAGTATGTTAGACACACAATACCTAGCATAAATGGAATATAAAATATTTAACTATTATAACATAGTTATTAAATTTGTTGGTATGAAATATTTTAGCTACTTTTTAAATATATATTTATATCCTACAAAATATAAATTATTTATAAACTCTTTAGTAAATCAATTTTGTTCTTAGAAATCATGTTTTGTTCAAAAATGTTTTTTATTTTTTATGGGAAAATATTATAATATTGTTTTTTAAAATTTGAATAATGTAATTGGTAAAAATATTTTCATTTTTTAAATAATCATATAAAAATTAACATAGGGTTAAAATATAGGTTATTTTAAAAAATATAGATTGTCAATGAATAGTAAAAACATTGGATATTTTGGAAAATTTAGAATAATGTTATTTTTGGACATAAATGTATGTTTTTTTTCTAAAAACTATTTTAAAGTACATAAAGTTTCTCCATTTTTATTAATTAAATTAATTCTTAATTAGAAATTATTTAAATGAAATTAATATATTATACATCAATTAATATTTGTTGTGTTTAATATTATAATTATTTTTGACATTATTAATATTAATTGATATTTTTCTTTTAAAATAAAATTCTTAAAAAGTTGAATTTTCTTAGTGTCTTCCTGTTTATTTTTTAGTAAAATTTTTCGAATTACGTGATTTTTTTTGGTAAAATAGATTAAATATTTTTAATAATTATAGTTTATATTATTTAGTAACATGAAGAAAATTTTATCTTGTAATTAATAGTGAAAACAATAAAAACCATTTACCATGATTAATGTGATAATGGGTTTACTGGGGGGTTAAACTAAAAATATAAGGGTTCAATTGACCTAAACACTTTTATAAGTTATATTTTATGCCCATATATCGACTATTATTACCTTATTGAATATTTTTATGTGTTTTTGTGACACTTTTCTTTGAATGTGAAAAATATATTGATTTGAGTGAAAAAAGATATAATATCTCCCTATTGCTTTAAAATGTCAATTATATGTTCACATAGGTTCAAAAGAAAAATTAATATAGATATTTATGGTAATTATGATACTAATTAAGTTAATTTTAGGAGAGAATTTTATTTTAATTTTTTTTAATTATATAAAAAGATAAAATTTCTAAGAAAATCCAACATAATAATTATTTAGTTAATATAATAATAAAATAAATGATACTAGAAATGTTAAAAGTAATACAAATTGAATGAATTATTTTAATTCATAATTTATTTTAGAAAAATATAATATGATAAACAAGTTTCAAAATAGTATATTTGAATTCAACCTTTTTCTGGATGTTTTTGATGAGAAATTAAATGAATAGTGTCAAAATTGAGATTAATGTTACTCTATGATAAATAAGGTTTTATTTAGAGATAATGGTAGTTTTATGTTTAAAATTATCTTATAAATAGGTTCAAAAGAGTTTTTCAAATGTTTTATGATGAAATAGTGAAGGAATAAAATTCTTTATTCCTGATATGGTATAAGAGAATTATATGAAAAACATGTGGGCCAGATATAGCTTATATGAAGGGTTAGACGCCTTTATTAATCATAGGTAAGCCTAATATAGTGCATAAGAAGGTTTGAGCCCAATTATAGCTAATTTATGATCCTAATGTATCTTATACGAAGGGTTGATCCATGTTATAACTATGGGTGAGCCCGATATAAATTATTGGAGGGGTTGAGACCCCTTATAATCACGGAAATGGGTAATCTTGATATAGATTATACGAATTGCGAGCCCCTGTATATCTCTAAAATGATGTGGGTAATGATTATATTATAATTCTTCTAGATGGTTATACAAATTAAAATGATTTGGAAAGGGTTTTATGAATGTGATGCTCTATGTTACCAAAAAGATGTTTTAATTGCTTCATATAGGGTTTAAAAGATTTATTTTATTAAAATGTGCGTGTTCTAATGATGTGATTGTTTTACTTCATATTCTCAAAGAACATCAAATTAAAAGGTAAACATTACACGTATTTTCATTTCTTTCACTAGACTAATGGTTATATTTCGTTTTTATTTCCCTTAATGAAGTTTTTATTCTAATTCCATAGTAGAATGTTTTTCTTATAGGGTTTAAGGATGAGTAAGGGAATAGAATAATTCAAGATGAATGTATTGAATATTTTCAATGAAAATAAATCATGATTTATCTTAAAATTTATTTATTATAATAAAATCGTTACAAAGTATAAGTTTCCACTTTTTATTATATAGTTTTATAAAGTATAATTTATGACCTAATTTTCTAAAACTGTAAACCTAAAAAGATACTCAAATTGAATGAAAGTGAATTCTTGGCTAAAAATCAAGATTTTTTTCTTTTAGGGTGGTTTTTATATAGTTGGAATCATATGTAAAGGATGTAACTAGTTTTTTGTGAACTCTCACATGTGAGAATTGAATGAAGTATGTATCTAGTCCTAACGGATTAATGAGGTGAGGGTTAACACTAGGGATAGTGGGATTTCCAACCTAGGAGGTGTATCCACCCTTGGATTTCATTGAAAGATATAAATTAAACTATGGTATTTAGATAGTATAGGTAAAGGAAGATGTCATGTGAAAATCAAAAATATTTTCCATGAAAATAAATCTTTCATTATTTTAAATGTTTTATATTATAGAAAAAATTGATACAAATTAGAAATGTCCATGTTGTATTATATGGTTTTGTATGGTATATGATAAGACCGAATCCTCTAAAACACTAAACCAAAATTGAGAATCATTTTTAATGAAAGATTATTATTGACCAAAACAAATGTTTATGTTATGATTAAGGTTGGGTCTTTATAGTTTGTATCAGAGGTGAAATAAGGAATCCAATCCCCGAGAACTCTCACATGTGAGAATTGTATGATGCGTGGATACCCCCTAAAGGATTCATGAGGAAAATGATGCCACATTAGATGGTTGTGTGTCCCACCTAGGTGGTGTGGACCCCCAAAGTGTTCCCTGATTGGAATAATAAACAATCAACTGAAAGTTATTGCTGAAAATTATAGTTGGTATCAGATGTAGAGGATGGAATCTTATCCTTAGGAACTCTCACGTTTGACTGTTGGATAAAGCATGGACCTCCACAAAAGTTCTTGATGAAGAAAGGGCTTACATTAGGGCAGTGGTGGTCATTCTTAAGTGGTATATACAACCTTGTAGTGCCTTCATATGTATCACTTATAGTCAACTAGAAATAGTTCTAGACCATTATAGTTGGTATAAGAGGTTAGTTTAGATAATTTTAGGGTTTAGGGTAATTTTAATAACATGAACATGGATTATTTTACCTTATTGTTATGTTAAAATGTCATAGAATTTTAGGATTACTATATTTATTTATCTACCATATTTTTGTTTAGAATGGTTTTTTGAAGCATAAATAAGGACACTATAGTGGGAAGGAATTGAGAGGAAAATATCGCTCCAAATCAGCATCCCAATACCATATTAATTGAAATAGAACATTTTTTTGTTGTGACAGAGAAGCCAATAGAAGCTATAAATAGTGGTGGATTTAATGGGAGTGAGTATCTAAATATACCTCAAAGAAACATGAAAATATTAGAAAATTTACTGAGGAAAAATACATATATTTTTGTGGATCATCTAGAATTGTGGAAACTGAATATATGGACCAATTCTTTAGAGAAGTTATTTGAAAGCATGAGGTGTTTGGAATTTAAAAGGGTAACACTTTACATTTATCATTTTGAATGTCCAGATGATCAATGGTCTTTAGATAAAAATACCATAGTGGAAGATGATCTTGATGTCATGAAATGTGAGAAATTTAAGAATCTATTCCTTGAGAAATATTTCCTTATAGCTTCTGAATATTGGACAGAGGAAAAATTACTTTAATTGAAACAAGAGAATAATGATTTAGTGGCCACATAAGAATAAATCCTCAAATGATTGTCTAGGTATGTGATTGATTTTATTTGAGACACTGATAGTAAAATTAATCAGTTTTACTTAGTTGTTAAAGTAGGTTTATGAAGATCTTTGTCCACATGAGATTTTAAAAGTTATGATAAATTTATTGACTATGATGAGAAACTTGAGTTAGATTTTTTCAAAAATTATGTTCCATGAGATAAATAGGGAATGAAATGGTTACAGTAGTAGGGACAAGAAAGTAACTAATATGTCTAGAGGAAATCCGAAATCACGTTTTAAGTGTTGCAATATACATTTTAGTTTATGTTTGTCATGATCTATAAAGTGTTACCAATGTGGTGTATTTGGTCACAGGGTTCATGAGTGCAAGGAAAATAGTTATTAGTAATAAAAAATGAGGTAAATGTTATACAGTTAATGGAGAGATGTTTTTCCCCAATGAGTCAGAACATTATGTTAATTTCTGTCTAATGTTTCTTACTCTGGGTGGAAATCAACATCATTAGAGACACAAAGGTGTGTAAAAAACATTTTTTACTACTACAATTGATGTTGGGAAATATGGTAATGGGGTGTTAGCTCTAGGGAGATCAACCGTTATCAATGGTTATTCATAACTACAATGTTTTAGTACTCCTTTTGTGGTTTTAAGAGATCATATCTAAAAGTGATTAATTACATTTTTAGAGATTTTTTTGGTGTTATACATATGTAAATAGTTGTTCTAACATGAATAAAACTTTACATTTTTTGGACATGTATTTTAAGGTATTGAAAACAATTATGTTTTATTTTATCTTTTATGATTTTGGTTATTTTAGAAGATGTTCATAATATTTTTACGAACATTATATGGATAAAAATTTACAAAAAATGACTTTAAGAAGCCTATGAAAAAAACCGCCTCATCTATATTGTTCATGGGGTTTAAAACCACAACTGAAGGGAGAAAAGTGTCCATCGCCTATCACTGGAATATGAAATATCTTAGTTAGTATGAAAATATTATTTTAAATAAAATGGATAGAGATATAAGGACAATGTTTATTTACGTAATTTATGTTTAAATATATAGATAACCATAAGATTTTAAAAGTGATTTTGTTAAAGGTGTCTAATGTTATTCTAGAAGAGGATCACTATAATTTTTGGGAAGATCTTACCTTATGATAATAATTTTATATTTGGTTAACATCAAAATATGTGGGGAATATTTTGTTTTCCTTTTGTTGATTATGTGAATCGTTTATGCATATTTTAGTGCTTCTTGCATAAAAAATTTATCATGGATACTCATTATTGGTAAAAAGATGAGATTGTGGTAAAAAATGATTAATTTTGAAAATTATAGTGGAAACATATGTATAGTTCAATATTCTCTTAATCAATATGGTAAATAATTTCCCAAAATATAAGAAAAAGTTCCTTAATATTAAAAGTTTTACCTACTTCTTACATTTTTAGTGAATCACATAGTCTTTTAACTTCTCTCATTTTTATGGTTTTTTAGTTCTTATCCTTTTACTGAGAATTACATCCAATAAGATCAATGAACTCTATTACTAAATATTATTATTTATTCCTCTATTACATGTTCATGTCTTCACCGGCCATCAATTTTCTCCTTTGTGGAAACCTTGTTTTGTGATGAAATTCATATTTACCTTCCCAACATTTTAAGAGAAATGTTTACCATTTTTTCGAAGTGGGTTAAAAAATTAGTTCCGAATGTTTATTTTTTTTATTAATTTTATAAAGAAAAAATTGTGAGGATATATTTTATTAGTTGGGGGGGCCTTACACCCAAAAGGTTTAGAAAATAAAACTATGTTTGATATCAAGTTTGACATAGAACACCCAGCTTAATTGACACGCTAAGTATATAAACATTATAACATGTTGTAAATTTTAAGGGTATGAATAATATTAAATACTTTATGATATATATATATATAATTCCCTCTTTAAATAAATTATTGATAAATAATTTCGTAATGTAATTTTATTCTTGAAAAATATGTTATCTTCAAAATTTGTTTTTATTTATTTTTTTGAGAGAATATAATAAATAATTTTAGAAAAATTATGAAATTTATTTCATAAAATGAAATTCGATTTCTAAATATTTATATCAAAATTAACTTATTGTGAAATTTTGGGATTTTTCAGAAAATATTGAATTTTAAGTGAATATTGAAAAATACCCTATTTTTTGTAAAAATGAATTTTATTTTCAATACATTATGTAACTTAAAATTACCATTATGTTTTGAATATTATTTAATTAAATATAATTATTATATTGTTATATTTTATCCACTTAATTAATTTTTATAAAATATCTTATTTTATTATAGTATAAGTTTATTCTTTTGTTTAAAAATGGAGTTTTCTATAATTTTTTAAAATGATTAATGTTTCTTCATTGTACATAATTGAAATAATAAATAATGTGGAATTTTATATATTTAATTTTAATATTATATATCAATAAATATAAATTTTTATTCATTCAATTATGATTATTAGTCATAGGGTTAATATTAAACCACCTTTTTTTTAAAATACACTTCTTGAAAAGAAGCGTTTTCATCGCGTAGACAAGTTTTCTTTAAAATTAAAATTTTAAAATTATATGAATATAATTTTACAAAATATATTCTATATTTTGAATCATGATTATTTATATTATACAATAATGTATATTAATTTTTTTTATAATGAATAGAAAACATTTAAACGTCATTTTCGGTGTTTAAGGTCAAAACATGTCTAAGAGAGGGTTAAAATAAAAATATAAGGGTTAAAAAGAAATTAGAAATTGTATAAATCATATTGTATGACCATATTTATATATTTATTACGATATTTTATATTTTTATTCTTTTTCATATTCTTTTCCATGAATGTGGTCAATATAGTAATTTATGTAATGAAAAAGATAAAATGCCTCCCTCTTGCGATAAAATTTAAATTATAAGATCACATTGGGAAAAAATAAAAATTTTAATTAATATTAATTTTAATTTTTAGAATAATGAATTTAATTTTATGAGGGTAGTTTTTTTTTGATTTTTGTTTATTATATAATTACTTAAAATTATTAAGAATCTCCAACACAATAATTTTTTAACTAATAGAAAAAAATAAATGATACTAAAAATGTAAATAGAATTAAAAATTAAAGGAATTATTTTACTCCATGTATTATTATATAACTATATCATTATATAAAAATTTCAAAATAATATATTTGAATTCAACTATTTCCTTTATATTCTTAATGTTAAATTAAATGAATGTCCTCAAAGCTGACATTAATGTTTTTCTATAATATATAATATTTATTCAAATGATTTTAAATTCCTAAAGTTAATAAACTCTTCAAAATTATTTCTATATGTTTAATAATATCAAACATATTCTATCCATTTACCAATTCTCCTTCTATAATAATTATATTGACCCATATATAGTAAAAAACATCATTACCACGGTAAAGGGTAAAACAAGTGTTTTCACTTTACAAGGTCTTGTATTAAAATTAATTTTCCACAAACATAGTATTATAATTTTATTAATTTTATTTCATATTTAGAACTAGTGGGTAAAATTTATCTAATAAGGATAATTTTATTTTTAGTATTAAATGATAAATTACCTAGACAAAATGGCTAGTTATCATATTGAAAAATAAAATGGTAAAAGTAATGAAACATAGATGTTAAGAAACAGAATATTTAAAACATACGTTTTTATGTATTTATTGACTATAAATTAACTAAAATCCATTATTTTTCAATATTTTAGGCACTAGGGGTAATATTGACTTTCCATTAGTGAGTAGTTTTGGGTATTTATACAAATTCCACTCCTCCTATAATATAAAATGACACCTCCTCACCTCTCCCAACCACACCATTTAATAAATTTGTTTCAGATATTACATGAATTTTTTTTATAAATTTACTCCCCAAGACCTTGATCCCCATGTTTTATTGGAATGTAATCTTAAGATGATTTTTTTTGGATTACCAAATGAGGTTGTCCGAAGAAGAGGTATCATGCTTAACTAATCATCATTATTTTATACCTTGATCCTCATTCTAAAAATATTAATAAACTATTATAAATAAAATATCACCAATATATTTAGATTATAATATGTTAATGGTATAAACTAAATCCATCACTAATGTTATTAATTTTCCATCATTACCTCAAATATCTAGTTGTAAGGATTTATTTAAAGTATATATATAAATATTTATATATATTATATTTATAAAATATTTATACACATGGAGTTGTGATTTCACATATACCTTTTTACATTTCATTATACAGGGGATACAATAATGTGGCTGCTGTGTATGGTAGACTACCTCCTTACGAAGTTATGTGATTTTTTTCCAATAATGATTTATATAAAAGTTAATAAGGATTCATATATCAAATATATGTTATCTAAATGAAATAATAATTATATTAATGAAATATGTTTCACTCTGAAAAGATAATATATTATTTTATTTGTTATACTGAATTATGATAATGTTATTAGTGGATATATGGACTACCCCCTCGATGAAGTGATGTAATTCTTCATTCATCACCACATCACAAGAATGAAATATATATTTATATTTAAATAAATAAAATTATATATATAATATTATGATAATTTCTTAGTGATAAAATATTACTCACCTCATTACCATAAATATTTTTGAAAACAGAAACGTTACTCATGCGTACATATGGCCAATTGTCTCCATGATTGTAATATATTTCATTTTCTAGAACTTTATTTCATGATTGGTTTTAAAATTATAAATTATTTGTTAATATGATAATTATGTGATTATTTTTACTCTTCAAATGGTGAGACAATGAACTCTTAAACCTATAGTCAACCTACCAAAGTCATTTTGACACATAAGCCAAATTTCATTGAAGCATATGATGTAAGCTTAATTGATAATGTAATTGTATATGAAACGGTAATAAGTGAAAAAATGAATAATAAAATTGAAAATGTTATAAATAAATTAAACATTTAACATAAGTTTTTTATTCCATATTATAACGGAAGAATGCATTGAATCGAACTCAAGGTAATGGAATTCATCTGAATTTCATCTTATTAAGGTATATTTTGATGATATGCACCTATATAATTTTATGAGGTGTATATACAAACCATGTTTCTTGTTATATCATTATGTTACCTATTCTAAAGGTATTTAAGGAATTGGTTAATGTTATTATTTAATAGGGATTATGATTCAAATATTTATAATGTGATATGTGACTTTTCTTTAAAAACATTATGTTTCAATGTCTCCTTTAAACTAGGTATTTCATTCATATCCATTTTAGAAAAGTTTTTAAAATTTACATATATCAATATTAATGATTTATATATATTAATATTTTTTCATTATTTCAATTTTTTAAACGAAAATGGTGTTTTTCAATGAACATTGTTTTTAAAAGGTGTGAGAATTCTTATATTTAAAAGCATTATGCATACTAGTTAAAAATAGTTTTTCAAAATAAAAATAATAAAAAAGACCAAGAATAACATTTTTTATTCATGGTATGGCACTAAAGATTTATATGAAAATTGGGTGAGCCTAATATTTCTTATGAAAACGGATGAGCCCCATTATAGCTCATAGGTGAGTCCTATAGAGCTTATATAATCGGTTGAGCCCCATAATAGCTCCCTATTGTATCTGATATAGATTTTATGATGGGTTGATCACTATTAAATCTAATAAATTATTGGAGATCCCAATATGGATTATATGAATGGTGAGCCATATTATATCCCTCTAATTCATTGGATAATTATTATATAAGAAGTTGGCCATATGTTTTTCAAATTAAATGGGATTCAAAAGGGTTTCATAAATGTGATTCTATATGTTATAAAATTGGGGTTTTAATTTCTTGTTGTGAATTTTATAGTACCTCTTTGACAAAATGTTCATTATTATCCAATATTTTTTTATTTCATACGTTCTATGAATATTGAATATAGAGGTAAAACATACATTGTTTTTCATGTTTTTTCACAGTACAAATGATTTTCAATATTGTTTGTGTCGCTACAAATGGTTTAAAGATGGGTATAAGAAATAAAGAAGCCAAGTTGAAGATTGAAAATATATTCCATGAAAATCAATCCTGATTTATTTTAAAAGATTTATTTTATTGGAAAATGGTTATAAATCAATAGTGTCCACCTTTTCTTATATGGTTTTCGAATGTATGATTTGTGACCTAATTCTCATAAAATATAACCATGAAATGATAATAAAAGTAAAATCATTTGAATTATTGACTAAAAATAAATATTATGTTATGTTTAATGCTGTATCTTACTAGTTTCTATGATAAGAAAATTAATTAATTTAATTCGTCTGAATGCACATGTGTGAGGGTTGTATGAAGCATTGATCTCTACCCAAGGGATTCAAGAGGAAAGGGATTCCCTTGAGGACGGTTGTGTGTCATGTCGAGGAGGTGTATTATCCCATGTATTACCCTAATAGGTTCCAATTGTAATCCATAATTAAAAATTCAAAACCTTTATATCTATTCGAATTCATCTACAAGGGGTGTTACCATATGATGTTCTTCATGCATCATAATGTCGATAAGTGGTGCCCCTATGAATATTCACATACACGAGTCTTCATTAAAATACATGTATATGAATTTGGATTTTCAATGATATTTGGCTTTGTGATGTTTGTATATTCCCAAAAAATACATTACATGAAGAATTCAACTATGCTACTTCATTCACCTATAAGGATATTCATTCACATACAATGCTTGTGAATGTGGAATTGAAAGTGATTTTGGTTATGAAATTTTTTTAAAAGGGATAATTTGGCTACATAACTGCACTATTTTACATGAATCATCATGTATTTGATTATTTTCATATGCGGAACTTTGGATACATGGATTTGGTAACATAATAATTCTCCTACACTAGAATTATGATGCATTGAATCTGGACTTATCTAATTTCTAATTTTTTTCTTACTTGAACTAGGCCTCCTCTACATCGAATCTAGCCAATCTTGAAAACTCAAATGCACTTTTAAATACATGTGTAAAAAACGGGTCTTTCTCCATCACTTTATAATTATTCTTGATAGTTATTTCATTTTATATAATCACTAATGTGTATATTCTAAAAAATTTAACCACCTTCATCCTTCAAGATTCAAACATTACCTTCTTGAAACATAATATTTAAATACATCCACTAGAACCATCTTATATTGTCATACAACTATAGTCATAGATGGAATCATCCCATTATCAATTATCAGGATTTATCCATAATATCTAGCTCATCAATCATCTGATGTAAATAACTCATGTCTTGAATATGAGAAGCATGATATTCAAGGGTGAACAACTCTTCATTGTTCTTTATATATAGTCTATCAAAAATATGCCTTCCTTTTACTTTTTTGGATCCCCAATCTATCACAAAAAAAAATCTATTATTTACATTTATTATATTAACAACCAAATTAAAAATAAATAAAACCAAACAATTTTGGGTACTTCAACATAAAGAACATATCTTTTAATATTTTTTTGGTGAATAAATATTTCAACCACAGTTTCCATTTTATATGAAACATTATCTCTAGTTTTCATAGCTTCTAAAGGAAATTATTTTTCTATTATTTTTATAAAATATTTCATTTAAAATATATTTAAAATATAAATGATATTTCTTATTTCTAAAGTGATATTTATAAAAATACTAAAACTTGTTTATTCATAAAAGTCATTTTTCACAATATATATTATGCTGGATCAAAAATATTCTTTAAATTATAGAATAATTATTTTTTCTTGGAATGAATTATGTAATGTTATTTTATTATAAGAAAATAATCTATCAACTCCGTTTTCACTCCTAATATTCCTCCTTTAGAGGAATGATTTTCCTTCAAATGCCTTTACTATATAAACACTCTATATTTACTTCCTTTTATTGAAGGGATGCACCTTAATTCCATGTGTTTATTTTTTGAGGAAATTATTGACTTAACCATATACAACTTTCTATATAGGATGTTATTATGAGGGATGTATTCATAGAAATCTATTCCATTTTTTTATTTGGGAAATATTTATAATTTGAATATTTTTAGTCTGATATGGATGTATTTTGACTACATGTGAAAGTTGATTATGAATTTTTTTAACCATTCATGTTATATATTTGGATGAGTTCTAATCATGTTATCCCTTTTATTGAATTGAGTGAAAGTATTAATGTTCCTTATATTATTATTACAATATGTATGTTTATAACCTCATTTTTATTAGGGATTATATTTTTATTCAAAAACATTATATGTTGAATGCACCGGTCTTAAAGAAGTGATGAGGGTGGCCATATTTTATACAGTGCCTCGATGCATTGGTAGGTATTATGAGACAAAATACTTGGGTATTTAGTGCATGCCTACTTGTTGAATGTATAATGTCTTCATTAAGATCACGATGAAATGAATTTTGTCTTAGATGTGACCTTGATGAAAAGAATAAAGTCTTGGTTATGGCCTCATTAGGAAAGATTAACATGTCTAGAATTATTCTTTCCTTGATCATGAATTCTGTTATTATTATCCTTGGTTTATTTATATTATTAAACATTGGTTTTTTTTCAAGATCTCATGATCATTTATGTAACATTATTTTATTATCATTTGTTTCTTTCCATATTATTCATATTATATTTATGCCTTGATGGATTTTGACATTTGTTTTACCTTACTGAGTATTTTTCATCACTTTTTTCTTTTTTCACTTATCCAGTTTATACATAAAATTATTACACATGATATGTATACATATGTAGCATGGGATAAAGTGTGAGACTCGTGAAGGTCATTCATATATGGGTAAAATTATGTTCTCACAAAACTGTGGGTGAAAGTGTGTGACTCATTATGGGGATGTTTACCAATGGTCTTCACATAATTCTATAGAATTACTTATGTATTTGATAAGCAAGAAATCCAGGATATGTTCTAATGTTATTCTATGTCTTATGACCAGATTAAAGATCTATTTTTTATTTTGGTATATATTTATTTTTAAACATGATTATACCCACATGAATATATTATGCCTGTTATGCTATTTTATTGTTATCTCTTTTGTTTACACTTTCTATGATTTTGAGATTATGCCTTTCTCATGATTTTATTAGAGGTTTTGATGAAATGTAATATGAATGATTTTACCCAACGAATAAATTCTATGGAGAATATATAGAAGATGTTGAATATTTTATATAGATTAAAAAATCATATATAGTGGACAACATCTCTATTGGTTGAAAAATATATGGGTCATATTAGTTTATGTTTTGCCTAAATTATCTAAAACTCTAAACATAAAAGATACTGTGAATTTATTATTATGAAAAATTTTCATTAATTCAGGAAATTATGATACTGTTACATATATAGGTTTTATTAATAATTACACGATTCATATGTTTCATGTTATGATTTACACAACCCTTAATACATCAAATTAAGTGGATTTGAATAACTTCAATTATATGTATCTGTAAAAAGTACTCAATTTTGAAAAAATAATATTACATCAAATTATGGAATATTCTTTAGTACCCATTATGTGACCATAAAATGCACAACATTCCGGTCCAATTTCTATCGAATTTAACAACATCAATCTACCCACGAGCTGATTTATGATACATGAAATAGTATCTCTATCCATGAAAGGTTATACCTTTACCTTTATAGATAAATCCGATCTCCTTTCATTCAAAGATATTTAACCTTAAACATTAGCCACATATTGTTTTATCATCACAAGCATAAAATATTTACTTTAGTCTATGAGGTTGTCTACATAGTATCATGGGGCCTGTCCAATTTCCAATAGGTTTTTCTCACATATACTATTGGATAATAATCTCACACTTTTTTTTAAGGATGCACAGAGTTAAAAATTTTCCCAAATATTTTCACCCATGATGACCATAAAAACATTTACCATTCCTTGGGGTTTTCTACATTCATCATGTGGGATATTTATTCAACTTAGGTTTGGTCCACCCGTGTTGAAACTCAGACCACCTCACTATTCATCAAATATATCTAATCTATAATACCAACTATATTAGTCCAACTTTTATCTCCTAAAAGTTATGAATAAAATAGACTTACCACTTTCTATGTTAAAAACAGGAAAAGGGAATATTGGAAAAAAATGTGAGGCTATTATCATGGTTAATTCATCTTATATGACCTATAAGAAATTCATAACTTAAAATAAAGGAAAAAGGTATAAAACTTCTTTGGTTAAAAACCTGTAAAATGAAATCTGTTAAAAATATGCTTTCTTTCCCCTAAGTATAGTTCATTCAAAACCTAGTAAATGTTATTTCTATGAAATAAAATCTATAATGGTTGCGAGGTCCACTATATAACATCAGTAGAAGTGAATCTATACTTAATAGGCCCATAGGTCTTGAAAAAAACTATATCACTCCTCTATTTTAGATAAGTTTTTGATAAATTCAAAAATTCTTGTGAAATTATGATATTAGTGTACCTCATCCCTTTTGAACATTATAATCTTCATTTCAAACCACCCCTTATAGTTCATATCACATTGAGTTATTTATTTCTATATCCAAATGGTCTAACTTAATTGTTATGATTATGGTACCCATGAATATATTTATTTCTCCTTTATACCTAAGTGTAAGTCAATTCATATATAAATATACCAACTACAATGTTATGGTGATGGTACTAATGCTTATACCCATACATGAGCACATAACTATGAGGAAATAATCTGTAAATCGAGTGTTTAGTGAACCATTATGGATTTAATCTAGTTCAAATATAATATATAGATGGATTTTTCTTATTTTAATGTTATCTTTTGTTAGTTTAATTATGTTGAGGAAAACATTTAATATATAAATATTACATATTATTAGATGAATAGTAATTAGATATCACTATGATCACGGATAGAATCATAATGGTTTGGGGTCTTTGGAGATGTGGATACATAAAAAATGGTTACATAAAAAATCCACATCATATCTCACTATGTTCTTCACAACTAGAACCCATATGAGATATATAATACATTAGACCACTCTTCATATCCTATGGATAAGTAAAAATAATATTGGATGAGCATAGATGATTAATATGGGTACAAATGGGTATATCAATCAATAATAATTTTTTACTATAACATGAGAATATGTGTATGAGAGTACTATATTAACATTCTAAAATCATATATAATAATTCATAGATGATAATTACGAGTCATGAACTAAAGTGTGGAAATTATTATGAAATTAATCATAAAGTAATAAAAGAACATGATCCATGCGAGAATAAAATTAGAATAATTTCACAAAACAATTGAGGTATAATGTGTGTAACAATCTTAATTAGATAAATCTTTTGTCAAGGAAAAAAGTCAATACATTAATCATAATTATTCATGGTCGAACCAACAATGTATGTGCTTTGAGATAAGGATAACTTCTTGTGGACATTTTTTGGGATTTGTATAACCTCTCATGTACCCTTTGAGTTCATAAAACATTAACCTTTATCCAATTATTTGGTGTTCTATAACGGACATACCCATTAGACAATCATAATCCACTCTCATGTATTCCACAAGACCATGAAATCGTTTATAATTTTGTAATTTATTAACCCATGGAAAATAATATGGTTTCAATCAATATTTTATATTCATAGTAAAAAACAACCAAAAAAATAACGAGGAAATTATCAAAGGATTATATCCCTGGGGAAATTCACCAATCCTAATAGGTTGTTATTAGAGATGAAAAATGTCTTTAAACGACCAGAAAAATATATCTTCGGGAAAATGATCTTTTTATTTTAAAATAAATTATTTAAAATAAAAATAATTCAATTAGAATAATGGAATTTTGTTGTTTGATTGGAACCAAGGAATATTTTAAATTAATATTCAAATAAAAGAGTTTTATGATGGTGTGAAATGTGGTTCATTATATATTAGTTAAAATAAATATTTCATTCAAACCTTTTGTCAAACACACCTTGTTCCGAAATTCTAAAATAGGTTAAATTTTAACCGCTTTACTGAATGTAAACAATAAGAAAAATAAATTTAACAAATAATTTTAAAATATAAAAAACATGAAAACATCTTAATAGAAATATGTACATAGGAGAAAACAATTCATGATCAAATTTAAATATGATATAAGTTCTCCTTAAAAATAATATTTCATAATTTTTATTACCTAGAGGGAATAAAATTTATGTTCAACATTTATTATCTGGAAATAACTAGATTATAATAAAATACAAAATATTTTTGAGATATATCACATATAATTTCATTATACAAAAGTTTTGCATAAAAACCCGATAAACATGAGATTTTAACATAAAACCCTTAAGTTTTTAATTCATTCATAATAATTATAAAATCCTTTATAATAAATTTATATTTTTATATTTCTATACCAAAAAAATATTCACACTTATAATGAAATAAATAGTTACATATAATATCTTATCACCCACTCACTAAAAATTATTTAATAAAATCATTTTTTAGAGTGATGATTATTTCATTTTTCATACATTTTTCAATTTTGTGATTATGGTTCTTTCATTTTGATCATGTTAACATAATATTAAAAATTATAATCCTGATATATCTATATTATATATTCCTTATATACATATTTATATTCATCCATAAAAGGTAAATATAGAGAAATTATTAACACTGTTCATGGAGATACTCGTCCGTATGTATGCCTGAACATTGAATTTTTTTATAATGAAAAGAAGTAAATAGGGATAAATTAAATTTTATCACTATGAAATAAAAATTATATCATAAATATAACATACACTTATTAAATCCATCAATGTGAGGCAATGATGGAAAATGAATCATATCATTATAGGGAGGATGTAGACCATTTGTACGCACAAGCGATAATTTCATTTCCCTTTTGATGGAAAAGAGGATAAAAATAGTTCCACCATCATCAAGATAAATTAATATTATACTGATGATTATTGAGTAATATTTTTATTATGGGTACAATAGGTTTAGGTATGGTGTAAGAAGAAACTAAATTGAATGTTGTCAGTTAGGAATTATATATCATCTTTGAGGGACCACCTTGAGAATCTACCTTAATCCTTTAAAAAAATTTATTAAGAGAATACTGTTGGAGCTAAGATAATGTTAATGAATTAAGGATGGTTTTAGGGTAGTTATTTTCCATTATAAATGCTTAAAATTCCTGTTTAAAATAAGAGAGGAGGTGTCATTTAATAAGGGTTGGAGAGGACACACATGTAATTACATAAAAAATTAAATTAATATGAAGTCACATGATTTTGAATTAGGAACTAAAAGGTCAATGATTCTAATTTAAAATTATATAGGGTAATAATATATTCACTAATTATGAATTAGACATGTTTATGTGATATTCTTACCCTTATCTATTTGTTTAACCTCCCCTAGTAAACTGGTTTTATCCCTAATCATGCTAACATATTGTAATTATTTTTACTGATCATCATGATCAAAAAATAAATTGACCTCATTACCAAAATTTTAAATTATTATTTATCATTTTGAATCCATTTTTTCAATTAAAATATCATAAGTGAAAAAAATATATTTTAAAAGGATCCCACAAAATATAACAAAAATCTATTTTTAGAAAAATAAAATTTTAAGAATTAAACAAAAGTTACATTCTTACCATCACTAGTTAAAATAATAAAAGTAATTTTAAAGTATTTAATTAAATATAAATTCTATATATTTCATTAAAACTATTAATTAGTAATGATTTATATAATTTATTATGATTTAAACACCTTCCACACATAATAAGAGTTTTAATAAAATAACATGATTTACCTTTAGATGATTTTATCTTCATTCCTAACATTTAGATTAAAAATATATGGATTATTGTTGATAAATTAAAAATAAATTTCATTAAAATTAATTTTTAATTATGATAAATATATTTTCAATACAAAAATTCATAATACCAAGAAAAATACATTTATTCTGAAGAAAATGTCCGTCAATCATGAAAATATTTTTTAAAAAAATTGATGATTATTTCTGAGGTATTACTCATTAAATTTGAATTTTGTAAATCACACACACACACACACACACACACACACACACACACACACATATATATATATATATATCATATTGTGTTCAATCGTTTTCATACTCTCAGATCTAAGTAAAAGGTAATAAAGTTATACTATTTCATGGGTTTATTAAGACTCGAGGTTTTATGTAAAGAATGATTTTGAATACTTTAAGTTTATTTCTAAGAACATAAATACATAATTTTGGTACTCCATTTATATAAATTCATTCACTTAAATTCCAGAAATTTGATATTAAAAATAAGGGCATATCTACTTGACTACTTCTTGGGTTCCCATGCAACTTCCTTAAATCTTTTTTTATTCTAGGGAACATTAACCTGGTGAGTTTTCTTATTTCGTAGAACATTTTATATATGATCCAATATTTATTTCTTATTATTATTTTTAGTAAATATCATAATATATTAATATATCCACTATGTTCAATTCATGTGGAGGACCAGGTATTCACTTCTTCAAAAGAGATATATAGAACACATCATGAACTTGAGATAGGTTAAGTTAAAGCACTAAGAGATAAGGTATAATCCCAAATAGATCAAGAATCATAGAGGGAAAAACATAGCTAGGGCTTAGATTTATGTTATTTTATAATCTCATTAAATTATTCAATATATAAATTCGCAAGTTGACCCTGTCAGAAAATTTTAATTTCATAGATCTCATTTGACTATTTGTATAATTATTATATTGAAAATAAGATCCATTGATGTTATACTGAATATATCTAACATTCTCAACAATTTTCCCTAGAAAAATCTGCTTCCAATGGGTTTATATTTATAACATTATCCTAAAATGTTATATTTCATCACTTATATCTATATAGGTCTTCATAAGGATCCATTTTAATTATCAATTGAAATAAATTATTATAAGAAAATTAAAAAATGGGAAGGTTTTAATCCAAACCAAAATTTAAAACTAGAAAAAAGATATTAACAAACTCTCTAGGGTTTGAATGGTCTTATAAAATTTGTTATCTATCAAATGGAGATGAGTTTTACGAAAACATAACTATATATCTAGATATTGCTGTTTACGTTTCTAGAACATCAAGGAAATCCTCAAATCCCAATCAGATTAAATATATTGTGGTACTCCATGCATCCTTAATTCATCATTAATGTATATCATAACAAAAATATAATGAGATAAATACGGCCTAATAGAAATGAAATGTACCGACTTGATACAGTTGTCAACTACAACTGAAATAACATTATAACTTGCTGGTTTTTGGGTAGTCTAGTGATAAAATACATGGTAATGATTTCCGATTTCCATTATGGAATTGAAAGTGGTTCGAACATCCACTTACCCTTCTATATCTTTGACATAACTTACTAACATACCAATTGTTGAGATTTCTATATGGCAGCATCTCCCTTCATGTTGTCCCACTAGAAATACATGTTTAGATCTCTATAAACCATATTAATTGTAGTATGAATAGATAATGACAAGATATGATATTCTTCTAATGGATCATTATTAAAGTCTGGAATTGAACAGACAAATAACCAGTTCTTGACCCTCTTCATTCCATCCCAATCAAGGTTGAACTCATAAATATTTATCACATTGTTTTATTGCTCTACACCATCCTTCTCTATATATTTATTCTTCACATGAATTAATTGTTGAACACTCGATTAAGAAGGATAATATTTATCCCCTTACATACATTTTACAAGGTCTATACTAGGAAAATCATGAAATATTTGGTCTTTTGTAATCCTTAACATAGATATTCTAGCCTGATCCCTTTGACTCAAAGTGTCATCCACCTTGTTTCCTTTTGTGTGGTTTTTAGTACATTGAGATGTCTTAACATTTAATAAACTCTTATAATCATCTCTAGTTCATATTGAAAACTTTTTTGGTTGAATATATACTTTAAAATTTTACGAAAAGTATATTTTTAATAAAATTATCAATAAAGATAATGCCTCTTTATCATTAAGGTAAAATTACTACTGTTAACTGCATATCACGAGTTAAGTAATTGTAATCAATAACCTTTAACTGATAATATACAAAGGATATTGTCTTGAAATTATTTATAAAAACACTTTTCATACCCTTCTTCAATTCATCATTCTAAATAAAAACTCATTTCCCACTTTAGGGTAGTGTGATCATAGGTTCACTAACAAAATTTATCTCTAGTTCCTTGAACTATTAATCACATTCATTCGTTTAATGTATCTTTAATCCCTTACACCATAAATTGGTTAGGGGATTATATGAGTAAGATAAATTATTCATAAATTATTGATAATATACAACACATCAAGACAACTATAAATCTCATTCCGAATGGTTAGTATGGGTCACTTTTCAAGAAGTTTAATCTTTAATGGATTCACCAATATAAAATAAATTAAGATTATATAAACGTAAATTAAAAATTTAAGTTTCCAAAATTCACTCATGGAAAATGTTTCATATATCTTGTCCCTCATTAGTGTATTTAATAAAATCTTTATTTTATCTTCATATTATTCATTTTTCATGGAATTTATATGAATACTTTATATAAAGTCTACCACTAACTGGTCGACATAATATATAAAGATCAATCCATTAAATCCATACATATAATATTGGAATTGTTAATACTAAATAACATCACTATAAATTCATTGTTTTCATACCTCATAAAAAAGGTTATTTGGATATGCCTTTACTTTTGATCCTTAAATGATTGTATCCAAAATGACGGTTGATATAAGAGATATATTGAGATCCTCAAAATTTGATCAAAATGATCATCGTTATAGAGAAGAGGATAATTATTCTTGATCATGATCTTATTATGATTTGGATAAAAAATTTAGATCTAAAATGATTTATCATTGTTCTTGTTAAAAACAAAAGGTTCTCCCCATGGTTACAGAAATGGCTAAATAAATACTTTTTTACGATTCACCTTGAGTCGCTTCATCAATTTCCTATAACCAAATTGGGGCCATTCTATATCGAGACATTGAAATGGGTTTAAAACTAGGTATGTCTTATGTTAAAAATTTAACTTATTTATGTAGAGGAATATTAGAGAAATATTCTCGAAATATATAAAAAAATCATCATAATAGTAATATATTTGATGTTATGATTTTCTGTAACTATGAGAGATAAATATCCCATTTGAATAGGAATGAAGAACTATATAATGGATGTCATTTACATTTGATATTCATAGTTATCCTTTCACTGATAAATGTTCATAGGTTTGTTTGAAATATCAATATGGCTTCTGTTTCTTGTAAATTGACAGGGGTTTTATATAAATAAATAGAATCCATTAACAAAATAAAATTAAATAAAAATAGTGGGCGAATAACAATATTTTCTAGAATAACCTTCCCCAAAACATTTTTTGAATAAGAATCATAGAATTTAAATGAGATCGTCCTACTATTATGAGTTTTCACCTAAAATTAAACATCTATTTATTAAGGTGGTAATGCGATTCCCTCAGAAAATTCTTAAGATTTAAAAATTTGGTATATCCAAAATAAATTAAGACATTAGTAGTTATAGATTGGATTGTACGTGCTCCATTAAAAAATTTACTCTTGTAACCCACATCGGTAACATTCATCACATGAGATTTCATTTTTTATTTGGGATTAAGAGTTTAATAATGTGGATCATCATCATTTACAATTATATTTGAAAACTGGTTTGGATACTCCCCATAGTAATTATATTTGAAAGATTTGTGTATGGATAATTCATTCTATGGATATTTTTCTCCATTCACATCATTATCAATCTTCTTCTCATCACTTTGAAATTTTATTACCCAACGAACTTGCATTATTCACTTAAAAAACTTTATTAGTCCCCTTATGAAAATTTACTCCATGTTTCATTCAATACATATGTTGTAAAAGAGGACTTATCTTCTTCTATATATGTTTTTTTTATAATTTATTATAAATTACATATTTATTTTATTATCAAAACTATGATATTTAGGGATGAATCAAATATCTAATTTTAAAATTGAGATAAAATTAAACATTTTCTTCATAGCTACGAAAATATGTTATGAATAACACCTTTTAGAGAATTGGCTTTATTCCACTAAATAACTGATCAATATTATCTTTTGTTTGCTTATAATATCATAAGAGTTCATCAAATATCTAATAAATGTTATAATCATAGGTACTACAAAATTCATCATCATTATAGTTTAGCTCCTTAAATTATTTTTTTCAAATGATGATTATATGGAATGTAATTATTGAAACAGATCTTTCTAAACTCTGAGAACTCTATAGAGTGTATTTATTTATGTTGCCTTATGTTTATGATAATAATCCACTATTTATATTGTTCTCCTTATAAATGATAAAAGGAATAAATAAATTTTTCATGGTCTAGATACCAGAGACAAAAAAATATTGTTTCTATCATATTGATTCATTACTCAGTAATTGGAGGATTAATTGAACTACTAAAATATAGTGGATGTTTCCTCAAAAGAAAATCAATTGAACACTATTCAGTTATTTTCTCATTTATAATATCAACCAGATTTATGTCTTGATAAGGTTAAATAAGAATAGAAATTATATTTTCCATTATATCTCCCATAATATTTAAATTTTCAGGTGGAATATCATTGAATTACTCTTAAAATTTATCTTTAACATTATTATTTTAGCTCCTTCCATTGACTGTAACTAAATATTATTGTTTTTGAGGAAATAATCATAGTGAGAAATAATATAATCCTGAAAATAATTTTTTAGATTTCTAAATCATTAAATTTTACCTTGAGTATAATATACCTTAAGTTTTACCTAGATCATCTATGGTCATAATCTATTCAAATACATGTTAATTGATTAAAATTTAAATGTTAATTAACCAAATCCTATCTTTTGAGAGTTTTTAGAAATGTTTTCAGTCTTAGACTCACTTATCAAGCATCAGTAAAGAGAATGTTATTACATAATATCCCTATTGCAGAGTTTATAACCCTTGGATCATCTATGTCATATCCAAAAAATAAAATTTAGTATCCTTACATAGATATATTTTATTGGAAAACAATGTTTATTTATTTACCACAGCTCTTGAGTTTATTTATATTTTTCTTCTCATATGTGTTTTCTCTAATTTTTTCTCTTATTACATTCAAATAATAACTAAACCTAGCTCAAATTCAAACTAAAGTGACCTAAAAATTTCCTATATAAATATTTTATCTTATTATATGAATATTAAATAAATATTATAAATATCTACACTATAATCATAAAGGTTTTTTTATTTGGAAACTTGGATACATAAAAAATTAGAATATAAATTATTTACAACATCTACCAAAAAATTCTTCACTATTAGCACACTTTCTAGATATATCATACTAAAATCCATTATTCATATCCCATGGAAAATGTAAAATAATAAAGGGTGAGTTCAGATGTTTAGTAAGTGTAAAAATGGAGATATCAACCAATAGCAATTTTAGGCATGACTTGAGTATAAATGTATGAGAATATGATATGAACATTTAGAAATAATACCAAAAAATTCATAGATCATAATCATTATGAATGGCCTAAAGATTTGTTTTTTCACAAGACATAAATTATAATTGAATGGAATAACATGAGATTACAAAGAAGAACATTATCCTTAGGTCACATAACAAAGCCGTGGAATAATGTTTGGAATAATCATGATACAATAAATAATTTATCAATGATAATTTATAAATTAAAAACAAGTATTATTTAAATAAATATATAATATCGATTAATATATTATTTCATACAAAAATTGATAACACCTAGAAAATAAATTTCTTGAGAGAAATATTTGTTTCAATCATAAAATTATTGATTTAAAATTTATGATTATTTTTTAGTCATTAATAAATAAATTTTTATGGATTAAAAGCTTCATTTCATATACATTTGACCTATCTATTTGGATATATGGGTTCAAGAAATCATCCATGTACACTAGTGGTTAATAATAAGAAGTGAGGGTGTATGGTGGAATGTTGGGGATACAATAATCTCTTTATTAGAATGTAATATAATGGTAAATGAAGAAACAAAATATTAATTTAGAGAAAAAAATAATGTTACTCATAATCCATCTTGATGATAAAAAATAGAAATAAAATAGAAATAATATCATATACATATGAATTCTAAATGATACAAAATATAAATAATCATGACATGGTAGCGGGGATACAAAGTGTATATGTATAGACCAAAAGTAAAAAAAGACCAAAGAAGCTATCTCCATGAGCATCCTGAGTGATGGATCATTCATCCACTCCTAATATCCCATCCTAAAAAGTATCTCACTCATCAATAGTTGGTTCTATCCCTTTATCTGTACCTGCATCCATGAAATATGATCATTTACCAAATGAAATCCCAAATAGGATGTGAGTAAAACTAGGTGAGAAACCACCTGCAATATCTAATATATTCTAGTCCAATAGTATAAAATACAATAATATTCATGTGTAATGAATAAAAGTGGTAAATTAAATAGAAACCATGTTGGGTAAGGATACCTCATGGGATAATAGATTAACCATACCTAAAATAGCCTAAGATGGAAGTCTGTTGGAATATGAGCTTATAATTCAGACATGGATCTAAGGATCCTAGAACATGAATCCGAAAATAATAATCACAGGTAATCCAAAAAAGTAACATGACATTATTAACTTTTTAATTTGGTCCCATTCACAATTATCAATTGAGATGTTGGATATTTGGTTTTTAGTATAATTTTAGGGAGAAAACTTGGCATTCAACCCATAATAGTTTCTATTCCATCCAAGGAAATATATCCTTTTATATCAGGTAGATTATTTTAGTATCCAAGGGGTTGAACCAAGGATTTCATTTCTTAAAGACATCAAAATGAATGTGGGTAGGTCATCCCAATCATTATATATTTTCAAAAGAGTTGGGGGAATGCACAACATAAGCCAAGGAATTCATAAAACCTAGACATATACTGAATCCAAGGTGGTTTTACCAAGTGGAATTCACATAAATGAATAATATGTGTTACAACCAAAGAATATAAAAATAAATTTAATATATAATTCATGAAAAAAATATTCTTTAAAAAACACCACTTCATTATAACCTATCCAAGTAAACATAATTTTTCGACCTATGTGTTTTGAATTTCGAAAATCTGACGTACATAGTTGCGATCAGTATGTTATTTGTAGTCTGATAAGCAAAACATACTTTTTGGTGAATAATAACCTACCCATATGAATTGTAACATACCCTTATCAATAGTTATATACCCTAATGAATATAAACCTTACCTATGATATTATATATATATATAATTTTCAACTGTAAGTACGATATACCTTTGTTTTGGAATAATTAAAAAAATGTTTCAAAACTATTTTTTTAGAATAAATTATAATTTTAATGAAATATTAAATTAATCATATTTAGAAAATTATTTTTTAAAAATTTACATCATTTTTGTATTCTACACATCAAAAAATGGTTAGGGTGTATTTTTTGTATTTTTCTGAAATACTCGAATTTTTGATGAATAGTGAAATATGGTAAAATATTATATATACAAATTATCAGTTAAATACACTATTTATGACATAATAAGTTATATAGGCCATATTGGTTTGAAATAACATGTATCTATTACTATTCTTGGTCATGTAATCATCATTATTTCTAGTATTGAGGAAATTAATAAACTAATGATTAAAACATTATGAAAACCCTCCTCTCCTCCACTATAAAACCCTCCCTCCCTCCCTCTTCTCTTCACTCCTCTATGCCTTTAATTTCCTCAAATATATGCTCAAATATCCTTCCTTAGTCACTTACCATGTCCAATAATCTCTTGGTATTTCCAAAATACCAAAATACATTACCTTAAAGAGGCTCTCAAGGAGGTTATTTCAAGAGGTAAAACGCCTTTCTTTTTCATTTAGTTTTATTTCAATTTAACTTATTTTGTTATCCTCTTCTCACCTCCTTTGTCAAAATGATCATGATAGATAAAGTATCATCTATATAAGGTAATTATACCATGTTAATGTGTGAACCATCATCAATATAATTACTCTCTCTCTCTGTCTCATTTATTTTATAAATTAAATCAACGTCTATAAGGTTCAAATTTACAACCATCATGGACAATGAAGTTTCATTCATTAATTTTTCTTCATTACTAGTAATGAAAACAATTTGATGGTTTATATTGACTATAATATATTTATTATAACCTAATTAATATTCAGGAACAATTATATGTACATATTATCAAATTTTTTGACCAAACTAGTTCTTAATAATCCAAATACCGCGAAAATAATCTAATTGAATGTCATAAATATTTCACCTAATGATTCTTCCTCTTTCCCTATAAAAAATGATATAAATTACCATTACAAATTATGGATGTTATTAAATAATATGTAATTTTAATTTTTATATTTACATTCATTTTACATGAACTCTATTACTTAAGAGGAAATGAACTGATTATAAAAATAATGAAAACGAACACTCCGGAATGACGTAATTCAAAATAAAAACTTGTCACTAAGAATATAAATGAACTAAAAAGAATTATAATAAACTAAATACATTTATAATATGTTCTGAAATAAGTTATTAATAATTCTAATTTCATATTCCAGGACCATAAGTTCAAGAGTGGAACACATTCAGACTTAAGGTAAGGGTTTCTTCATCTCACTCCGATTTTTGTGAGATTTTCAGTAATCATTACTAATATTGGTGTATGGTGTATGTATAATTCACATTGATGTATCAAATTTTTAATTTCTATATTTTCGTGGTCTTCAATGTATCATTTAAATATTATTAATTTTGGTTCATACGAATCGATTGATTACGAATTGGTAAGGGATTTCTACCGGAACCTCCATTTTCATTCAAGTTACTCTTAATTTCTAATTACCTCAATTATATTATTATTTATTCTTATTTACACCACATTCATTATATTTCAATGTCTTATATAAGTTTACCATCCAAAATCCTTCATTATTTTATAGTTATTTACATGTTTTAAAAGGATCATTTAAATTGTTTCTCCTGATAATCAAACCAGATTTAATGTATATTTTCAAATTCTTACCCATTTTTATGTGTACACCAGAATCTACTTTAATATAGATTTGGATTTATAAAAACACTCATTTATTCGTGAAAAATGATCTTGGATCATTTTTTGATTTAAGAGAACAAGTTTTTCTTTTACACTTTAATATATTCTTTAATACTTTAATTAAAATTCTCTAAAAAGTTATATATATAAAAATTCTTAGGAACTATTTTTACATTATTTCACTTCAGTGGGACATAATTTATGAATAAAATATAATTTCAATGTACTATTATTTTATTTTATAGTATATTCATGTTTTCAAATTGATTTCATGAAAAATACAAAGGATTTTCCAAAAGAACTCTTCTATCTAAAGTAAAGAGGATTTTTCTCATCTCACATTATCTTTTATGAGATATATTCTGTATCCATCACTTACTTCTTACTTGTGGTGTATGTACTATAATATTTTATATCATATCAAGAGTATCTTTATTCTCATGATATACTAAGGGATTTTTATTTGAATGTTTCAAGGGGGTATGAGACACTTTAAAATGTTTATGGATTATTTACTCAAGCAATTTTCAATGGTCTCATTTAAAAGTATCATCATCTATTTCAACGTCCTTTGTTGAATCTTATTCATCATTGATGTTTATCTCCTATGATATCATAGACCATGTTTAATTGAATGGAATATGAGTAGTTTGATTGTGGATATTCTATCTTAAAACCATTAACCAATTTACTCAGAATGGTTAGTGTTTATGATTAATGTTTGGGAAAGATATTTACATTTCATATATTAGTTTAAATATGAATTTTTATATTGTTTATGTTTAGTAACTTTCATAAGAGGAATTCATTGGACATATAAAGTATCAGGTGGGCCCCGCAATAGCCCCTTAGTGCATCTGTAGGTCTCATGAGACAAACTACAGTCTTGACACAAGGCCTTGACAAAATGATTATTTATGGTCTTGGCACGAGGCCTTTACAATATAGTGATGATGTCCCGCATTATGAATTCCATCATATTTAAAATAGTATTGATGGTTCATGTGGTTATTTGACTAGTAGAATGCTTGTTATTATGTTTTATTATTTCATTATTTACTCAGTTCATATTCCTTCCATAACGTGTTCAAGTTTATTAATTGTAAAGGCTTATGTTTTCAATTATTTACCATGTCTAATGTTCATGTTATGATATATTCTTCTATATAGATTACCATTACTGAGTGATTGAGCTCACCCCTTTAATTTGGTTTTCCTTCCCCAGGTTAAGTAGAATAGATCATGTATTGAGTTTTCAAGGAAGCGGTTTATTAGATTTTTATATATATCATATTTTGTTTCAATTTTAAAATGTAAAATGGGTTCCATGAATATATCTACTTTATTAACAACTACTAAACTGATCTATACTTCAGGATTTGATTCCATGTAATCATTTTAATGTATAAAAATAATGCATTGGCTCTGAGCTTCTCGGGTCAGGGTGTTATAGTAGGTATCAATTGAATTTTAGTAGATAACTTGGAAACCAGATATAGAAAAAGTATATTAGTTAATGAAACCCTAAGAATGACTTTGGGGATAAGAACACAAGGAAATACTAGAATTTTGGTAAGGACTAGATTATTTGGATCATTCTGGAAAATGCATCCCTATTTGGAAACAAAAAAGTAGTAGTACCTCTGGTACAGATGAACCTAGGAGTGAAAACACTAACAAGGAGTTTCAGGAATGACTTGTGGTATCCTGGTACACGAAAATGGGCCTTTTTGCACAGTTGGTTTGACATTCCTAGAGGATATTATTATGATAATTCACATATTATTTACCACCATTATGAAGGATTTATGTCCCCAAAGTAACCAAAGTATATGGTTCTAGGATTTATGATGCATAAATTTATGCTATGAGTTATACCACGTTTAGAGTTATAGAGAGTTAATAATTTTATGAGATAAAATATAATATGGAATTGATTATAAATGGAACCTTGCAAAAATAATGAGAACATAACCAATGCATGTGATGAAAAGAGTAAAAAGCATCATATCTCTAATGGTGTTAAGCCATCTCTTCCAAGGAATATTTTCTCCCATGTATCCTCATCAAATGATGAAATAATATCACATGTTAAAAAGGTATTAAAATACTTATATGAGTCCAATGGATTTTAAGGGAAGAAAAAGAATAAGGGGATGGCAGAGAGATATGAGGATAAAGGTAAGAAGAGAAATAAGTATTTTCCCACACATGATAACTGTAGAAAGAATCACCATGGAAAATTCTTGAAGGAAAAGGGTGTTTGCTACAAGTGGGATAAAAAGGAAACCAAGTTCATGATTTCAAGGTTAAGAAAATGGTTTCCAATGTACAATTCTTAATCTTTAAGGAGATGGGACACAAGGAAAATAAATGTCCCAATCGTCAAAGAAATATACCCCAAATGATGATTTTGGATAATGATCAAGTTATGATGCGAACACAGATGAAGTAGAATGATTAATATATATAGACAAGAATCATTCCATTTGAATATTTTTTAGTAATGTACTATTTATATGAATTAAAAGATATATAATTATGGTACTGAAATACTATTTCATTAAGGATTTCTTAACGACCCGTCCACAGGGCCGGTGCTGTGACTTCCCAAGCCCGCCTTCCTTAGGCCAGGGGCTGGAGACTAGCACCAAAGGGGAATCCCTAATAAAAAGGGAAGGAATTTCCTTTAAACCTATCACACACATCGTCTAAACAAATGAAGTAGAATTAAAATGTACTAATATAGAAAATAAAGGTGTGCTGGAAGTAAGTGCGCCAGTATACAAACCCAACTAAAGAACAAGTACTAGTAAAAGTAAAAAGGGAAAACAACTCCTGGATCGTCCAGCGGGGAATCCTACCTGAAGGGTAGGTACAGAACTCGAACAACTCCTCCCTAAGGTATGTCCCGTCTAGTCCAGCTCCGAGCAGCCTCCTATCCGTCACCCACAAACTCAATCACTGCTGACTGTCGTCTACATAGAACACAACAAGGTGCGGGCGAAGCCCGTGCAGGGGTGAGTATTACAATACTTAGTTGGGGACACCGAGACCCCCAAAGGTCTTCCAGAATCCACAAAGGATAAACCACAGTAGTAAGATACAATCATGAAGTTTCAACCATCCCTACTTAGGTATATGCCCATACATATACCTAATTTACCAATCTCATCCCGGCTCCAACACTCGAGCCCAAGCACAACACATTCCACAAAGGAAGTAAAGTCAATCTACCTAATGATAATAACTGAAAGTCAAGACACAACTCGCACAGGTATATAACTCATGTAGAGGGGGAGAGATTATTAGATGTAGCCACTGAATAATATCCTCTGTCGAACCCATGTAGGATCATGGAACAGTATCAGTGCTGTCAAACCCACGGAGGATCCCGGTGCAGAAGTCATCACTGTCAAACCCACAGAGGATCCCGGTATAGAAGTCATCACTGTCAAACCCGCGGAGGATCCTAGTATAGTATCGTCATTGTCGAACCCACAAAGGATCCTCGTACAGTAGTACGCCCACGTAGGATCCTATCATCTCAATCGAAACTATCCATAAGGTCCCCACACACATCACACTTGATTCCATGCGGGACCGCTCATTGATCCAAGTGTCGATACATCAACTACCACGAAGATTTGAGTTTTTGTATCCCGTAGTTCCATCTCATCATAAGGTACCCAATCCGACAGACGGCGCGTCAATCGGACGCCCAATCTGTGAGTTATTGGCATTTTCGTTCCAGGGGCCCGGTTGGTTTTTAGGTTCAAACCAACTTTCCCATACCCCAACTACTTCCAAACCTCAAGTGGGGTATTCCAAAAGAACAACACTACACTGAGCCTTCCATCGCCGTAGATGGTTCGTCGAACGGACACCCGTAGCGAATGATACAGACGGAAATGAGTAAACTGGCCAAATGGGTCCGGGTCTGGGCTGACCCTGTAGGACTGACCCGGCCCGACCTGGGCCATACCATGGTACAACCAGGTCCGCGGGTCCGACCTGGTCTGTGGAAGCAGCCCGACTGGAAGGGCCGACCCAAACAGAGTGGACCGACCCGTGGGCGGCCCGGCCGAGGGCATCCAGGCTTAGGGGGGCCCGCCCGGGGGCGGCCCGGTTGAGGGCGGGCCGACAGCCTTCCCGAGCCACGCCCTGAGGGGGGGGGGAGGCACTCTATAGCATCCCGTCTTTTTATAACATAAAATTTCAATACATTACACAAAACTGAGGATCTCTAAGGTTTAGTGTCTTGGAAACAAGGAACATAATACAAGAAAACAACATAAAGAATTTTTCTTAAACACTTGAAAGGATTCACCTTACGTTCATCCTAGGTTAATTACTGCATCTCAAAAACTGGGGACATACATCAAAAGAAAGGGTGAGCAGAAGGCCCAGTAAGGGAAACCAGAGAAACATTTTACATGTGAACTTGAGATATTTCAATAAGGTCATGAAAAGAACTTTAAGGCATGAGAAAGAAATCATGAGGCATATAATAATAAAAATAACATTTTTCATAACTTGAAGATGTGGCTGCAACATTTAATATTGACAATCATTTCGTTTCACCAAAGTCCATCCCCATGGTGTCATTAAAAATTACCATGGTTATTCACCAAGGTATCAGTCTAAAAAGTCATCTCTAGAGATTAAGTCTTTACCCAATGCATTGGAGCGCTATCTGGGTGCACCCTTGAAATGTCTTTATTATCATGTGATCCAAAAATATCATCATCAATCATTTCATAAGATACCCATATAGCATAAAATAAATGGGTTTCATTTCATAATCATAACGTTTTAAAAACTGCTTTAATGACACGATCATTATGTCACTTTAAACCCACGGAAAGGGAAAGCGGGTTTCATGTATGTAAATACCAGAATTTAAAATAGAACATTTTGGTATATATGTGAATACCCCTTTATAAATAATAGATTTGAGTATTCACTTAATAACATAAAATAATTTTGAAAAAAAAGAGAGTGCCATTTTGAGACGAAAATTCTGCAGCATAACGGCTATGTTACACGGTTTTAGAAAACATTGAAAAGAGAGGGGACATGGGTCACCCACTCATAAATGATCCATAAAAAAGGAGGGGACATGATATAAGGGATTTAAGAAAATGGTAATGAAATTTAAATGATATACCATATGAAATGAAAAACATGGAAGTGAGACAAAAATAAGATTTCTCTTATGAAAATTCGGCAGCCTAACGGCGTCACTTACACTTCAATAAAAATGAATTGATGAGATAAGATAGGTTATCTCATCATATGATCATAAAAGATCATTATGATAGGTATAGAGATCATACCCCAACATAAAAAAGGAACTTTAAAGATTTGACATGAAAATAGAACTTGAAAATGAGAAGGGTGAAACAATCCCTTATAAATTCAACAACCTAACAGTGTCACTTAAACTTTTATAAAACGAAATGATGAGAGTAAGAGGGGATATCTCATCATATAAACATGAAAAGGGAGGTAAGCGGAATATAAATGAACATCCTCTCACATAAGAACATGGAGAATAAAAGGAATGACATAAAAGAGATTACATGAAAAGAAAGAGAGAGGTCGGATCCCTTACCTTAAAACGTAACTATTAAAACTCAATGGTTTGGACCATGAGGGCTTGGGGGCACCTTGGGAGGTAAGGAGACCAGAAAATCGTTGGGGGAGAGTTGGGAGTGAAAACTAAAGGAGGAAAGGGTGGGTATTTATAGGGAAAGTGAGGGGACAAGGCATTAATGGCCAAGGGGCACCTCACAAGTGCTTTTCTCAAAACCATGTGCTCTCCCAAGGCATTTAATAGGGAGTTAGGCCACATGGGTTCCCCAATACAATAATTCATCACCTTTGTCTGGCCAACCCTTAAACTATCTCATTACATCATCATGACACAGTTATGATGTCATTAGACATACTGAAACCCTAAAACTGCATTTTTACTATTCACTGAAAAATTCGACTTTCTCAGAAAAATCCCAAAATTTCACCTTAACCAAATATCGATTCTCTAATTAAATTTATGAACACTATTTTATAAAAATAACTTTCTAAATATTTTTAATTTAATTTTTAAATAAAATCACTATTCATTGAGAATCCATTTTTTTCATAAAAATCCCCAAAAATTACCATAACATAATATCGATGCTATGAGTTCAAAAATAAAGTCCATTTTATAAAAATAATTTTCTGATTTTTTTAATTTAATTTTTAATTAAAATTACACTATTCAACTGAAAAAACTAATACTTGACTAATAATTTATGAAACTGTTATTTACCCATTTTATTGAATCTCATTACTTAATCAAGGTGTCTAAATTATATTAAAACATTATTTAAGTGAGATTACTTATCCATTTGGTCACATTACTAATCCTAAGCGTAAAATAACTATTCATAATTTACTATTCATCAAAAATTATGTTCATCTTATTAGACTCCAAATTCATTACTGAACACTTTTGCAGAAGACCATTTTTTGAAAATCATTACACATCATTAATTATTTTAGGTTTACATAAATATTTTAAAATATCCCCTTTTTCAAAATTCATCAATAAAATACATCCTAAAATTATCTGGACATTTGAAATTTCACAAACATCGCTAAAGGAAGAAATCTCAATTCATTCATCCCAAAGGATTACACAAAGAAGCTAGGGTCTCATCACATAGCCCCTTATAACATCGGAATATGACCTAAGTATAAGGTGTGCTATGGTGAGAGAATCTGAGGGAGGATCAGATAACATTTCCCTAGTAGTAATCTCTACTAACTTGAACTTCTCCCGTAGGCATTTCCGTTCAAGCATGACACACTGGAGTTCATATTGGGCTTGGTCCAAAACGAAGCCCAAAGATTCCACCTTCTTCCCAAGCTCTGATATGTGTGCTTCATAAGGTTCGAGTCTACTGGATGAAGCCATCGACTCCTCTTTCTGCATTAACCATTAACATCTCTATTAAATCATTAAGAGTAAGTTGATATACTAATAAAAAAGATTGGGTCGTTACATTCTTCCCCCCTTAAGAAATTTCATCCCCGAAATTTATACTTGAGGCCTAGGCGAAAAGGTGAGGGTACTTTTGCTTCATCGTTTCCTCAGGCTCCGAAGTCGCTTCTTCATATTTATGATTCCTCCACAACACTTTCACAAGGTTGGTAGTCTTGTTTCGTAAAACCTTGTCTCTACAGTCTAAGATCTTTACTGGTCGCTCCTCATAAGAGAGGTCAAGTTCCAGTTGTACCACCTCTGGGTTCAGTACATGCGAAGGGTCGGGTATGTACTTCCTCAAGAGAGATACATGGAAGACATTGTGAACTTCAGCTAGGTTCGGTGGAAGTTCTAGACGATAGGCCACTGCTCCTATTCAATCAAGGATTTCATAGGGGCCAATGTACCTAGGGCTGAGCTTCCCTTTCTTCCCAAACCGCATGACTCTCTTCCATGGAGAAATTTGAGGGAAGACTTTGTCGCCAACACCAAACTCCAAGTCCCTTCGACAATTTTCAACATGGCTCTTCTACAGACTCTGAGCAGCCTTTATGTGTTGTTGGATGGAATGAACCTGTTCTGTCATCTCTTTCATGAGATCAGGCCCAAGAAGATTTCTCTCACTAGTTTCATCCCAAAAAGTAGGAGTTCTACATCGCTTTCCATACAGAGCTTCATAGGGTGCCATATGAATACTCGAATGGAAGCTGTTGTTATAGGAGAACTCAACTAATGGGAGGTGTTGATCCCATCCACATTTAAATTCTATTGATCATAATCTCAGCATTTCTTCGAGTGTCTGAATAGTCCTTTCAGATTGGCCATCATTTTGAGGATGATAGGACGTACTAAAATTCAATTCAGTATTCAGAGCATATTGAATACTTCTCCAGAATTTTGATGTGAATCTTAGATCACGATCAGACATGATGGATAGTGGTACCCCATGCAGCCTCACCACTTCCTTTACATATATCTTGGGAAGTTGATCCAGAGAGAAATCTTCCCGAAGAAAGATAAAATGGGCTTCCTTGGTGAGATGGTCCACAATAACCCATATCGCATTGTTTCCTTTGGATGTTTTCGGGAGACCAGTTACAAAGTCCATAGTGATATTATCCCACTTCCATAATAGTATGGGTAGCAGTTGTAATACACCCTTAGGATGTTTTTTTTCTTCCTTTACTTGTTGACACACTAGGCACCTTTTAGTGTAATCAGCAATCCCCCTCCTCATGTTATCCCACCAATAATGATAACAAAGGTATCTATACATTTTAGTTCTTCCTGGATGTATAGAGAAAGTAGAGCTATGAGCATCATCCATCAGTTATTTATTTATCTCCGGAATAGATGGAAAACATAGTCTTGTATGAAATTTCAATACACCTTCTTGATCCATATTGAAATCCGGGAACTTCCCATCTTTTACAGCCTCCAACTTCTCCTCCAGCAAAGGATCTTCTTTTTGAGCCTTCTTGATCTTCTCTAGTAATGAAGTTGAGAAATCATTTGGAATAGGGTTGATGGTGTCCCTTTTCTTATAATTCCCATGTCCAGTTTTACTAGATCTTTAATCAAGGGATCTCCTAGGATCCTCATTGTTTCCAGAACAACTGGGTCTTTCATGCTTAACGCATCCGCGACTTTATTTTCACTTCCAGGGTGATAATGAATTGAACAATCATATTCTTTAATAAGCTCCAACCATCTCCTTTGACTCATGTACAATTCATTCTGTGTGAAAATATACTTTAGACTTTGGTGGTCAGTGTATATATCACATTTCTCCCCATAAAGATAGTGCCTCTATATCTTTAGAGAAAAAACAACTACCGCCAGCTCTAGATCATGCGTAGGATAATTCTACTCATGAATCTTCAACTGTCGAGATGCATAAGAAATTACCTTATCATTTTGTATGAGGATGTAACCAAGCCCTTTTAGAGATGCATCTCTAAAAATAATGAATCCTTCTCTGATAGAGGGTAGTGTTAAGACTGGTGCAGTAACCAATCTCTTCTTCAGCTCTTGGAAACTTTCCTCGCATTCCTTTGTCTAGATGAACTTAACCCCTTTTGGAGTCAACTAGGTTAGTGGATTAGAAAGCCGTGAAAAGTTTTTCACAAAACTCCTATAATATCCTACTAAACCAAGGAAACTACGAATCTCAGTTACTGTTGTGGGTTGAGGCCACTCCTCCACAACCATTATCTTTGCAAGGTCCACCGAGATTCCTTCATTGGTTACGATGTGCCCCAAGAAATCCACTTGTTGTAACCAAAACTCACACTTTATGAACTTTCCAAAGAGTCTCTCCTTCTGTAGTGTTTTTAAAATAACCTTTAGATGATCTTCATGCTCCTCATGAATTTTTGAATATATAAAAATATCATCAATAAAAACTACCCCAATGTTATCAAGGTAGTTCTTAAAGACACTATTCATCAAATCCATGAAAATAGCAGGAGCATTAGTCAAGCCAAAGGGCATAACAATAAACTCATAATGCTCATATCTTGATCGGAGGGCAGTCTTTGGAATATCTTCCTTCTTCACCCTCAGTTGATGATAACCAGATCGAAGGTCAATCTTAGAGAATAATTGAGCCCCATGAAGTTGGTCAAATAAATCCTAAATTCTTGGAAGAGGATATCTATTCTTCACTGTGATCCCATTCAGTTCTCTATAATCAATGCATAGCTGCATTGATCCATCCTTCTTCTTCACAAAGAGAACTGGTGCCCCCCAAGGAGACACACTCGGTCGGATAAACCCCTTCTCCAACAATTCATGGAGTTGTTTATTTAACTCTTCTAGCTCCACATTTACCATTCTATACGGTGTCTTTGATATCTGTTGAGATCCAGGTACGATTTCAATGGCGAACTCTACCTCTCTTTCTGGGGAAGGTCCAGGTAACTCCTCAGGAAATACATCCATGTATTCCTGAACAATTGGAACATCTTCTATTTGTATTCTCCCTTTTCCTTCTTCATCATCACCGATTAACTCTATAATGAAAGCTATAGGATGTGCTTCTAGATAGGGATCAGTTCGGGATATCTCTCCTTGGAAGATAACTATAGGTTGTTTATTCAAGACTACTGAGATTTCCTTACTTCTACATTTGATCTTAGCATTATACTTTGAGAGCCAGTCCATCCCAAGTATAATGTCGAATTCCAACATGGGAATGACTACTAGATTTCAGATAAGATTGTGGTCACTAAAGTAAACACTAGAGTCTCTAAACACTGTTGATGCATGGATAATCCCACTTGGAGTCTTGACTGACAACTCTACCTCAAGCAATTCGGGAATTGATTCTATATTCTTTGCAAACATGGAAGAGATAAATGAATACGTAGAACCAGAATCAAACAAAGTAGTTGCTAGTTTTGAGAGGACAATAAGAGTACCTTCTACCACGTCATTCAGAGCTTCAACTTCAGTTGTTTTGATAGAAAAAGTTTGACCTTTCTCCCCTGGCCTTTGCTGAGGTTGATAGTGATACCCTCCACTACCCTTGGATTTGGACAAAGATTAGCATAGTGCCCAAGCTATCCACACTTGAAGCAATGGACTTCGGGTAAGTCCAGAACCATCTTTCCTATGTATTTAGTGTTGGGGAGTTGAGGCTTCACCTCAATATGACAATTCCAAGCAATATGGCCTCCTCTTCCACACTTGTAGCACCTGCCACTTCCGACCAAGCAGTTCCCCAGATACTTCTTCCCACATTTGTTGCATGTGGTAAGTTGCATTTTCTTTCCACCACTTCCCTGATCAAAAGTCTTCCCTAAACTGGGCTACAACGATCTCTTCTTGTCATTTGATTTATGAGACCACTGTGTCTCTCCAAACTCTAGCTCGACTTTCATTGCACTCCGCACGATCTCCTCGTAGCTATCGTAGTCCCGGTTGCCTAATTTCTTCCGCAGATGAGGTCTCAGTCCACTGAAAAATCTATCAACCTTCCCACTTGGATCCATGACAAAGCTAGAGGTATATCGTGAAAGTCGGGTGAAGTTCATCTCATAGCATCCGATAGATTTGTTCCCCTTCTGCTTCATCTCGAGAAAATATTTCTCCATTCTCGTTCTCATGGAACGAGGGAAATAGTTTTTAAAGAATATTCCCCAGAATTCTTCCCACTCCGTAGCTTCCATCTCTCTTCTAGGCTTCGTGTTTTTTACCAGTGACCACCACTAATCAGCTTCTCCCTCTAGGCGATAAACAGAAAGGGTGACTTTTTCTTGTTCCGAACAAAGGAGTACAGAAAAGATCTTTTCAATGGAGCTTATCCATTTTTCCGCAACCAAAGGGTCAGTAGATCCACTGAATGATGGTGGTCGTTGATGCATGGAGGACTCAACAGAATGTTGTTCCCTTCGTGGTGAGATCAGCAACTCAGCTTGATTCAAGTTATTACTCATAACTTGAGTCAGTTGGTTCATCATTCGCATGAATGTTTCCATTCTGGCTTCCATCGGAGGGTCGTCAGCACATTGTGCATTGCGGTCACCATCTGCACGGTTCCTCCTATTTCCCGCCATTTTCTAAAATAATAAAACATTATCAAGAAACTTATTTAATTTATGAATCTTTTAACTAAGACTTCATTATTAGACAATTACATATCTCTATAAGTCCTTCATAATGATTCATAAAAATATTATGATTAACCAAACATATCCCCCGGGAGTGTTGTAACCAAGAGTGCAGCAAGGCCAATTATCGTGCAGCAGTTCCCATTCATGTCTAGCTCAAAGCGCTGTTTTCGGGTTTTAACCATATTTACATCTGTGCCAGAGCCGCCTCTACCTGGTTTTATCCAGACAAGGATGTATTTGTTTGATAAACCACTCACTGAATACTTACCAAAATACTAGGAAGTTTTCCTATATTTAAACTTTTCTCTAGGGTTCTTCCTAATGTTTTTATATCCTAATTTCCACAAATAACTAAACCATCCTTTGATACCAACTATAGCATCCCGTATTTTTATAACATAAACTTTCATTACACTACACAAAACTGAGGATCTTTAAGGTTTATTGTCTTTGAAACAAGGAACATAATACATGAAAAAAACATAAAGCATTATTCTTAAACACTTTAAAGGATTCTCCTTACGTTCATCCTAGGTTCATTACTGCATCTCAAAACCTGGGGACATACATCAAAAGAATGGGTGAGCAGAAGGCCTAGTAAGGGAAACAATAGAAACATTTTACATGTGAACATGAGATACTTCAATAAGGTCATGAAAAGAACTTTAAGGCGTGAGAAAAAAATCATGAGGCATATCATAATGAAAATAACATTTTTCATAACTTGAATATGTGTCTGAAAAATTTAATATTGACAATCATTTCGTTTCACCAAGGTCCATCCCCAAGGTGTCATTAAACATTACCAAGGTTATTCACCAAGGTATCAGTCTAAAAAGTCATCTCTAGAGATTAAGTCTTTACCCAATGCATTGGAGTGCTATCTGGGTGCACCCTTGACATGTATTTATTATCATGTGAGCCACATAAATCATCATAAATCATTTCATAAGCAACCCATATAGCATAAAATAAATGGGTTTCATTTCATAATCATAACGTTTTAAAAACTGCTTTAATGACATGATCATTATGTCACTTAAAGCCCACAGAAAGGGAATGCGGGTTTCATGTATGTAAATCCAATAATTTAAAATAAAACATTTTGGTATATATGTGAATACCCCTATAGAAGTAAGAGCTTTGAGTATTCAATTAATAACATAAAATAATTTTGAAAAAAAACAGAGAGGCATTTTGAGACGAAAATTCTGCAGCATAACGACTATGTTACAACGTTTTAGAAAACATTGAAAAGAGAGGGGACATGGGTCACACACTCATAAATGATCCATAAAACAGGAGGGGGACATGATATAAGGGATTTCAGAAAATGGTAATGAAATTTGAATGATATACCATTTGAAATGAAAAACATGGAAGTGAGACAAAAATAAGATTTCTCTTATGAAAATTCTGCAGCCTAACGACGTCACTTACACATCAATAAAAATGAATTGATGAGATAAAATAGGGTATTTCATAATATGATCCTAAAAGATCAGTATTATTGGTATAGAGATCATACCCCAATATAAAAAAGGAACTTTAATGATTTGACATTAAAATAGAACTTGAAAATGAGAAGGGTGAAAGATTCCCTTATAAATTCGGCAGCCTAACGGTGTCACTTAAACATTCATAAAACGAAATGATGAGAGTAAGAGGGGATCTCTCATCATATAAACATGAAAAGGGAAGTAAGAGGAATATAAAATAACATCCTCTCACATAAGAACATGCAGCATAAAAGGAATGACATAAATGAGATTACATGAAAAGAAAGAGAGAGGTCGGATCCCTTACCTTAAAACGTAACTCTTAAAACTCAAAGGTTTTTACCTTGAGGGATTGGGGGCACCTTGAGAGGACTCTTTGGGAAGTAAGGAGACCCGAACATCGTTGGGGGAGAGTTGGGAGTGAAAACTAAAGGAGGAAAGGGTGGGTATTTATAGCGAAAGTGAGGGGACAAGGCATTAATGGCCAAGGGACACCTCACAATTGATTTTTTCAAAACCATGTGCTCTCCCATAGCATTTACCATGGAGTTAGGCCACATGGGGCCCCCAATACAATAATTCATCACCTTTGGCCGGCCAACCCTTAAAATATCTCATTACATCATCATGACACAGTTATGATGTCATTAGACATACCGAAACCCTAAAACTGCATTTTTACTATTCACTGAAAAATTCATCTTTCTCAGAAAAATCCCAAAATTTCACTTTAACCAAATATAGATTCTCTAATTACATTTGTGAACTCTATTTTATAAAAATAATTTTGTAAATATTTTAAATTTAATTTTTAAATAAAATATATATTTATCGATAATTCATTTTTTTCAGAAAAATCCCCAAAAATTACCATAACATAATATCGATGCTATGAGTTAAAAAATAAAGTCCATTTTATAAAAATAATATTCTAATTGTTTTTAATTTAATTTTTAATTAAAAAAACACTATTCACTCAAAAAAACTAATACTTGACTAATAATTTATGAAACCGTTATTTACCCATTTTATTGAATCTCATTACTTAATCAAGTTGTCTAAATTATAGTAAAACATTCTTTAAGTGAGATTACTAATTCATTTGGTCACATTACTAATCCTAAGCGTAAAATCACTATTCATAATTTACTATTCATCAAAAATTATGTTGATCTTGTTAGACACCAAATTCTTTACTGAACAATTTTGTAGAAGACCATTTTTCGAAAATCATTACACATCATTAATTATTTAAGGTTTACATAAATAATTTAAAATATCCCCTTTTTCAAAATTCATCAATAAAATACATCCTAAAATTATCCGGACATATGAAATTACACAAACATCGCTGAAGGAAGAAATCTCAATTCATTCATCCCAAAGGATTACACAAAGAAGCTAGGGTCTCGTCACATATCCCCTTATAACACTGGAATATGACCTAAGTGTAAGGTGTGCTATGGTGAGAGAATATGAGGGAGGTTCAGATAACATTTCCCTAGTAGTAATCTCTACTAACTTGAACTTCTCCCGTAGGCGTTTTCGTTCAAGCATGACACACTGGAGTTCATCTTGGGCTTGGTCCAAAGCGAAGCCCAAAGATGCCACCTCCTTTGCAAGCTCTGATAAACGGGCATCATAAGGTTCGAGTCTACTGGATGAAGCCATCGACTCCTCTTTCTGCATTAACCATTACCATTTCTATTAAATCATTAAGAGTAAGTTAATATATTAATCAAAAAGATTGGGTCGTTACATTCTTCCCCCCTTAAGAAATTTCGTCCCCGAAATTTATACGTGAGGCCTAGTCGAAAAGGTGAGGGTACTTTTGCTTCATCGTTTCCTCAGGCTCCCAAGTAGCTTCTTCATATTTATGATTCCTCTACAACACTTTCACAAGGTGGGTAGTCTTGTTTCATATAACCTTGTCTCTACGGTCTAAGATCTCCACTGGTCGCTCCTCATAAGAGAGGTCATGTTCCAGTTGTACCACCTCTGGGTTCAGTACATGCGAAGGGTCGGGTATGTACTTCCTCAAGAGAGATACATGGAAGACATTGTGAACTTGAGCTAGGTTTGGTGTAAGTTCTAGATGATAGGACACTGCTCCTATACTATCATGGATTTCATAGGGGCCAATGAACCTAGGGCTGAGCTTCCCTTTCTTCCCAAACCGCGTGACTCTCTTACATGGAGAAATTCGAAGGAAGGCTTTGTCGCCAACACCAAACTACAAGTCCCTTCGACGATTGTCAGCATGGCTCTTCTACCGAATCTGAGCAGCCTGTATGTGTTGTTGGATGGCATGAACCTGTTCTATTATCTCTTGCATGATATCAGGCCCAAGAAGCGTTCTCTCACCAGTTTCATCCCAACAAGTAGGAGTTCTACATCGCTTTCCATACAGAGCTTCATAGGGTTCCATCTGAATACTCGAATGGAAGCTATTATTATAGGAGAACTCAACTAATGGGAGGTGTTGATCCCATCCACCTTTAAATTCCATTGAGCATAATATCAGCATGTCTTCGAGTGTCTGAATAGTCCTTTCATATTGGCCATCAGTTTGATGATGATAGGCCATACTAAAATTCTATTCAGTTTTCAGAGCATGTTGAAGACTTCTCCAGAATTTTGATGTGAATCATGGATCACGATCAGACACGACGGATAGTGGTACCCCATGCAGCCTCACCACTTCCTTTACGTATATCTTGGCAAGTTGATCCAGAGATAAATCGTCCTGAATAGAGATAAAATGTGTTGTCTTGGTGAGACGGTGCACAATAACCCATATCGCATTGTTTCCTTTGGATATTTTCGGGAGACTAGTTACAATGTCCATAGGGATATTACTCCACTTCCATACTGGTATGGGTAGTGGTTGTAATACCCCCTTAGGAAGTTGTCGTTCAGCCTTTACTTGTTGACACACCAGGCACCTTGTAGTGTAATCAACAATCTCCCTCTTCATGTTATCCCACCAATAATGATCACAAAGGTCTCTATACATTTTAGTGCTTCCTGGATGTATAGAGAAAGTAGATCTATGAGCATCATCCATCGGTTATTTCTTTATCTCCAGAAGAGATGGAACACATAGTCTTGTATGAAATTTCAATACACCATCTTGATCAATATTGAAATTAGGGAACTTCCCATCTTTTATAGCCTCCAACTTCTTCTCCAGCAAAGGATCTTCTTTTTGAGCCTTCTTGATCTTCTATAGTAATGAAGGTTGAGAAATCATTTGGGATAGGGTTGATGATGTCCCTTTACTTATAATTCCCATGTTCTGTTTTCCTAGATCTTTAATCAAGGGATCTCTTATGATCCTCATTATTTCCAGAACAACAGGGTCTTTCCTGCTTAACGCATCCACAACTTTATTTGCTCTTCTAGGGTGATAATGAATTTAACAATCATAGTCTTTAATAAGCTCCAACCATCTCCTTTGACTCATGTTCAATTCCTTCTGTGTGAAAATATACTTTAGACTTTGGTGGTCAGTGTATATATAACATTTCTCCCCATAAAGTAAGTGCCTCCATATCTTTAGAGAAAAAAAAACCGCAGCCACCTCTAGATCATGCATAGGATAATTCTGCTCAGTAATCATCAACTGTCGAGATGTATAAGCAATTACCTTATCATTTTGTATGAGGACGCACCCAAGCCCTTTTAGAGATGCATCGCTAAAAATAACGAATCCTTCTACTATAGAGGGTAGTGTTAACACAGGTGCAGTAACCAATCTCTTCTTCAGCTCTTGGAAACTTTCCTCGCATTCCTTTGTCCAGATGAACTTAACCCCTTTTTGAGTCAACTTGGTTAGTGGATTAGAAAGCCATGAAAAGTTTTTCACAAACCTCCTATAATATCCTGCTAAACCAAGGTAACTACGTATCTCAGTTACTGTTTTGGGTTGAGGCCACTCCTCCAAAACCATTGTCTTTTTTAGGGTCAACTGAGATTCCTTCATTGGTTACGATGTGCCCCATGAAATCCACTTGTTGTAACCAAAACTCACACTTGCTGAAATTTCAAAAGAGTCTCTCCTTCTATAGAGTTTTTAAAATAACCTTCAGATGATCTTCATGCTCCTCACGACCTTTTGAATATATCAAAATATCATCAATAATAACTACCACAGAATTATCAAGGTAGTCCTTAAAGACTCTATTCATCAAATCCATGAAAATAGCAGGAGCATTAGTCAAGCCGAAGGGCATAACAGTAAACTCATAATGCCCATATCTTGATCAGAAGGCAGTCTTTGGAATATCGTCCATCTTCACCCTCTGTTGATGATAACCAGATCGAAGGTCAATCATAGAGAAGAATTGAGCCCCACGATGTTGGTCAAATAAATCATCAATTCTTGAAAGAGGATATATATTCTTCACTATGATCCCGTTCAGTTCTCTATAATCAATGCATAGCCGCATTGATCCATCCTTCTTCTTCACAAAGAGAACTGGTGCCCCCCAAGGAGACACACTCGGTCGGATAAACCCCTTCTCCAACAAGTCATGGAGTTGTTTCTTTAACTCTTCTAGCTCCACATTTACCATTCTATATGGGGTCTTTGATATCGGTTGAGATCCAGTTATGATTTCAATGGAGAACTATACCTCTCTTTCTGGGGAAGGTCCAGGTAACTCCTCAGGAAATACATCCATGTATTCCTAAACAATTGGAACATCTTATATTTGTATGCTCCCTTTTCCTTCTTCATGATCAAATATTAACTCCATAAAGAAAGCTATAGGAGGTGCTTCTAGATAGGGATCAGTTCGGGATATCTCTCCTTAGAAGATAAATGTAGGTTTTTTATTCAAAACTACTAAGATTTCCTTACTTTTTCATTTGATCTTAGCATTATACTTTGAGAGCCAGTCCATCCCTAGTATAACATCGAATTCCAACATGGGAATGACTACTAGATTAGCGATAAGATTGTGCTCACTAAAGTAAACACTAGAGTCTCTAAATATTATGGATGCATGGATAATCCCACTTGGAGTCTTGACTGACAAATCTACCTCAAGCAATTCGGGGATTGATTCTATATTCTTTGCAAACATGTAAGAAATAAAGGAATACGTAGAACCAGAATCAAACAAAGTAGTTTCTAGTTTTGAGAGGACAACAAGTGTACCTGCTAACACGTCATTCAGAGCTTCAACTTCAGTTATTGTGATAGCAAAAGCACGACCTTGCTCCCCTGGACTTTGCTGAGGTTGATGGTGATTCCCCTCCACTGCCCTTGGATTTGGATAGAGATTAGCATAGTGCCCAAGCTGTCCACACTTGAAGCAATGGACTTTGGGTAAGGCTATAACCATCTTTCCTCTGTCGTTATTGTTGGGGAGTTGAGGCTTCACCTCACTATGACAATTCCGAGCAATATGTCCTCCTCTTCCACACTTGTAGCACCTTCCACTTCCGACCAAGCAGTTCCTCGGATACTTCTTCCCACATTTATTGCATGTGGTAAGTTGCATTTGCTTTCCACTCTTACCTGATCAAAAGTCTTCCCTAAACTGGGCTCCAATGATCTCTTCTTGTCATTTGATTTATGAGACCACTGTGTCTCGCCAAACTCTAGATCGAATTTCGTTGCACTCCGCACGATCTCCTCGTAGCTATCATAGTCCCGGTTGGCTAAATTCTTCCGCAGATGAGGTCTCAGTCCACCGAAAGATCTATCAACCTTCCCACTTGGATCCATGACAAAGCTAGAGGTATATCGTGAAAGTCGGGTGAAGTTCATCTCATAGAATCCGACAGATTTGTTCCCCTTCTGCTTCATCTTGAGAAACCCTTTCTCCATTCTCATTCTCATGGAATGAGGGAAATATTTTTTGAAGAATATTCCGCGGAATTCTTCCCACTCCGTAGCTTTAATCTCTCCTCTAGGCTTCGTGTTTTTTACCAGTGACCACCACTGATCAGCTTCTCCTTCTAGGCGATAAATAGAAAGGGTGACTTTTTCTTGTTCCGAACAAAGGAGTACAGAAAAGATCTTTTCAATGGATCTTATCCATTGTTCCGCAACCAAAGGGTCAGTAGATCCACTGAACGATGGTGGTCGTTGATGCATGGAGGACTCAACAGAATGTTGTTCCCTTCGTGGTCAGATTGGCATCTCATCATGATTCTAGTTATTACTCATAACTTGAGTTAGTTGGTTCATCATTCGCATGAATGTTTCCATTCCAGCTTCCATTGGAGGGTCGTCAGCACATGGTGCATTGCGGTCACCATCTGCACGGTTCCTCCTATTTCCCGCCATTTTCTAAAATAATAAAACTTTATCAAGAAACTTATTTAATTTATGAACCTTTTAACTAAGACTTCATTATTAGACAATTACATATCTCTATAAGTCCTTCATAATGATTCATAAAAATATTGTGATTAACCAAACATATCCCCCGGGAGTGTTGTAACCAAGATTGCAGCAAGGCCCATTATCATGCACCAGTTCCTGTTCGAGTCTATCTCAAAGCGGTGTTTTCAGGTTTTACCCCTATGTACATTTGTGCCAGAGCCGCCTCTACCTGCTTGTATCCAGACAGGGTTGTATTTGTTTGATAAACCACTCACTCAATACTTACCAAAATACCAGGAAGTGTTCCTATATTTAAACATTTCTATAGGGCTATTCCTAAAGTTTTTATATCCTAATTTCCACAAATAACTAAACCATCCTTTGATACCAACTATAGAATCCCGTCTTTTTATAACATCAACTTTCATTACATTACACAAAACAGAGGGTCTTTAAGGTTTAGTGTCTTTGAAACAAGGAACATAATACATGAAAACAACATAAATCATTCTTATTAAACACTAGAAAAGCTTCTCCTTACATTCATCCTAGGTTCATTACTGCATCTCATAACCTGGGGACATACATAAAAAGAAAGGGTGAGCAGAAGGCCCAATAATGGAAACAAGAGAATCATGTTACATGTGAACTTGAGATACTTCAATAAGGTCATGAAACGAACTTTAAGGCATGAGAAAGAAATCATGAGGCATATAATAATGAAAATAACATTTTTCATAACTTAAATATGTGGCTACAACATTTAATATTGACAATCATTTTGTTTCACCATGGTCCATCCCCAAGGTGTCATTAAAATTTACCAAGGTTATTCACCAAGGTATCAGTATAAAAAGTCATCTCTAGAGATTAAGTCTTTACCCAATGCATTGGAGCGCTATCTGGGCGCATCCTTGACATGTCATTATTAACATGTGAGCCACAAATATAATCATCAATAATTTCATAAGCAACCCATATAGCCTAAAATAAATGGGTTTCATTTAATAATCATAACATTTTAAAAACTGCTTTAATGACATGATCATTATGTCACTTTAAAACCACAGAAAGGGAAAGCGGGTTTCATGTATGTAAATACCAGAATTTAAAATAGAACATTTTGATATATATGTGAATACCCCTATAGAAATAAGAGCTTTTAGTATTCACTTAATAACATAAAATAATTTTGAAAAAAAAGAGAGAGGCATTTTGAGACGAAAATTCTGCAGCATAAAGGCTATGTTACAAGGTTTTAGAAAACATTGAAAAGAGAGGGGACATGGGTCACCCCCTCATAAATGATCCATAAAACAGGAGGGGGAAATGATATAAGGGATTTAAGAACATGGTAATTAAATTTGAATGATATACCATATGAAATGAAAAACATGGAAGTGAGACAAAAATAAGATTTCTCTTATGAAAATTCGGCAGCCTAACAGCGTCACTTACACTTCAATAAAAATGAATTGATGAGATAAAATAGGGTCTCTCGTCATACGATCATAAAAGATCAGTATGATAGGTATAGAGATCATACCCCAACATAAAAAAGGAACTTTAAAGATTTGACATGAAAATTGAACTTGAAAATGAGAAGGGTGAAAGAACCCTTATAAATTCAGCAGCCTAACGGCGTCACTTAAACTTTCATAAAACGAAATGATGAGAGTAAGAGGGGATCTCTCATAATATAAACATGAAAAGGGCAGTAATAGGAATAAAAAAGAACATCCTATCACATAAGAACATGGAGCATAAAAGGAATGACATAAAAGAGATTACATGAAAAGAAAGAGAGAGGTCGGATCCCTTACTTTAAAACGTAACTCTTAAAACTCAAAGGTTTGGACCTTGAGGGATTGGGGGAACCTTGGGAGGACTCCTTGGGAGTTACGGAGAACAGAACTTCGTTGGGGGAGAGTTGGGAGTGAAAAATAAAGTAGGAAAGGGTGGGTATTTATAGCGAAAGTGAGGGGACAAGGCATTAATGGCCAAGGGACACCTCACAAGTGCTTTTCTCAAAACCATGTTCTCTCCCATGGAATTTACCATGGAGTTAGGCCACATGGGGCCGCCAATACAATAATTCATCACCTTTGGCCGGACAACCCTTAAAATATCTCATGACATCATCATGACACAGTTATGATGTCATTAATCTTACCGAAACCCTAAAACTGCATTTTTACTGTTCACTGAAAAATTCATCTTTCTCAGAAAAATCCCAAAATTTCACCTTAACCAAATATCGATGCTCTAATTACATTTATGACCTTTATTTTATAAAAATAATTTTCAAAATATTTTTAATTTAATTTTTAAATAAAAGAACTATTCATCGAGAATTCATTTTTTTCAGAAAAATCCCCAAAAATTACCATAACATAATATCGATGCTCTGAGTTCAAAAATAAAGTCCATTTTATAAAAATAATTTTCTAATTATTTTTAATTAAAATTTTAATTTCAAAAAAACACTATTCACCCAAAAAAAATACTAATACTTGACTAATAATTTAAGAAACCGTTATTTACCCATTTTATTGAATCTCATTGCTTAATCAAGGTGTCTAAATTATATTAAAATTTTCTTTAAGTGAGATTACTAATCAATTTTGGTCACATTACTAGTCCTAAGCGTAAAATCCCTATTCATAATTTACTATTCATCAAAAATTAAGTTGATCTTATTAGAATACAAATTATTTACTGAACACTTTTGCAGAAGACAATTTTTTGAAAATCATTACACATCATTAATTATTTAAGGTTTACATAAATATTTTAAAATTTCCCCTTTTTCAAAATTCATCAATAAAATACATCCTAAAATTATCCGGACATTTGAAATTTCAGAAACATCGCTAAAGGAAGAAATCTCAATTCATTCATCCCAAAGGATTACACAAAGAAGCTAGGGTCTCGTCACATAGCCCCTTATAACACCGGCATATGACCTAAGTGTAAGGTGTGCTATGGTGAGAGAATCTGAGGGAGGCTCAGATAACATTTCCCTAGTAGTAATCTCTACTAGCATGAACTTCTCCCATAGGCATTTCCGTTCAAGCTTGACACGCTGGAGTTCGGCTTGGGCTTGGTCCAAAGAGAATCCCAAAGATGCCACCTCCTTCCCAAGCTCTGATAAGTGGGCTTCATAAGGTTCGAGTCTACTGGATGAAGCCATCAACTCCTCTTTCTGCATTAACAATTAACATCTCTATTAAATCATTAAGAGTAGGTTAATATACTACTCAAAAAGATTGGGTCGTTACACGCGCACCCCTGGAACCCGAACGGTTGAACCATTCAGGTGGAACCGAACCGGCGCCAGGTGGCACTGGTCCATCTCACGCGGGACCTGATGGGGTCCCGCATTTCATAGCTGGCCCGAGCGGCTAGCTGCTTCGCGTCTCTGGCGCGTCGTGTTGGTGACGTGCCCCTCCTCCACTGCCCGCCTGGCCGTGGCTATGTTCCCTATGCGGCACGGCGGTGCCGCTCCATTGTGGCAACCCAGTGGCTTTGCGCTGTGGACATCTTCACGGTCTGCCTCCATCTTCAACAAGAAGAACAACCAAAGGGGGCGGGTCGGGCCGTGTTCGTGTGGTCCAAGATGTCCTTATCAGGGTGATAACAATTGGCATACCATAATCCAGCAATTTGAACGATGAATAATGGAGGTTTATACTCATATATAAAATAACTCAAATACCCCTACACCACTTGACGATAATCATTGACGAACTCGTGGGAAGGTGGCATCATTTCATCAACATCGGAAGAGGAAGAGTTCAGAGAAGACGAGTTGAAGAAGACATCATAGGCGTTCTTCATGAGCGACGGCTTCGTCCCTCAACCGGAGGTTCTTCATTGACGAAGGAAGCGTTCTTCCAAGTTATTCCTCCTCTCCCCAAAAGTTCCACCAAAAGAGTTTCCAACCAAAATAGTGGGTAAAGAAACCCATTATTTAATTGTGGAAAATTAATTCAAATGATTTCAAATTAATTAATTAATACCATTATTTAATTTGTGGTTTGGAACACTTATGAGGGAAGGTGGAAAGTTACAATTAAATGAAAAAAGGTTTAGCTTCATTAACTCAAGGGATGTTTAAGGGTTTCATCCAACATAAATGGGGGTTTAGGGGGTTTGAAGCTTGTTTGGGACCCACCTAATAATATCCTCCCAAGGGAGGTTACGTGTAGGTGGGCCCTTACACTAACCTCCCCTTTTAGGATTTATCTACTAAGAGATAAAAATAATCCAACTCTTATTTTTATTTAACTTAATTAAAAAACACCCAAAATCTAACTTCCACTCTCATTAGAACGAAACTACGGTGAAGGCCTCACTATGAAATCCCCGACACTACAAAGTCAACAGTGCTCTCAAATTTCAATTCTAAGTACTGGTTCAAAAGATATAAAATCATGCTCGTACGTTTACTGAATGTACCCGAACAAAACATCAAAAATTGATTCCGGGCACACTGGGCCTCAGAATAAAGCGCCGTCAGAAATTGCGGACTCATAAAATTCCCATGAATTTATGAAAAAAAAATTCCCACAGAATTTATGGGTCTTTACATTCTCCCCACCTAATGGCTTTACGTCCCTGTATGCTACAACTCACATTAAGGAAACAAATGGGGGTACTGAGCACTAATATGAGCCTCTCACTCCCATGTGCTCTCCTAGAGGTTCCAGTGCTTCCAGTGAATGCACACTAGAGGTATCGACCGTCCACGCAAGACCCAATCCTTTCGATCCTCAATCCCCACTAGAAACTTCGTGACTGTCTCCCCATCATCGATTCCCAACTCCCCATGGTCAATGATGTGAGAAGGGTCTTGCACGTATCTCCTCAGTTGAGATACGTGAAAGACTTTGTGCACCCGGTACAACTGATGTGGAAAATCCATGTGGTACGAAACCTCACCTACTCTGCTAAGGACCTCGAAAGGTCCGATGCATTGCTGAGATAACTTGCCGCCACAACCAAATCTCTGTAAACCTCGTCGAGGTGAGAGCCATAAAAATACCTGGTCGCTATCCTCAAACTCTAGTGGTCTCCGTCTCCTATCATCATAGGACATCTACCTGATCTGTGCAGTCTTCATCCACTCCTAGATGATCTTCACCTTCTCTATCGTAGCCTGAACCATCTATAGTCCCATAAGTGCTGACTACCCTGGGTCAGTACAACACAGAGGTGATCTTCATAGTTGGCTATAAAGTTCCTCGAAAGGTGCCATCCAGATGGTGGAGTGGTAGTTGTTGTTATACGAAAACTCTACCAAGGGTAAGTGATCATCCCAGCTATGACCGAAGTCAAGGACACATCCACAGAGCATTTCCTCAAGAGTTTGAATGGTCCTCTCAGTCTGACCATCCTTTGGAGGAAGGAAAGCGGTGCTCAAGTGAAGCTGCATCCCGAAAGACTCCTACACCCCTTCCATATCCATGATGTGAAATGAGAATCTCTATCAGAGACGATCATCAATTTCACACCATAATGCCATACGATGTCTCGTACGTAGAGGCGTCCCATGCTCTCTACTGAACCCTTCTCTCTGATCGGTAGGAAGTGGGCCGACTTGGTGAGTCGGTCAACGATCACCCATAGAGAGTCATGACTCCTATATGTGCGTGGAAGTACCATCTCGAAGTCCATGTATATCCCATCCCACTTCCACTATGAGACCTCTAAGGACAAAACTAAGACTACTGGTACCTAGTTCTCTGCCTTCACTTGCTGACAAGTAAGGAACCAAGAGACAAATTCCGCTACCGCCTTCTTCATACATGACCACCACTGCTGTCGTCAGAGGTCTTGATACATCTTCGCCACACCTGGATGTACCGTTAGAGGGGAAGTGTGTAATCCCTCAAAACATCCTTTTTAAGTGGAACTGGTACCATGGTATGTCCTATGAAGAGAAAGACAAGATCCCCACCTTCAAAAAATCAATCTGGTGCCTACCCTGTGGATATTTGAGCACGTCGCATCTCACAGTCAATGTCCCCATGATGTGCCTCCCTGACTCGCTGATGAAGTGGATGAGTGACTATGAGATACCGTAGAAAGGCTGCTCCATCTCTATCCACAAAGGATATCTGCAATGTGGCCTGCTGCTCCATCACATCTCCTAGCAGTTGAATGCCTGATCTCATACTGAGAGAATCTATTTAAACTTTCCACTTCCTAGGAGTATAGACTATCATGAAGTCATAGTCATAGAGGAACTCAAGACAATTCCGCTGTCTCAGGTTCAATTCCTTCTGTGAGAAGATTTAAGTGAGACTCTGGTGGTCACAGTAGACTATAAAACGCTCGACCATCAGATAGTTCCGCCACATCTTCAAGGCAAAGACCACTGCTACTAACTCCAGGTAATGGATAGCATAGTTCTGCTCATGCTATCTCAACTTCCAAGAACCATAAGCGATCACTGCTCGCTCCGACATTAGGACACACCCATGTCCGGCCCCCGATGCATCGCAGTAAACTATATACCCTACGCCCTCCCTTAGAAGCCTCAAGATGGGGGAACTAGTCAACCTATGCCTTAGCTCCAGAAAGCTCTGTTGGCATCTCTCCGGCCACACGAAGGGCTTCCCCTTCTTCGACAAGGGTGATAGTGGTGCTGCAACTCTGGAGAAGTCTAGAACGAATCTCCAATAATACCTAGCCAATCTTAGAAAACTTTGTACCTCTGTCACACTCCTTGGTGGATCCAAAGAAAGTACTTCCTCGATCTTCGCTGGATCCACTAAAACTCCATCCTTTGAGAAGAAATGTCCCATAAATTGTACCTCACGGATCCAGAACTGGAACTTCGAGAGCTTACCATAAATTTGGTGCTCTCGGAGTGTGTCCAGTATTACCCAAAAATTGTAAGCATGCTCCTCCTCAGTTGCTGAGTAGATCAGAATGTCATCGATGAAGACTTCCACAAAGAGATCAAGGTATGGATGAAAGATAATGTTCATGAGTCCCATGAACACTTCTGGAGCATTAGTTATGAATAATGGAATAACCAAGAACTCATAGTGTCCATACCAGCATCTGAAGGCCGTTTTCTATTCATCCTCAGCTCTTACATTGAGCTGGTGATAGCCTGACTGAATATATATCTTCGAGAACTAACACGCTCCCTTCAGCTGATCAAAGAGGTCATTAATCCATAGTAGTTGGTACTTATTATTTACGGTCACCTGGTTAAGGCAACGGTAGTCGACACAGAGCCTCAAGCTCTCATCCACCTTCTTGGTGAACAAAATCGGGGATGCCCATGGTGAATCACTGGGTCAGATAAATCCCTTCCCCTGCAAGTCCTCCAGCTGTACCTGCAGCTCATGAAACTCCGCGGAAGACATCCGTTATGCTGGAGTTGATATCAGTGTCATCCTAGGGTACATGTCAATATAAATGTCTACCTCTCTATGAAGAGGTAGTCATGGAATGTCATCAGGAATGATATCTGCGTATTGTTCCACCACAACATGAAAACTCGGACTTCGCACATCAACCACTCCGAGAATGAGGATATCCAACTGATGTGTGATCGTCTACCCCCTTCTCCGGTTATGTTAATCCTACACTGCAAAGGCTTTCTTCTCAATATTTAAGGTAAACCACATCTCATCCTCACAGACACACTGAACATTCCGCGTAATGTAGTCAATCTGAGCATGAATTTTGTATAACTATTTCATACCCAAGATGATGTCGTAAGGTCTAAACGCTACTATGAGGAGATCCCAGCCAAATCTATCACCTCTTAGAGTAAGATCACACTGCCGAAACTAGTGTGTAATCATTGGTTCTGCTTCTGTAGGAGTCTCTAGTCATAGAGATGGAGCCAACGACTCCGTCAAAATCTCCGAGCTCCGAAAGAGGGCAGAGGAAATAAAACAATGACTTGCACCTATGTCTATTAGTAGTACAACAAAGGTGGAGTAGACACAAATAGTTTCTCAAATCATCTCATGTGCACCATGGTTATAGGACTCGACTTCTTGGAGCTGAGCCCGCCTCTACTCGCCAGCTCCCTGTGGTCGAGGTGGACCTTCTGGTGATGGTGGTGGTAGGACCTCGAAATGTCGTCCACCACCTCTCGTTCAGCCAACTCCTCTGCCACGTCTGCCTGCTCCTGACGGACCACCACGGTCGAACCTATGCCTCTGCCTAGGAGGTCCCTCTACTGTATGTTTCTCATCTGATTGGTAGGTCGGGCAGTCACGAGCCAAGTGAACCTGCTTGCCACCCGTATAGCATTGCGTACTCCTCGTATGGCTGGCTCTGTCTCATGGGCCCCGCACAACCGAACTTGTATCATGGGGTCGCCCACCTAATGGCCTGGTCTTCTTGGACCTCTATGACATCTGTATACTGTCGGCTGCAGAAGACTCCGTTACGTGTCACCCTGTGGTGGGTCTCACTGCTTGTGACTGATCAGCAAGAAAACACTCCACAAGAAGGGCTCACTCCAGCCCCCCCCCCCCCCCCGCCTGCGTCGGGATTCTGAGGGAGATCATCTAAGCCATGCTATCATTCCTGAGTCCCTAATCAAAGGTCTGGGCACTGAATAATGGGTCTCGTGCCATATTCGTGCAGTAGTGCAAGAGGTCGGTGAACCTCGCTGAGTACTATTCGACCAGCACGCTGCTCTGTTGCAGATGACGGAGCTCCTAAAACTACACTGCAAAAGGGTGGCTGGAACAAAATCTGATCGAAAGAGACTCTCAGAGTATGCCTAGAGTAGTGATGCCTCATTATGAGCCTGGAGCATCAGGCTCCACCATCTGCCTGCTTCTGCATGCAGGAGACTCATGGAAAGGATCACCATGAGTTCGGCTGGTGTACCTACAAATCTGAAAACTCTCACAACAACCTCCGACCAATCTTCAACTGCCTGTGGGTCCATCTCTCCCATGAACCTGGTCGGCCTCTGGCACTAGAACTCGTTCAACACAATCAGACAACGTGCACTCTCTGCTACGAGATCTGGTGGTATCAGTGGCCCAGCGAGGTGTGGTACCACTGGTACCTCCACTGTGATGGGGCCCTACACCGAGGTCTCATCGCTCGGTGGTCTACCATCTCGTACAAAACTCAGAACCCTACCTAGCTACCTACGTGGGGCCATCCTAAAATGAAACTCGGGCACCACTGTTAAAACAATATACCTGGTGAGATGACACAAAGTAATAACAAAGAAAAATTTTCAAAGGAAACACACACGCAATAAATGTTTTTGTGCACTGGGTTGGAAGTCAGAAGTTAGAGTCCTAGTGTATGGATATGTCGGCTGTCAAACCAACAGTGGGTTCCAAAACTGATTACCAGACCCAAAACACTTAATACTATTGCAATTAAAAGATTCAGAGTCCAAGTTCTATGGTAGAACCGACTCCTCTGATACCAATTTGTCACGAACCGTCCTTGGGGCTCGTGTAGTGACTACCCCAAGCCCGCCTTCCATTGGACAGGGGCTGGCGACTAGAACCAATGATGAATCCCTGATAAAAAGGGAAGACATTTCTTTTATACCTCTAACACACAGTCTGAACACAAGCAGTAGAAGCAAAAAGTACTAATATATAAGAGAAAGGTGTGCTGGACGTAAGTGGGCCAGTATACAAACCCAACTGAACAACAAGTACTAGTACAACTACAAAAAGGAAAACAACTCCTGGATCATCCACCGGGGAATCCTACCTTAAGGGTAGGTATAGAACTCGAACAACTCGTCCCTGAGGTACGCCCCATCTAGTCTAACTCCGAGCAGTCTCCCATATGTCACCCTTAGCCTCGATCACTACTAACCATTTTCTGTACAGAACACAACAAGGTGCAGGCGAAGGTTCTTCATTGACGGAGGAAGCGTTCCCCGTGGGTGACGACTTCGTACCTCAACCGATGGTTCTTCGTTGATAGAGGAATCCATCTTCCAAGTTCTTCTTCTTCTCCCCAAAAGTTCCACCAAAAGAGTTTCCTACCAAAATAATTAGTTAAGCAACCCATTACTTAATTGTTGGAAAAATAATTCAAAAAATTTCAAATTAATTTATTAATTCCATGAATTAATTTGTGGTTTGGCACACTTATGAGGGAAGGTGGAAAGTTAAAATTAAATGATGAGAGGGTTGGCTTCATTAACTCAAGGAAAGTTTAAGGGTTTCATCCCATATAAAGGGGGGTTTAGCGGGTTTGATGCTTGTGCGGGAACCACATAATAATACCCTCCTAAGGGAGGTTATGTGCGGGTGGGCCCCACCACTAACCTCTCCTTGGAGGTTTTAACTACCATGAAATAAAAATACACTAACTATTATTTTTATTTAAATTTATTAAAAAAACCCCAAAATCTAACTTCCACTCTCATTAGAACATAACTGTAGGGAAGGTCTCACTAATAAATCACCGACACTGGGAGTTCAACGGGGCCATCAGATTTCAATTCCAAGCACCAGTTAAAAAGATATAAAATCCCACTCGTACGTTTACTAAACATACCCGAACAAAACTTCAGAAATTGATTCAGGCACACCACGCCTCATAATTCACTGTTGTGAGAAACTACAGACTCATTAAATTCTAATGAATTTAAGAAAAAAATTTCCATGGAATTTACAGGTCTTTACAAATTTGAGGTTTTGTGATGAATGATAAAAATGAAAAGTGATTTAGTAGAAAGATAAAATTTTTAGGAAAAACATGATTTCTGGAAAAGGAAAATTTTAATATATATCTGATGTTGAGATAATGATGTAGAAATGACTGATTCAGATAAGTAAAGACTATATTGGAACTGATTATTGACTTGTCGAGAAGTGGTTTATGCTATCATTGATGAAGTTTACAACACTTTTGGATTTAAGTAATATATCCAATAACATGTATCTTACATAAAGAATATAGAATAATGAATGTTTCCAATATGGGTTTTACAGTAATTCATGTTTTTAACATATTTTAGGAGTATACCTGATAATGTTATTTACATGTTTTGAATGTGAAATTTAGATATGATTCATGTTAATTAAGGGTTAATGATGTGTTCGACATTGAAATTTAGAGGGCTTAATTATAATGTGTTGAATCATTAGATTTTGGAATTTTTTAACTATTTATGAAAAGGTTTAAGTTGATCATTGTATGAGATTTTAGAGGTTAATGTATTTCTTCACCAAATGGCATAACCCATTATAAGTGATGAGGTATAGATAGTTCAAGTGCAATAAAAGGGTGAGTTTGTAAGTAGAAATGTATATTTATACTCATATAGAGTGGAATAATTCCTCGACATAAAGAAAATAGTCTCAAATAAATTTTTTCCTTATTATACTAATCATCGATAATATTGATGATTTTTTTAGTTTATAGTTTTTTAGTAATCAACATTCATATGAACATGTCCTCTATCATCTTCCATTAGAACTTCATAGTAATATTTTTCTACCTTGTCCAGGTTTTTAATTTCAACTAATGTCACATCATTTGAAAGAATTCTTTTTGGGGTGACCACCTCATCTCCCTTAACCATTTTTAGGAGGATATGTTAATTACCCTATTTTGATTGTGGATTTTCATATGAGAATTTTGAAGTATCAACCATTAACTTTTGAATTTCAAATTCAAATTTTGGGGACGAAATTTTTGTAAGGAGGGGATAATGTAACTCCCCAAGAATTTACAAATTAATTTAATATATAATGAATGAATCCATGAGTCTCTAAAAAACACAACTTCGTTATAACCTATCCAACTAAACATTATTTTTCCTCCACTGTGTTTTGAATTTTGAAAATCTGACATACACGGTCGTGATCAACAAGTTATTTGGTGTCTGATAAGAAAACACAATTTTTGGGGAATTTTAACATACCCTTTTGAATAGTAAAATACCCTTATGAATAGTGATACACCTATAATGAATAATAACCTTAACTATGATGTTATATAAATAATGTTCAAGTGAATGTATGATATACCTTTGTTTTGGAATATGTAAATAAACGTTTTGAAACTGTTTTGTATAATAAATTATTATTTTAATTAAATATTAAATTAATCATATTTAAAAAATTATTTTTCAAAAATGGGCTTATTTTTTGGATTCTATTTTTCAAAAAAATGTTTAGAGTGAATTTTTTCTATTTTTGTGAAATACTCTAATTTTTGATTAATAGTGAAATATAGAAAAATACCGTATATAAAAATTATCAGTTAAATATACTATTTATGACATCACAAGTGATGTAATCCAACCTGAATCAAACTCATATGCAGGTATTAATATTCTTGTTTATGGAATCATCACTAATTCTGGTCTTGAGGAATATTAATAAACTAATGATTAAAAAATTATGGACACCCTCCTCTCCTCCAATATACCCCCCCACTCCCTCTTCTCTTCACTCCTCTAAGCATTGAATCTCCTAAAAGGTCTTCCCAAATACCCTTCTATAGTCACTTCCCACATCCAATAAGCTCTTGGTATTTCTAAAAGACCAAAATACCTTCCCTTAAGGAGGTTCTCAAGGAGGTTATTTCAAGTGGTAAAGCACCATTCACTTTCATTTTATTTCATTTCAATTTATCTTCTTTTGTTATCCTCTCCTCACCTCCTCTGTCCAAATGACCATGATAGATCTAGTATAATCTGTATACTAAAATTATTTCATTTTAATGGAATAAAAATAATCAATATCCTTACTCTCTCTCTCTCTGTCTCTGTTCTATTTTATAAACAAAATCATCGTTCATGGGTTCCAATTTATAACCTTTGTGGACGACGAAGATTCATTATTCAATTTCTCATTAATAACTAGTAATGAAAGAATTTTGATGGTTGGAAAAGACTATAATATATGTATTATGACCTAATTAATATTCAGAAACTAGTATATGTACATATTATTAAATCTCATGACCAAACTAGTTTTTATTATTCAAAATACCGCCAAAATAATCTAAGTGAATGTCATAAATATTTCATCTAATGATTCATCCTATTTCATTGTATCAAAATGATAGAAATGAACATTAAAAAATTTGGATGTTCATAAATAATATTCAATTTCAATTCTGGATATTGACATCCATTTCACATGAACTCTATTACTTAAGAAAAAGTTAACCGATTATGAAAATAAAGAAAAAGAACCGTATAGAATGACACAATTCAATATAAAAACTTATCAATAGGAACATAAATGAACTAAATAGAATTATGATAAACAAAATAAATATCTAATAGGTTCTGAATTAAGGTAATAATTATTCTAATTTATTATTCCAGGACCTTATGTTCAAGAGCGGAACACATTCGATCTTAAGCTAAGGGTTTCTTCATCTCACTCCCATTTTAGTGAGATTTTCTATATTCACTAGTAATACTTGTGCACGGTGTATTTATACTACCCATTGATGTAACATATCATTAATATCTTTATTTTCATTGTATTCAATGTATCATTTAAATATTAGTAATTTTGGGGCATACAGATCGATTGATTACAAAGTGGTAAGAGATTTCTACCCGAACTTCCAATTTCATTCGAGTTACACTTATTCACTAGTTACACTAATTAAATTTGTATTTATTATTATTTACACAACATATATTCTATTTTAATTTCCTATATATGTTTTCCATCAAGAATCCATCTTTATTTTATGGCTATTTACATTTTTTAAAAGGGTCATTCAAATTTTTTATCCTGAAAATCAAACATGATTCAAGGGATATTTTCAAATTCTTAACCATTTTCAAGTGTACACAAGAATATGATTTAATAGACCATTGGTTTCAAAAAAACACTCATTTTATGCTGAAAAAATGTTCTTGGATAATTTCTTGATTTAAGAGAACAAATGTTCCTTTACACTATAAAATTCTCTTTAATATATTCCTTAAAATGATCATAAATGTTTTATTTATAAAGAATCTTAAGAACTATTTTTAAATTATTTCACTTAATGGGATATAATTAATGACTAAATTATAATTTCAATGTCCTAGTATTTTATTTTCTGGTATATTTGTTTTTAAAAACTGATTTAATTGAAAATACAATGGATTTTCCAGAAGAACTCTTCATTCTAAAGTAAAGAGGATTTTTCTCATCTCACTTTATCTTTTATGAGATATATTCCTTGTTCATCACTTACTTCTTACGTGTGGTGTATGTACTAACCTTTATAATTTCATATTAAGAGTCTCCTTATTCTCATGACATTCTAAGGGATTATTATTTGAATGCTTCAAGGTGGTATGTGACACTTTTGAATGTTTAAGAATTATTTCCTCTATGGTTTTTCAATGGTATCATTTAAACATATCTTCATCTATTTCAATGTAATTTATTAAATCTTGTACTTCATTGAGGTTTTTATCATATTATATAATCTACCATATTTAATTGAATATTTTATGAATAGTTTGTCTGTGGATGTGCTGTCTTAAAACCATTCAGCAATTTACACCAAATGGTTAGTGTTTATGATTAATGTTCGATGAAATATATTTACATTTCATATATTAGATTCCGTATAAATTTATATGCTGTTTATTTTTATCCCCATTCATATGAGGAATGCATTGGAAATATAAAGTGTCATGTGGGGCCTCTTATAGACCATGGTGCATTAGTAGGTCTCATGAGATAATCTACGGTCTTGGCACAAGGCCATAACAAAATGATTATTTATGGTCTTAGCACGAGGCCTTGAAAGTATAGTGATGAGGTCCCACATTATGAATTCCATCATTATAAAAATATAATTGCTGGTTCATGTGATTATTCGACTAGTAGAATACCCAAGATTATGTTTTATCATGGAACTATTTGCTGAGCTCATATTCCTTTCATAATGTGTTCATGTTTATTAATTGTAAGGCCATGTGTTTAAAATTATTTACCATGCCTAATGTTTATGTTATGATATAATCTGTTGTATTTCTTACCCATAATGAGCTTTTGAGCTCACTAATTTCATTTTTTTCATCCCCATGTTATGAAGAAGAGATCATTTATTGAGTTTTAAAGGATATAGTTTGTTAAATATTTTTAAGTATCATATTTTCTTTCATTTCAAAATGTAAAATGGGTTCCATGTATGTATCTGGTTTGTAAAATACTACTAAACTAATCAGTCCATCAGGATTTTATTCCGTGTAATCATTACAATGTATTAAAATAAAGCACGGACTCTAAGCTTCTAGGTTCAGGGAGTTACAATATGGAATCCTATGAGTTCTCACAGTGATTTCCAAAAGAATATACGGATTTCTAAAGGAAGACTACACATTTATATGTGTAATAAATATATATACACAGTAGCTAAATTAAAATTAGTAATTAATATTAAGGCTATGTAATGAATCAATTCCATCCCACAATTAAATAAATTGAATTTATTTATAATGTATACAATTGGAAATACATACACACTCTAATGGGGTGGTTAGTTTACTTAGTTAAGTATTGGTTTCATGGGAATATAAAAACACACCCTAAGTAGCGGTTTGATTTGAGGTTGTTAACCTGTAATGGTGACAAAGTGTCTAACACAACCTCTATAAATAGTTCAAGGTGACTAATTATAATAGTTAAACATTTTAGCGGAAACACACCAAAATTTCAACATGTGAGATTATAGAATAAGTTATAAACATCTGTAATTTTATGTAAAATTTATAGATCACATACTATATCTCTGTGGAAGGATACTAATTCAGTGTTGGACTCACATTTTTGCTATAATGAGAAAAATAGGAAGAAAAAAATTACCAAAAAAATTGGTATCAAAATTATACATGGTGGAAGGTATTTACAAGGAGAGGGAAGGTTAGAAGAGATGATAAATGAGTGTTATACATATCGAGGGCTTTCCATTTCTTTAGACAGAACTCAAATTAGAGGATAATTGGAGGAGATACAATAAAAATCTCCAAATGTTGAGGAGAGATCTATAGTGGAGTCACTATGACATTGAGTGAGGAGGAAGGAGGGAATAATATTTAGTGAAAATAAGGTAAAAATGGTCATTTTCATCATTTTTAGTAGGGAATATAGTTATGATAGAAAATTTACCAAACAATGTTCAAGCCAGTTATCTCGATTATCCAAGATAACTACACCTCACATGGTAATGAAATTTTTCTAAATAATCACGTGAAAACTGTGCATTGTGAATTTTCAATAAATATTATTGTATTCATGGTTTTTATGCCCCATTCACATGGTCTATCAAACCATTATCTATCATTTAAGGTCCACATTGTTGTGGTGAAAAGTTATCCAAATCATGCACTAATCATTCCCCCCATGCTACCTCTCTAAAAAAAATTAACTACATGACCAAACCATTTAGAAATATCCTAGAACCTCATATTAACACTTTTAAACTTAAATTTAATGGCATAATATATGTTTAACATAATTAGAGGTATAAATACCTCATGAAAAAACCATGATCTTACTACCTCTCTTTCATAAGACAACCCATCCTTGAGTTCCCCTTATGAGGGTGCTTGATCTATATCTAAGAAAAGTTATTTCCATTGAGATTTCTTATTTGAATATTATTTCCATGTATCCTCATATACACAACCAGTTTACAAAAACACCCAAATGAAAGTAAATTTATTTCCTTAGAGAATCTTTATTCTTTGATCGATTATAAGAATTGGATTCTCCTCAAAAGAATAATTTTCCACAAACTAAACTTATTTAGAATAAAATAAAAGATCTAATGAAATGTAATAATTTTGGAGCTAAGAAATATGAAATGAATCATGTATATCCCTCTATCACTGAGTATGTGTCATCTGATATTTTAGTGACCAGACTCTCCCTAAGATTTAGAATGTTTTGGTGAATCTAGGTTCTCAGAATCCATTGATAACCCTATTTAGGTGTGACATGTAAGAAGAATTAATCTCATACCTCAATCTAAAAAGGATGATAATTCTGATCAACATAATACTTATTCCAAGAATTATCAGTATCCATTCTTTTCTTTATTAGATATACATTCCACAATGTTTCCTGAGTGAGACACGATCCTTCTAGAATTGCCTCTACTAACCCAAACATGCATAGAGGTGAAAAATGTGGCCTATCATATAATTTCTCATAAGGATCCATTTTGGAAATATATTATAATATATTATTATCGGATGATTTACCAAGAGTAACATGATTCACATAATAACCTACAAAATCAAGGAGATAGACAGATTGATCATTTCCTATGGTACCTATATAGTGCACTCAGATTGACCGTGGGTCTGAGGGTGGCATAATATACACAGAAGTACCTATTAACTATGAGTCTTTTACACCCCATCGATATCCATGAAGTAAATAATCTTTCCCTTATTGATTCAATAATACATAGAATATCATTAGGGAGTATAATATATCAAATATAGAGTCTCTAAATCTCACCCATTGTGAATGCCTCCTAGATAGGGAATAAGTGGGCATCCTTTAACAGCCTATCCATGATAAACCATGCAGTGTCACTACCTTAATGGGAATTCATAATCCCTATAATGAATTCCATGGTGAAATCATCCCATTTCCTTTATAGAGTGGGTAATGGCTATAAAATTCCATAAAACCATTGGTATTATTATTTCACCTAATGATGGGTAGAACATCGAGTGACCAAGCCTGTGATATCCTATTTCATCCTTAGACACCAATACTAAGAGTTTAAGTAATGATATGTATTAGTAAGTTTAGTATGTACTACCCAATTAGAAGCATGATATTCTCACATCAATTCCCTTTATATGTCTATTGGAACACTAACACACCCTAATATATATAATATCTCACCCTTATTTTGAACCGAACCAATAAGTGGTTACTCACCTAAAAAAATTTCCTTAAGGACCAATCCTTCATGATCTAAATGTTACATCCTCTACTAAATCCTTAATTGATAAAGACACTAGTAAATCTATAATGACCGGCTTCCCAGGAGACTCATGAAATTATAGATGTCTTTAAGAAAGACGACCCATAAATGATAATTCTATACAAAATTATTATATAGATTATTTATAAGTCTTTTGTATTAGAGAATATGTAAATGTGTTTCCATTGTTAGGAATGTAAGAAAGCTTAATATTGAAATACCGATGATATTATATCCATATATATAATTGTAGGTCCAAGTCACTTTGGGAGAATGTTTATTTGACTCTCTTATGATTAGTGTATACTAGAAACCATTCCCCATGGAGACAATGTCACAAACAATGCTAGTCATAAACAACTATTACTGAATCAAGGGTTAGTGCCTTGTAATTTCACTCTTTATTAGTCTACTGATGAGACCTATATTCCACAAGTCTATCCCCTTAAATCAAAATAATTCACATCCCAATGGCTGGAGTGTCATTATACACTATGCGTCCTCATCAAGTATCAAGAAAGATCCATACTGGCACTGAATTCAACCTTCCCTTCATCTTCTATAAGGCTCTATTATAGTCTTCTAACCATGCATAAATTAAAACATTCTTGGTCAAGACCGTAATCGGTTCTTCAAGGTGAAAAATGTTTTGGATGAATCATTGTTAGTAACTAGTTAGTCCTAAGAAGAATCATATATCAAAAAATTTATTTGGATGATCCTAATAAATAATATCTATCACCTTATGTAGATCCATAGGTACCCCTACATTGGATATAATGTTACCCATTATGTGAACTTTATCATTTAGAGGTGTCCCATAGTGGGATTATCATATAATTAATTCTCTCTTAACATATTTAGTATGATTTCAAGGTGTTTTTTATGATCGTGTATTGTCTGATAGTACACTAATTTTGTATCCACAAAAATGACCACAAAATCATCAATTTATAGGAGGAAAACCCAATCTATCAGTGAAATAATGGAATCTAGTGCATTCATAAGACTGAAGGACATAACCATATATTCATAAAGGCTATAATTATTTAGAAAATATATGCATGGTATATTTTAGGAACTATGTATCACATGATTATAGTATGATCTTAAATAAATATTTGGGAGGAATGTTGACCCCCAAAAGATGGTCGAAGAGATCATCTATAAGAGGGATTTTGTACCAATTTCTAACTCTATGCAGAATCAACCATCGACAATCCACACATAAATCAAAGTAACATCTGAATTCTCAATTAAATGTATATATGAAACCCAAAGGGAAATATTGGGTAATACAAATCCCTTGGATTCTAGGTCCTCTAACTTCCTCTCTATTTACAGAACTTGAGTTGTAGTAATCCTAACAGAGGGACATATACTGGTTATGCTACTAGAACAAGCTCAATAGTGAACTGTACCTCTCTATTCAGAGGTAGACTATAAAATTTTTTATGGAAGAAATATTTTAATCAGTATATCATTGAGGTAAACAAATTATTATATTCTCTCTAATCCCAAATAAAATGGATGGAAATATAGGTTGAAACTCGACTTAGCTCGTGATGCTCATGTCCAGTTCATGTCTAGTGGAAAAACCATTCAACATTATAAACATATTTATCCTCCCCAGGTGATGAGAAATACACCATATGAAAATAAAAATCAATAAGGGTTGAAAGGGTACCAATCTGTACATATTGAAAATTAGGTCAAAGAATGTCATCTTGAGGACAACAAGGTTACATAATAAATGGTATCCACCTACCATGATAGAACATTCATTTCATTAGTGGACAATATTTTATAATATTTTAAATAGTGTTTCTAGAGGAGAAACGCCAGAAAATAATTCTATATAGATGCCAATATTTAATATTAAAGTCTCATTTATTAATTAGTGTAATAAACCTATGTCATATAAATTAAATACTAATTTCAATTCTACCAAGAACATACCTTGTATTGCTGATGGCCTACCACTCTTCTCTTTAGGAATAGGATTCACTACATATAAATAGATAGATCCACGTCACTATGATATAACCTGACCACTTTTTGTTGGTAATCTATATAGGAACTTCACAACATGTGTTTGGATTCTTCAACCCCAACCACCTCATTGGCCAGAATGGATAGTGGTACTCCATCTTGCTTAATGGAATTGAGACATTTATCTCACTCTTGAACATGAAAATGGTGTAGATGATCTTTCATTGAGATCAGATAAATGGTACTATGAAATATTTGTATATGGCTCTATTTTCCACCAAATCGACACTCTACTAGGACTCCACTACACTGGGGATTCATGTGAACCTGTTTTCCACAATGATGGAAACCCATATAACTACTTGTTCACATACTCTGGCCACCACTTCTATAAAGATAAGTCTCAAAGAGATGCATCCAACTATGATATGATCCAATTCCCTATCTATGTGCAAAAAATATTTCCATTTACCCTCCGAATATTTAAAATTATTCTTTAATATAAGGGTGTTGTTTACTATCTTAGAGACTGTAGTCAGTCAGAAAAAAATTTCATTGGATTAGAAGAAATACTTGATCTCATCCTCAAAATGCCTCACCCATGATATCTCGACATTATTAAGATTGGGTGAAAAGTGATGGAGCTCAATCAATTAAGATATATAATCCATGATGAAATTTTACACTATTATGGATTTTTTAATTCCAATGATTATTTAGCTCCGAATGTATACATAAAAAACTAGTATTAGAAACTAGTATAGAAGACCTAGCACACCATGCTATGGTTCTGATTTTCTATTATAATAATTACCAACCATAACTTTGTAGCCCCAAAAAGAATATACACTGTGAGATTCACACACCATTCTAGTGGCTTCTACAACTACCAATTGATTAAAAGCATATATTCTTAATAAGACTACACTACTCGAGGACAACCTTCCTAAGATATGAAATATGGTTCCTACAGATGGAACACCCTCATAAACTCAGAAATATTTAGTACATGCCATGGAGCACCTTCTTTGGAATGCACTAGATGTAGGAAACCCTCTTGAAAATGAGAATCAATGCCTATTCCAGGAAAAATAAGATTTAATATAAGAGGTGATGTAGATGGACCCATATGTACTTTAGTTCCCACAAAAAGAGGAGCATAGTTATCTCCACGATCCTAGTACTTGACTTGAGTCCATTATGGATACATATATCTCAAATGTAAAATACTCACCTCATAACAATATTTAAATGAATAAAGGACAACTAGTAGGAAAAAAACACTTATGAGGCCTCACTACACAAGATACACTAAAAAGAACTCTATTTTAAATTTTGGTCTAAAGGTTATATTTAAAGTCTTAACTAATACATTCTTATATATTCAAAAAACTGAAATCAATCATAATTAAAAAACATATGATCTTGCAAATGGGGAGAAATGGGTTGTATAATGTCACCTCATATCGAAATAAATGAATATTTCACAATGATTCCCAATAGAAGGGGGAGTTAAATATTTTAGATATTCATATCTGAGTACATAATAATAGGTCTCAAATAATGATGTCCATTTGGGAAAAAAGAAAAATGGTGGAGTGTTGGTTATAGAAAAGAACTTTTAAAATGTTATTTTAAGGAAGCAGCTAAATAATTTTAGAGAAATAAAAAGTATGAAATTTTCTTTAAAAAATAGATCTAAAAAATAGTTATACCTAAAATATTCATTTATTTTTTTTAAAAAAAATGAGAACAACGATTTAAAATGAGTGTTACATGAAAGTATTAAGGTATAGAAAAGTTCCCTTTAATTGATATTGATTTTAAAGAGTTAATATGAGGAGTAAACATAAGGCTTGTATTACCCCATCAAAGGAAGGGGGAATAAGATATGTATATATGTAGGATAGATATATTCAAATTTTAGAATAATTCCATAATATCAAAGTGAGTGAATGATATTGTCAGATTGACAGAGAATTTTTATACTAGAAAGAAAAAATAATGGTTTAGAGAGATATGTTAACATAGGTTCCACATCAACACTTGTAATTAACATCATAGACAATAATATTAAATTCATTTATTAGATAATTATTATGTTTTTAAATATATATTTGATCTATTATAGGCATATTTTTTCATTTATAAAAACTTATTTTAAATATAAAAACATTTTTTGTTTTTATGAGGGTATTTGATTTTTGATTACATGGTCGGATCACTTATTGATAATTATTGAAGTTTTTTTTTATAAATTTAATAAAACACCAAAATTAAAATAAAATGGTATTCATGAAATTATATAAATTTTAATTATTCTAAATATCCTTTTGTGTTATAATATAGGGGAAATTAATTTGGTAAAAATGTCAATGTTATACGGTTAGTAAAATTCAGTAGTATTACCGACCATCGTGAACTAGTTTTTTTATTTAATATTATATATTTATATTCAATAAATAACATTTAATAAGTTATAATATTCTTATTTTAATCTTATTTAACCATAATAATAATTTTATGACCGAACTTTAAGGGGGTGGTGAAAAATTAAGTACATTTTTCATAGAGTGGGTGAACCAACCTTATTATAAACAACACATTTATTTTTGAATCTAATGAAGGGATGGTAGAATGTGGATATTCCACCATAATAAAAAGATATTAATATATTTATTATACTTATGTAACTATATTTAGTTGTACAGAGTGCATATGGGTGAGGTAATAGAAGAATTTAATTAAAATAAATTTAGTTTCGAGTCTATATATATCCCTTTTTTCAATTAATTTAGGATGCCACTTACGGCTCTTTGGAATGGTCAATGGATGAGACCAGCAAAACTAGGATGTGGGGGAGAGGAACAGGAAGTTAATTCGGTAAAAGATTTTGTATCTCTAAGCGGTATGAATTTTGTTGAGATGGTGTAGAATTAATAAGTGGTAGAGAAGGGTGTTTTTGAATATTATATTCATTAGATTATTCTTTTGTTCATAATATTCCGAAAATATTTTTTTATCACTATATGTAGTAAATGGTTAATGTGAGTTCAAAATGGTTTTCTCTTACATCATCAATGAATCAATAATTTCATTTATTTATATAATAATGTTAAATACCATATTTTATATTATTTCACTATTAAAAAATGAATTATTTCAGAATTATAAGAAAAAATTCAAACTAAAAATTTATATATATGTAGATTCCAAGACTTAAATTGAATTTAGGAAAATATTTTTTTTAAAATGAGAAGCTTATGTTTGGAATAAACTCCCCATTTATTGGAAATATACCAATTTTAATATCATATTAATTTTTCAACCCATTAAAAAATTACTTAATGTATCATAAAATTATATTATTCTTATAATAGAACATAATATTAATTTAGAAATAAATTTTTTGAAAACAAACATTCTTTCAAATAAATTTAAATTTTAAAAAGTTCAAATAAAACATTAATGTTTTATAAAAATATCTAAACTTATTTTTTCATTTAAAATATTAATTTACTTGTATCATAACAAAAATATGAAATACTATAATTTTAGAAGATACAGATATATTATTTTACAATTACATGGGTTTATTTACTCTTTTAATAGTCTATTTTTAATTCCCAATATTCTTATTACTATTTCAATGGCCATATTACTATTCCATCTGTCGTATTACTATTTGAACGACTTGATTTGTAATTTTCATATGGGTTCCCAAACTTCTATAAATAAATCATATTTCATTCATTATTTAATAAATAATATTTTATATCATGTTTATATATATATATATAATTTTTTATTTTTAAATTTCATATCTCATTAATAATATTAAGATTCATGTTTACAATGTTGTTTATGATTTTGATTATTCTAAGGGATCAATCAGATCCATATTTTCCTATTATTGTTACCTTATTTTATAATTTTTTTCATATTTTAATTATTTCAAATCAAACTTCAATATTATTTCTAAAAGTTTAGTTTTCTATGGAATATAGTAAGATGTAGTAGGTTTTATTTCTCATTTTATATTCACAAAAATGACATAATTATATATTTCGAAGAGGAATTCAACCTATAAATTCTTTGAAATTTCATTCTTCCCCCTTACTAAATTTATACCTTGAAATTTTATTTTACATACCTAGGTGGAAAGAGGTGAGGGAACTTATGTTTCTTGGATTTCTTTGATTCATAAGTTTTCTCCTCATATTTTTTGTTTCACTCTATTACTTTGACTAGGTTAGTTGACTTATTGCGCAAATGTTTCTCTCTGTACATTAATATCTTCACCGGATACACCTTATAAGAGAGATTATTTTTATAGCTATACCACCTCTATATTCATTACATGTGATAGATCTGGTAGGTACTTAATCAAAAGGGATACATGGAATATGTCATGTACTAGAGAAAGTTTTTGTGAAAATTATAGAAAATAGGAAATATCTATAATGAAATTGAGTATCATAAATTGGGTGATGTCCTTAGGACTTACCCCACCCTTATTAAAAAAATATCAATACTCTCTTGTTGGGAGATATAAGGAGGAAATATTTGACTCAGTGAGTTGTCTTGTTGGATAGTTTTTTATCTCTATAGTTTATGATCTTCACCTGCTTCTACTTACAAGAGACATAATTTTCCATTTGTACCACCTTTTAATTTTATACTTATGAGGAATATATTATCTAATTCCTCAGGAGGGATATGTGGATTACATCTTGTACTTGAGAAAATTTTTGGTTAGAGTACCAGTTTCATGCCATAACTCCAATGCTATCAATAATCTAAAAGGTGTCGATGTACCTAGGCCATAGCATACATTTCATCTCAAATATAATTAATATATTCCATTTTGATATTCATAGGAACAATTTTCCTTATTATATCTTATCTACCAACCCCAAACAATGATATAAAAGGAAAAATATGCTCTAAGGACACTTTACAAAATCTCGTGGTCAGTTCAAAGATAGGTGACCAATCTGGTTGGACAGACATCCGCAATCACATCTCCCCATACACATATCTACGTGGAAGACTTTCATGAGATTAGGGAGGAAGGGTAGTCTATGTCCCAGGTAAATTGGCCCCTTCGTTATTCTTAATCACATCAGATTAATGTCTTATCAACTAGTAATCCATCCAAAACATTCTCAATTACAAAAGATATTCCTTGTATACCTCATGAGGAAGTACAAAACCACTTCATCTCTTGTAATAAATTCTATGGTATTACATCTGGAAAACATTCTATCTTATATGAAATATCCAATGAAGATCTTTGACTATAGAGATAATGGTTTATGCAACTAGAAAACGCACCTAGTCAAAGTAAAATTGCAAAATTGTAAGTATAAGGAGGCTTGATGTATACTGGGGGAAGACATGAAGTAGAAGTACCCTTAATTATTTTAATCATTGAATATAAAACAATATTTTTTGGTTAAAATTTCCAAATGTGGTAAGAATGTAATGAACTAGAATTCAATCAATGGAATTTTCCTTTGAATATATAATTGTTTCATATTTAGTAATATAATATTATATAATAAAACCAAATATAACTAATTATATTAATTAAAAAATTAAATTTAGATTATAAATATTGACATAATAATTGAAACATTTATAGAGGGACAAAAAATATAAAATATGATTATAATAATAATAACAGTAAAAGGTGGATCGTCTTAATACCCATGAAAAATCATACTCAAGAACAACAATATAGAACTAATGCATAATTGTTTTTATGAAATTCATATTTTAGAAATGAAAAAATATATATAAACTTGTTAAAAAATATAATTTAATGAAGAAATTATAAATTATGAGGTGTTTATGGAAATTAGGGAACCATATGACCATTAAAAATCTTACCATTGGAATAGTAATTTGACTTTTGGAATAATAATATGACTATTAGAATGCTAATAAGAAATTTTGAACCATATCATTAATGTTATAATAGTAAAATAACCATTTAGAAGAGAAAAAATAACTTTTTAACTAATAAAATGATATAATGACATATTTGTAACACGATACAAGTAAAAAAAATGTTTTAAATGATAATATAACTGTTTATATTTTTGTAAAACATAACTATTTTATTTTCATTTAATAACTAAAAAATGATTTAGAAGAAAGTTTATTTTCATAAAATAGATTTAAAAAGTAATATTAATTTTTATTATAATGATAATATAATTTTATGGGTACTTATGAAATATTTCAAAGGGTAAAAAAATTTATTATAATATTAACATTTATATATTCAAATAAATATTGTTTTTATTTTAAAATTTATATTACCAAATTTATAAAATTATTTTGATAAATTTGATTTCATTTTTGTAATCTACAATTTGATAAATTTTTTCTGTCAATATTTTGTATTTCTCTAAAGTAGTTAATTTTTTTGATGTATAGTAAAATACAGTAAATTACAATATTTAACATTATAAGCTATGCATAATAATTTTTGAGTCATGGTTGATGTAAGAACCCACTATTTAAAAATATCATGAATAATTAACTATATATAGTCACATAATCAATACTATTCGTTGTATTGAGTTAAGATATTAAAAAAATGAATATAATATTCAAAAAAACCCTCTCTGCCCCTTATATTTATCACCCCTTAAAACCCCTTCTCCTAAAAAATTATAATGCGCGTTTATTTCCAAATTTATACCCAATTAAATTACTATTCCTCTACCCAGTGTTATTTTGGATCTATTCTCATCCATATACCATTATAATGTTCCTTAAGGAGTATCTTTAAAGGAGACAACGAAAGGGTGAGGCAAACTCTAAACAAAATTTATTTTGATTTTTCCTCCTATTTTACTGTATATTCTCTATCCACATAATTATTTTAAATATTCTTATAATTTATTATTATTTTTTCAATATATATTATGTACTATCCATTCTTTAAATTAAAAAAATTAAAAAATGGTTTACAATATGGTTGGTTCCTGCCTCCCTGAACAACATACTTCATTCTTCTCTAATACCTTCAATGATGGTTATAAATAGATAATTTTGGTTAAATAAAATTCTTATAAGTATATTATAATGTATTTTATGTTCTAGAATAAATATATTAACATAATTATAAATTAAACAAAACCAGATCATGATGGTCGATAAACCAACCTAAATGATCTAACCATATGACGTTGTTGTTTCTGTTAAATGAATCATCCCTATTTCAGAAAAAAAGTATATTTGGAACCCCTAAGTTTTCCTAAATTAAATTAATTCCAATTCATTTTTAATTTTTAGTATTATTAACTTTTGACATGAACACCAATAATTATTCGTAAGTGATTCAACCATGGAACCATGGAATGATCACCCTTGAAACAAATAATTTAGTCATTATATCTCCATAAAATGGTTTTAAATGAACATAATATATTTTTAGTAAAAAATATATATTTAAATGGTTTTGAATTAATTATTTAATTAATTAAATTTTATTTTCAATACGCTATGTGCAAGTGAAGAATGGTTCTGGATTCTATGTTGGGGGATCCCTCCGAACCACCCTTTTTCTTTGGGGTATGACCATTCTCTCTTTAATTATTTTTCACTATCACATTGATGTTATAAAATTATTTTAAATTATGTATATTTTTCTCTTACATATATACCTATGTTATTATCCCTTCCTTTTATGTGGTAATACAGTCTTGAAGTTAATTTATGAAATTCCATCTATAAAATCAAACTTGATTAAGGGGAACTTTTTTGTCCCTTGATATTTTTATGAAATTATCATTTTAAGTGTTCATTCCCATTCAAGATTTCATTAAAATCTATAATATTTTATGTATAACCATTATTGTTTACCTCTATTTTTTAAATAAAATTAAAAACTTATTCTTTCTCCAATTTTCTTTAACAGATTCTTTAAGACATGGTTTTGAAATTCCATTTATATATATATTTCCTACAATATATCTTGATGTTTTTTTTCAAATTAACCCCTTATTTTGAGACATGATTATTTAATAAGAAATTAACATATAAAATATTTAATTCCTTCTTATCTATGTATAAATTATGTGAAATGCACTGTGTTGCATTTGTTGTCAATGAGGCATGATGTTGTCTTAGAATGAATGGATGTCAAGAATTGTCAAGATGTGAATGCCAAAGGTTGTGATGGTGTTAGTGAGGAAAGGAGAATGGACATGGTACTAAGATGCATGTCACTTAGGAAATTTACTAAGTGACATAGGATGTTGTGGTTGAAACATTCTCATACCATATCAGACGATTGTTGAGCTGTTCTTAAATTTCAAAGAACTTGTATCAAGTGGATACAATGTTACAACAATGTTAGAAGACCATGCATTGAATTGACAATGCATGAGGAGTTGAAGAAGATCCATCCACAAGTCCTAAGTGGATGAAGTGAGCTGAAGAAGTCCATGCACTATCACTTAGTGCATGAGAATTAGAAGAAGATCCAATTGATCTCTGATTAGATCAATGAAGCACATTGAAGAATTTAAGTGATTCCGGAGCTCGGTTGATGAAGAAGACCCTTCGGGAATTCCACATTCTATGTATTGAGTATATGTGAGGAGGATGGAGGAATTATAATGAAGAAGAAAAATGAAGAAGGAAGAAGTGGCATTTGGCATTTTACACTTAAGTACTTTGTATACTTAGTGTATATTCAAGCAAAAAATTAGCCACCAAGGGCCAGCCTTAAGGGTTCAACCCAAGGCACATGTGGGACTACTAGGTCACCACGCCCAAGGGGATCACATGGGGCCAGCCTGAGAGGCCGCGGCCGTGTGTAAGCTGGGCCACGCAGGGGATCAGGTCCTGCGCAGCATGGGCGCCAGAGCGCGCGCCCGAAGGAGCATAGTGGGCGCAGAGCGCGCCCGCAGGGAGAACTCGGCGCGGGGCGGCACCGAGAGGGGAGAAGTTCCATTGCTGAGCTGATGGTAGCGCGAGGGTGATAAACCGCGGAAAAACCGCTCGGCGTTTCGATGTGGGATGCAGAAATTTCACCGAGAACGAATCCTGGCCGCCCGATCGATCGCGTGCCAGATCTCGACCGCACGATCGATCTCGCGCAAGATCTTCTGATCGCGGCCGTCCGATGTATTCAAACATCTGATCCGACGGCTAAGAGACCGTCCTCTTCCTCGAGCTCGCCCGAAGCCACCCGCGAGCCTCTGACGAACCAGGCGCCATCCGAGGGATGATTTCGAGATTCCAGCCACCTCCGACGAAGATGAAGACACCATTGTGATTGTCTGGCCATAACGAACACATTCATGCATCAAAATATGCATGCATGCAATGAGATGATGAATTCGGTCGAAGCCGAAGCAAACCGAAGGTGCGAGGCGTTGAAGAATTCGTGTTTTGCATGGGATGGCCAAAACAGAGGTCGTGCATGCATTCTAAATCGCATGCACGAGGAGGAATGAAAAAGGAAATTAAAAATGAGTTAAGCTGCGTGAAACAGAGGAGAAACAAGATTTTGGAAATCTTGAAAACCCGAGATATTCGGGAGTTTGAATTTATATCCCACGCAGATGAACCGAGGCCCTCTGCCTATATAAAGAGAGGCCGAGACCTCTGGATAGCTTGCTGAAGTTTTGTTGAAAACCCGAAGTCCCGCGGAGCACTTTTTTCCTCGCGAAGCTGAAGCCCCGCGCAATCCACTTGCGCAGCTGTGTTCCTTTTGTGCACTCCTTGCATGAAAGAAGAAAGGGAGTTCCCTGTGCGCCTTCCTTGCGCGACAGGAAGACCCGTGGACGCATCCTTGAGCGCCCGTGGTTGCATCCTTCTCTGCCCGCAGACTTGCGCAGCAGGAGGTGTTTGCACGACCCTTGTGCACCTTGAGGAATTGCGCGCGGCATTTGAAGACAGTAGAGGTCGCACCCTTGCGCCTTGTGACCCTGCGCGGCAGTGGAGAAGAGGTTGGCCTCACCCCATGCACGCCTTCATTTGGCAGGGAGTTTGAGTGAGGCAATTTACCACACCTTTGTGTGTGTGCTACAGTATTCGGGTGTGTGTGCAAGAAGGGAAGGAAGGTCGTAGCCTTGTGAAACCAATGAAGACCCGAGGCCTTAGTGCATTTGTGTGTGCATTCTTGAAGAGTGAAGACCACCACACTGTGTGTGTGTGTGCATTTGAAAAGAAGGCCGAGGATAGCTTGGGTGTGTGCAAAAATATTGAAGGCCAAATACACACTCATTGTGTGTGTGCAAATCAAAGAACAAAGTTATGTGTACTTGAACAAGTAACAAAGAAGGCCGAACCTAGGTGTGTGCACTAAGAAATGTATATACACTTAGAAGAAGAAAAGGGAGGACATCCACACTAAAGTATAACACACATTCAAGTGTGTAAGCAAATTGAATAAAGTGTGTGAAGAAGTGAGAAGCTGGTGTGTGCTATAGTTGACTACACCCTCTGAGGGTTTACTGCACCAAGAAGAGAAGAAGGGGAGTGCATGCTTACATGCACGCACGTGCACATGTGAACAAAGCTAAATCTGCTTGTGTGCATTTGAGTTGTCCAAGACTTGAAGATCTTGAAGATATTTGAGAAGCCATGCAATCAGTGCATGAGGATGCAGAGATGCCATGCACTCAGTGCATGAAGTTGAACTGAAGTGAGACTGGACCAGACTAAAGTCAAAGATATCAGTTGTCTGAGTATTCAGTAGTTGAAGAGAGAAGCCAGGTCATCCTGAGAAGAAGGAGATAAATCCTGAGCAAGACGAGAAGACCTGATCAACTAAAGTGATCAGAGGTACAGAGCAAGGCCAGCAGTCTTTATCCCAGACTTCTGAAGATACTTGAAGAAGCTTAAAGAGAAGAAGAGCTACTCGTGTGACTCGAGGAGCCAGGAGAAGACCCTGTGGGACTCAGGGAGAAGAAGTCTTCAGTGGGATTCTGGAGCAGGCCAGTGGGACTCTGGTAACACTGTGGGACGCAGTATAAAGACCCTCCTGTGGGACTCAGGAGAGATACAGTGGGACTCTGTATCGACCATTGTAATACTAACAGATTATAATGGAAGAAACCATGTTGGGGTGTATAACCAACATGGCAAGGACGTAGGCCTTTGGTGCCGAACCTTGTAAATCCTTGTGTCCAGTGCCTTTACATTTACTGCATCATTCGTGGAAAGGTGAGAGATACAAGAAGAGTGGATCGAGGCTTTAACCAGCCATAGAGGTTTAATTGATAAGAATCAATTAGTAAAAAGTTTTAAGGGACCCCTGATTCACCCCCTCCCCCTCTCAGTGATTCACACTGATCTGGGCACTTCAATTGGTATCAGAGGGAGGTTACCTCTAAAAGATCCAAGGGAGTCTATATGGAGTGCAGATTTGAGGAAATGAAAGAACAGCCTCAAATGGAGATATCTGCCAAGACTCTGAAAAACAGAATGAAGAAACAGGCAAAGAAGATAAAGAAGAAGGTTGTTGCAATCAGAGAAACTCCTTCTATGGAAAGAAATGTGAAAGTCACATCAGATGACAATTCCTTTTATCATTCTTCTGATGAAGCCTGCTCTAGCTGTGATGAAGATGAAAGGAACAATGATCTTCTAAATGCAATCAAATATCTTCAGAAGACAGTCCCCAAGGAAGTGGCAATGTGTATAGCTACAGGCCTCCTTGATCTTCAAGAAGAAAAATTAAAGCTAGAAGATGAAGCCAATTCTCTGGAAGTCCAATTGGCTAAAAGGGTTGAGAAAGCTGGTGAAGGCTAAAGATGAAACTGTTTCTCTTTGTAATAAAAGATATGAAGACACTGCTGAAGAATTACAAAGAAGCCTTTCTGATAAAGAAATCTTTATGATAATGATCAAAGAAGTTTTCCATGCACTGGAGAAGTTGCACAAAGTGTCAATAAATGTCAGAGATGCTCAACTCGAAGACAAAGTCAAAATGGTGAAGGAGCTTGAAAATTCATTGCTAGAAATGAATAAGGTGCATGAAGACCAGATGAAGCAGCTGGAAGATAAATGGGAAGGAAGGCTAAGAACTGTTGAGCATGAGAAGAACTCCCTTAACATGAAATGCTTAGAACTAGAAGTGATATTGAAAAATCTGCAATCACCCAAAGCTGAATCCTCCCAGTCAGCTGAAAGTAGAAATGTTGCTACACAAGTGTGCTTTGAGAAGGATGATTCTAAAAGAAAGACATCCTCTAATGAAAGGGCAACATCTTCTAAAAAGAAGGAACCATCCATACCATCTTGTACCCATGCTTCTAAAAGTGTTTCTACTAAAAGTGCAGGATGGAAGAATGAATCCAAACAAATATGGATGAAGACATTGAAGAAAGAAAGCTTTCCTGAAGCAGCACAACAAATAAAGACAAGTACCCTACAATCAGAAGGAATCAAAAAGTCAAGATTTGTGGGTCAATGTTGGTGTTGTAACAAGTATGGGCATTGTGCAAAGGATTGTTGGTACAATCCGCTGAATGCCAAAGAACAGAGGAAGCCCATGCCAAGGGGGAGCAAGCCAGAGGAAAAGAGGCAACATCCACAGGTCCAGAGACATCTGTTTACTGCAAATAGATTTGTATTACTTGACAACATCTGGGATGATTGCAAAGTGGTCAAAAAGATACATGTCAATCTCCAACTGTATCCAGAGCTCAAAAGAAGAAAAGATCACAGAACCTGGCTCAGAAAGAATCCTTGGGATGCAAACAGAAGAATGGTGACAATGCTCTCAAGAAGATGATTAAAAAGGAAGAGAAGACCTTGGATTTGAAATCCATGAAGGGTGATGAATCTAGAAGGACCACCAAGAAGAAAATATGCTTCTACTGTGGAAAGAAAGGACATATCATGGATCATTGTAAACAAGCCATGAAATTCAATAGAGGCAGACTGGACTCAAACAGACAATCAATCCAGATGAAGCAGAAGGGATTGGTTGAAAACAAGTTTCCTAAGAAAGGTAGCTTGAAAGTATCAAAAGAACCATGTGGAATTTCCAAAACTGAGGCCTCACTTTCAAATGACTTGTTAGTCATATGGCCAAATCAGTTGCAACTTGCCAAAGATCTACAGAGAGCTGAAGATGAAGTTCTGGCAATTGCTAAGGCAAAAGGGAAGAAGAAGATTTCACATGAAGATGTGTTGAGATCCACACCAGCACAATCATCATTGGAGATCAAATGTGCAAGTGTGAAGAATGGTGAAAATGGGACATCTCGGTTGAGAGAAGCTTCTCAACCTTGTTGTTCACATTGATGAACCAAGGAGGTTCCATCTTATTCCCTTATACTTCTGGTATTTACATGTGCTAATATTGCAGGGAATTAAAGATGATGATCATTCTCAACTGGAGGATGGTTTGGAAAGAATGGAGTGCACCCCTTGAGGGGGAGCCAATCTGGAGAAGATGGTATTCTAAGATTTATTACCATCTTGAGAAAAGCTGAAGGTATTCCAATCATACTTTCATCCCTTGTTTCTTAATTGTATTCATCATGAAAATTAAGGGGGAGTATTGATTGAAGGAAAATGGTTGAAAGGGGAAGCTTTATCTTTGCACTGAACTTTCTAATGAGTTTTGTGAAGTTGTGCAGGATTTAGCAAATTCATTGATATATCTGAAAAATTTCAAACCTCTGAAGCATGATCTCACATGTACAGTGAATGATGGACAACATTGAGTTCCTTGGTTACATCACTCTTGTTTTCTACACCGGGTTAGCCCAAGTAGACTTAGATATGATTTACTAAAGGTTCTTTTCTAAAGAAGAACATGTGACATCATCCCTCACTTAGTGGTTTTCAAGAAAATGCTATTCGAAGGGAGGAAGAGATATTGTTGAAGAGAACCACACCACACCTTTGCATTTGATTGACAATAAGGGGGAGAAATATTGGCACACATATTGACCCATTCATATATGCTGAAGAAGTGTATTGACAACAAATACAAAGGGGGAGATTGAAATGCACTGTGTTGCATTTGTTGTCAATGAGGCATGATGTTGTCTTAGAATGAATGGATGTCAAGAATTTTCAAGATGTGAATGCCAAAGGTTGTGATGGTGTTGGTGAGGAAAGGAGAATGGCCATGGTACTAAGATGCATGTCACTTAGGAGATTCACTAAGTGACATAGGATGTTGTGGTTGAAACATTCTCATACCATATCAGACGATTGTTGAGATGTTCTTAAAGTTCAAAGAACTTGTATCAAGTGGATACAATGTTACAACAATGTTAGAAGACCATGCATTGTATTGACAATGCATGAGGAGTTGAAGAAGATCCATCCACAAGTCCTAAGTGGATGAAGTGAGCTGAAGAAGTCCATGCACTATCACTTAGTGCATGAGAATTAGAAGAAGATCCAATTGATCTCTGATTAGATCAATGAAGCACATTGAAGTATTTAAGTGATTCAGGAGCTCGGTTGATGAAGAAGACCCTTTGGGAATTCCACATTCTATGTATTGAGTATATGTGAGGAGGATGGAGGAATTCTAATGAAGAAGAAAAATGAATAAGGAAGAAGTGGCATTTGGCATTTTACACTTAAGTACTTTGTATACTTAGTGTATATTCAAGCAAAAAATTAGCCACCAAGGGCCAGCCTTAAGGGTTCAACCCAAGGCACATGTGGGACCACTAGGTCACCACGCCCAAGGGGATCCCATGGGACCAGCCTGAGAGGCCGCGGTCGTGTGTAAGCCGGGCCACGCAGGGGATCAGGTCCTGCGCAGCATGGGCGCCAGAGCGCGCGCCCGAAGGAGCATAGTGGGCGCAGAGCGCGCCCGTAGGGAGAACTTGGCGCGAGGCGGCACCGAGAGGGGAGAAGATCAATTGCTGAGCTGATGGCAGCGCGAGGGTGATAAACCGCGGCAAAACCGCTCAGCGTTTCGATGTGGGATGCGGAAATTTCACCGGGAACGAATCCTGGCCGCCCGATCGATCGCGCGCCAGATCTCGACCGCACGATCGATCCCGCGCGAGATCTTCTGATCGCGGCCGTCCGATGTATTTCAAACATCTGATCCGACGGCTAAGAGACCGTCCTCTTCCTCGAGCTCGCCCGAAGCCACCCGCGAGCCTCCGACGAAACAGGCGCCATCCGAGGGATGATTTCGAGATTCCGGCCACCTCCGACGAAGATGAAGACACCATTGTGATCGTCTGGCCATAACGAACACATTCATGCATCAAAATATGCATGCATGTAATGAGATGATGAATTCGGTCGAAGCCGAAGCAAACCGAAGGTGCGAGGCGTTGAAGAATTCGTGTTTTGCATGGGATGGCCAAAACAGAGGCCGTGCATGCGTTCTAAATCGCATGCACGAGGAGGAATGAAAAAGGAAATTAAAAATGAGTTAAGCCGCGTGAAACAGAGGAGAAACAAGATTTTGGAAATCTTGAAAACCCGAGATATTCGGGAGTTTGAATTTATATCCCACGCGGATGAACCGAGGCCCTCTGCCTATATAAAGAGAGGCAGAGACCTCTGGATAGCTTGCTAAAGTTTTGTTGAAAACCCGAAGTCCCGTGGAGCACTTTTTGCCTCGCGAAGCTGAAGCCCCGCGCAATCCACTTGCGCGGCTGTGTTCCTTTTGTGCACTACTTGCACGAAAGGAGAAAGGGAGTTCCCTGTGCGCCTTCCTTGCGCGACAGGAAGACCCGTGGCCGCATCCTTGCGCGCCCGTGGTTGCATCCTTCTCTGCCCGCAGACTTGCGCGGCAGGAGGTGTTTGCGCGACCCTTGTGCACCTTGAGGACTTGCGCGCGGCATTTGAAGACAGTAGAGGTCGCACCCTTGCGCCTTGTGACCCTGCACGGCAGTGGAGAAGAGGTTGGCCTCACCCCATGCACGCCTTCATTTGGCAGGGAGTTTGAGTGAGGCAATTTACCACACCTTTGTGTGTGTGCTACAGTATTCAGGTGTGTGTGCAAGAAGGGAAAGAAAGGCCGTAGCCTTGTGCAACCAAAGAAGACCTGAGGCCTTAGTGCATTTGTGTGTGCATTCTTGAAGAGTGAAGACCACCACACTTTGTGTGTGTGTGCATTTGAAAAGAAGGCCGAGGATAGCTTGGGTGTGTGCAAAAATAGTGAAGGCCAAATACACACTCATTGTGTGTGTGCAAATCAAAGAACAAAGTTATGTGTACTTGAACAAGTAACAAAGAAGGCCGAACCTAGGTGTGTGCACTAAGAAGTGTGTATACACATAGAAGAAGAAAAAGGAGGACATCCACACTAAAGTATAACACACATTCAAGTGTGTAAGCAAATTGAATAAAGTGTGTGAAGAAGTGAGAAGCTGGTGTGTGCTATAGTTGACTACACCCTCTGAGGGTTTACTGCACCAAGAAGAGAAGAAGGGGAGTGCATGCTTACATGCATGCACGTGCGCACATGAACAAAGCTAAATCTGCTTGTGTGCATTTGAGTTGTCCAAGACTTGAAGATCTTGAAGAGATTTGAAAAGCCATGCAATCAGTGCATGAGGATGCAGAGATGCCATGCACTCAGTGCATGAAGTTGAACTGAAGTGAGACTGGACTAGACTGAAGTCAAAGATATCAGTTGTCTGAGTATTCAGTAGTTGAAGAGAGAAGCCAGGTCATCCTGAGAAGAAGGAGATAAATCCTGAGCAAGACGAGAAGACCTGATCAACTCAAGTGATCAGAGGTACAGAGCAAGGCCAGCAGTCTTTATCCCAGACTGCTGAAGATACTTGAATAAGCTTAAAGAGAAGAAGAGCTACTCGTGTGACTCGAGGAGCCAGGAGAAGACCCTGTGGGACTCAGGGAGAAGAAGTCTTCAGTGGGATTCTGGAGCAGGCCAGTGGGACTCTGGTAACACTGTGGGACGCAGTATAAAGACCCTCCTGTGGGACTCAGGAGAGATACAGTGGGACTCTGTATTGACCATTGTAATACTAACAGATTATAATGGAAGAAACAATGTTAGGGTGTATAACCAACATGGCAAGGACGTAGGCCTTTGGTGCCGAACCTTGTAAATCCTTGTGTCCAGTGCCTTTACATTTACTGCATCATTCGTGGAAAGGTGAGAGATACAAGAAGAGTGGATCGAGGCTTTATCCAGCCATAGAGGTTTAATTGATAAGAATCAATTAGTAAAAAGTTTTAAGGGATCACTGATTCACCCCCTCCCCCTCTCAGTGATTCACATTGATCTGGGCACTTCATTATGGAAATAAACTTTAATATGATATGTGGAAAGATTATGAAACCCAATAGTTTCTATTGGTAAATCTTGTGTTTATGACCTATGATTGATTTACATATTTGACACAAGCACACATGTACTTTTTATTAGATGTTTTCTTAGATGTAGTTCAAATTCCATTGGGTAATGATTTTGTAGTGGATAATGTGTATGGGATTAGGTATTAATCCTAATCCATGATGGGAATTTTTTCACCATGGGATGATGTTTTGGTAGTTAGCCTTAACTAATAGTTATGTCATGTTTTATATTATTTCCAAATTACTATGTTCTCATGATCTTATGATTAAATGTTATTTATATTATTATTCCATTTGTAAATTTATGTTCCTTGTCTTTCATGATACCATGTTATGCTTTTTGAATCATATGTTATGCTTCATTATCATTTTTATTCCCTTACGATTCTTTATAGATCACTTATTTTGTCTATTCATTACACATGTTATCATATGAAGCATTAGGATGTAAAAAAATTATGAGATAATTATGGTGATAAAAATTCTGTTTTTTTAATTATTGTTTATGTTTTATGTCCCTTTTATTCCATACACACTATGATTTTCTATCCTTTGGTAGCATTTATCAGATACTTATGTTAAAAATAATGTTAAATTATTAGTAAAAGTCTTGGTCTACCAAAGTTTTTATTAGAGTAAGGTATATTTATATTTAATGATTAGGAAAAGAATAATTTTTTGAGAACCATAAAGGCATGTCTTATTTTAATAAAATATCCAAATTTTTAGTGATGTATAAAGTGTGTGGTTTCCAAGAAATTATATATATATTTGGATAATATATGTGCGTGTAAATTGACCCTAGTTGAATATTGGGGTAATATTCAAAAAAATATAGGATTTTGTATTAACTAGATAATCACCTAGATCATGAAAAATAATCCTTACTTGAAACCTCTTTTGATAGTCACTAGGTATATTCTTTGTAAAATTCACATACTCATTATGAACCGTAATAAAGGTCTAGAATAGATTGTTTGGAAAGAGAAAATAATAGAAAAATTGTCATGGATAACCTTGATTGAAAACTATAGCATATGAATTTAATATTTATGTTTCATTTATAATTTATTCCATTAATGTTTATAGTTTCCCTTGTTAGATGATGTTTAGTTTGATAATTTTTAGTCACATGAATTTTTTGATATAATAAATGAATAAAACCCAAATAAAATAGTGAATGGTGTTATAATTATCTATTTATGACGATAAAATACCATGTATGATTATAGTTTTATTAATTTTCTTATATATTTCATGTATAATATAATTATTCAAACCCCACCTCAAAATAGGGAAGGTGCTCTATCTATGAGAATAAAAAATAAGGAAAATATTTTATCCCAAGTATATAACTCCACCTAATCAATTTTCATCGATAAACCCTTCTATAAAATCATTTTATACATACTTTAGTGAGATTTTATTATATATTTTTCATTGATTGGATATCCTTTTATTATTCCATGATCCACTGTCAGGAGAGATAGATTACTCATTACGTCCTAATTCATCCTGCAATATTTTTCAAGTGTAAGGAGTAGGATGAATTTTATTTGGATTTAAATTCTCATGAATTGATATTATTGATTTATGAGAAAGAATATAGTGGTATAATGATTTTGATAAAGGATATAATCATACATTTAGACATTCCCATTGAAAGATATTGTATAGATATAGTCCATAAAGAGTTTTTTATTCTTCGTCATGACTAAGGGTTTGAGTTCTCAGTCAAACTTATACATAGATCTTAAACCATATCCAAGACTCCTTATTTAATGTACACCATTTTGTTTCACGAAATAAATAAATAGTTACAATCATATATAGATTTTGTTTTTATACAACAAAGTGATTCACTGTGGGGTTTAACGATCCTCTTCATAAAGAAGAAGGATTGATCAACGTCCTTCTACATTGACTATCATGAAATAAAAAAAACCATGATAAAGGAAAAGTATCCCCAACCATAGATATATGACTTTTTTTATTAACTACATGGGTCAAAATATTTCTCTAAGGTGGAACTATGGCTATAATATCAACAATTAAAGGTGAATAAGGAATATATTACCAAGGTTATCTTTTTAACGAATTATGAACACTCTTTGTTCATAGTAATTTAATTAATACTAACTAATTATACACCAATATTTAAATACATAATTTATAGTCTTTATTTATTACCTTAATTTTTTTGGATAGTGTATATATTGGATATTCTGATATATTCCAAAAGCAAGAAGGATAACGAGAGTATTGGAACACTATACTAATGAATTTGTTAATGGAGAAGCTATATATAAAGTATAGAAAATGTGAGTTATGGATGGATGATGTATCACTATTTATGGGTGGTATCACCAGAAAAGGGATATTTGTAGACTACTATAAGTAAAATAAAACTATTTAGTGGATTAGAACAACTTTTGTAATAAATATTCATAGTTACATTAGAATAGATGGGTATTACCTAATATTTGGGAGAAAATATTAATTTTTGTAAAACCCACTACAACAGTTTTCAAACATTACTCAAATGGGTAACTTTTAATTTAATTAATAGATTATTAATGTTTTGGAATGGGTTGTGTACTAATAAATGTTTATAAAGTGATAGCATACCCCTTAAGGTAGTTGGAAGTTCATGAGTAGAAATACCTAACACGTGATCAAGAGTTGGGTGTAGTGATATTGGGACTCATTAAATGGAGAAATAATATTTATGGTGAGTGGTGTAAAATATATATGAATTATAGGATCTTTAAATATATATTCACATATAAGGTGATTAATAGGCTCCATTAAAATGGTTAGATTTGATCCGGAACTATGACTAGTCAATACACTACCATCAAGTGAAATAAAAAATAGAGGTAGATTATCTAACTATAAAGGATATGACAACCTTATCAATAATTATAACTGATAATGATTCAGTTTTCGTAGATAGGAAAATAATAGACATGGGGATTATAAAGGAAAGAACATAATAATTCTTTTCTCTAATGATTTCTCAACCATCCCTTTTGGAGAAGATAAAGGAATCTTAAAGACATAAAATGTTGATAAAAATGAATGTGGAAGATATTAGAAAAAGAAAATCATATGAGTTAAAAAAATATGAATAAGAACTTGTTGGATTTGGTTTACAACTACATGTACAATTAAATACAAATATAAATATGTATATTTCGAATGATCCACATCTCTCAACCATATTTATATATCCAAGGAATAAGAATATTTATTAAGACATCTGAGAGAATTATTGGTGGGACAATATAAAGAAGGTTATCAAAAAATATATATATAAATTCCTCAAATTTAAATAGTTTGATAATGAAAGGAAAAAGTAAATGGGGATGATTAAAACCTAGCCAACACATGTATAGAAATGGGAAATCATCACTATGGACTTTGTCAAAAGTCTTCCAAAAAAGATCAAGATAAAAAATATTAAATGGGGTGGGGTGGATTTTATTAAAAATACTCTTAGTTTCATTGAAATTAATTATCCATTGTCACTCAATAGACATGAAAGGATATATATCAGGTAAGTGTTGAGGCTATATAAAACCCCACCATCAATTATATCTAATTGAGACCAAATACATTATTTTATGTTCTAGAAAATCCAAAAATATGGTCGAAATATTGAATTGAAATTATACCCAATTATCACCCCCAAAATTATTTAAATTATATGTGGAAAATATAGGCACTATACGATATGTTAAGATAATGATTGATGGACTTAAAATGATGAAGCGATCCAAAAACTCATCTTCTGGAGATCTCGTACAACAATAGTTTCCAATCAATAATCCAAGTGGCTCCATATGAAGCCATTTTTTAGAAGAGATTTAGAACACCTAAGTTATTATATGAATTTTGAGGACCCAAGATTTGAGGTCATGAAATTGATCCCGAAATTGCAAAAAATATCTAGATCATTGTGAAACATATTGGGGCTGGACAAAGTTGATAAAATAGATGTGAATATAATCGACGATTGGACCATAAGTATATGTTCAATGATAAATTGTTCCTCTATATATCTCCATTAAAGAGATAAATGAGATTTAGGAAAAATTGTAGTCCCATATTGAGGCAAATCAATACCTTTGACAATATCTATTGCATCAAAGCTATTATATATTGAATAACTCTCCCACAAACACTTTCTTATCTATACGATGTATTTCATGTAACCCTTTTGAGGGAGTAAATATTTGATCCATTTCATATAATGAATTCATAGGTGGTGCAAATAGAAATTATTCTCTCTTATAAGGAATATACGGTAAAGTTATTAGACCATATATATGAATATTTATGCTGTAAGAAAGTTACCTAGTCAAAGTACTACATCGGGATCATATGTATGTGGAGTCATCATAAGAACCAGAGGAAGCCATCAAGTAAAAATATCTTCACCTGTTTTTAATATAATATATAAAATGATATTTTCATGGAAATTTCTATTAAGGGGGAAAGAGTGTAACAACCTAGAATTTTATCAATGTAATTTCCGTTACAAATATATAATTGTGCCATATTTTGTAATATAATATTATATAAAAAGAAAAAAAATTATTATATTATATTAAAAGTTATATTTAGAGAATAAATATGTCAATAATAATTAAAACTACTACCTTGAGACGAAAAATTGTTAACAATATATCAATAATCGAAAAATTTGTATCTTATCGATTCTTCAAAATAATCACAGTGACAGATAACACTATAGAAATGAAAAAAAAAACTTTCAGTATAGTAATATAAATTTTTGAAAGTTAAATATATATATATATAACCCTACGATAAAAAATAATTGAATGTAGAATGAATAAAACATGGGTTATTTAATGATAGTAAGGAACCTATATGAACGTTACAAATCTGATGATTCAAAGAGAAATATAACCATTAAAATAGTAATTTGATAGTAAGAATTGTTATCTGACAATTACGAATAGTAACCCAACCATTTTAATAGTATCCTAACAATTGGAAATGTAAAATAATATTTAGGTATCTTATAAAATATGAATATTGTATATTTATATAATTAGATAAGTAAATAAATGTTTTAAATTATCAAATAAGTGTTTATATTTTTGCAAAACCAAATTTTAGATTTTCATTTTTAAAAACAATATTTCAAATAATGTTAATTTTCATAAAGTGGGTTTATAAATAAATACTATGTTGTACTATAAAAATAATATAATAATAGGATTCCTAAATTAATATTTTAAATTTTCATAAAATTGATTATAATATATATTGGATTTTTTTAAATAAATGATGAATTTTGGAAACAAATAACTTTTAGTTATTTAGTTTTATACAAAAAATGAATTTCAATCTTTCAATATGAATATAATAAAATGGTTAGGGTGAATTTTTTTTACTTTCCTAAATAGTTGAACTATTTTGGAATAGTGAAATACACTAAAATACAGCATTTAATATTATTATTATACGAATCCTTGCATTTTTGAGTCATGTATGATTTAAGAAACCAATTATTCAAATTCACATGCACCATTTATTGTATATAGTCAAAACAATGAATAATCATTGTTGTATTTAGCTAAGATAATTAACTAATGAATATAATATTCATAAACACCACACTCCACCCTTTATAAAAATCACTTATAACCATCCTTTCTCCTCACATCATCTAAGAAATGGATATTGACAAATTTATACACAATTACCTTCATATTTCTCTCCCCCAAGACCTAGTGATACTAGTGTCATAAAAAACCATTCCAAATATCCTTAAGGGGATGCCTAGTATGAGACAACCAAATGGAGAGGTAAACTCTAAATAAATGCATTTAATTTTATTCTTATTTCCCCACTCTCATATGTTATAAATTTACTAAAAAAATTATAAAATTAGTATCCTAAAAATGTGATGTGTTATTTTTATTGGGGAATATCCAACTTCTACCATCACAACTATATATTTAATAAAAAATTATATTTAAAATATGGTTGGTTCCCTTCCTCCACGAAAAAATATTACATTTTTCTCCACTACCTACAAGGACGGAGAAATTGTTTTATTATGGTTATAAAAGATGATAATAATTACATTTATGTAATTTTTTTAATATATATATATATAATATTAAATAAAAGTAAACTAGTTCGTGATGGTCCGTAAAAATGCCTAAATTTAATAGTCGTATAATGTTAAAATTTCTACGAAAATAATCATTCATATGTAAGAACAAAAACAAGATATTTAGGATAATTAAAATTTATATAATTAAATAATTATAATTTAAATTTAATAATGGATTTGTTGTTCCATTAGACAGTAATATCAATAATTATCCACAACTTATCCGACCATGGAACCATAAAAAAACTACCTAAAAATAATGAAAATAACATTTATATCTCAATCAAATGGTTTTAAATGAACATAATATAAATATTATAATGAAAATAATTGTGGAAAAAGTTTTGAATTATCTAATTTAAGAATTTAATATGACTATACAAGATTTTGTGTGTAAGTGAAGAATGATTTTGGTCCTAAGCTAAGAGATCACCCCAAAAAAACTTTTTTCTTCGGGTTATGACACTTATATCACTAAATAACTTTATCTCTATACTCTATTTTGGATTATAAAATGTTTATAAATTATTTATATATGTATATAATATATATAACTATATTATTATTTTATAATTTTAATTTGTAATATAATCCATTTGTTCATTTATCTAATTTCATCCTTAATATAAAACATGATTAAGGGGAAAATTTCTATCCCTTAATCCATTTATGTAATTATCATTTCATGTCTTAAAAAAATCATTATTTAATAAAATAACGGAATATTTATGTTATATCCATTCTATTTTACCATTATTCTTTAAATAAAACTCCATAATTATCCTTTCTCCAAAAGTCATTAATTGATTTATAAAAAATACTATTTCGAAAGTTCATTTCTATAAACAATTATATACATTTCTCTTGATATAATATTCCAAATCAAACCATATATTTATAACTACTCTTATGTACTCAAATATTAATGTAAAAAATATTTATTTCCTTTTTATCTTCAGATCCATTATGAAATCACCTTGATTATGATATGAGGATAGATTATGAAACCCATTTATTTCCATTGGAATTCTTATGTTTATGTGATATGATATATTTCCTTCTATGGAACACATAATCATATAAATTTTATTATGGGTGCACCTATATAGAACTCTAACACATTGGGTAATATTTTTGTTGAGTAAAGCGAATCCCTGATGGGTCATTCTTTACAATTTGACATTATATTGAAAATTAGATTTTACTTATCCTTATTCATATTTTATGTTATTTCCACATTCCTATGTTCAAATGATGTTATGATTCCATGATGTTTATGTTATTCTACAATTTGATTATTAATGATCCTTATCTTTCATAATATCTTTTTATTCATTTGTAATCATATAACGTGCTTCATTATAATGTTAATTCCCATTCTCGGAATTATAGCTCTCTCCATTTGTTAGTGTATTACCCATGTTATCCTAATATTTTTTAGAGCTCAATTTGATTTAGGATCCCATTACAGAGATTAAAATAAAGGTGTTATATTTTAGTTTCATGTTGATGTTTCATACACCTATTCTCCCAATGACACCAATCTGCTTGATTCTTTGGTTGTTCTTATTTGAAATTCATCTTAAAAATCATGTATCAATATGTTTAGAAATTCCGTGTCTCTAGAGTTCCATATACACCCAAGTATATTATTCTATTGCATCAAAGGAAGGAAGTATATAGAGATATAACACTACTATAAAAAGCCACTATAGTAAGTCTGCATTACTTCAATGCGTTTCCAATGTATCCAGACAAATCTACTAAAGTGATTTTTTTGACATGGGGTCTTCGAACCATGGTTCTTTGAGTAGTGGCATTCTCCCCCCTACAAACATTAGTTACCTCTCCACGTAGGATGATCTAAGGTATTTGCGTCCTAGTGCATAGTATGGGACACCCACAATTGTACTTTATTTATACAAAGATAAAGCTATACCATTCCATGACAATTCTCTTATGTAATAACAATATATTGATAAAATAAAACTAGATTTAATATAAAAATATGTATCCTGGTATTTATATTTCAGAAAGTAGTTTATAGGAATTGAAATCAGTTTCTAACCATCATGATAGTATCTAAAAATGGTCATGAGATATGTAAAATGTCAATATCATTGTAGATATACTATAGAGACTGATCAATTTTAATAGAACCCACATGATTAACCACATGGATTTCCCTTTTACAAACACAGTAGCCATCGCAAACATAATTGACCTAACCTATCTGTAGGATTGACATACCATAAAATGGTACCCACTTAACCAAATGTCTTGTAATAGAACCAAATGATTTGGGGGGTCACTATATTTATCTCTCACCCTCAATTCTTATATTTTCAACAATCTAGATCTAGATAGTACATACCAAGGACACTAATATTACAAATCTATGGACATCTTGTTGGGCACATTCTCATGGTTCTATATCCATGAGGGATTATGAATCCCTTTATCCCAAATTAAAAGTTATGTTGGACTAATGACTTGGTTTATTCCCTATTTCATCTTTTAATTACTTTAAAACTCTTCTTCCTTGTGTGGAATCCTTTAGAAGCCTCTGTGTTTCTTATGGTGTAATAGACTCCTCATACATGGCCTTAAAGATTGGAACCATAGAAAACATGATGAAGTACCATAAGTATATTCCCACTGAGACATTTATTGGTGAAAGGTATTCAATTTTTGAGTATAACAAATAAAAAAAATCAATAATTATATCAGTTTCCTTTTTAACATTTGTTTATGAATATAGAGTGTTCATAGATGGATTCATCATTTTGATGGGTCTGAAATTTTCTATACATTTTTAAAACACCATAATCCTAATTCTATTTGCGATTAACGCATCATACAAGGACTTTATCATAGTATGTATTAGAACCATATGTTTTATTTATGATATAATTAAGAAATATGGTGAAAAATAAGACCACCTTGGGTTCAATTTTGTACATATTATCTGGAGTATTCGTTGATTGATGAAGAAAACATGTTATATGAATGGAAACTTTAGTAAAATATATAACCTTAAATAAATGTTTTATACATACATTTTTGTATTAAGAAAATTATAATTTGGAAGGATGATAACTATGAAATGGATATTGATATATATCAGTATTCTATGCTTGTAAAAGAAAAAAATAAAAATAAAACACCAATATTTTCGTATTGTTTATCGATACCCTTTCTAGATCTTGTAGAAAATAATTGTACCAGATTGTATACCCTTGTAGATATATAAAACCATACACATATTCTATGTAGTAACATTGATTTTGAAGAACCATTTCAACTATTAGACATCTAGAACATGAAAAAGAGTTAAACATTTTATCATCAATGTAAATAAAAAACGTTAGACATTCCCCAAGGTGAATGAAATATTAAAACACAAATAATCAATTATAGTTATTGATAAATATATTTATGAACTCATATTTCATTGATCTTGGTAATTCCAAATGTTACTTCACTTAGTCTTCTTCATGAGGGGTCGTTTATCTTTTATGTTTACTAAAATGATTGGGGTGGGGGATCCTATTTAGGTGAGTGATGGGTTTTACACTTTCTTTATAGTAGAATAAAACATGATATTTAATAGAGAGTGGGAAGCTTCAGATCCTGGTCAATTTAATGATAGTTCATAAAAGTGGGGGGGGGGGATTTTATAATACCACTTCTTAATTTACCCAGGTCATGCTAAACAATCCACTCATCCCTACTAGTAATTTTTGCACCCATTATTCTTAGTGAACATCCTTATTTTTTCTTTGGTTCATTATCTATCCAGAGAAACACAGACCTTAAAATTTGATATTATTTATTCAAATCAGATCATATTATTGTGTGTTTGGGGGTGGGGTTGTTAGTTATTATCTTTCCATTTTTTGGACAGTGGACCATGGCTAATAAGTATAGTGGTCTGTGAGAAGATGCTTTCCATTTTACTCAAGTCCTCGGGAGTGAACCCCTGTCATTTAACATCTTATTTTTCATATGCACACATGCTACCACTAACAAGTGTAATTAGGTAAACTGACATCTATTCCCAAGTATATTTCACCTAATATCATTTTTCTAATAAATAGTCTTCTTAGGTTTACACTTATACATGACATGGAAGCCTTTGGAGAAGTTATAGATTCAATAAAAGATATTCACCTTGGTGTCCCTATCCCTCTCTATTAAGAATTTATATTAATAAAACCTTAATAAATTATTAAAATTAAATGTAACTGATTCATAAAATGGTAAAACCATCATAAAAGACCACTTTTTTAAGGAACTGGATTGTAGTTCCATCTGAATCATCACCTTAATTGACTCACCACTAACCTATGTGGAATCCTAGATCAACTCGGGCTAGTGATAGTCATCATAGGCATCAAGGGTAATCCTTCTGGATGATTTGAACCAAATGAATTATGTTTTACAACAATCAAATTTTATCAGAATTATAGAATTCACAATCCATATATTAGTTGTCCATATAGAAAACTAATATGTATAAATGAAACATAGAAAGTACTCAAAACTAATCCATGGATGATATGAACTAAACACTAAAAATAAATTATAAACATACAAGATTAAATTATCCCATATGAACCATGTTCAATCTTAATGAAATCATCAAAACATGTTTCAAGAGACCATGAAAGAACCTTCAAAATGAAACTTGTTTAAAAATAATTATGTGTGGTGATTGGGGTTTGATCTATATTTACCAATGATAATGATAAAAAATCAAGTAATTTTATATATAAAAATAAACAACAATTGTTAGTTTGAAATAAACATAGAAAAAAACATTTATTAATTAATGAAAATTGAACATCATGGTCAACAATTTTATAAAAATTAAATTTCATTTTATTTATATGAAAACATAGATTTTGAAATCCATTTTCTCAGACTAATACCCCTTTATTAAAACAACATACTTGCACCCTTACAAATACTACTTTTTTAATAAAACCATCCATGAGAAACATTCCTTAAAAAATAAAATATTTTTTATCTTAAGTATGATTAAAATATAAATACATATGGTAATAGTGAAATGATAATAAAAAAATTAACAATTACTAATTAAACTGAAGTGTAGTAAAGTTAAAAAAATAAATATAACCAAATTAATAAACCAAAATAATGTCATCATCCACTGTAATAAGTGTTAAAACCAAAAAATTACAATCCAAGATACATTATATGAACTCTGAACAATAGGATTCCAAGGTAACTGACTCCCTTATGAAACAATATCTAGCTAAATGACCTAAAAATCCAAGAGCACACAATGTCTCACTGGTCAACAGATATTAGCATGAGTAACATTTTTCTAGGGAGACACCCTTATTGTTACCCACCCTCATAAGGTTTCTAATGTGAAAAAATACACATGTAAATCATCATCTATATTATATAAAATGAAGAATCAAGAACCCAACTTGAATTCACACAATCATTCAAAAATATCTTTTGAAATATCACATTAAAACCAAAAAGTTTTCCACCATAATTTTTACAAAAAAAATTATAAACATAATCTTGTCATTAAATAGAGAAATAAATAATTAAGAAAGAACTCCTTTGAAACGTATTTTTAAACCCAATCCAATCATAATGTATAAACTCCAAATTTACCACTTTTAAATTCATATACACAGATTATTTTATAAATAAATAAATATATATATATACATTCATATATATATATATATATCCATCAATCAATTCATATAACCATATATTATTATTTGGATATGTATATATATCAATTTATATATACATATATATATACACCCCCATACATATGTATATAACCACAAAGTAAAATATTAAATATCCCCAATGTGAATTATATATGGTTAACTCAGGAGAAAAAAGTATCATACTTAATATTTCTTAAATAAAATGAACCAGAAGAACATTCCACATTAACTTACACATATTCTAATAATGTTTTATAAATTACCTTAAATAAATTTTTAAACAAAATATCTCTTTTTAAATCAACCCAAAAATTATACGATGTATAAGTATTTCTTATTATTTGGAGGCTGAAAAAAAGAATTAGAATTTACCAAAAACCAATCAGAAATCATAGAAACTATTTAAAAGTATTAATAAATAGACATAATAATATTTAGATGAACCTCATTAGAACTTATGAATTTCAATAAACCAATTTAGAACACACAATAATGTGTGGTAATTTAGGTAAATTCTAATGAATAGAAACGCCAATTTGGAATGTTTGTAGTCAACAAAAAGCATCTATCAATGGAAAAGTCATATTATATAGCCAAAAAAACATAGAAAACAAAACTAAAAAGATATTATAACCGAAAAACATCTCAGGTCCATGTAATGAATGAAATAATGATGTGATGGGGAGGAAAACTAAGAAAATAATAATAAGAAGAATGAATAAAAGGGAACTCACCCAAATAGATTTACACTTGATAGAATAGGGAAAAATTCTCAGAAAAGGAGGGTAAAGGATGTGGGAGTGAACCATGGGAGATGAGGCTCTCAACCTATTCATGCATAGGATAGGGGTCCAGGGAGATGCCATGTAAGCATACAAAAAATGGCTAGTTTGACTTTTTAATTTAAAAATTTCTAACTCACTGGGAATACCGAATGGTTTCCAAATAATTTTCCCAAAATGTGAATTTATTAGGTTCCAATTATTCACCAATTATTGGTTACACATGGAACACACATATTTGGATAAATTTTTTGAAATCTGTATTCCAAGCATGTGAAATGGATATATAATAACCTTGAACCTGCAATCCGATATTTGATGCGAAAAAATAATCATTTCATTTCTGAATATGATAATTATAAATATGATATAATTTTTTTTTCCAAAACATACAACATCTAATATAAATATTGGACCAATTATATAACTAAATGAATTTTTTGTTTATGATTTTAGAGAACTTGGAAAAAATATTACATAAAAATACCCATGTTTTTAATATAGACTATTTCCCTCAACACATGTTATTTATAAATACACACTTTCATCATTCATGGTACCTCCCATATTTGGAATTTTGATTTAATTAATATTTCTACTCATTAATAATCCTTGGAATAATTTATTTTAAAATGTGTGATGATAAAAAAGCACATTAAAGAAATTTTATAAATAAGATAAGAGAATTGTTAGTTCAATTAAAAACAAATAGATCATGTATTAGAGTTTTCATTTTTTATATAAAATAATCTAAGCTTAAATAATCATTTAATTTGAAATGAAATTATATTTAATTCCTTTTGACTTTATAAATAAATTTATAGGAAAATATAATGAAAAATAAAATTTCCTGACTGTTTCTTAGAAAAAATGGGTTCATATAATGAATATTTTCTAAAAAATATACATTTTACCCTCAAATTAAATAATCATTCTTTCAAAAAAAAAATTATCATTAGCTTATCTTATAAAATCAAAAAATTACATGTAAATTGATTTTCAAACATAAAAATTAATTTTGGTGGCTTGGTACATCCCCTTCATTGAACCATTATAGGAACCCTTAAAAATTTAATAACATAGGTGCTTAATTTTATCATAATTTTATGAATAGAATAGTCATTACCCATTGCAATAGAGATATATATATGCTGATAAAAAAAAATTTTGAACTATTTCCAAGGACCTTGAAATACACCAAACAATTAAAATATTAAATTTAATAAATAAAACTCATAAAATATAATTTTGAACCCATAGGATTATCATTTTCTTATATTTATATGTAATTTTCCATTAAAATACCATTTTAAAAACTAATATACTTATATCAAGGGAAGAACGAGTTTTCATTGAATAAAACATGGATACTCATAAAGGAATCAAAATATCAAAATATTATTTTGATATAGGAAAAATTTATTGACATAATATATGCTAAAAATATTCATTGTATACATTATAAATAAAGGAAAAAATTCAGTATGAAATATTAGAAAATATTTCTTTTGATGAACTTGTTTAAAATAAAAGGAGTGGCAAATTTACATTTATAATTCATTTATTTAATTATTTACACATCCATAAAACCATATGCACATGGATGAAAATGATTAGAAATAAATCATCAAAAGATTTTAATTTGTTTTTGAGATAGAATATCTCTTACCCCATCTCCCAACATGAAACATATGATAATTAACTCATGTATAATGAACATGTATTAATTAACCATTTTATTAACTACCAATTTCAGTTTTATTCCCTTATCATAATCTCTTTTATTTCATTTATTACTAGATCTTGTATAGTTACTAAATCAATACAGTTCATGGTAGAAATTTTGAGAATAGTCATTTCATAATTCCCAAGGGAAAACTATTCAATCATCTCAAGAATAATTAAATTGAAATGATAATTATTTTTTTACATAAAAAATTAAATTTATTCTATGTTCATGAAGACGGTGATGAATAACAAAATGCATCAGCTAAGGACGTGGTAATCCACAAGTTGGCATTACTTATGTTTTTTACTTTCTGTTATATGGAAAATTAAGAGTGAAAAAATTTGATTATAATCATAGAAACACTATCATGTTATAAATATAAAATACCACACTTAAATCTATCTCTATGACCATCCATTATAGGTAGTTTTTCGAAAAAAAGTACATCTATATATGGAGGTGGTAGTCATTATGTAAACACATGAGATAATTCTATTTTTATCAATTGGAATGGTAGAATATAGATGATATATTACATTGAAAAATAATTGTTTTTCAATAATATATAAAAAATTCATTAAATCTGTAACAATTCCTATCCCTGAATGGTATTGATGAAAAATGAAACATATCAGTTTATGAAATGGTAGTATGTAAATACACATGAAGTTGATTTCATTTTACATAATATGGATAAGTAGATGAAAAATGGTTATAACAAAAACATAATAATATTTATGTATATGGGAGTGAATTATTTTATTATAGAAAATTATTTTGGATAAATTTTTGTTGTAAAAGAAAAATAAAAATAAATCACTTAGTTAGGAACTGGACAACTTCTTTAGAAAAAATACATAGGAATATACCTACGACCTTCCTAGGAAGGTATTTTGATAAAAAATTAAATTAATAAAAAGGGTGGGGATTTTATAGATGTATTTTGGTAGGCATTATCTAATATAAGATTCTCTCAATATATGGACAATATAAGAGAGGTGATTCTCTTGTATATATGAGGGGGAGGATGCACTTGGAAATATTTAAAATATTAAACTATATTGATGTTTTACTCTAGGAACATGGATTGAAAATGACTCATAATGAAATTTGAGATGATATAGGGCCAAAATCTTACCATCAAATAGTATTTAGTAATGTTTTTGGTTCATTTTGACCGTAATCATTTTTTTAACTATTTTCACCAGTTTTAACTCTTACTTTGGTAATTTGATTATTTCCAAAGTGAATATTAATAATGAACTTAAATTAAAGTGGATTGATAATTTTTTTAATTTATTATTACATATATGTATTCCATATTTTTCAAATTTTGTTTTTATAAGTTTCATAAATTAATGAAAAAACAATCCCAGTTATTGTGACGAAAAATGATTATCTGCAAAATTTCTTTTTAATGTATAAAAATGTTTTATTGAGAAATTATATTTAATGTTTATACTAATGAAATTAATTAAATTAGTTATAATTAATAAGAAATAAATTATTTATAAATCCAATCCAAAAATAATTTGATACCTTTTCAATACTTGAAAAACCTCTTTTTTTAATCCTTATTTTCTATGATTCAACCAAAAATTATATTTATTCAAAAAATTCAAAAAATATTAATTATAAATTAACAATTACATGATTTATTAAAAAAATTATTAGTTTTTATAAATAAAATTTATATAAATGAATGAAAAAAATTATAATATTAGGGAACAAAATTGAATAATTTTTTTTTGAATCATAAAATTAATTTAATAAAAATCGAGTACATTATTTATTATTCATTAATTAAAAAATTTTAAATATATATAACCATTATATATATTTTTAATAACTTTTTGATTCCAATTCACATCATAAACTTCACTCACTAGGTTATAATAGTCATATTTAATTACTAATATCTTTATAGTAGATAATAAATCACATATTTCATAGTGTTTCATATACCACACACTAATAATTATATTACAAAAGGAAAAATAAATTATAAAATATTATGGTGTTACATTACTACCCCTTAAAAAATGTGTTTCTATAAATATTATCTCGTATATAATAAAATGGTTTAAGTCATTAAAAAATTACATGGAGTGGAAGATAAAACATACAATAATGAAAGGAATTAAATTTTTATGATGTAAAAATTCCATTATTAAAAAACCAGGTTATAAAATGGAAAATAAATCATTATTTTTAATAGATGAAATGAGAAATATTATGATAACACTGAATAACACTTAATCAGGTTCCCAAATAAGTATATCATTTTTACGAAGTGAAAATGTGGACATATTGGAGAAACATAATGTCCATAGAATATACGAGAGTGATAGAGTACACAACAATGATAAAGTTAATGACCTCAAAATGAAAAACAATTAGGGGATAAAAAACATAAATTAATTAATAAATAATTTATAATGATTAAATTGTTTCTTCAAGATCATTTTCTAAGAGTTGAGGGATTATTTTTTCCATCAATATAGAGAACGTATAGGAAATATAATTACTTGATTTCTTTCCTCTTGATAAGAATATTTTAATCCTTTGGATTTTATTAAATCCATTTCGTTTTATGTCATATCTCTCATTCTCTAAAATGAATATTCCAGTTGATTTATTAAATCCAGATGCACTAAAACCATCTTTTAACAAATCACATGATCCAAAAATGGACAATAAGTTATTCCATCCATCATTAGAAATTAACTAAAACAAAAAAGGGTAAAATAATGTAATATAATTTAAAATATGAATAATTAGTAATTTAATATTAAAATACAAAACAGTAATCCCAATGATAGAAATTAAAAATTCAAAAAAAAAACTAAAATTAAAACTTTTCAAGATATTACTTATAATGTTCAAGAACAAAAAATAATATGTAATTGGTCACATATTCTTCTACGATCAATCAAATATGTACCTCTAAACAAAATTAGTCACTCATAAAGTAATATTACAGAAATATCTATGTGTTCTAAATATATTATCTCTAAAACAAAATAATATTTTCCATAAATACTATGAATCACCAAAAAGAAATAATGAAATAAAATATAAATCCAAAAGATAATTCAACCATTATTCCTAAATAAAATTCCCATCATAGACAATAGTTTTATCATTTACCTTAATCTTATAACATTCCCCAAATGGTTATCCTCTTAAAAAATAACAATAATTCTTTAATCAGCAAATTAATTTTCATTCCCATCATTATATATAAGATAATAAATATGTTCACCAATTGTAATAACCCTTCACCTCCATGTCATAGATAATCTTAACCCTATAGGATATATATGGATTTAGGATTTCCAAATAATATAAAACCATTTCTCCTAAAATAATATTTTCCCTACAAAACAACTTAAAAATTGTTGACATTCTTTAGTAAGACAAAAAGAAAATGAAGGCAGACCTTAGATATTTAAAATCTCAAGATGAAGCTCGAAGAACTAAAATTCATAAAAACATTTAGAGGGCATATGCAGTAGACTAGCATGGCAGACCTACATGGAAGACAAAAAATCATAGTACTTTATGGACACTTATAAGGAGGAACTATACAGAAGAGCTGCACAGTTGACCTATGGTGACGAATTGATTTTGACCATCCCCCTCCTTGCCTATAAATAGAACCCTTGGGATCCTCATTTGAGGACTAAAAAGTTGAAAGACTTCTTGAATATCCCATTTTAAATCTCTTTCACCCAAATCCCTCATATTTTCTCAGGTATCTCTTTAAAAATGAGAGAAGAGATAATTAGATGAGGTAAGATTGTTTTGAATGTATTTCCTAGTTCAAAGAATGCATAGGGTTGGTTCCCCTATATGATTAATTTTCATTAGTCATCACTATGGATTTTGTGGCACACGTACGTGAGGTACCTAAATAGAAGACCTATGCGGGGTACGTATGTGGGACAACTGCACATGTGGTCTAAAAATCATCTTATAAACCCTATTAAATTACACTCATGGTAGGATATTTCCTTCCTTGGATCCCTTATCTAAAAGTGACTAATTTAAAACCTCCACCAAAACCCCGTGACTTATCAAACCTTTAAGAAGGACACATCAACATGTCTCCTATTTGAGTTTGTATATCCAGAGTCATCAGTTTTCCAAATTTTTTTCATAATGGGATTAGGATTCATAGTGCGTCAATGGGTTTTTATATCCATAGTCACATGGACCAGTCTCTCAGGAACAATGTTCAGATGTTCTAGGTTTGGAGGATTAGGGATTGGGTCATGAACTCCCCTTATCATCTCTCAAACCTAGAACCCTAGGTCTCTGGTAGGGATGTCACGGTTTACACTTACTTTTCCATTCAAGAAAATGAGAAGTCTTCCTTCTCTCCTTGGATCCACTAGGGAATCCATCCAGGTTTAAGCCCTGAACCTTACATGTTTGAGATTTCGGTCTTTCTCCTATCTACTTCTGTCACCTTCACTCCTTCCTTATATTGTGCCATTTTCCAATGTAAAGAGACAGAGGGAAGGGTTTCTACCCCAACCTCTTACCTAGTCACCTTAACCTTTCCACCATTGCTGTCGTAGGGGGGTCTTCTTCAATCAGTGTTGGAGGAAAAGTGTGGGTTCCTTTGTTGAATCATTAACATCCTCTTGTTTCTCGCACCGAGCATGACTCTGTGGGATTAAATATTTTTCATGATAAAAATAGCTACACAAACCCCCCATATAATTACCTGCAAGAACACTGATTCCCATAATAATTGACATGTGTAGGAAGCCTTCCTAAGGCCCAAGATCCATATCATTTCAACCATAGTTAGGCATCCTTCTTAGTAGAAATCCGAAAATTGAACCCACAAATAACCACGACATCGTTTTCAAAAATTAAGCCCAATCACATTTCTCTAAATGGACTAGAATCTCATATGAGACGCATCAAATTACATGGGCTTTGATTCCCATCTAAATAGGGTATGAAGGAAGCCCCTTTGAGGTTCAAACCCAACACTTCAAATAAACCATGTTCTTCCTCAGTCGTATTCTCGACAAGGTCTAATCTAACATGGAATATCATATCTCTTCCATGTTTCTTGGGTATCTTAAGCCTAAGTCCCACACCAAACCTTGACTAAAAACCTTTTTTAGATGTCCTTAACATATGAAATTAAACAATGTGGTTAGGTCCTTATCACATGACCTTAAAAGGTATGATCTGTCCCATTAAGCAGCACCTAAGTATGTGGGTTCTGATTTCTTTCACAAGTATATATAAGTATCCCACATTATAGGTATAATCCCAAGATCAAAACAAACTTTTGTCCCCCTGGATGATGATAAAATTCTAGAGTTCCCCACCGAATGGATTAATAAACCTGTATCATCATAACAATTTTTAAAAGAATCCATAAATAGTATTTGAGAGGAAATCATTGATGGGGAATTTTGAATACATATAGATGTAACCATTAATTAAGAACCTCAAATACAAACTGGTGATTGTAAATTTCACGCATTCTTATTATTGATTGAAAAATATAAGGTAAAACAATGTTATACTTGGTGAATTAACAAGGATTCATGACAATATCTCAAATCTATAGGAGTGTCCCATAGTAGGAAACAATTACCCCCCCACCCAAAAAGGGTGTGATGAGTCTGAACTCCCATCCTCATGACCAATGCATGTTCTTAAGCTTTGTGAGTTCAAACATAATGAATACATGCCTTTGGAATTCAAGACCTTTTAGATAAAGAACCACTATTTTTTCTAGTTCAAAAAATAAATCAAATTTAAACCACCCAAAAGTAGTGATTTTTAACCAGAACACACAATCTGAGGGACAAACGAAACAAAAATGGTGAAACCGATGTGAATCCTTAACTATGTTAATGGTGTTACCCATCTACCAGGCCCCTAGAAATTGACAAAGGAAGGCTAGAAAAAGGAATCAATCATGAATCTATCCATCTAAAAAATGTTTCTTTATTGGAGTTCATTGGTTTTCTCGGTTTTCTCAGAAATCCTTTCATTCCAAATGGATTCCTTCAAGTTAGCACCCAGGAATGCCCCATCCACTTTTCATGTTGGATCCTCATCTGTTGGACGGACGACATCCCGAACTCAGCATATTCAGTGATAGGAATCCAATGTTCAGTTATGGGAATATCGTCAACACGAAGTTATCCCACCATGGAGGCTACCCGATAGGCTCTCTATGTAAACTACAACCCTCAATAGTCTGGTCAGTGACAACTGATGGTCAAAAAATAGATAGTGCCAACCACCGTCTTCAGCCGTTTCGGGTCATTATCCCCAGAACACAACAACTAGTCACTCCCATACTATAGGGAGGTGGATCCAGAGGTCACTCATGGACTCAACTAAAAGATGCAAGGGTACTTCCCAAGGTATCCCACCAATAATTTCCATCAAGAGAATCATGTGAAAATGAACCCCCAGTATGGTGGTGATGTTGCCTTATGTTATTTTTCCTAGGTCCCTCAGACATGGGAGAGGATGATAAACCGATGGGGACAACGTCCGACAAATAGGGAGTAGGCGCTTACCTTTTCCCCCACCGGATAAGTCCACCAACCTATCTTGATGGAAAACAACTAACAAGTGTATACAACCATCCATCCCAATTCCACCACCCAACATACTTTTATGGAAGTGATTTACCATTCTTGCTAGTTAAATATGGTGGAGAACTGTGAACTGGCACATAAACCTATTCAAAAACTGTCATCAAGTCAGTAGGCTCGCTAGACTATATTCAAGGAATCCCACTAATAAAATGTGGTAATGACTGGTAAGTAGGAACATGCACCTACATACACTCACCAATTCTGCTAGTAGTCTAATTTGTTAGAATTGAAAGAAGTTAATAAAAAATTCATGGATGAAAAAATCCAGCAGGCACATACACCTTCCATAATTCATCAAGCCTGCCAAAAGTCTCATTTGGCCGCATGCAAATAAGTCCAATAGAAAGATCTGATGAAAAACCTGGGCTAGACTCAACTCTCTACCCCAATAAATGAGTACTATCAATACCCACTTATAGGAATGGAGGGAAAGTAGTAGGAACATACAAATACTCGAGATATGAAATGGGAAAATATTCCCATTCCATCCACTAAAGTCACCAAACAGATTTTAAAAATGCTGCAATGATATACAAAAATTCATGAAATTATTCTCGAAGCATTCTAGAATAAAAAAAACATCAACTTTAGCAGTAACCGGGGAACGTACACATAATTCTGTCCCCAAACCAAGGATGAATCATCTGTATTCTATCCCAGAGCAGATACACACCTATATTCTAGTCCAGTAGGGTTATGGGGAATACTCCCCCATATCTTATAGACAACCAAATTGGGAACATACACCCTTTTAAATTGGATATAATCATCCCATTCTGATGACCAATCTTATCCAGGAACATACACTTACCCATGATAACCATTTATCCTAGAAAGTGGCTCCAACTACAAGAAACAAAAATCTTAGAAGAATCATCGACAAATTTTTTTGGAAAATCAATAGATAATATGCAATCTGGATCCTCTTAATGTTGGAGTTCGTGAATCTCACAGACATTTAACTATTTTAACTCAAGATCCTACAGTTGATAAAGTGTTGTTTTTAACAATACATAATGTTTTCTTTTTAAGGGGGTGTTTTTTAGAACAATACTCTATCTTTTTATGATGATTTTGATGCTCACAAATACCCTTAATTATTTTCTAATGATTTTATTTTTAAGATTACTAGAGGAAGTTATTATTAATTATATTTTATTTTATTTCTGGATGAAATAATTAAATTATTGAACAATGAGAATTAATTTCTAAGGTATTCGCACTTTACCGCGTTCTGGAAACACTGTTCATGCACTACATATTCGGGATATGCTTTAGTGCGTTCTGGAAACACTATTCATACCATACGTGGAGAAATGTAGCGTATGGATGAAAAGTAGTGTATAATTTGGGAGATAGGGGAAAAGTTTGGTTAATCAACCATAGGTTATCAACAAAGTATGGAAGGGGAACCCTATGTTAGTAAGGAACCCTATGTCGGGGTTATAATAAAAGTATGGAAGGAGAACCGTACGTAAGTGTTTAACGTTATGTTTTTTTCTCAAAAGCATGGTTCATCAACGTTAATTTTGTAAACAACCATCCATTTTTATAATAGTATGGATCAAGTAAAAGTTTGGATCTTTTATCATATGTTTGAAAGTTGAAGAGAAAAGTATGGATGACCAACCATACATTTATGATCAAACATACATTGTCAACCCTATGTTTGTGATCAACCATATGTTGTCAACCCTACGTTTAAAGGAAACGTCATCAACCTTACATTTATGATCTACGTTACATTCAGAGGATTCATACTGTATAACTCAGCCTTATGTTTGGCATCAGAGAATTTAATGTCGATATTATTATGCAACGGTCCGAAAGCTGATTATTATGCTGATTTCAAGCCAGATTTAAAGCCTATTTTAAAGAGCGACTTTGACTGATTCAAAGTTGTTTTATCAATGGTTTAAATATTGAATTAAAAGGATCTTTTTATGTTGAATATTTAGGGAAGTTACAACTACTCTTTAAATTTAAATATTTTAATATTGCTAGTAAAAAAGGCGAACATTTTGGATTTATTTTTTGCAGAAGAAGTGCTTGTCATTATATGAGCTTTTTCGAACAGCGATAAATGATCTCTAGATCATTCTGTGAAAAAGATAAATGAAAAGAAGAGACTGTCAATACATACATATTTGGTGATTCAACAGAGTGACATAGCTCCGTTTATTGATGAAGAAAAATCACGATAGAAGATTCATTTGTTCTACATGGAAAATCTATTTGAGAATCCACTAATGCCGAATTTGTGAATTATATTTCTATATCTACTACAATGGGATCGACTCAGAATGACTCTTTTATGAAGAAAATTATTTATGAAGGTGACGGTCTATCTACTGTCAATTGCATGCTGTTGTAATTGTGTAAAACATCTAGAAAGTATTTTCTGAATAAAAAAATCCTTATTTTCTATTCTTGAGTGAACAACTTCTCGTGCTAAGCTGTGTAGGTTCTGTGAGTGAACTAGAAGGATTTTTGTTTGACTTAGATTGTAATGGTGTCAACTTCCTATACTCAGTTGTTGAAAGCTCTGTATAAATAAGGACCAGATAGTGAAAATCACCAAACTCATGAAGTAGAGTGTTGGTGGAGTGGACTAGGGGATTTCTGTTCCCCAAAACACTATACCTTGGGTGTCTCTTCACTTCATATTTCCACTACATTAAATCATCTGATTAAAGTAAAAGGGAAGAAAGAAATATCGAAAATATTTTTGAAAAGACACAATTCACACCCCTCTTATGTAAAAATATGCATAGTTATGGAAATTTTATTATAATGAAAACAATCAATAAGACTCATGGCATTTTACGAAAATAGTTGATACAACCAATTGTGTCTTCTTCCACTTCCACCACAGTAAAACCATCTTTATCAAAAGATCAGTCCTCAAAAGGTCAATCCTCAAATAAGTGACATGATTAGAACGATAAAGAGCTGTCAGAAGATTAAGATCTCATGTCAAGGCCAAAGTTGTCCTTAACTCTGGTAGATTAAATACCATCTATTTCAAAAGAATGGGAACCACCCCACCAAATGGCATAGCTAGAACCAAATTGAAAAGAAGAATCTTCATTTGATGAAGTGTGGATATTTGTTTCTATTAATGTTATCCACTTAATGGATCCCAATAAAAATGATGATCCAGGTTATGATCACCCTAAATTATCTATACCTAACTAGGTAACTAGAGGAAGAAGCCTAGGTCAATGATACAGGTGAAGACATGGATATGATAGACACCACTATTTTAACCTACCCCTGCTCGAACCATATATGTGGAGGAAAATCATGGGATATCCCTTTAGTGGGCCCAACAAGAACAAGGAAATTCCCCCATGCATGAAAGGATTGGTCCTGACATGATTATCTTGGAGGAACGATTAGAGGTTGCACCATCATTCTCTCTAAAATTAGATAGACCAAGTTAGTCCAATTTTTCAAAAGTAGAAGTATTTCATTTTTCTTCCCCAACATAAGATACATCTTCTTCATAATCATCAACATCTATGGAACCTATAAAAATACATCTCCATGATGGGAATTGTAGACCTGTGGAAGAAAATTACGATGTTTTGAAGCAGCTAGAACATGTACCAACCATTTTTTCGATCTTGGATGCCATGAATTTGTTAAAATATCATCGAGAAGAACTTATTGAGGTTTTTTTAAGTCCTCAAGAGTTTGAAACTAAAGTGGCTACTAGGGAGGTTTATTGAATAGGTAATTATCCTATAGAATGTCTTTGAGTCATTTCTATTACGGATAAAGATGAGGATGATTTTGTTAATAGACACATAAATCCCATGTTTCAATCTAGCCGAGTTAATGATACATACATATGAAGAGCCTTCATTGATAATGGATCAGGAGTCAACTTCATTCCCAATTTTACACTTCGTCGATTTGGCCTCACTGAATCTGACTTATCTCCTTCTAATTTTATGTCGCATTGTTACGAGAAGATTGAATAAGAACCTCTAGGAGAGATTACACTCAGAACTCAGTTTGGTGATATTTTTTCTAATTTATATTTCATGGTTGTCTATTAGGACAACCATTAACATTATTCTTCGAAGACCTAGGCTACATAAACATGTGATCATCCCTTCATCATATCACCAATGTCTCAAGTATTTATATAATGTCCCAATTGTGACATTGTGTGGTGACTAGTCTCTATTAGAGACATGTGAATCTCAGAATATTGAGGAAGAATTCTATCACACAAAGGTAATGAGATCCATAAAAAAGGATGTAACACGAATCAATACTCTAATTGGTTTAGAAAAGATACATGCTAAACTATTCAAACATATGAGTATAGATTATGTGTTTCCTATCAATAAAATTTAATGGATAGACCCAAATCCAAGCACTCATATATTTACTTCCATAATTTCAATTACGACAATTGAGCCTGACTACATGAGAGAATGTTCTGATTTACCATGCAGTGGGGAAATCTTTAATGGAGATGTCTTAATTTCATCTACTAAAATTCAGAAATTATTTACTTCATCAATCAGGAATGAAGAAGTTGTCCTAATACTAGAGGAAGAAAATGATGTGGATTCCCAACCCATCATCTTATCTTCAATGCTTTGAAAATACCCTTCATCATTAGTAGGGTAAAAACTGGTTACCTCTTCTAAAAGATGTTCAAATATTGAATCCTTCCCTAGTTCTGAATGTTTTGCTTCATCACCTACACTATAAGAACAAATAGTAGACTTGAAACACAATGAAGTAGAAGAAGAAGATCTAAATAATTCTCATCCAATATTTTGGGAATGTGTCTCCACCACTGTTGATGATATCAGAGAAATAATGTTGGGTATAGAAGGAGATCCACACCCAACTTTAATTAGTGCAGAAATGACTTCTAAAGAACAAGAGATGCGTAATTCATTTATAAAGAAACATAGAGATATATTTTATTGGAACTATATAGAAATTCCAGGGCGTAATCCCAATGTATCCACTCATCATTTGGGGTTTCCGAAGAAGTATCGGGGATTCAAGTAGACAGCAAGAAGAAAACACCCAACTTATGCCTCTAAAATTGAAGTTGAAGTCAACAAACTTATCAAGGATAACTTTTTCAGGGAGGTGAAATATCCCAAATAGATGGCCAACATTATCCCAGTGAAATATAAAAGTAGAAAAATAAGAGTATTCATTGATTTTAGAGATCTTAACTGGAATTTTCCAAAAGGTGACTTCTAGTTCCGATCACACAGAACTTTTGATTGATGCAATAGCTGGCTATGAGGCTCTCTCCTTTATGGATGGCTACTCATGGTATAGTATAATATGAATATCCCTAGAGGATGAGGAGTCTAAAACCATCATACCCCATTTAGGTGCGTTTTTCTATAAGGTAACTCCCTTTGGCTTAAAGAATAATGGAACAACCAATCAATGGTCCATACAACATATCTTCAAACACTTCTTAGGAAAATATGTCGAATGATATGTGGATGATCTGGTGGTCAAATCTAGAAAATGTTCTAACCACTTGGCTTACTTGGAGACCATATTCAGTAAACTTTGGTAGAATAATTTGAGGATGCATCCCTTGAAACACTGTTTCAATGTTACCTCGAAAAGATTTCTCGAAGTCGTCGTACCCCATCACGGCATCGATGTTGGTCTTGAGAAGACAAAATAAATCCTCAGTATGTAACCTCCTAAAAATTTGAAATAAATACGAGGAATTTAAGGACACTTGTCCTATATTCGACTTTTTATCACCAATTTGGGAGGAAAGTGTTTACCCTTCACCATGTTAATGAATAAAGGAGTTATATATCAACGGACTGAAGACTGCCAAAATGCATTGGATACCCTCAAGAAATATCTCTTGAGTCCATCATTATTAATGAAACCTATTGAAGGAAAAAAACTTATTCTCCATGTGACATATTTAGAGAAATCATTGTGTTCTTTACTTTCCCAAAAGAACGATGTCAGGAATGAAAATAGCCTTTACTATCACAGTAGAACTATGCTTGACATAGATACACAATTTTATAGCATTGAAAAGTGATTCTTGGCATTAATCATTGTGTTTCAAAAATTGAGGCACTACCCACAAGGTCCAATTCGTATCTCACAATAACCTGCTCAAATTTATCCTCAATGATTCTATTCTTATAGGATATCTGGAATGATGGGAATTTATTCTTCAATAGTTTGATATCCATTTCGTGCCTCAGAAAGCAATAAAAGGCCATGCCTTGGTAGATTTCCTTGATGAACCTCCATCTGTATGAGATACATCTTTGACTACTGTACTTCCTAGTGAAGAAACCATATCTATTCAATATAATCCCTAAACCTAGTAAATCAACATTGATGGTGATTCCAGAAGTTCAATGGGAAAGAGAATATAAAACCCCAAATGAAAAAAAGTTAGGATAGGAATTGTACTTATCTCTCTTAATAAGGAAATGTTTATATATTCCTTTATATTTTCAGAAGGTGATGACAATAATGAGGTAGAATATCAAGCTATCATTACAAGACTAGAATTGGCACTCCAGGTACAAGTGAACCACCTAAAAGTGAAAGGTGATTTAGATTTGGTAATCAAATAGATCAATAGGGATTATGCTATCAGAAAAGAAGATTTAAACCCTTTGTGTGATTATGTCAGAGGGTTAATAGATGTGTTTCCCTCAAATCCAACATTATATTGTGTTCCGTGATCACAAAATATCCAAGATGATGCACTAGCTAATATAGCCGCAACCCTGACAAATCCAAATCAGGATGAGACAATCATCAATATTTTCCATCATCCTAGGGTTTCTTCTTTCATTCAAACTAGAATGGGGAAATTAGTGAAATTAGACCTATTTTTGAGCTGTATGTTCATACTACAGGATGGATGACACCCATCATGGAATAAATTCAAAATAGAGTACTTCCACCAGATAGAGTTTAGAAAGAACTTATCTTACAACATGTGGCCATCTTCACTCTTTATTATAGCCCAGATCGCATGAAAATTATCTAAAAACAACGCTTTGATGGAATCCTCATTAGGTGTATTGATAGAGAATAAACTACAGCTGTTATAAAATAAGTACATATAGGAACATGGGGTGCTTACCAGTTTGTGCACATGATTTCTAATCAGATCCGATAGCTTATATACTTACAACATTCAATGATGCAGGATTGCACAAATCTCACTAAGAAATGTCATCCCTGCCTTTTCATGCCAACTTTATTACTCAACCCATGGAGTTGCGACATAAATCTAAATACTGCTGGCGCTTTTCCACATGGGGAATGGATGTAGTAGGACCTTATCCTCCAGCTACGGCTAAGCAGTTAAAGTATATTCTTAATGCTTCTGATTTCTTCCCCAAATGGGTTGAGGAAATACCTTTCAAAGAAGTCGGAGAAAAAACCATTGTTAGCTTTGTAAAAACAAAGTCATCACCAGATTTGGTGTCCCTCATAATATATTGATAAATAAAATCACCAATTTTTGTTCTATTGAGGTAAAGAAATTATATCCGTATCACAATAACAAATCCAACAATTCATCTCACTATCATGCAACGACCAATGGAAAGTTATAGGTTTTCTATAAGAACCTATCAAACATACTCTAGAATATGGTTGTAAAAGATAATAAATCATGACCTGATAAACGTTTTTCATGATTTATTGGGATATCAGACTACTACCTATACTTCCACTCATGGAACTTTATATTCATTGGTGTAAGAAACAGATACAGGTTTTTCAGTTGAAATTAAATTGCCTTCACTCCGAGTTGCTATCTGCGATCAATTATCTATAGATGAGAAGTATCAAAAGTGATTTGATGAGATGGAAGTATTAGAAGAAATGAGATTACAAACCTTTCATAATTTATAAGTATATCAGAAATAAATAGCACAAGCTTTAAACAATAATGTTTACCTCTGCTCATTTCTTCAAGGAGAATTTGTATTGGTCCTTAGGACTCCAATGATACTTGGAAAGAAGCCTCAAAATCCTGAGACAAAGTGCGAATGACCTTATTCAATATATAAGGTCTACTCTAATTGATATTATTCTCTAATATCAATGGATGGGGAAATTATTAACACTTCAACTAATGCAATATTATTGACGATGTACTTTGTGAGATTGCACAACGAAACAATGTCCTCGATGCATGAATCTAAACATCATTGAAAAAAGTCCTAGTTGCGAGATAGTAAACTACATCACAACCACAAGCATCTAGGTAGCACGACAATAAACTGCCTGACATCACTTGTCCTTGTTACATGACATTAAACTGTACAGTTAACATCTTATTTATTATACATTAAACGATTTTATGTGAATGAAACACATTCATCATTGCTTCTCATAGTGGAACATGAGTTCCATTTCTAACAATTTATGAATCAAATTTGCATAGGGACCTCATTTCAAGAACTACGCATTACATGATTCTCATTCCAATGGAATATGTAGTGAAACCCAGATCTCTAATCATAGGCCCAGCCGCAACCACAAAAAAAATTATTTCTCATTTTTCATCTTAAATATGAACCAAAACTATAAATAGTGCTCTTTCAAGACATATGGTTTGATCTTCATAACATTTTTATCTTAAGTTTAACCATTATTCTTCTGTAATGTGTTAAAAGTCCCCATCTCCCACATCAAACTCAATTAGGGTGGAAAATTATTTTTCTAGATCTACATCTGGCTTGATTATCATTTTCAATGAGAAACGTAGAGACGTCAAAGTCTCCAATCTTGGGCCCATCCACTATCACCATAGAATAATACCCCATTTTATATTCTATGTGTATAAATAAAACCTACATACGAAATGTTTCAAATAACAACATGTGGATTGATTATCATTCATATGATATACGAAGTGATACCTGAGTTCAATCCTCTGGTCATGCTACAATATTCTCTTTTTTACATTGAAAAAACATCTTGTCCTCACAACCTGACTTTATAGTGCACAACAGAATGTCCTTGCTGCACCACAAAAAAATGCAAAGCTACTAAAGAACTATGTATGGATTGATTCTCATCCAATTGAGATACATAGTAAATGTTAGTCCTTACCTCCCACTCTGAACCAAGTGATAAATTTTTATCTCTCTTACATATATAATTAACAATCTAAGTAGATTCTTCATTTTGGGTCCTCTCCTTAGAGAGCCCACCTAGGAAAAAAGAAATGTACCCACATTACATATGAGTCAGATCTATGTAAGGAACTCCAAACTAATGGACAATGTTGATCAAATATTTCTCCCATGCAATGATCATTACCCCTTTCATATTACACACTCTTAATCTTGAATAATTTTAGATCGCTATAATCTTTCTTACGGGTTAGTGGAAAAGTTTTTGATATCTGAGAACTCATTTTTAAGACTATGCAGTTCATGCCCCTAGGTGGCCTTGTATAAGTTTCCTACATAAAAAGACTATCCGTCAAAATAAACCACTATTTAGGTATGGAACAAATACCATAGTTGAGACTACATAATACAACCTCCGTAACGGGTTTTCAAATAGTGGTAATTGTTTTCTTCTTAATGTGTCTTTTTAAATTCAAACTTTGATGACAATATACAAGAATCTGTATATTCAAGCAGTCATCCATGTATATTTGTCCCATTACCTTTCTCTCAATCTAAAAGTCTTCAAGAACTTGGTTTATACATTTCCTTCTCCCTGTGTTCAAATCAATACGAAATGACCTTTGATCATTTGACCACATGTCATCCACTCTTTCCATTTTGATCATAGTCATATGATCTATAAATAAAGACACCATACTTCTTACATTTGTATCAAACCTTTATAGAAATCATATTCCTCTGATTGTTTAGAAATCATGATTGGAAATACTCTTTCCATATTCAGGTACATTTTCTATAAATTGAAATCTATGCTATGGAAAATAAAAATCTCCATAAACATTTTAATCTTATAACTATAGAATATCAAATTGTTGAGAGCTATTTTTCATGACTATGTAGTATGTTCCCCTAGGTTTCTTTGATTAATTTTCATACATAACAGGCCTATCAGTCAAACGATTACACTATTTAGCTATGAAGCATATTCCCTTTCCGACCCAGCATAATACAATCCCCATAACGAGTTTTTCAAATAATGGTAAATTCATTCTAAGGAAAGACATCCTCTAATGAACTTTAGTCTATTTCCCATATCATTATTCGGATCCATAAATTACCAAACTTTAGTTCACAATCCTTTACTTACATACTGGAACATGGTTGAATGTTTTCAAACAAATTATCAAGAAAGTGGAGAGTCTCAAATCTTGGGTCCAAGATAAAAAAACCCTTGAATTAAAGAAGTACAATGTCCTCAACACATGACTTAAAACTTCACAGTACAATGTCCTCAATGCATGACTTAAAACTAAACAATACAATGTCCTCAGTACATGAATTAAAAATTAACAGTACAATGTCCATACTACGTGACATAAAACTACACAGTACAATTTCCTCACTATTTTACATAAAACTCCATAACAGGATTTCAAAAATCCCCCTTTCGGAAAAATATTAACCATTCTTCATAAAATAAACATGTGTAGAAGTGGTTTTTCTATACATGTTAAATGTCTACATAGATAACCCTTAATTCATAAAATCATTTTCCATGGAAAAACCACCCACAATGGTCTTGATTCACCCAAATTTAATTTTCCCGCCTCTTTTAACAATAAAATGTCAAATTCAGGAGATCTCTTTTTCGTGACTATATATTATGTTCCCTTAGGTGACCTTTCATAAAATTTTCCTATATAATAGGTATATCAATAAAAAGATTCCACACTTCGGCTATGTAGTATATTCCCTAGCTGGCCCTTCATTATACATCCCCATAACAGGTTCGTCAAATAATGGTAACTTCATTCTTGAAATATAGATCCTTTATATTTGTACATGTTTTTGATTTGGTGACAATAAAAATGATAACTCAAGATTCCCCTTGGAAGAATTTAATTAACACTAGAGAAATCCTAACCACTAATACTTCATTGAGATCTAATTTCAAAATTCATTGTCAAATCTATTCAACCTTAAACACTAGATGTTTTTGCCTGCCATGTATGACTCAAAACTGCCAACAACAAGAGACGGGGTGCTCTCCATATAAAAAACTATAAATGGAAACTGTGGATAAAAGTCAAGTCTCATCTCAATAAACAATTTTTTTATAGTTTAGGTAATACTGATAAATAAAAAGTCAACAGATATAAAAATTGTTGGTTTTGTCTATATAACACTAGTAAATATAAAACTATGCTCATTTGGCCCATCAGCTTAATAAGAAAATTTTGAGAACCCTAATTCCTATTATTTTAATTATGATTATTTGAAATAAAGGTTTGATGTTAAAAAAAATAATCATCATCATCACCTTTGATGTTGCAATTAAAAAAATCAATAATGATGACATATATGATAGAAGGCAAAATTCTATAAGTTTATATGTAAAATCAGAGGGAAATACATAGAATGGATCCTCTCTATCATGTGTTAAAAGAAACTCTCAGTAAGACTCTTCATTTGTTGAATGACCTCATGAGCCCTATTAACCTCCTATTGAAGTTGATACAGTTGAGTGACTTTAGTATCCTTGTCTTGATGAAGTGCTTATTTGGTAGTTGAGATTGTTGTTATCATTTCTAACTAGGTTTCTCTCAATGGTTAGTTCAATTTCTCGAGTTTTTATGGTTAAGATCCATTTTTTATTGAAGATAAATCTTTTCCTTCGTCACTTATTAATTTTTTGACCAGTTTTGATCTACTTATTATTATTATTGGCCTCTACCTCAGATACTATAGCTTGGAGGCTCTCAATATTAATAAGTCATTTATACTCTTCACGATATTTCTACAGCTTATGTTATTGATCCCGTAGGTGAATGGTCTCTTTTATTTCATCATAAACTGGTTGATAATTAAATCCACGATTTCCCAATACACAGAATAGTTCTGAGAGTTTCCCAAATTGGGACAACAGCTCATCCAAAGGCTTCTCATGAATTATTTTCCATATATATTTCCATGTGTTCTTATTTACCATGCATATAGAGAGGATCATATCTAAATCTGAATCTATGTCACTACCACGGGGTATAATGTACTTTGTAAAAATATCCCTCAAAGAGGTCCCATGTTCTTCTACTCTTGGAACAATGGATGATTCACCCAAAACTGATACCTGAGTTAGTAGAGAAGCTTCACTTTCCAATCTAGATAGGAGAGCTGATAACCTAGAATTATGAGATAAGATCATTTTCAATTTCAGAAAAATATTAGAAAAATGGTATGATCTAGACAGCTGACAACATTTACCCAATAATAGGTCAGTTTCTTGATGGGATTCATCCCCAGTCTTCTCAAATTCAAAAATTTGAAAAGTTTTTTCATTAGGAAGGGAATTCACCTGAGTTTTCCTAGTTGTCATAACTGATGGTTCTAGAACATCTCTCAATATGGGGTCCTCAGTAAGTATTTCTTTGGCTTCAATAGAAGAAGGATAGAGTTGAATTCCCCATTCTTGAAGGGCCGCTGTAACAATCTCTACAGGAAAAGCTTCATAAGATGATCATTGATGTGAAGTACTAGGTAAAATAAGAAAAACTATTTATGGAAAATACAAGAATGAGAACTTATGTCTTTGAAATTCCCCATGAAAGTCCCCAATCTCTTTGATGGTACCTAGAATATCAATGTTTGGATTAAGTACATCCATCATTTCAGTGTATGCGGCATGGAATGTTATAGAATACTAACCATTTAAGGTATAAAAAAATGATAGTTGATGCCCAAATTGGCTCCACTAACATTCCATTCCATCATTTCTCTAACTTGTACATCATCCTCAGTTTTTTAAGGTTAGTATCAACACTAGTGTCTACTTTCTATTGTCTCAGATATTTATTCCTTACCTCCCAAGCAATAAGAATATCAACATTGAAAATTTTAGGATTGATTGATAAGGGATATTGATCTGAGATTTGTTGAAGGGAATAATATTAGCAAATATTTTAATATTCAATAGAAATTTATTTGACTTTACCATGACTTTTCTATCTCTCAATATATCAAGGAGTATATACAACTTCCCCTTTTGATGTATTATCCAACAAGGTAACAAATTCATCAACATGGACCTCTGTTTCTTATAGAATTTTCTTCTCCAGTCATGAGGGATCTATTCTCAATCCCTTAAGAGAAGATAGAGACACAGATTCTTTAAGATGATAAATTTTATTACCAAAGAATATCATGAATGTCATAATGCTAGAGGAAAATATAAAAACTCACTTCTTCGATGAACACTTTGTACCAACTTCATGGCTCTCTTGAATTTATTTTCATATGTATGAGGTGAAATTGAAACACCCCTTCTGGAGGGAGAAACCTGAGGTAAGGGCTACGGAATGTCTATTTCCATTACCCGAGCCATGATTCTTTCTCCTAGAGAAAATTCTGGAGACATGGGTGGATCATTTAATGTGTCAATGGGAGAACATGTAGGACAATACCTACGTGACCCGATAACCGTTCTGGAGGTTCCTTCCATAAAATCAACCTAAAAATTGAAATCTCATCATTATTAATGATGGTGAATAGAAAATATAATTTCAGACAAAAGAAAAGAAAAATATTTTCCCCATATTAACATAAATTTTCCTTTCCTCCTTAGGGTTAATAATTATGCCTTCACATATCCCTAGTTCCATAATTGCGAATAATCTTATAGAGGCAAGGAATTTTTCATCAGTTTCATATATAATGGTCTCTAGCTATACAATATACACCTATACTTCATCCAGGTTATTGTCTGGATGAATATCAGAATGTCCCTTAATGTCACCCACATCCAGTATGTGAAGGCCATGTTGGAAGAAATCCCATGCATCCCTATGTTCAGATGTCAAGCTCTCCCAAAATTGAATGGATGATGGCTTCACATAATTTAGTCTGGGTATGGTTGGTTGTGGAGAAATACTCAACACCATCTGATTAGAGAACCGTTTCAGGCCACTCTTATTCTTCTGATAGGTCAAAAGATTAAATGGGAACCTCTTTCTAAAGGTGGTGAATGGATCTCCTCAGTGGAAGAGGTATTGTTTCTCTAGACCTATTCTTCCTAGTATACCTTCTGAAAATTATTTGTAAAGGATCTGAAACTTCTAAATCATCTGCATCCTCTGTGGCTTTGGACGTATTACATTAATGTCTACTCAGAACAGTCATTGTGGCTGTCACCCGATATATTCCTTTTTTCAAAGCCCACTGAGGGTATGATGAAGTGCAGGAATTTTCATAACAAGCTTCCAATTCAATTGATGAATCAGATGTAGGTACATAATTGATAATTTCTATGTCTCTAAAGCTGTCTAAATCCATAATTGTCTCGCAACCATTGGGTGTTTTTCATGTACAACATTCATGGGAGGAAAAGTGTTTGATTGTTTAAGACATTTTAATTGGTGAGGAAACCTATAGGGGACATATCCCCACAGATAATTTTACCATCAATCATGTTTGATAATACACTATCCCTAAATTCTATCATATAAGACCTCATCTCATAATTTTTTTCCTTACCATCATCAATAAATTTTACAATTGGTGGGTTACCAAAACGAAATAAGATAAATTCTCCTCATGCAGTCGATGCCCTTAGCACTATATCAGGTCTCAAGATATAAGTATAAATACCAAAAACTTTCTGTAAAAATGGGGTGAATAGATTATTGTGGACTGTAACAGAATTTAATACTAAGTATGATGGAAAGTGTGTTGCAATCCAGCCCCACAACACATGGAATGGGTCTGCAAGTCTAAATGGATCCTTCCCATTGTATAAATGCAGCAAGGAATAATAATGTTTTTGAATAGAATAGTTTCTAACCCTATATACTTTTCCTCTACCAATTTAGATTGCAATAACAAAATTCGCCATCCTTACACCGCCTTCAGTATCACGTAATGGATGCATGTAAATGCTTATCCAAGTGGAAAAGAAGACGTCTAGGTGTATCTTCACATCAATATCAGATTTGACATGATAGCCCTAGTGCTTATAGTAAACTCACTCTAATGTGGGCCAATAGGTTCTTGAACTTCCTGTGTTATCTACGGAAGGAAAAATAGTAGGATGATTGTAGGTGGTACCTTTCTCTGTTGTTAGTTCTAAAAAGGCTTCCATCCACACTTTGGCATTAATAGTTTTCTTGTCCTTAGGAAATTCCTTTAATATTTTTAATAATTCATGATCCAAGGGCGGTGTTCAGGTAACATCAGCCCATTTTGTTACCAGTGGAATAAACTCATCATACATTTCCCCGAGAATGGGAACTCCAGTAATATGGTAGATGTCCGATTAACTAATGCCAACCCCACCGTGTGTCAAGCCAAAAGTATTCATCTGTGGACTCCATAAGCCCAACAATCCAAGAATGATATCATTTTTATAAATATATATTTGTCTCATCGAGACTTTTCCATAAATTTTAACATCTAATATCTCTTTTTTGAATTCTACCCAATTCCGGAGTTCCCCAAATGCCCACATCCATTTAGGTTTGACACCTTCTCTAGAACGAAGATCCCAGTCTTCCTTCCAACCATTATATTGATCTGTTTGAGAATCAAGAAACATTGAATCATAGAAATATGGCCTTGTATCTAAAACATAGTCTTGCATATCAGGAGTAAAACCACTGTGATGTAGGTTGCATCCAATAGGGATTGTTCCCTCATGAACTGGCATACCCCTCGTGGTAATATTCATGTAGTGACAATTGAAGTATTGAAGAGACCGATGCCTTGGAAATTATTTCTTAATGGATGGAATGTGGGAATCTTGTAAAATCACGTGTCCATACATTGGAATATAGTGATTTCATGGGTATTCACGTCGATATGGAATTAATACTTTACATAATCTAGGAAGAGTACTCTCAACAATTTCATATTAGTCTGGTCAAAATATTTTTACCATCTCATTTTTACAAGCCTTAGCTTCCTCAGTGATGATCATCGAGTGATCCATTTCCTACAAAAGAATTACTAAGTTTCCCTTGTTAGGTTGGTATTTTGACTTAAGAAAAATCAAATTTCAACATAAAAGGCCTTTTAAAATTTTGGAAAAATAAATTATTTTCATGGGTTCTTCGATGAGGCCATTTCGTGTAGGTACTTCAACAAGGGTCCAAGCATAAATCCTTCAACGAGGTCCTTCAATGAATCTCCATCGCTCAACTGGTTTCATTGTGAGAAAATTTAAAGGACCCTGCATGAGAGCACAATGTGGCGAGGCTGAAAGAATAAGCAACATAATGAGAGCAGAGAATCTGAGAGACCAAGTGATGAGAAATCACTAAGGAATAGACCTATTTATAGACATCGATGACCCATGTGGAATGTATGTTCAAAAATGGTATGCAACATAAATGCATGAACATGCTATGTGGAAAACCTGTGCGGCTCAGCGATTACACCATTGTCCTTTCCCTAAAGTCTTACCTCAAGACTCAACCCTCTTTCTAATCGAATCCAATCCTGATGGGGATGGGATTTTTTGAACACACTTTAGTATGATAAAAATTATTTTTAGGAGGCCCTCAGATATTTAAAAATATCAAGATGAATGTCAAATAACAAAAAGGAAAAAAAATTAGAAGGCCTACGCGACAGACCTACGTAGCTGACCTACGCGGTAGAACTACGCATAATGATACATTCTGGACACCTATGTGGAAGAACTATGTGGAAGAGATGCATGGACAACCTACACCAAAGAATTTATTACTACCATCCCCCTCATTTCCTATAAATAGGACCCTTGGTCACCTCATTTGAGGACTAAAAATGCTGAATGACTTCTTGAAACACCCATTGCATAGCTCTTTCACCCAGATGTGCCAAATTGTCTCAAGTATCTCTATAAAAACATAGTAGAAGTGATAATTAGATTGGATAAGCATGTTTCTAAAGTCAATCAAAGTTCAAAGATTTCATATTCTTTAATCCCTTTTGTGAAGAATTTTCTTCATCCATCTCTACATACGCGACACACCTACGCAGGGTACCTACGTGGCACAGCTACGCACAGGGCCTAAAAATCATCTTGTAAACCCCCTTCAATGATTCTCAGGGTATATAATTTTCTTCCTTTGTTCCCTTATATGAATGGGAATATTTTTAAACGCCTAACAACACGTCATGAATTATCAAACCATTGGATAAGATACATCACCATGTATCTAATTTGGTTTTTTATATCCGCAGTCCAAGGTTTCCCATATTTTTTTTTGAAATGGGGTTAGTAATCATGGAGTGTTTGTGGTTTTTTATATCTGTAGTCACATAGACCTTTCTCCCGTGAACACATTTTGGAAATATTTTGTTTGGAGGATTCAGGTTTGTGTCATGACCTCCCCTTCTAATATCTAAAACCCAGAACCTCATGTCTCTTGTAAGGATGGTACTATTCAGAATTGATTTTCCATTAAATATAGTGTCCCTCATCTCCTGGGGTCCACTAGGGAATCCATAGTAGTGTAATCCCATATCCTATAAATTATAAGGTTTCATTCTTGGTCCTATCGAATTCCATCACCTTCAATCATTCATTACATTCGACCCCTATCCAATGAAAAGAGAACAACAGGAAGGCTCAACCACTCAACCTCTTCCCTGATCGCCTCAGCCTCATCTACTGCCACTACCGTAGGCACGTCCTCTTCCACCGGTGGAGGAGGAAAAGTGCGTGTTCCATTGTTAAATCTTTGACATATTGTTATTTCTCACACCGAGCAGGCCTCATGTGGACTTAGATATTTTTCATGATCACGATAGTTGCACAAACACCTCATCTAATGATTTATATGAAATCTAATTCCCACCATAATTGGGATATGTAGGAATCCTTCCTAAGGACAGAACTCCATCTCATTTCATCCATAAATGGGCATCCCCCTTAGGATTAAGCCCCAAATTAAACCCCCAAATCACCATGGCATACTTTTTAGTATGTAATCCCAAAATTATTTCTCTCAAAGGAATAAACTCACCTACAATACTCATTAAACTACATGGGATTTGATTCCCTTCTAAATGGGATATGTAGAAAGCCTCTCTGGGGTTCAAAACTAATACTTCAAATAAAACATGTTCTTTCAGAGGCATATTCCCAATAAGGTCTAATTCAACATAGAAACCCATATCCCTTCCATGTTCCTTGGTTAACATAGGCATAAGTCCCACACCAAACCATGACTAAACAACTTTTCATTATATTTCGTTATGACATGACACTAAAATATGCATCTAGGTTCTTATAACATGACATTAAAAGGTATGATGATTCTCATTAAGTGTCACTGTACAACAAGGGTTCTGATTCCTTTAATTGGGATATGTAGATATCCCACATTATGGGTATGATCACATCATAAAAACAAACTTCTATCTCCCTAGATGAAGATAAAATTTCAGAGTGACCCACGTAGTGGATTAAAAACTAGTATCATCATAATGATAGTAAAAATAATATCTAAATAGTATATGGGAGAATACCATTGATGGAGAATCATTAATACATATTTATGTCTCCATTAATGAAGAACCTCAAATACATATCGAGGATTATAAATTTCAGACATGCTAATAATTGATTTCAAATTATACGGGAAACCTATGTTATATTGGTGAATTAATAAGGATTCATGAAGATATCTCAAATCTATAAGAGAGTCCCAGAGTAGGTAATAATTCCCCAAAGGGTTTGATGTGTCTAACCTCCCATCCTATCGACCAATGCATGTTAGTTATCATTGTGAGTTCCATCTTAATGAACACCTGCCTTTGGAAAGTATGTCCCTTTAGATAATGAACTATTGGATGTTTTTGGTTCTATAAATAAATCTAATGGAAACCACTCATAATTAGTGATTTCTAACAAGAACATACATTATTGAGGGATGAAAAAAACAAAAATAATTGGTATATATACCTTCATCATTTATCAAACTCAATAATTGTCATCCAAATAACCATTAATCACCTTATAATCCCATTACCTATAACCTCAAAGGGCTATCTACTCATTTGAATATATGATCAACCTTAAAATTATAAACCCATGACGGAATCCATAAAAAATATGTTATCCTTATATGAAATCATACTAATCTCTAATGTTTTATAATCCATTCTTTAATTATAACTACAACAACCCCAAACTAGCACTCTTAGATCAAGTACTTAGAATCCAATCGTTACATTATTTGATTTAATACTAAAAATTTCTCAATCTTATCCACCGAAAATATTAAAAATTGAATTTATATAATTAATAAATTAAATACAATGGGTAATTTTAGGTTTTTAGATTTTTATTGTTTGTGAAAACTCCAAATAAATAATTCAAATATCTTTATGGTGGAATTTTTATTTCTAAAAATGTTATTTATAAATAGACAGTTGCTTCTTTAAAATTAAATACCATATTTGGAATTATATTTTTTTAATGTTTTAATTAATCATTAAACCCTATGAAAAAGAAGTTGAAACCATGGGATTAGAAAAAAATCTAAACAATATACATATTTAATGAAGAAAAGAAACCTATTATTCTATTTAAAAATCAGGAGATCATATAATAGATTTTTCCATTTTATATAATAAACATTGGGCCCAAATAATCATTTACATTCACATGAAATGATATTTAATTCTCATTTTATAAAAACACTATATAAGAAATCAAAAATGCAAAATCATTATTAATAGGGTTTCTTAGAAAACAAGAGAACCCAGGAAAAATAGTTTATTAAAATAATACATTTTACCCTTAATGTGAATAATCATTCCATAAAAAGATAATATTGAGAGATCATAATAAAAAATGTGGATTGTAGCACCCCTATTTTGACATATATATCCTATGTTTATGTGTTTTTATGTGTTTAATAATTTTGGTATGAGTTGGGAAGAGGTCAGAAGAGTTTGTAAGGGTTTGTAATAAGTTTGGAGTCCTTTCTAAGGGTGCATGGTTTGACCACGGTTAGGGGAAACCGTACTGGTTCTCCAAGAAACTGTGCAAGGGGAGACATTAGGCTTCCCATGGCCTGTGTACAGTTTGATAACCTGTTTGAGGAAACCGTGTGGATCCCCTCTCTCTAGAAAGTGTCCTATGCATAGTTAGCATATGGTTTTCCAAAATGTTCGGGCTAACTGCGCAGCCACTTAAAGAGGGTTTTTAAATCCTAGTTCTTTTAGGATTGACCTATTTCACTCCAAATCCTCTCCCAATCAAGGATCACTTGGGATTTTCTATTCTCAATGGTTGTAGGGGCTCTTCCACTCGTTTCATAAGAGATTTATAGAGGTTTCAAGGCTATTTGAAGGTGGTTCCTCCTGGGTAAGTCTCTTCAATTGGTTTCTCTTTCGTTTCCTCTAGATATACTCTTTAAATTTTTTGGTTTTCTAGATATACATAGGTTGCATGTAGATCTAGGGTTGTGGTTTCTGTGGGTGTTGTTTTTATTTCTTGTGGATTTTAGGTAAGGGGATTTAGAGTGGTTTCAATGGTGCCTTTTCCTGGATTGGGGTGTAGTTGCTTGTGGGCCAAATTCATCGGAACCCTAAAGGTAGGTGGATTATATCTCAACTCCACTTTGATATACATGAAGAGTGGCTAAAATCAATTTTTTTGCATAAAATTATTTTTTAGATGTTTGAAATCGATTGGAAATCCCTTTGGATGTTTTGGGGATTTTTGGAAAAAAAGGGGGTTTTGTGGTGGAATGATCTTATTGGGGATTTTAAAATAGTGATTTTAAAATGGGTTATTGAGACTAATATGTGTAAATGGTTGATGGAGATGGTTTTCAATAAAGATTTTGTTTTATTGAAATTTTTCTTGGCATGGAAAATGATTAAATGGTGTTTTCATTAAATTGGTGATTTATTGAAGTGGTTTGACATGTGGTGGAAACAGTTATGGGTATATTATTGTGGCCTTGGTCAGTCATGCTTGTGTATGGCTTGTGTAATTTTTTTTGTAAAGTGGAAGAGAGGTATCACTACAAATGAGGATAGATAGTGTATGGAAGGGCCTCCATCAGAGATAAGTGGATGGGAAGCGCCACTAAATTAGTAAAGGACATAACGGGTTAGACGGAAGTGTTTTGTGATTTGTTATACCAGTTTGGGTTTGTGTAATATTTTTTTATTCTTTGTAGTGTTGTGGTTATGAATAGTGGAAATTGTTGTGCTATTATATGATGGTGATATGGCTTATGGCATGTTTGTGGCTTCCTTCTATGTTATATGGCTTGATAAGGGTATGGTTGGCTTGTAGAAATGGTTTCACTACTAAATATTCTTTTTAAACTGTTTCATATAAATATGTTAACGGTTATATCCTAGTGGCATGTGTAGGGATGTCATTTGGGGAAAACCTACCGAGTATTGGTAGACACCCCCTTCTTTGGAACTTTGGTTCTTTTGTAGATGTCTTATTATGGGAAACAGGTAAAGGGAAAGAATCTCATTGCTAGCGGTGTGTGGTGATGCTTGGGAGTTGTTGTGGTGCTTGGAGCATTGGGATTGGTGTAGAGTTGTGGAGTGTGTCATGGTTTATTTTGGGTCTCTTGTTTAGAATTCCACATAATACTCTGAAATTGTGTTTGTTTGTATAGGTTTATGGGTGGTATTGTGGAACAAATTGGTTGTCTTTTTGGTAATATGTGGTTGGGTTTCTACGTCAACATGCATCATATTGCATCGTTTTTTAATGATTGGTTTGGTTGGTTGTTCTTCTCTAAAAGGGAAAATCCTTCCCCAACTATTCTTGAGGCCCTCATCAATTATTTCCATCCTTTGTAATCTTGTGAAAATATCTTAAGGCCATGTATCATTCCTCTAACCTCTCATGCCAATGAGATGGGGAAGGATGTTACAAGTGGTATTAGTTTGTTCGGTACTTGTCTTTCAATTGAGAACAGTTTGTAGACCTTTTTGTGTTTATTGTTAGTCTTGGTGTTGACATTTTTTCTTGGTCTATTCCTTGAATCGGGATGGTAGAAAGGTGTAGGATGTTCAGAACCTGGAATGTATAACATAGAAGGATGTTTCAAATCCTTTTATCCTGAACATCAAGTCACTAGGGAGTTGGGTACACAAGTGTTTGGATACAGTTATAGGTATTGGATATCTCATTGTCATGAGTGTAGCCAAGGAGATGACCATGAAATTCATGGTAGAAATGACTTCCCACTATAATTCATATTTCATTGGGGTATAATGATCTATGGTGTGGTATGAATGTGTGGATTTTGGAAAAATTGAATTGGGTTTCAAAAAAGAAGGGTTTGAAACATAGAAACAAGTGGTATTTTCAAAATGGGTTGATTTTCAAACATGGTGGATTTTCCAGAATAATGAAACATGGAAAATGAGAACTTGTGGAAAACATGGTTTTTATAGTTTTTATGTAATTGAATTTGAAAATTTTATACCCTTTCTATTAAGGGAGTGGGACTTATGGTTGTTTTTGTGTTGATAGAAATGTCATTGGGTTAGCGTCGTAGAGACTAAACAGAGGAGGTTGCGGAAAATGAGGTTGCACCTAAGCCCCCATTAAACCATCAGCTAGTGTAGAGTATAAGGCTTGCGTTCCAAGCTGTCTGAAGTGGGAATAACTCAAATGAACCATGGAATGCGGATAATGTAGTTTATTTTGAAAGGAAGAATCCACCCTTCTTTAGGGGTGATTTAGAGCCAGAGACGGCTGAAGCATGGATGAACTGAATAAATCAGACATTTGACATTTAGGGAACACCTGTAGAGTTGAATGTGATGTTAGCCACGTATATGTTAGAAGATATTTACCTTCAATGGTGGGAGTCGATGGTTCAAGCTGGGACAGACCAAATTGTGACATTAGAGGGGTTTGAGGAATTGTTTAATAAACAATTCTACCCTCATACATTCTGAATTCAGCATACATTGGAATTATTTTGTTTTATGCAAGGGAACATAGTGGTGATAGAATACACAGCTACATTTTTCAACATTGCATAGTTTTCACCAACGGATGGTGGTAGTACATCATTGAAGGCAAGAATTTTTGAAACCAGGTTGTACCAATAAATTTGTTCTAAGATAAAGGTGCTCTATATATATGATTAAACAGAAATGGTGAACCGAGATACGGTGGCTGAGCGGGAACTTGTGTGGACTACGAGTGGAGGAAGTATGTTGGTACCCTTGGGAAACAGGGGGAACCCAAACACAATGTTCAAGAGGAAGAGGGACACTTATTTCATGGGTGCGTTCATAGCTCAAAATCTAACAGTAAGATCAATGAATCTTCCTCCAACGCCTCAGAGTAAGCTGGGATGTTTTCAATGTGGCCCTACATGTCACATCATGTGGTATTGTTGCCACAAAATTTATCATATCATAATTGTAAGCAGATGGGGAATCTGCAGCATTATTGATTGAATGCTCCGAGGTCGAGTGTTTGTGACACTCTGCAGGGATTACATGGGTCTTATTTCTCAACGGGACAGCGGCAGCCGCATACCCCTCGCCAATAGAGTAAAGTGGTTCATGGTGATTCTCGGAATACCATGATGTCTCAACCGGGTAATAAAGACAAGATTGTGTCATGTAATTAGTTTTTTGGAATTTAGTAGGCAGTGATGGATGATCAGTCGGGACCATCCAAAATATTTGTTTGATATTGGTGCTTCACATTCTTTCCTTTCTTCTCACATCATTAATTAGTTGGGTTTACACGTAGATATTATGAAATCTTTTTTGAAACTACTGACTCTTCTAGGTCAAAGAGTGTGTCAAGCCTTCCTATATCGATGTTTTTGTTTAGTTATTGATGGCATCGAATTGATGTGGGATTTCTCAGTGATTGAGATAGATTCATATGATATAATCCTGGGAATGGATTTGTGGGATATGTTTAAGGTCCCCATTAATTACAATATGTTAACGGTTCATTTTGTGATGGAGGATGGTATTAGGCATCTCTTTAGAAGGGAGAAGAGTGAAATACTAGGTGCAGATGATTTGTTGGCACCAAATGTTGGCATGATCTCAAACCAGTTCGAGGCCTTTTCAATGGCATCAGTGGAAGTTGTCGATTAGAGTGTTCTTATGGCAGTTCTAGATCAGTTTATGGATGTATTTCATGAAGAATTATCAGGGTTTCCTCCCATGAGAGATGTGGTGTTTACAACATATCTCCTACTAGGTACTGGTCCTATATCACGCCTGTCTTACCGAATATCACCAGTATAATTGCGAAAATGAAAAGTGTAGTTGGAAGAGTTTTATAACAAATTATTCATTCAGCCTAGCACATCTCCATGGGTAGTAATGGGTTTGTTTGTTAAAAAGGAGGATGGAACCTTGTGGATCTATGGTGATTATCATATACTTAATCAGATTACGATGAAGAATCGATATACACTTTCACCCATTGGTTATTTGTTTCACTAGTTGAGGGGAGCTCAGTGTTTCTCCCAGACTGACTTGAGGTAATGGTATCACCAATTGTGGGTGAGGAGGGAGGATATTCTAAAAATATCTTTCAGAATTAGATATGGCCATTACAAGTATGTAGTTATGACCTTTTCTCTATCGAGTCCACCAAAAAGGTTCATGAAATTGATGAATCATTTATTTCATAGATATCTAGAGGTTTTTGTGGTGGTATTTGTTGATGATATACTGGTGTATTCGAGGATAATGGTGGAGCATGAGTAGCACTAGGTGATAGTATTGGAGATCTTAAGGGATCATCAGTTGTATTCCAATTTGTCAAAGTTTGGCTTTTGTATATAAGAGGTTCATTTCCTTGACCATGTTATTTCAGAGAAGGGTGTTTCGGTTGATCTAAAAAAGATAGATGTTGTTATCTCATGGAAACAACCAAAGAATGTTTTCAAGATACGGAGATTTCTTGGTCTAGCTGGGTATTATTGATGTTTTGTTTGTGATTTTTCAAGATTGGATTCTACAATGATGGATTTGACAAGGAATAATATCCCATTTCAATAGGATGAGTGGTTCCATAAATGCTTTGAAGAGTTATAGGATCTCATTGCATCAGCACCAATCTTGGATTTTCTAGTACTAGGGAAAGGGTGCGTGGTGTATTGTGAAGCATTGGGATCAGGGTTGGGGTGTGTTCTTATGAAAGGGGATCATGTGGTTGTGTATGGATCACAACGGTTGATGTTTCATGAGAAGAACTACCTGACACATGATTTGGAGTTGGTGTACCTAGGATTGAAAACTCCGACAAGGAGTTTCGGGCATGACTCGTGGTATCCTGGTACATGAAAACATGCCTTATTTTACTCTTGGTTTGAAACTCATAGGGGATGTTCTTATGATAATTCACATTTTATTTACCACCATTGTAAAGTATTTCTCCCCCAAAGTAACCAAAGTATATGGTTCTAGGATTTATGATGCATAAATTTATGCTATGTGTTATACCATGTTTATATTTATAGAGAGTTAATAATTTTATGAGCTAACATATAATATGGAATTGATTAGAAATGTCACCTAGTAGATATAATTTGAACTTTACCAATGCGTGTGATGCGAAGAAGAAAAAAGGGTCATATCTCCAATGGTGTTAAGACATCTTTTCCAAGGAATATTTTCTCCCATGTATCCTCTTCATATGATGAAATAACATCATGTGTTAAAAAGGTTTTTAAATACTTCTCTGAGTCCAATGGATTTGAAGGGATGCAAAAGAATAAGAGGATGGCAGAGAGATATGGGGATAAAGGGAAGAAGGGAAAGAAGTATTTTCCCACATGAGATAACTGTAGAAAGAATCACCAAGGAAAATGCTTTAAGGGAATGGGTGTTTGCTACAAGTGGGATAAAAAGGAAACCTTGTTCATGATTGCAAGGGTAAGAAAATGGTTTCCAAGGTACAATGAATAAACTGCAAGGAGATGGGACACAATGCGAAAAAATGTCCCAATAATCAAAGGAATATACACCAAATGATGATATTGGATAATGATAATGTTATGATGCTAACAATGATGAAGTAGAATGATTAATATGTATAGTCAAGAATCATTCCATTTGAATATATTTTTAGTAATGTACTGGTTGTATGAATTATGAGATAAATAAGGATGGTATTGCGATACTATTTCAATAAGGATTTGAGGTTATATGATTAATGGTACAAAACAAATGTGATTTAGTAGAAAGAAATTTTTTTTAGGAAAAAACATGATTGCTAGAATGAAAAACTTTAGTATATATCTGATGTTGAGATAATGATGATGAAATGATTTATTTAGATAAGTAAAGACTACATTGGAACTCATTATTTACTTGTCAAGAAGTGTTCTACGCTATCATCGATGAAGTTTACAACACTTTTGTATTTAAGGAATATATCCAATAACATATATCTTACTTAAAGAATATAGAAGAATGCATGTTTCCAATATGGGTTTTATAGTTTTTCATGTTATTAATATATTTCAGGAGGATACATGATGAAGTTATTTACATGTTTGGAATGTGACATTTAGAGATACTTCATGTTACTTTAGGATTAATGATATGTTCAACCTGGAAATTTAGAGGACTTCATTATAATATGTTGAATCATTATATTTTGTAAATTTTTAACCATTTATGAAAAGTTTTAAGTTGGTCATTGTATGATATTTTAGAGGTTAATGTATTTCTTCACCAAATGGCATATCTAATTCTAAGTGACTAGGTATAGATAGTTAAAGTCCAATAAAAGGATGAGTTTGTAAGTAGAAATGTATATTTACATTCTTATAGAGAGGAATAATTCCTTAACACAAGGAAAATAGTCTCAAATAAATTTTTTTCCAATTATACTTATCAGTGATAATATCGATTATTTTTTTATTTTATAGGTTTTTAGTAATCATAATTCATATGAATATGTCCTCTATCATGTTCCATTAGAACTTCATTGAAATATTTTTATTCCATGTCCTGGTTTTTAATTCCAACTAATTTCACATCATTTTAAAGAATACTTTTTGGGGTGACCACCTCATCTCCCTTAACCTTTTTTAGGAGGATATTTTACTAACCCTATCTCTATTGTGGATTTTCATAGGGGAATTTTCAAGTATCAACCATTAAATTTTGAATTTTAAATTCAAATTTTTAGGATGGAATATTTCTAAGGAGGAAATAATGTAACACCCCAAGAATTATCAAATAAATTTAATATATAATGAATGAATCACTGAGTCTCTACCAAACACCACATCGTTATAACCTATTCAACTAAACATTATTTTTTCACCTCTATGTTTTGAATTTTGAAAATATGACATTCATAGTTGCGATAAATAAGTTATTTGGAGTCTGATAAGAAAACATAATTTTTGGTGAATTATAAACTACCCTTATGAATAGTAAAATACCCTTATGAATAGCGATACTCCCTAATGAATAGTAACCTTAACTATGATAGTATATAATTAATGTTCAAGTGAATGTATGATATACCTTTGTTTTGGAATAAGTAAATAAAAGTTTTAAAACTGTTTTTTAGAAAAAATTAATATTTTAATTAAATATTAAATTAATCATATTTAAAAATTTATTTTTGAAAAATGGACTTTTTTTTGGATTCTACTTGTCAAAAAATGGATAGGGTGAAGTTTTGGTATTTTTCTGAAATACTCGAATTTTTGATGAATAGTGAAATATGGTAAAATACCGTATAAAAAAATTATCTGTTAAATACACTATTTATGACACCATAAGTGATGTAATCAAAATTTAATCGAACTCATATGCAGGTATTACTATTATTTTTTGTGGAATCATCACTATTTCTGGTCTGGCGGTATATTAATAAACTAATGAATAAAAAATTATGGAAACCCTCCTCTCCTCCAATATACCCCCCTCAGTCCCTCTTCTCTTCACTCCTCTAAGCATTGAAGCTCCTCAATGTTTTTCCCAAATACCATTCCTTAGTAACTTCCCATATCCAATAAGCTTCTGGTCTTTCGAAAAGACCAAAATACCTTCCCTTATGGAGTTTCTCAAGGAGGTTATGTCAAGAGGTAAAACACCTTTCATTTTCATTTTGTTTCATTTCAATTTATCTTATTTTGTTATCCTCTCCTCATCTCCTATGTCCAAATGACAATGATTGATCCAGTATAATCTATATACAATAATTATATCATGTCAATGGAATAACAATCATCATTATCCTTACTCTCTCTCTCTCCCTCTCTGTTCTATTTTATAAATGAAATCAACGTCCATGGGTTCCAATTTATAACCTTTGTGGATGACGAAGTTTCGTTCTTCAATTTATCATTAATAACAAGTAATAAAAAAAATTTGATTGTTGTTACAGACTATAATATATGTATTATGACCTAATTAATATTCAATAACTAGTATATGTACATATTATTAAATCGTAAGACCAAACATGTTCTTAATAATAAAAATGTCACCAAAATAATCTATATGAATGTCATAAATATTCCATCTAATGATTCATAATATTTCCATGTAACCAAATGATATAAATGAATATTAAAAGAACTGTATGTCCATAAATAATATGTCATTTTAATTCTTGAGATTTACATCCATTTCACATGAACACTATTACTTAAGAAAAAGTTAACCGATTATGAAAATAAAGAAAACGAACAGTACAGAACGACAGAATTAAATATAATAACTTACCAATAAGAACATAAATGAACTAAACATAATTATGAGAATAAAAATAAATATCTAATAGGTTGTGAATTAAGTTATTAATAATTCTAATTTCTTATTCCCAGACCTTAAGTTCAAGAGTGGAACACATTCGAACTTAAGGTAATGGGTTCTTCATCTCACTCATATTTTTGTGAGATTTTATATATCCACTACTAATACATGTGTATGGTGAATTTATACAATCCATTGATTTAACATATCGTGAATTTCATTATTTTCTTGTTATTCAAAATATATTTTAAATATTATTAATTTTGGGGCATATGAATCGATTGATTACAAAGTGGTAATGGATTTCTACCCGAACCTCAATTTTCATTTGAGTTACTCTTATTCACTACATAAATTAATTAAAATATTATTTATTCTTATTTACAACACAAAAATTATATATTAATTTACTATATATTTTTACCATCAATAATCCTTCTCTATTTTATGGCTATTAATATGTTTTAAAAGGGTTATTCGAATTTGTTATCCTGATAATCAAACCCGATTCAAGGGATATTTTCAAATTCGTACCCGTTTTCAAGTGTACACATGAATATGTTTTAATCAAACATTGGTTATATAAAAACACTGATTTTATCATGAAAAATGTTCTTGGATAATTTCTTGATTTTAGATAACAAATGTACCTTTACACTGTAAAATTATCTTTAATACATTCCTTAAAATGCCCTAAAATGTTTAATTTATAAAGAATCTTAAGAACTATTTTTACATGATTTCACTTTAGTGGGAAATTATTAATGCCTAAAATATAATTTCAATGTCCTAGAATTTTATTTTCTGGGATATGTATTTTTAAAAACTGATTTAATGGAAAATACAAAGGATTTTCCATCAGAACTCGTCTTTCCAAAGTAAAGAGGATATTTCTCATCTCACTTTATCTTTTATGAGATATATTCCTTGTTAACCGCTTAATTCTTACGTGTCGTGTATGTACTACCATGTATTATATCATATCAATAATATTATTATTCTCATGATATTCTAAGGGATTATTATTTGAATTTTTCAAGGTGGTATGTGACACTTTGGAATGTTTAAGAATTATTTCCTCTTTGATTTTTCCATGGTATCATTTAAAAGTATCTTCATCTATTTCAACTTCAATTATTAAATATTATATTTTTTTGAGGATTTTATCCTATGATAGCATCTACCATATTTAATTGAATATTTTAGGAATAGTTTGACTATGGATGTGCTATCTTAAAACCATTCACCAATTTACATCAAATGGTTAGTGTTGATGCTTAAGGTTTGAGGAAATCTATTTACATTTCATATATTAGATTCAATATGAATGTGTATGTTGATTATGTTTATCCCCATTTATATGAGGAATTAATTGGACAACTAAAGTGTCGTGTGAGGCCCACTATAGCCCCTCGGGGCATCGGTATGTCTCATGAGATAAACTACGGTCTTGGCACAAGGCCTTGAAAAAATGATTATTTATGGTCTTCGCATGTGGCCTTGACTGTATATTGATGATTTCCCACATTATGCATTCCCTCATTATGAAAATAGTATTGGTGGTTCATGTGGTTATTCAACTAGTAGAATGTCGATGATTATGTTTTATTATGGCACTATTTACTCAACTCATATTCCTACTGTAATGTGTTCAAGTTTATTATTCGTAAAGGCATGTGTTTAAAATTATTTACCATGACTAGTGTTTATATTATGATATCTTCTATTGTATTTCTTAGCCTTACTGAGCATTTGAGCTCACCAATTTCATTTTTTCCATCCCCAGGTTAATAAGAAGAGATTATTTATTGATTTTTAAAGGATGTAGTTTATTATATTTTTTTATGTATCACTTTTTTTTTCATTTCAAAATGTAAAATGGGTTCCATGTATGTATCTAGGTACTAAAATAATACTAAAATGATCGGTCCATTAGGATTTGGTTCCTTGTAATCATGACAATGTATTAAAATAAATCACCCACATTGAGCTTCTGGGGTCGGGGCGCTACAATATAGAATCCTATGAGTTCTCACAGTGAATTTACAAAAGAATATACAGAGTTCTAAAGGAAGGCTACACATTTATATGTGCAATTAATATATATACACAGTTGCTGAATTATAATTAGCAATTAATCTTAAGGCTATGTAATGCATCAATTCCATCTCACAAGTAAATCAATTGAATTTATTTATAATGTATACAATTGGAAATACATAAACACTCTAATGGGGTTGTTAGTATACTTAGATAAGTATGGGTTTAATGGGAATATAAAAACACACCCAAAGTAGTGGTTTGATTTTATGTTGTTAACCTGTAATGGTGAAAATGTGTCTAATGAAACCTCTACAAATAGTTCAAGGTGAGTAATTAAAATAGTTAAACATTTTAGGGGAAAAACACAAAAATTTCAACATGTGAGAGTATCGAATAAGTTCTAAACATCTTGAATTTTAGGTAAAATTAACAGATCACATACTATAGCTCTATGGAAGGATACTAATTCAGTGTTGGACTCACATTTTAGTTAGATTGAGAAAAATTTAAAGAAAAAAATACCAAAAAATTAGGTATCAAAATTATACATGGTGAAATATATTTACAAGGAGAGGGGAGGTTAGAAGAGATAATAAATGAGCATTATACGTATCGAGTGTGTTCCAATTCTTTAGATAAAACTCAAATTCAAGGAGAAAAGGAGCAGATACATTAAAAATATTTAAAGGTTGAAGAGATATCTATGGTGGAGGCACTATGACATTGAGTGAGGAGGAAGGAGGAAATAATATTTAATGAAAAGAAGGAAAAAATGGTCATTTTCATCATATTTAGTAGGGAATATAGTTTTGATGCACAATTTACCAAACCATGTTCAAGAAAATTATGTCGATCATCTAAGGGAACTACACATCACATGGTAATGTACATTTTTTAAAAAATCATGCGCAAATTGTGCATTGTGAATTTTCAATAAATTATATAGTTTTCATTGTATTTAGTCCCCACTCACGTAGTCTTTCAAACCACTCTCTATCATTTTGGGTCCACATTGTTGAGATGAAAAGTTATCCAAATCATGAACTAATCATTCCCCCCATGCCACCTCTCCAAAAAAACATTAATTAGATGACCAAACAATTCAAAAATATCCTGAAACCTCATATTCCCACTTGTAAAATAAAATTTATTAAAATACAATTTGTTTTACATAATTAAAAAGTATACATAAATTATGGAAAAAATATGATCTTACAACCTCCCTTCTATAAGACAACCCATCCATCAGTTCCCCTTATGAGTGTGGTTGATCAATATCTGAGAAAAATTATTTCCATTGATATTTCTTATTTGATTATTATTCCCATGTATCCTCATATACAAAACTAGTCTACCACAACACCCAAATGAATGTAAATTTATTTCCTTATAGAGTCTTTGTTCCTTGATCGATTATAAGAATTGGATTTTCCTCAAAAGAATCCTTTTCCACAAACTAAACTTCTTTAGAATAAAATACAAGATATCTGTCAATGTAATAATTTTGGAGCTAGGAAATAAGAAATGAATCATGGATATCCCTCTATCACTGAGTATGTGTCATCTAATATTCTACTGGCTCGACTCCCCCTATGATCTTGAATGGTTTGGTGAATCTATGTTCTCAGAATCCATTGATAAACCAATCTAGGTGAGAATTGTAAGAAGACCGGATCTCCCACATCAATCTAAAAAGGAAGATAATTCTGATCAGCATAAGACATATTCCAAGAGTAATATGTATCCATTCTTTTCCTAATTATCTATACATTCTACTATTTTTCCTGAGTGAGACTCGATCCTTTTAGAATTGCCTCTACTAACCCAAACTGGCATATAGGTGAAAAAGGTGGAAAATCATAGATTTTATCATAAGGATCCATTTCGGTAATCTATTGTAAATTATTTTTATAGGATGATTTACCAATATTAAGATGATTCTCCTAATAACCTCCAAAATCAAGGAGACAAACACATTGATCATTTCCTCTAGTACCTCTATAGTGCACTCATATTGACCATGGGTCTAAGGGTGGCATACTTTACACAAAAGTACCTATGTACTGAGAGTATTTTACACCTAATACATAACCAAGATGTAAATAAGGTTTCCCTTCTTGATAAAATAATACATATAATCTCATTAAGGAGTATAATATATCAAATATAGAGTCTCTAAATCTCACCCATTGGGAATGCCTCCTAGACGGGGAATAAGTGGGCATCCTTTAACAACCTATACATGATAACCCATGCAGTATCACTACCTCAATGGGAATTCATAAACCCTATAATGAATTCCATGGTGAAATCATCCCATTTCTATTATAGAGTGTGTAGTGGCTATAAAATTCCATCAAACCATTGGTATTATTATTTCACCTAATGATGGGTAGAACATCGAGTGACTAAGCCTGTGATATCCTATTTCATCCTTAGACACCAGTACTAAGAGTGTAAGTCAAGATACATATTAGTAAGTTTTGTATGTACTACCCAATTAGAGGCATGATATTCTCACATCAATTCTTTTTATATGTCAATTGGAACACTAAAACACCCTAAGATATATAGGATATCACCCTTATTTTGAAATCAACCAATAAGTGGTTACTCACATGAAATAATTTCTTTAAGGACCAATCCTTCATGATCTAAATGTTACATCCTCTACTACATCCTTAATTGATGAAGACACTGGTAAATCTGTAATGACAGGATTCCCAGGAGACTCATGAACTTCTATATGTCTTTAAGAAAGACGACCCATAAACTATAATTCAGTAAAATATTCTTTAATAGAATCTTTATATGTCTTTTGTATTAGAGAATATTTAAATGTGTTTCCATTGTTTGGAATGTAAGAAATATTAATATTGAAATACTGATGATATTCTACCGATATATAAAATCGTAGGTTGAAGTCACTTTGGGAGAATATTTATTTGACTCTATTATGATCATTGTATACTAGAAACCATTCCCCATGGAGATAATGTCACAAAACCTTCTAGCCATAAACAACCATTACTGAATCATGGGTAAGTTCCTTGTAAATTCACTCTTTAGTACTATACTGATGAGACCTGTATTCCACAGATCTCTCCCCTTACATCAAAATAAATCCCATACCAATGGTGAACATGTCATTATAAACTATGTACCCTCATCAAGGATCAAGAAATATTTGGACTGGCACTTAATTCAACCTTTCCTTCATTTTTCTTGAAGGCTTTCTTATAGTCTTCTAACCATGCAGACATTACACCATTCATGGTAAAGATTGTAAGTGGTTCTTCAAGGTGGAAAATGTTTTAGATGAAACATTGTTACTAACTATCTACTATTAATAAGCATCAAATATCACAAAATTTCATTGGATGATCCTAGTAAAAAATATCTCTCACTTTATGTATATCCATAGGTACACCTACTTTGGATATAATGTCACCCATTAAGTGAACTTTATCATTCAGAGGTGTCACATAGTGGGATTATCATATAATCAATTCTCTCTTCACATATTTAGTATGATTTCGAGGTGTTTTTTATGATCATGTTTTTTCTGATAGTATACTAATGTTTTATCCACAAAACAACCACAAAATCCTCGATTTATAGGTGGAAAACACAATCTATCAATGCAATAAAGGAAAAACGTGCATTCATAAGACTGAATGACATAACCATATATTCATAAAGACCATAGATTCATAGAAAATATATACATGGTATATTTTAGGGTCTACGTCTAACATGATGATAGTATCATCTTAAACAAATATTTGTGCAGAATATGGACCCCCAAGAGATGGTCAAAGAGATCATCTATAAGAGGGAGTTTGTACCTATTTCTAACTATATACGGAATCACCCATCAATAATCCACACATAGAATCAAAGTAACATCTGACATCTAATGAAATTTATATATGAAACCCAAACGGAAATAGAGGGTTATATAAACCCCTTAGATTCTTGGTCCTCTAACTTCATCTCTATTTACGGAACCTGAGTTGTAGTAATCCTAACAGAGGGAAATATACTAGTTATACTACTAGAACAAGATCAATAGTGAACTGTACCTCTCTATTAAAAGTAGAATATAAAAGTTTTTAGGGGAGACATATTTTAATCAGTACATCATTGAAGTAAACATAGTATTCTATTCTCTATGATCCCAAAGAAAAGGGATGGAAATATAGGTTGAAACTCTACATACCTCGTGATGCTCATGTCTAGTTCATGACTGCTGGAAAAACCATTAAACATTGTAAATATATTTATCAACCTCAAGTGATGAGAAATAAACCATATGAAAATAAGAGTTGGTGAAAAGTGATGGAGCCCAGTCAAGTAAGATATATAAACCATGATGCAATTTTACACTATTATAGATTTTTTGATTCCCATGATTATTCATCTCCCATGTATGCATTAAAAAATAGTATTATAAACTAGTATAGAATTATTACCACAACAAGATAAGTTGCTGATTTTTTAATATAATAATTACCAACCATATCTTTGTAGACCCAAAAATCATATAAACTGTGAGATTCACAAACCATTCTAGTGGATTTGACAACTACCAATTGATTATAAGTATATATTCTTAATAAGAATAAAATACTAGAGGAAATCCTTCCCAAGATATGAAATATGATTCCTATAGGTGGAAAACCCTCATCAACTCAGAAATAATTAGTACATTCCATGAAGAACCTTCTTTGGACTGCACTAGATGTAAGAAACCCTCTTGAAAATGAGAATCAATGCCTAGTCCAGGAAAAATAGGATTTATAATAAGAGGTGATGTTGATTGAACAATATGTGGTTTAGTTCCCACAATAAGAGGAGCATGATTTTCTCCACCATCCTAACATTTGAATTGATTCCATCATGGATAAATATATCTAAAATAGAAAATACTCACCTCATAAAAATATTTGAATGAATGAATGAAAACTAGTAGGAAAAAACACTCATAATGCCGCACTACACAAGATACACTAAAAATACTCTATTTTAAATTTTGGTCAAAAGGATATATTTAAAGTCTTAACTAATACATTCTTATGTAGTCCACAATATGAAAACAATCATAACAAGAAAACATATGATCTTGCCAATGCGGAGAAATGGGTTGTATAATTTTACCTCATATCAAAATCAATAAATATTTCATAATGATTCCAAATAGAAGCACAAATTAAATATTTTAGACATTCATATCTGAGTAAATAATAATAGGTCTCAAATTATGATGTCTATTTGAGAAGAAAAGAGAAATGGCAGAGAGTTGGTTATAGAAAAGAACATTTAAAATTTTGTTTTAAGGAACCAGTTAATGAATTTTAGAGAAATAAAAAGTATGAAATTTTATTTGAAAAATAGATCTTAAAAATATGTTATACCTAAATTATTCATTTATTTTATGAAATAAAAAATGGGAAAAATGATTTCAAATCAGTGTTACATGAAATTATTAAGGGATAGAAAAGTTTATTTTAATTGAGATTGAATTTTTAGAGTTTATATGAGAAGTGAACATAAGGCTTGTATTACCCCATAGAAGGAAGGGGGAATACGATATGTATATATATACGATAGATATATTCAAATTTTATAATAATTACCTAATATCAAAGTGAGTGAATGAGATTATAATACTGATAGATAATTTTTATACTAGAAAGAAAAAGGGTGGTTTAGAGAGATCTATAAACATAGGATCCGTATCAACACTTGTAATTAACATCATGGATAGTAAACTTAAATTCATTTATTACATAATTATCATGATTTTGAATATATATATGATCAATTATAGTATTATTTTTTCATTTTATCCATTTAATTGAAATATAAAAACGTTTTTTGTTTTAATGAGGGTATTTGTTTTGTGATTACATGGTCAGATCACTTGTTGATAATTATTGATGTTTTTTTATAATTGTAATAAAATAGAAAAAGTGAAATGAAATGATATTCATGAAATTATATATATTTTAATTATCCTAAATATCTTTTGTGTTCTAATATAGGGGAAATTAATTTAGTAAAAATGTCAACGTTATACGGTTAGTTCAATTCGGCAGTATTACCGACCATCATGAACTAGTTTCGTTTTATTTTTTATTATGGTTGTATATTAAATAAAAAAGATTAAATAAGTTATAAGATACTTATTTTCATCTTATGCAACCATAATAATTTGATGACCCTCCTTTCAAGGGGGTGGTGAAAAACAGCATACATTTTTCATTGAGTCGGTGAACTAACCATATTATAGAGGAAACATTTATTTTTGAATTTTGTGAAGGGATGGTAGAATGTGGATATTTCTCCATAATAAAAAGATATTAGAATATTTATTAATGTTATTTTACTATATTTAGTTGTATGGATATCATATGTGTGTGGTAGTAGAAGAATTAAATGAAAAGACATTTAGTTTTGAGTTTATGTATCCCTTTTGTTCTATGAATTTAGGATGCCCCTTATGGCTCCTTGGAATGGTCAATGGATGAGACAATTAGATATAGGATGTGGGGGAGAGGAACATGATGTTAATTTGGTAAAAAAAATTCTATCTCTAAGGGTTATGCGTTTTGATGATATGGGGTAGAATTTATAGGGGGTAGAAAAGGGTGTTTTTGAATATTATATTCATTAGATTATTATTTTTTTCTTAAGATTCCGAAAATATTGTTTTTTATCACTATATATAGTAAATGGTGAATTTGAGTTCAAAATGGTTTTATCTTACACCATCAATGACCCAAAAATTCATGTATTTATATAATAACGTCAAATACCATATTTTATATTATTTTACATTAAAAAAATGAATTATTTCATAATTAGAAAAAAAATTAAAACTAACAATTTATATATATATAGATTCCAAGACTTAAATCCAATTTAGGAAAATTGTTTTTTTAAATTAGAAGCTTATGTTTGGAATAAATTAACCATTTATTGGAAAAATACCAATTTTTATATCATATCAATTTTCCGACCCCTTAAAAAATTACTTAATGTATCATAAAATGATATTATCCTTATAATAAAACATAATATTAATTTAGAATTTTTTTTTATGAAAACAGTCAATCTTTAAAATCATTGTAAATGTTAAAGAATTAAAATAAAACATTTATGTTTTACCAAAAATATATAAACTTATTTTTTCATTTAAAATATTTATTTACATGTATCATGACAAAAATACGAAATAATATAATTTTAGAAGATACATATATATTATTTTACAATTCAATAGTTTTAGTTACTCTTCTAATAGTCTATTTTCAATTCCCAGTATTCTTATTACGATTTTAATGGCCAGATTACTATTCCAACTATCATATTACTATTTGAATGAATTGATTTGCAATTTTCATATGGATTCCCTACCTTCTATAAATAAATCATATTTCATTCATCATTTAATAAATTATATTTTATATCATGCATATATATATAAGTTTTTATTTTTAAATATCATATCTAATTAATAATATTAAGATTTATTTTTACAATGTTGTTTGTGAGTTCGATTATTCTAAGGGACCAATCAGATCCAAATTTTCTTATTATTATTATCTTATTTTATAATTTTTTCATATTGTAATTTTTTGAAATCATATTTCAATATTTATTGGAAAAAATTATTTTTTTAAGAAATATAGTAAAATATAGTAGGTTTTATTTTATAATATTATATGCATAAATTAAAAAATAATTATATATTCAGAAGAGGAATTCAACCTATTAAATTATTTGACATTAAATTCTTCCCCCTTACTAAATTTATACCTTGAAATTTCATTTTACATAACTAGGTGGAAATAGGTGATGGCACTTATGATTCTTGGATTTCTTTGATTAATAAGTTGTCTCCTCATACTTTTTGTTTCAATATATTACTTTGACTAGGTTAGTTATCTTATTGTGTAATGGTTTCTCTCTGTACATTAATATATTTACATAATGCACATTATAAGAGAGATCATTTTATTGCTATACCACCTCTATATTCATTACATGTGGGAGATCTGGTAGGTATATCCTCAAGAGTGATACATGGAATATGTCATGTACTGGAGAAAGGTTTTATGAAAGTTCAAGTAAATAGGCAACATCTCTAATGAAATTGAGTGACATTAATTGGGTGATGCACAAAGGACTTAGCTCACCCTTATTAAAATAATATCAATACTCTCTTGTTTTTAGATATAAGGAGGAAAAATTTGACTCGGTGAGTTGTCTTGTTGCATAGTTTTTTATCTCTATAGTCTAAGATCTTCACCTAGTGCTCCTTTCAAGAGACATAATTTTACAATTGTACCACCTTTAAATTTTTTACTTATGAGGAATATGTTATCTAATTCCTCAGGATGGATATGTGGGTTACATCATGTAATTGAGCACAAGGTTGGTGGGAGTACTAGTTTCATGCCACAACTCCAATGCTATCAGTAATCTAAAAGGTTTGGATGTACCTCGGCCGTAGCCTAAATTTAATCTCAAATATAATTAATATCTTCCCTTTTGATATGCATAGGAACACTTTTCCTCATTTCCTCATATCTACTAACCCCAAAAAATGATATAAATGGAAAAATATGCTCTGATGACACATTACGAAATCCTATGGTCAGTTCATAGATAGGTGACCGATCTGGTTGGACAGATGACCTCAATCACACCTCTCCATACACATATCTACATGTAAGAGTGTCACGAGATTAGGGAGGAAGGGTATGCTATATCCCTGGTAAATTGGCCCCTTTGATATTCATGATCGCATCAGATTAATGGATTATCAACTAGTAATCCATCCAAAACATTCTCAATTACAAAAAATATTTTTTTTATTCCTCATGAAGAAGTACAAAACTAATTTTTCTCATGTAATAAATTTCAACGTATTACATATAGGAAAAATTATCTATTATATGAAAGATCCAATGAAGATCTTGGACTATAGAGATAATGATTTATGCAACCAGACAAAGAACCTAGTCAAAGTACTATTGCGAAACTGTAAGTATGAGGAGGCATCATATGTACTGGGGGTATCCATGAAGTAGAAGTACTATTAATTATTTTAATCATAGAATATAAAATAATATTTTGAGGGTAAAATTTTCAAATGGGGTAAGAATATAATGACCTAGAATTCAAATAATGGAATTTTCTTTCGAATATATAATTGTTTCATATTTAGTAATATAATATTATATAATAAATACAAATATAATTAATTATATTAATTAAAAATTTAAATTTATATAATAAATATTGACATAATAATTGAAACATTTATATTAGGACAAAAAATATAAAATATGATAATAATAATAATAACTGGAAAATTTGGATCATCTTGATACCCATGAATAATCATACTCATGAACAACAATGTAGAAATAATGCATAAATTTTTTGATGAAATAAATATTTTAAAAATGAAAAAATATATATAACCTTGATAAAGAAATATAATTTAATGAATAATTAATGAATTATAAGGTGTTTAGGGAAATTAGGGAAGAATATGACCATTAAAAATCATACGATTGGAATAGTAATCTCACTTATTGAATAATAATATGACTATTAGAATGCAAATATGAACTTTAGAACCATATCATTAATGTTATAATAGTAAAATAACCATTTGGAATCGAAAAAATAACTTTCTATCTAATAAAATGATATAATGACATATTTGTAACACGATACAAGTAAATAAATGTTTTAAATGATAATATAACTATTTATATTTGTGTATAACATAACTATTTTATTTTCATTTAATAAAACCTAAAATGATTTAGAAGAATGTTTATTTTCATAAAATAGATTTAAAAAGTAATATTAATTTTTATTATAATGATAATATAATTTTATGGGTCTTTATGAAATTTTTTCAAGGGTAAGAAAATTTATTATAATATTAAAAGTGATATTTTCAAATAAATATTTATCATATTTAAAAATTTACTTTACCAAATTTAGAAAATTATTTTTATAAATTATATTTCATTTTTCTAATCTATATTTGGGAAATGTTTAAGGTGAATATTTTTAATTCTCTAAATTAGGTGAATTTTTTGTTGATTATTGAAATACAGTAAATTACAGTATTTAACGTTATAAGATAAACCCAAAAAAAATTTATTCATGGTTGATGTAAGAACCCACAACTTAAAACTAACATGAATCATTAACTATATATTGTAACATTAATCAATACTATCCTATGTATTGATTGAAAATATTAAACAAATGAATATAATATTCAAAAAAACCTCTCTTCCCCTTATATTTATCACCCCTCACAACCCCTTGCCCTAAAAAATTAGACCTATTAATTTCCAAATTTATGCCCAATTAAATTCCTATTCCTCCAACCAATGTAATTTTGGATCAATTCACATCCATATACCATTATAAGGATCATTAAGGAGTAGCCTTAAAGGAGACAACGAGAGGGTGAGGTGAACTCTAAACTAAATTTATTTTGATTTTCCTCTTATTTTACCACCCCCGTATATTCTATATCCACACAATTATCCTAAAGATTCTGATAATTTATTTTTATTTTTGGAATATCTATTATGCACAATCCATTATTTATGTTCAAAAAAGGAAAATATTGTTTACAATATGGTTGGTTACTGCCTCCCTAAAAAACATAAATCATTTTTCTCCAATACCTTCAATGATGGTTATAAATAGATAATTTTGGTTAAATAAGTTTATTATAAGTATATTATAATTTATATAATGTTCTAGAATAAATATAATAACATAGTAACAAATTAAATAGAACTAGATCATGATGGTTGATAAAACAACCTAAACGAACAAACCATATGAAATTGTTGTTTCTGCTAAATGAATCATCTCTATGTCAGAAAAAAGGATATTTGGTACGCCTAAATTTTCCTAAATTAAATTAATTCAAATTATTTTTTCATTTTTACTTTTATTATATGTTGATAAGAACACCAATAATTATTCGTACGTGGTTCAACCTTGGAATCATGAAATGAAAACCCTCGAAACAAAGAAATTTGTCATTATATCTTAATGAAATGGTTTTAAATGAACATAATATATTTATAATAATATATATATATATATATTAACGGTTTTGAATTAATTTAATTTTTTTATCAATACACTATGTGAAAGTGAAGAATGGTTCAGGATTCTATGTTGGGGGATCCCTCCGAACCGCCCTTTTTCTTTGGGGTCTGACCATTCTCTCTCTAACTCTCTTTCTCTATCACATTGATGTTATAGAATTATTTTAAATTTTGTATATTTGTCTCTTACATATATACCTATGTTATTATCTCTTCCTTTTATGGGGTAATATAGTCTAGAAGTTAATTTATTAAATTCCATCAACAAAATCAAACTCGATTAAGGGGAACATTCTTGTCCCTTAATATATTTTTGGTAATTCTCATTTTAAGTCTTCATTCCCATTCATGATTTCATTAAACAATGTAATATTTTACCTATAACAATTATGGGTTACCTATAGTTTTTAAATAAAATTACAAAATTATTCTTTCTCCAATTTTCTTTAACATATTCTTTAAGACACAATTTTGAAATTTCCTTTATACACAAATTTTCTACCATATATCTTTATGTTTTTTTCAAATAAACCCATTATTTTGAGACATATGATTATTTAATAACAAATTAACATATTAAATATTTAATTCCATATTATATATTTAATAATTATAGATATAACATTTATTATGATATGTGCAATGATTATGAAACCTAGTAGTTTCTTTGGGTAATACTTGTGTTTATGACCTATGATTGATTTACATATATCACACAAATACACATGTTATTGTTATTATTTGTGTTCTTAGATGGAGTTCAAATTCCATTGGGTAATGTTTTTTAGGGGATAATATGTATGGGATTAGGTAGTAATCCTAATCCATGATGGGAATTTTTTCACCATGTGATTATGTTTTGGTAGTTAGCCTTGACTAATAGTCATGTCATGTTTTGTATTATTTCCATATTACTATGTTCACTTGATTTTATGATTAAATGTTATTTATATTATTCTTCCATTTGTTAATTCATCTTCCTTGTCTATCATGATACCATGTTATGCTTTTTGAATCATATGTTATGCTTCATTATCATTTTCATTCCCTTACTAGTCTTTATAGCTCACCTATTTTATTATTCATTACACATGTTATCCTATGAAGCTTTAGGATTTAAAAAAAAATTATTAGATAATTATGGTGATCAAAATAATGTTTTTAAATTTTTTTATGTTTTATGTTCCTTTTCTTCTAAACACACTATCCTTCTCTACACTTTGGTATCATTTATCAGATACTTATGTTAAAAATCATGTAATATTATTCGTAAACTTCTTGGTCTACCATAGTTTTTATGAGAGGAAGGTATATTTATATTTAGAGATTAGGACAAGAATAATTGTTTGAGAACCTTAAGGGAATGTCCTATTTTATGAAAATATTCAAATTTTTAGTGATGTATAGAGTGTGCGGTTTCCAAGAAATTATATATCTATTTAGATAATATACGTGGGTGTGCCTTGATCTTAGTTGAAATTTGGGGTAATATCCCCAAAAATAGTGGATTTTTTATTAACTCAATAACCACCTAGATCATGGAAAAGAATCCTTACTTGAAACCTAGTTTGACAGTCCCTAGGGATATTCTTTGTAAAATACACATACTCTTTATGAACCGTTATAAATGCCTAGAATAGATTGTTTAGATAGAGAACATAATAGGAAAACATCCATGGATAACCTGGATTGAAAACTAGATAATATGAATTTAATATTTAAGTTTCATTTATAAGTTATTACTTTTATGTTCATAGTTTCCTTTATTATACGATGTTTAGTTTGAGAATTGTTAGTCACATGATTTTTTTGATATAATAAATGAATAAAACAAAAACACAATAGTGAATGGTGTTATCATTATCTATTTATGAGGAGAAAATCTCATGTATGATTATAGTTATATTAATTTTCAAATATTTTTCATGTATAAAAGAATTATTCAAACCCCACCTCAAAAGAGAGAAGTTTCACTATCTCTGAGAATAACAAACAAATAAATTATTGTATCCCGAGTATATAACTCTGCCCAATCAATGTTCATGGATGAAACCTACTATTAAATCATGTCATACATCCTTTAATGGAATTTTATTATATATTTTTCATTGATTGTATATCCTTTTATTATTCCAACATCCACTGTTAGGAGAGATAGATCACTCATCACATCCTGATTCATCCTCCAATATCTTACAAGTGTAAGGAGTAGGATGAATTTTATTTCAAATAAAATTCTCATGAATGTATATTATTGACTTATGAGAAAGATTATATTTCTCTAATGATTTATAGATGGGATATAATCATACTTTAATTCATTCTCATTTTGAGAGATTGTATAGATATAGTCCATAAAGAGTTTTGTAGTCTTCCTCATGACTAAGGGTTTGAGTTCTCAGTCAAACTTATAAATAGATCTCAACCGATATCCAAGACTCCCTATATAATGTACACCATTTAGTTTCATCAAATAATTAAATAGTTACAATAGAATCCAGATTGTGTTTTTATACAACAAAGTGATTCACTGTGGGGTTTACCGATCCTCTTCATCAAGAAGAAGGATGGATCATTGTCCCTCTATATTGATTATCATTATATCAACAAATTCATGATAAAGAAAAATTCTCCCCATGCATAGATATATGAATTATTTGATTAACTAAATTGGTCAAAATATTTCTCTATGGTGTAACTATGGCTATAATATCACCAATTAAATGTGAATAAGGAAGTTTTTCACAAGGATATATTTTTAACGAAGTAAGAACACTATTTTTTCATAGTAATTTCATTAATAATCAATAATTATACACCAATATTCAAATAAATATTTGATATAGTATTTATTTGTTACCTTTATATTTTTGGATAGTTTTTATATTTGATATTCTTATATATTCCAAAATAAATGAGGGGCATGAGAATATTGGAATACTCTGCTAATGAATTTGTGAAACGAGAAGCTATATGTAAAGTATCGTAAATGTGAGTTATGGATGGATGAAGTATCACTATTGAAGGGTGGTATCATCAGAAAAGGGATATTTTTAAACTACAATAAGGAAAATGGAACTAGGTAGTGGATTAGAACAACTTATTTAATAAATATTCATAGTATCATTAGAATATATGGGCATTACCCTATATTTGTGAGAAAATATTAATTTTTGTGAAACCCACTACACTAGTTTTCAAACATTTCTCAAATGGGTAAATTTTAATTTTATAAATAGATTATTAATAGTTGGGAATGGGTTGTATACTAATAAATGTTTTTGAAGTGATAGAATACCCCTCAAGGTAGTTGGAAGTTCATGAGTATAAATACCTAACGTGTGATCAAGAGTTGGGTACAGTGATATTGGCATTCATTAAATGGAGAAATAAAATTTATGGTGAGTTGTGTAAAATATAAATGCATTATAAGAGCCTTAAATATATATTCACATATTAGGTGATTAATATACCCCTTTAAAATGGTTATATTTGATCAGGAACTATGAATAGTCAATACACTACCATCTAGGGAAATCCAAAATGGAGGTAGATTCTCTATGTATAAAGGATACGACAACCTTATCAATAATGATTACTAATAATGATTCAATTTCCTTAGATAATAAAATAACAGACATGGGTATTATAAATAAAAGAACATAATAATTCTTTTCTTGAATGATTTCTCAATAATCCCTTTTGGAGAAGATAAAAGAATATTAAAGACATGAAATGTTGATTCAAATGAATGTGGAATATATAAGAAAAGGGAAATAATATTTGTTAAAAAATATGAATAAGAACTTGTTGGATTTGGTTTAAAACTACATGTAACATTAAATACAAAGATAAATATGTGTATTTTGAATGATTCACGTCTCTCAACTATCTTTATCTTCTTAGGGAATATGAAGATGTATCAAGATCTGTGAGAGAACTATTGGGGTGACAATATAAAGAAGGAGATAAAAAAATTTACATAAAAATTCCTTGAATTTCATTAGGTTAATAATGAAAGGGAAAAAGTAAATTGGGATTCTTAAACACTTGATTATACATATATAGAAATGGGAATACATCACTATGGACCTTGTTAATAATCTTCTAAATACATCAAGAGAAAAAAACATTAAATGGGTTGGGGTGGATTTTATTAAAAATACTATTAGTTTCTTTGAAATTAATGATCAATTATCACTCAATAGACATGAAATGATATATATTAGGTAAGTGGTGAGGCTATATAAAACTCCACAATAAATTATATCCAGTTGAGATCCAAGATATTCCTTTATTTCTAGAAAAGTCTACAATATGGTCTAAATATTGAACTGAACTTATATCTAATTATCACCCCTAAAATGATGTAAATTATAAGTGGAAAGTATAGGAACTATACGATATGTTAAGATAATGATCGATGGACCTATAATGAAGATGAGATCCAAAAATTCATCTTTTGGAGTTCTTGTACAATAATAGTTTCCAGTCAATAATCCAAGTGGCTCCATATGAAGCCCTTTATGAGATGAGATTTAGAACACCTATGTTGTTATATGAATTTTGAGGACCCAAGATTCGAGGTCATTAAATGGTTGAAGAAATTTCATAAAATATCTAGATCATTGTGAAACATATCTGGGCTACTCAAAGTTGATAAAATACATATGAATATAATAGACTATGGGACCATAAGTATAAGTTCAATGATAAATTGTTTCTCTATATATCTCCACTTAAGAGAGTAATGTGATTTTGGAACAATTGTAGGCCCTGATTGGGGTAAATCAAACCCTTTGAAAATATCGATTGCATCAAAGCTATTACATATTGAGTAACACTCCCACAAAAACATTCTTATAAATATGATGTATTTCATGTACCCCTCTTGAGGAATTAAATACTAGATCCATTTCATATAATGAATTTATAGGTGGTACAAGTAGAAATTTTTACTTTTTATAAGGAACATTTGGTAAAGATATTAGACCACATATATGAATCTATATATTGTAAGAAATTTACCTAGTAAAAGTCCTTCATTGAGATCATATGTATGTGGAGCCATCATGAGAACAAGAAGAATCCATCAAGTAGAAGTATATTCACCTGATTTCAATATAGTATGTAAAATGATTTTTTAATGGAAATGTTTATTAAGGTGGAAAGAGTGTAACAACCTATAATTTTATCAACAGAATTTCCAATATGAATATATAATTGTGTCATATTTAGTAATATAATATCATATAAAAAGAAAACACATTTTATTATATTAATTTAAAAGTTATATTTAGAGAATAAATATGTAATTAATAATTAAAAATAATACAATGAGACAAAAAATAGGAAACAATATAACAATAATTGGAAAATTTGTATCTTATTGATTCCTCAAAATAATCACACTAATAGAAAACACTAGAGAAATGAAAACAAATATTATTATTTTAATATGAATTTTTGAAAGTGTAAAATATATATACAAACCTACGATAAAATATAATAAAATGTAGAATGAATAAAACATGAGTTATTTAATGAAAGTAAATAACCCATATGAACATTACAACTCTGATAATTCAAATAGAAATATAACCACTAGAATAAAAATTTGTTAGAAAGAATCATTATCTGACCATTATTCATAGTAACCCAACCATTATAATAGTACCCTAACCATTGGAAATGTAAAATAATATTTTTTTACCTTATAAAATATGAATATTGTATATTTATATCATTAGATAATTAAATAAATGTTTTAAATCATAAAATAAGTGTTTATATTTTTTGTAAAAGCAAATGTTTTATTTTAATTTTTAAAAACAATATTTCAAATAATGTTTATTGTCATAAAGTGGGTTCATAAATAAATACAATGTTGTACTATAATAATAATAATGCAATTATAGGATACCTAAATTAATATTTCAAATTTTCATAAAATTGATTATAATATATATTGGAATTTCTCAAATTAATAATGACTTTTAAAAAAACATAACTTTTAGTTATTTAGTTTTTTTACAAAAATTTAAATTCAATATTTCAATATTAATATAATAAAATGGTTAGGGAGAATTTTTTTACTTTCCTAAATAGTTGAACTTTATTTGAAAAGTGAAATACACTAAAATACGGCATTTAATGTTATTATTATATAAATCCTTGCATTTTTGAGTCATGTATGATTTAAGACACCAATTATTCAAAATCACATGCACAAATTATAGTATATATTCACAAAAATGAATAATCATGGTTGTATTTAGATAAGATAATTAAATAATGAATATAATATTCATAAACACCACACTCCACCCATTATAAAAATCACTTATCACCACCCTTTCTCCTCACATCATCTATGAATTGGATATTGAAAAATTTATACACAATTACCTTCATATTCCTCTCCCCCATGACCAAGTGCTACTAATGTTATAAAAAACCATTCCAAATATCTTTAAGGGGATACCTAAAATGAGTCAACCAAATTGAGATGTAAAATCTAAAAAAATGTATTTAATTTTATTCTTATTTTCCCACTCCCATATGTTATAAATTTACTAAACAAAATTGTAAAATTAGTATCCTAAAAATGTGGTGTGTTATTTTTATGTGTGAATATCCAAATTATACCCACACAACTGTGGATTTAATAAAACATTCTATTTACAATATGGTTGGTTCCCTGAATTTATGAAAAAAATATAACATTTTTCTCCACTACCTACAAGGATGGGGAAAATATTTTATTATGGTTATAAAGGATGATAATAATTACATTTATGTAATTTTATTTAGTTAATATATATATAATATTAAATAAAATGAAACTAGTTCGTGATGGTCGGTAAAAATGTCTAAATTTAGTAGTTATATAATGTTACCATTTCTACAAAATTAACCATTCATATGTAAGGACAAAAAAAAGATATTTAGGATCATTAAAATTTATAAAAATAATTTATTACCATTTAAAATTATTACTGGATTTGTAGTTCCATTAGACAATAAGATCAACAATGATCCACAACTTATCTGACCATGGAACCATAAAATGAACTCCCTAAATCCATGAAAATAGCATTCATATCTCAATCAAATGGTTTTAAATGAACATAATATAAATATTATAATGAAAATACATATGGAAAATGTTTTTAATTATCTAATTAATGAATTTAAAATGATTATACAAGATGTTGTGTGCAAGAGAAGAATGATTCTGGACCTAAGGTAACGGATAACCCCAAACAACACTATTTTCATTGGATTATGACATTTTTGTCACTAAATAACTTTATATCTATACTCTATTTTGGGTTATAAAATGCTTATACATTATTTATATATGTATCTAATATATATACTTATCTTATTCTCCCATCATTTTTTGTGTAATATAATACATAAGTTCATTTCTCAAATTTCATACTTAATATAAAACACGATTAAGGGGAAAATTTCTATCCCTTAATCCATTTATGTAATTATCATTTCATGTATTTTAAAAAATAAGAATTTCATTAAATAAAAGAATTTTTAAGTTATAACCTTTCCCTTTTACCATTAGTCATTAATGAAAATTTTATATTTATTCTTTCTCTAAAAGTCACTAATTGATTCATAAAAATACTATATTGAAAGTTCATTTCTATAATAAAAATATACATCTTTCATGATATATTCTTCCAAATTATACCATATGTTTATAACTACTCTTATGTACTCAAATATTAATGTAAAAATATTTATTTCCTTTTTTACCTTTGGATCCTTTATGAAATCACCTTGATTATGATATGAGAAAATATTATGTAACACATTTATTTCTATATGCAATTCTTATGTTTATGTGTTATGATATATTTCCTTATATGGAACAAATATTAATATAAATTTTGTGATGGGTTCACCTATAAAAAACTCTAACGCATTGGGTAATATTATTGTTGATTAAACCAAATCCATGATGGGACATTCTACAAAAATTGAAAATATATATTAAATTAGACTTGACTTATCATTATTAATATTTTATGTTATTTCCGCATTCCTATGTTCACTTGATATTATGATTACGCAATGTTTATGTTATTATACAATTTTATTATTAAAGATCTTTATCTTTCATGATATCTTGTTATTCATTTTGAATCATATAACGTGCGTCATTAAAATGTTTATTCCCATACTAAGAATTATAGCTCTCCCCATTTGTTAGTGTATTACCCAAGTTATCCTAATAATTTTTTAGATCTCAATTTAATATTATATCTCATTATAGAGATTAAAATAAAGGCATTCTATTATACTTTCATGTTGATGTTTCATACACCTATTCTCCCAATGACACCAAAACTTTTGATTCTTTGGTTGTTCTTATTTGAAATTCATCCTAAAAATCATGTAACAATATGTGTATAAGTTATGTGTCTCTAGATTTCCATATCTACCGAAGTATAATATTATATAGCATAAAATGAAGTCCATAGAGATATAACACTGCTATAAAAATCCATTCTAGTAAGTCTAAATTACTATAATTCATTGCCAATGTAGCTAGACAACTCTACTAAAGTCATTTTTTTGACATGGGGTCTTCGAACCCTGGTTCATTGAGTAGTGGCATTCGCCCCCCTACAAACTTTAGTGACCTCTCTACATAGGCTAGTCTATGGGACTTACATCCTAGTGCATAGTATGGGAAACCCACAATTGGACTGTCTTTATACAAAGATCAGGCTATACCATTCCATAACCATTCTCTTATATAATAACAATATATTGATAAAATAAAACTAGATTTAATATAAAAATATCCATCCTAGTATTTATTTATCAAAACGTAGGTTGTAGGAATTGAAATCAGTTTCTAACCATCATGATAGTATCTAAAAATGGTCCAGAGATATGTAAAATGTCTTTATCATTATAAATGTACTATAGAGACTGATCAATTTTTATATAACCAACATGATTAACCACATGGGTTTCCCCTTTACAAATATGGTAGCCATCACAAACATACCTGACCTAACATATCCGTAGGATTGACATACCATAAGATTGTACCCACTTAGACAAATGTCTTGTAACACAACCAAATGATTTGGGGGGGGGGGGGGTCACTAATTTATCTCTTACCCTCACTTCTTATATTTTCCACAATCTAGATCTAGACAGTACATAACAAGGACTCTAACTTTACACATAGTTGGACATCTTTTTGGGTAATTTGACATGGTACTATATCCATGAGGGATTAATAAACCCTTTATCCATGATTAAAAGTTTATGTCGGACTGAGGACTTGGTTTCTTCCCTATTTCATTGTGTCATTACATGACAACTCATGTTCATTGTGTGGTGTCCTTTAGAAGCCTCTATGATTCTTATGGAATAATAGACTCATCATACATGGCCCTAAAGATTAGAACCATATAAAACTTGATGATGTACCGTAAGTAGATCCCCACTACGACATTTATTGGTGAAAGGTGTTCAATTTTGGAGTCCAACAAATAAAAAAAATCAATAATTATATTAGTTTCCTTTTATAATTTTTTTTTGAAAATCTAGAGTGTTTCATAGATGGATGCATCATTTAGATGGGTCTGAAATTTTCTATACATTTTTAGACACTATAATCCTTAATCCACTTGGTATTAACACATCATAAAAGGATTTTATCATAGTATTTGTTAAAACCATATGTTTGATTGATGATATAATTAATAAATATGAAGAAAAATTAGTGCACCTTGTGTTCTATTTTGTACTTATTATCTAGAGTATTCATGTATTAATAAAATAAATAGGTTATATAAATGGTATCTTTAGTAATCTATGTAACCATTAGAAAAAATATTTTTTTTACAGATATTACTGTATTAAAAAACTAATAATTTAGAAGGATGATATATATGAAATGAATATTGATATCAGTCAGTATTCTATGCTTGTAATAACAAAAAATAAAAATAAAACACCAAGTTTTCTTTATGGTTTTTCAAGACCATTTCTAGAGCTTGTAGAAAAGAATTGTACTAGATTGTATACCCTTGTAGATATATAAAACTATACACATATTCTATGTAGTAACCTTGGTTTTGAAGTAATATTTGAGCTATTAGACAATTTGAACATGCAAATGAGTTAAAAACATTATCATCAAGGTAAATAATAAACATAAAACATTCCCCAAGGTGATGGAAATATGAGAACACAAAAAATCAATTATAAATTTTGATAACTATATTTATTCACCCATATTTGATTGATCTTGATAATTCCAAATGTTAATTCACTTAGGCTTCTTCACCAAGAGCCTTTTATCTTTTATGTTTACTCAAATGATTGGGGTGTGGGATCCTGTTAGTTGAGTTATGGTTTTTACACTTTCTTTATCGTATAATAAAACAAGATATTTAATAGAGAGTGGGATGTAGAAGATCATGGTAAATTTAATGATAGTTTATCCAAGTTTCTGGGGGTGGGATTTTATAATACCGCTTCATAATTTACACCACTCAAGGTAAACAATCTGCTCATCCCCACCAGTATGTGTTTAACCCATTATTCTTTGTGAACATCATCATTTTTCATTGGTTCATTATCTATCCAGAGAAACACATACCTCAAAATTTGATCTTATTTATTCCAATCAGATCCTATTCTAGTGTGTGTGTGTGGGGGGGGGGGGGGGGTTAGTTATTATCATTCCATTTTTTGGACAGTGGACCATGGATAAGAAGGATAGTGGTCTGTAAAAAGATGCTTTCCATTTTACTCAAGTCCTCTGGGGTGAACCCCTGTCATTTCACATCTTATTTTTCACATGCACATAAGCTGCCACTAACAAGTTTAACTAGGTAAAAAGACATCTATTCCCAAGTCTATTGCACCCAATATCATTTTTCCAATAAATATTCTTCCTAGGATTATACTTATTCATGACATGGAAGCCTTTGGAGAAGTTATAGATTCAATCAAAGATCTTCAACTTGGTGTCCCTATCCCTCTCCATGAAGCATTTACATTAATAAAACCTAAATAAATTAGTAAAAGTAAATGGAAACTGATTCATAAAATGGTAAAACCTTCATAAAAGACCACTTTATTTAATGAAATGGCTTGGGGTTCCAACTGAATCAGCACCTTAATTGATTCACCACTAAGCTATGGGGAATCCTAGATATACTCGGGCTAGTGAGAATCATCATAGGCATCGAGAGTAATCCTTCTAGATGATTTTAACCAGATGAATTATGTTTTACAATTATCAAATTTTATCAGAATTATACAATTCCCAATCCATAAATTAGTTTTCCATATAAAAAACTTATAAGTAGAAATAAAATACAGGAGAAAAAAATAAATATCAAAACAAGACCTCATATTACACTCTTAACACCCTATATAAAAGAAAATCATTCTATTGTGACTATATTCAACAACTACAACATATCTACACATAAAAACATAGAAAGTACTAAAGACTCCACCATGGATGATGTGAAATAAACACTGAAAATAGATTACATACATAAATGATTAAATGATACCATATAAACCATGTTCAATCTCAATCAAAACTTTAAAACTCATTTCAAGAGACCATGAAAGAACCTTCAAAATGAAACTTGGTTAAAAATAATAAAGTGGGGTGATTAGGGTTTGAACTCTATTTAATAATGTTAAGGAACAAAATTCAAGTAATTTTACATCTAAAAATAAACCATAATTGTTAGTTTGAAATTAACATAGTAAATAACTTTTATTATTTTATGAAAATTTAACATCATAGACAACAATTTTATAAAAATTAAATTTCATTTTTTTAAAATGAAAACATACAGTTTGAAATCCATTTTCTCTAACTAATACCCATTTATTAGAAAAAAAACTTTCTCCCTTACAAATACCAATATTTAAATAAAACCATCCATGAGAAGCATTCTTTAAAAAATAAAATATTTTTTATCTTAAATTTGATTAAAATAGAAATACATATTGTAATAGTGAAATGATAATAAAAAAAATTACTAATTACTAATTAAAATGAAGTGTAGAAGAGGTAAAAAATCGATATAACCAATTTAATAATAAAAAATAATGTCATCATCCATTTTAATAAGTGATGGCACAAAAAAAATTACAATCCAAGACACATTATATGAAATTTGAATTTTAGGATTCCAAGGTAACTGACTCCCTTAAAAAATAATATCTAGCTAAGTGATCTAAAACCCAAGAGCACACAATGTCTCACTGGTCAAAAGATATTAGCATGTGTAATAGTTATCTAGGCAGCCACCACAATTATTACCCAACCTCCTAAGGATTCAAATGTGCCAAAAAAATACAATTGTAAATCATCATCTATAAGCTATAAAATGAAGAATCACGAACCCAACTAGAAATCACACTACCTTTCAAAAATAACTTTTGAAATATCACAATAAAACCAAAATGTTTTCTTCCATAATTTCACTCAAAATTTCTAAACATAATATTGTATTTAAATAAAGAAATAAAAAATATAGAAAATACTCTTTGGAAAAATATGTTTAAACCCAATCCAATCATAATGTATAAACTCCGAAGTTACCACATTTTAATTCATATACACACATTCATTTACATATATATATATATATATGAATATATATATCCATCACTTAATTAATATAACCATATATTCTTATTTGGATATGTATATATATCAATTTCTATAAATATATATATATATATATATAAACCCCCATACATATGTATATAATCACAAAGTATAATACTAAATATCCCAAATGTGAATTATATATGGTTAAATCAAGAGAAAAAAGTAAATACAATTAGTATTTCTTAAAGAAAAGGGACCAAAATAACTTTCCACATTAACGTACATATTTTCTAAACTTTTTTTTTTATAATTTACCTTAAATAAAATTTAAAACACAATTTCTTTTTTTTTTAAATCAACCCAAAACTTTTACCTTGTAAATGTATTTCTTATTATTTGAAGGTTGATAAAAAGTAGTGGAATTTACCAAAAAACCCATTCATAAATCATAGTAACTATTTAAAAATATTGAGAAATAGACATAATCATATTCAAATGAACCTCATTAGAACTTCTGAATTTCAATAAACCAATTTAGAACCCAGAATAATGTGTGGAAATTTAGGTAAATTCTAATGAATTGAAATGCCAATTTGGAATGTGTGTTGAAAACCAAAATCATCTAACAATGGAAAAAGTAATATTATGTATCCAAAAAAACCTATTAAAAAATAAAAATAAAATATAACCATAAACCATCTCGGGTCCATGTAAGGAAAGAAACAATGATGTAAGGGGAAGGAAAACTAAGAAAATAATAATAATAAGAATGAATAAAAGGGAACCCATCCAAATGGATTTACACTTGATAGAATGGGGGAACATTCTCCCAAAATGAGGGTGATGGATGTGGGAGTGATCCATAGGAGATGAGGCTCTCAAACATTTCATTCCTAGGATAGTGGTTAAGGGAAATTCCATGTAAGCATACCAAAAGGGCAGTTCATATTTTAAATTTAAAAGTTTCTAACTCACTGGGAATAGTAAATGGTTTCCAAATAATTTTCCCAAAATGTGAATTTATTAGGTTCCTATTATTCACCCTTTATTAGTTACATATGGAAAAAAATAGTTGGATAACATTTTTTGGAAAACTATATGCCAACATGTGAAATGGATCTATGATGATCCTGAACCTACAATCCTATATTTGATTCTAAAACAATTACCATTTAATTTATGAATATGATAATGATAAATATGATATAAATTTTGTTTTCCAAAATATACAACATCTAATATAAATTTTTATCCAATTATATAACTAAATTCATTATTGGTTTATAGTTTTAGAGAACTAGGAAAAAATATTACATAAAAATACCCATGTTTTTAATGGTGATTTTAACAACCCAAGATTTTATGAGAATTATTATTTTTAATTTAATTGATGTATTGTGTCGTACGCAAAAACAAAATTAGCTTTTTCTATATTCAACATCGTATTAGCTTGCAGTATACACAACACTAATCTTGGATTGTGTTACACAAAATTTCATGTTCGTTTTATAGATGTTATTTTATACAACATTGAGTATATATATATATATATATTCAATGTATAAATAAAATATGGTTGCATTCTGTTATACACAACCACAAATGAATATTGCACTACACGCATCCCTGACATGGCTTTCATTAAACGAAACTGTGACCTTCCACGATAGCGTGTGTTATACGCAATACCAAGTTTCACTAAACGAGATATTATTATAATATTATTATAAACTAGCTGTTATGAATAGTAATAATCACTTTTTGAAATTTTAGAAAATTTGAACTTTCAAAATGGACTTCATTTTTGGATTCGGAATATCAAAATTAGCTTAGGGAGAATTTTTGGTATTTTTCTGAAAACATTCAATTTTTGATGAATAGTGAAAACACTTTGTTGCTATTTAAAAACCGACTTTTTATTTAAATAATTATTTATTTTATTTAAATTTATTTTAGGTCAAAATTGATACATAATATATATATAAGTTCAATGTAATTCATTTGAGTCATTTTATAACAATTTTAGATATATTAAAATTTTATTGAACTTTTCACTTTCTTTTACCCACCTCCTAGGAGAATTTGAAATTTTACCTAAAACATAATTTTACCGCTTTTGTGAGTGGAATTTCAAAAATCTGAGAGACACGGTTAGTATCAAGCAGTAAAATGTGGTTCACTGAGATAAAAATAATTTTTGGTGAATAGTAACTTTTTACTTTTATTTACCACGATTAAAATTAAATAGGTTAATTAAGGGTAAAATAGATATTATTATTACCCTAACACATGTCATAATTCTTTTGGATAAGTTTAATTCGACCAAAAACAACCTTAGGAATAAAATATGACCATTTAGGTCCACTTGGATTAGATTAGGACATTTAATATTATTTTTTTTAAAGAAAAGATAAAATAGTTCAAATCAAAGTTTAATAACTAAAATATTTTTAATATAGGGTTATTTATAAGATAAATTAGACATTAAAAATTAATTAGAAAGCTAAAACGATTTCTACCTAATGGTATTTTATTTATAATTTTTAGAAATTAAATAATTCAAGTTATATATGATACAATGGTGATGCAGTAATTACATAAATAATGAAATATTAAAATAATTGATATTATAAATACCCAAATAAATACAATTTGAGACTTTTTATGAATTCAAGTAATTTTCTAGGTCAATATGTCATGTTCGTATTGATGTAATTAACTTTTTTTGAACTAATCATGCTGTTATGATTTTCACAAAAAACAATTACCAAATAGTGTCAAAATTGACATAAAATTGTTTTTAAAAACAAATATTATATTATTAATTGTTAATATATTCCTAAAAATCTAAGGTTCAGAAAACTGACTTAGATAAGGTTATATATATTAATAATGAACTAATTGGGGTTCGTTTGGCAGGTTAGAGTATGTTTATTAACCATATAGTGTAAAAAACAAGAAGACATGGTAAAAGCTTAATAATTTAACTCAGAGTAAAATCTAAAATATAAGGTTAAAATAGTGACCTAATCTTGTCTAAAACCTATTGGTTTAGAGTATTTCGACCCATACTCACTTTATATTCTAAATAAATCAATTTTTAGCATTTATAAAATGAATATGACTTTATTATAAAATAATATTTTATGTTTTTCCAAAGGTTCCCCTCTCCTCCCTTATAAAAAGGGCACCCCTTCCCTCTTCTCTTCACACCATTTTGAGACATGAAGCTCGTCCAAACCCTACCCATTTCTCTTCTCCACTTCCATAGAAACATTCTGGGGATTATGGTCTTCTCCCAAGACCAACTGTACTTCCTTAAGAGGAAGCTTAAAGGAGGTGCATCAAAGAAGAGGTAATATCTTCTTTCGATTCTCTCAAGTTTCTTTCTTCTTCTACTTCTTCGTATTTAGTTGTATCATTATAAATTAATAACATTAGTATTAATTATATACTGATATGTTATTATAAATATGAAACAACCATATTTCACCTTCTATCCATCCTACGAAAAACAAAATCCCAGCGCGTGCGTACGTACGGAATACCGTCTCCACGCCGTGGTGTAATCTGTTTTCGACCACCACTTTACTTGGATGGGTATAATGGTGTAAATAAATAACTATATATGATTATTGTAAATTGATATTGATTCTGAAATATTATATATACACTTCAATACAATTCCACAATCATGAGAATGATATCATCGCTCGGGCGTACGTACGGATTACCGTCTCCACGACTTGATGAGATTCATTCTCCATGTTAACAAATCTTGGATGATTATAAATTATATATAATGAATAATAATGAAATATATGACATAATAATGATACTGGATTTATTTATATATATATATATATATATTTCTCATCTACTTAATTCTATTCAATTCAATAAGGAAACGAAAACAACGTTCATGCGTACGTATGTAATACCGTCTCTATGAACGGTGTATTTCATTCCATTTATCCATCTATAATATATATATATATGTATATGCTGAATATATATAATATATAAATCATGTTTTACATTCTGGAATTAAGTAAATCAGGATATAAGCAATAATATCAAGAACTATAAGTCGAAACACGTACAATAAATGATACTATATATGATATCATAACAATGAATATGATTCTGTTATAAGTAAATTACATTATTTAAATCATTATACAGTAGTTTCGGATACATACGAAGCATATTGCACATAAGTTAAGGGATAACTATTCTAATCTCTCTCTTATCCGAGATTGTTTATTCGTAAGTATTTACTGGGGTTTTTTTTATCATCAATGTCCCTATTTTCTAAAAATGTTTTCATGTATGTTTAATGGGATTTTACCCATTTTGGAATTTTACCACATGTTATGAAAGGATTTTGTTTACAACATGAGGAACGTTTTTACTTTTTTGACAAAATTACGAGGAGAATGTTATTTTTAACTTATATGGGTGAACTGATTTTTACGGTTTCATAACGCCTCATTTTGATGAAGCTTCCTCTATAAGATTGCAAGATTATTTTCAACAAAACCATTTTATTTTAAGATTGCATGGCATTTTCTGAATAGAAAATGATTTTGAAGAATAAAGGATATTTTCCTTAAGAATTCATTTTAAGTGTTTTATCAAAACTATTTTCCATCTAAAAATGACATTATTTAATATACTTATGTTTCAAGTATAATGTCTCCATTATTTACATGGTTTGATTCTTCTTATGATGAAATGATATCCATTTTTTTATATGGATTTTGTTATGATGGCATGATGTTTAAGAATCTCATTCTATTACATGGGTTATGCTATGATGTATGATTTATAATTTTGTGGCACATGAAAGAATGATTTCATTATGAGATTGGTGGGACCTATATCTCCCTCCAATGCATTGTGTAAAGATTTATATCTCATAAGATAGACATGGCTGGAACGGTAAGTTAATCTAGTTCAGTATTATAGGACTGGAATGAGGAGTTAACTCGATTCAGAAAGTGACTTTGTCCACTAAGATGGTCTTGGCAGCAATGCCTAGGCTACTATTGAAATCATATCATTTTCTTAATGGTTTTCCACAGTTAAATGTTTTATTCCCATGCTATTTTATGACGATTGATGTTACATTATGATATATGCCTTACATACTTAGAATATTTATATCTTTGCTCAAGATTTTGATGTTTATATTTTATGTACATGTTTTTGCATTCAAATGTTTTGTGGATAGTTTTATTTTCTCTATGTTTACCCTTACTGAGCATTTGTGCTCACCCTTTTTATGTTTTATTTTCCCCATGATATAAAGAATGGTTTTTGGTAAGAAAACCAAAAGGGGAAAATCTTTATGGGAGTTGTTGAAGATCTTTCACCATGATTTGAAGATTACGTTCCATGTTTCCAAAGACACAAAACTAATATGATCTTTGGGCGTCTGTTTTTTTCATGTATTAAATATTCTACAATAGTAATGTAATGTCCATGTACGTCAAGCTTTGTGTCTTTACAGTTGGTATCAGAGTAAAGGATTAGTTATCCTTTTGAAACTAGGATACGAGATCTTTAGTGAGATCCCTAGAGATATTTCTAAGGTATGTCTAGGGATGTCTCTATGGTTAAATATACGTATAGGTTATAGTACTAGAATTACGATAATGATATTTGAATTAATCCTAAGTTGTTATATATTGAAGGTACTCCCCTTTATTATGTTGTCTTCCTAGAATTATTTTTGCCACTCACACTATTCTTTTTGGGTTTTAGAAAATGGCTGGAAACAGGAAGATTCACGACAATGGAGGATATGATGGACTATGGAATTATATTATTCATGATAAACCAAATGAAATTGGATCTGGAAGTCCAAACAACGTTATTATGCCTAATAAGCAATCTCATAATATGATCAATAATCTCAACTTTGGTAAGTATCTTGACTCAGCTAATAAGAGAAATATGGAGTTTCATGATCATCATAGAGGAATGATAGTACAATTACCCTTATGTAAATCATGTCGGAAGAGGTATTAGGGAGAATGTTTCAAAGGAACCAGAACATGCTTTGGGTGTGGAAAAGAAGGACACAAAGCCAGTAATTGTAAAAGAAAAGGTTCAGTTAACACCATGGAAAAAGAAAATGGTATTTCTAAGACATCAACAATGGTTAAATGTTTTAAATGTGGAATGTATGAGAATTATGCAAACCAATTCCCTAAGGGAAAATCTCATGAAGAGAATCATCATGGTCGTATGGGTAGTATTTATGTTGATGGTGATGAAGAGACTACAAATGAGATATGAGTTGAAAGAAATGATAATGCTCAGTCAGTGGTTTAAGAAGGTAGTAGAATGATTGTATTTTTATCAAGAGTTATGTTGTATATGTAATTTAATGGTACTATGGAATAAATACACATCTAAGGATTGTTACACTATTGTTTTTACTAAATTATTTGAAAGTATATGTTGAATGGTACCGGTAACCATGAATGGTCAATTCATATATTTTTGGAAAGTAGATGATATGCACATATTAAAGGGATTAGGATATAATAAGATGTTTTATAGTATTGTTGAGCTCATGGCTGATATATGGACAATGCGATACCATGGTTTGAGTATATAAAAATTTTGGGATTTTAGTATGTGGAAAGAGTTAACTTTTGACAGCATTCATGTTTTCACTAATGTTCAATGGGTATTCATTTTTCAAGAGAATACATGATTAAGGTATTCACATGTTTGGAATGTGACCAACAAGATATATCTTATTTGGTGGATAAATGATGGTATTCACATGCTTGGTTGATGAGATTTCTAGTAATCGTTTTTTATACTATAAGATTGGACAAAATTATTTTCAATAAGCTTAAAGGTTGGAATGGATTAAGTTGGACATCAGATATAATTTTTTAAGGCTAGAACTTTTTTTCGATATTATTTTTGTAATGTTATAATAATGCAGTTTTATAAAAAGGACAACATGCAGGACGAGCGACAACCTGTCGCGTCAGACAAGGGTGGGGAATCGAACCCATAATTGAAGTGTGACATGCCTTTATCGCATACCATTGGCCTACATGAAGTCTGTGGTTAGTAGAAACTAGTTTTATTTTATTAAGTGGTATGATAGATAATGTGTGAGTCCATTTTTCGAATCATATACGATTAATCTCACCATAGATGGATTTATTTTTATTTAAAAACTTATGCTAACATTTTTGTGATAGAAACAGATGGGATTACTTATCAATCTATCGTATGATCTTATAACACTTCATGAATGAAAAATTCATCTTCATTTCTTTAAATTGAGATGAAGTGGAAATTGTTCATGGAATGACCAACAATGATATTACACTAAAATCAAGTAAGTATTTCTCCTTATATAAAAGTTCATCAACGTTAGGGAAATGATTTTGGAAAAGCAAAATATTGTTCTATTACTCTCATATTTGATGACTCATATGGTACCTTAGATCATCACAAATTTATGGATTTGTGATTGTTGGATTTTTCATAGCTATGTTCTCTACCACTCTCCATCAGAACATGACAGTTAGATTTCTCTTCCATATCCATATTTTCACCTATGTTCTCATATGTGGAAACCCAGGGAAAAGTTAATTTGGGTAACCGTTAAATTTTATAAATTAGTTTTTAAAATTATGCTTTAGTATTCCTTTTTACGATGTGGGTTTCTATTAAATAAAATTTCAAGTAGTAAACGATTTATAACCCTGATGAATTTTGAGGGTGAAATTTATTTTAAGGGGGTAGAATGTAACAACCCGAGATTTTTTGAGAATTATTATTTTTAATTTCATTGATGTCTTATGTTGTACGAGACACCAAAATTAGCTTGTTCTATACGCAAAAACGTATTAGCTTGTTGTATACACAACACAAATATTGGATCGTGTTACACACAATTTCTAGTTCATTTAATAGAAGTTATTTTATGCAACATTGAGTGTATATATATATATATATATTCAATGTATAAATGAAATATGGTTGGATTCTATTATACGCAACAACAAATGAATCTTTCATTACATGAAATACTGACTTGGCTTTCATTACACGAAACTGCGACCTTCTATGATAGCGTGTGTTATACGCAATACCAAGTTTCACTAAATGATATATTATTATAATATTATTATGAACTAGCCATTATAAATAGTAATACACACTTTTTGAAATTTTATAAATTTTATCTTTCAAAATGGACTTCATTTTTGGATTCGTAATATCAAAATTATCCTAGGGTGAATTTTTGGTATTTTTATGAAAACATTCAATTTTTTATGAATAGTGAAAACACTGGGTTACTATTTAAAAACTGACTTTTTATTTAAATAATTATTTATTTTATTTAAATTTATGTTTGTTGAAAGTTGATACATAATACCTATATAAGTTCAATGTAATTCATTTGAGTCATTTTATAATAATTTTAGATATATTAAAATTTTATTGAACTTTTCATCGTCTTTTACCCACCTCCTAGAAGAATTTGAAAATTTATATAAAACATAATTTTACCGCTTCTGTGAGTGGAATTTTGAAAATCTAAGAGACAGAGTGAATAACAAGGAGTAAAATATGGTTCAATAAGATAAAAATAATTTTTATTGAATAGTAACATTTTACATTTATTTACCACAGTTAAAAGTAAATTGGGTAATTAAGGGTAAAAATGATATTATTATTACCATAACACATGTCCTAATTCTTTTGGATAAGTTTAATTCGACCAAAAACAAACTTAGGAATAAAATATGACCATTTAGGTCCACTTGGATTAGATTTTTACATTAAATATTATTTTATTTAAAGAAGAGTTAAAATCGTTAAAATCAATGATTAATAATTAAAAAAAATTTAATATAGGGTTATAAATAAGATAAATTAGACTATAAATATTCATTAGAAATCTAAATATATTTCATACCTAATGGTATTTTATTTATAATTTTTAGAAATTAAATAGTTTAAGTTATTTATGACACAATGGTGATGCAGTAATTACCTAAATAATGAAATATTAAAATAATTGATATTATAAGTACCATAATAAATGTAATTTGAGACTTTTTATGAATTAAAAAAATTATATACATTAATATGACTTGTTATTATTGATTTAAGTAACTTTTTTTGAACTAATCATGCTGTTATAATTTTCACAAAAAATCAATTACCAAATATTGTCAAAATTGACATAAAATAGTTTTTACAACTAATATTATATTATTAATTGTTATTATATTACTAAAAATCTATGGTTCAGCAAAATGACTTATATAAGGCTATATATATTAATAATGAACCACTTGGGGTTCTTTTGGGTGGTTATAGTACATTTATTAACCATATAGTGTAAGAAAACAAGAAGACACGATAAAAGTAAAATTATTTAACTTAGTATTAAATATATACAAATATGTTATTATAAATATGAAACAACCCTATTTGACATTCTATCCATCCTATGGAAAATGAAATCACCATGCGTGCGTACGTACGGAATACCGTCTCCACGCCGTGGTGTAATCTTTTTTCGACCACAACCTTACATGGATGGGTTTACTGGTGTAAATAAATAACTATGTATGATTATTGTAAAGTGATATTGATTCTTAAATATTATACATACACTTTAATACAATTCCACAATCATTATAATGATATCATCACTCGTGCGTACGTACGGACTACCGTCTCCACAACGCGATGAGATTCATTCTCCATGTTAACCATTCAAGAATGATTATTGAGTATATATAATGAATAATAATGAAATATATGACATAATAATGATACTGGATTTATGTATATATATATGTATGTCATCTACATAATTCCATTCAATTCAATAAGGAAACAAACACAATGTTCATGTGTATGTATGACCTACGGTCTCCATGAACGGTGTATTTCATTCCATTTATCGATATATCATATATATATATATATATGTATATACTAAATATATATTATATATAGATCATGTTTTACATTCTGGGATTAAGTTAATCAGGATATAAGTAATGATATCAATAAAAACAAGTCAAAACACGTATAATAAATGAAACTATATATGATATCATAACAATGAATATGATTCTGTTATAAGTCAATGGCATTATTTAAATCATTATACAGGAGTTTCGGATACATAGGAAGCATATCAGACATAAGGTAAGGGATAACTATTCTAATCTCGCTCTTATACGAGATTGTTTATTTGTAAGTATTTACTGGGGTTTTTATTATCATCAATGTGCCTATTTTCTAAAAATGTTTTCATGTATGTATAATAGAATCATTACCCATTTATGAATTTTACCACATGTTATGAAAGGAATCTTTTTTTTGTTTACCACAAGAAAATATTTTTGAATTTTCCGACAAAAGTACGAGGAGAATGTTATTTTGAACTTATACAGGTGAACAGATTTTTACGGTTTCATAACGCCTCATTTTCATGAAGATTCCTCTACAAGATTTCATGATTATTTTCAAAAAAACCATTTTATTTTAAGATTTCATGGAATTTTGTGAAAAGAAAATTATTTTTAAGAAGAAAGGATATTTTCCTCAAGAATTCATTTTAAGTGTTTTATCAAAACGATTTTTCATCTAAAAAATGACATTATTTAATATGTTTATGTTTCAAGTATAATGTCTCCATTATTTACATGTTTGATTCTTCTTATGATGAAATGATATCCATTTTTTTAAATGGATTATGTTATGATGGAATGATTTTTAAGAATCCCATTGTATTACATGGGTTATGCTATGATGTATGATTTATGATTTTGTGGCACACAAAATAATGATTTCATTATGAGATGGGTGGGACCTATATCGCCCTCCAATGCGTCGGGTAAAGATTTATATCTCATGAGATAGACATGGCTGGAATGGTAAGTTAATCTGGTTCAGTATTACAAGACTCGAATGAGGAGTGAACTCGATTCATAAAGGGACTTTGTCCATTAAGATGGTCTTGGCAGCAATGCCTTGGCTACTATGGAAATCATATCATGTGCTTAATGGTTTTCCACAATTGTATTTTTTATTCCCATGCTATTTTGTGATGATTGATGTTCCATTATGATATATGCCTTAGGTACTTCCAAGATTTTTTTCTTTGATCAAGATTTTGATGTTTAGATTTTATTTTCAAGTTTTTGCATTCAAATGATTATGGATTGTTTTATGTTCTCTATGTTTACCCTTACTGAGCATTTGAGATCACCTTTTTGATGTTTTATTATCCCTAGGATATAAAGAATGGTTTTAGGTAAGAAAACCAAAAGGGGAAGATCTTTATGGGAGATGCTGAAGATCTTTTACCATGATTAGAAGATTATGTTTCGAGTTTCCAAAGACACTAAACTAATACGATCTTTGGGTGTCTATTTTTCTCATGTATTAAATATTCGGGAAAGGTAATGTAATGTCCATGTACGTCATGCTTTGGGTCTTTACAGTGATTATTTCCCTCAACATATGTTATTTATAAATACACACTTTCATCATTCATGGTACTTCCCATATTTGGAATTCTTATTTTATTAATATTTCTACTCATAAATAATCCTAGGAATAATTTATTTGAAAATGTGGGATGAAAAAAAATGTCTTTAAGGAAAATATATAAATAAGATAAGAAACCTATTAGTTCAATTAAAAACAACTAGATCATGTATTAGAGTTTTCATTTTTCATATAAAATAATATAAGCTTAAATATTAATTTAATTTGACATGAAATTATATTTTATTGCCTTTGACATTTTAAATCACTTTATAGTAAAATATAATGAAAAATCAAAATCATGAGTGTTTCTTAGAAAAAATGAGTACAGATAAAAAATGTTTTTGTAAAAATATACCTTTTACCCTTAATGAAATAATCATTCCTTCAAACAAATTATCACCTATATTATCTTATAAAATCAAAAAAATTACATGTACATTGAATTTAAAACATAAAAAATTTATTTTGGTGCCTTGGTACATCCCCTTCATTGAACCCTTACATGAACCCTTACAAATGGAATAACATAGCTGCTTAATTTCAACATAATTTTATGAATAGAATATTCATTACCCAATGTAATAGATATATATATTGTGATAACCAATCATTTTGAACTATCTCCATAGAACATGAAATACACGAAACAATTAAAATATTACATTTAATTAATAAAACTCATAAAAATATAATTTTGAACCCATAGGATTAACCTTTTCTTATATTTATATGTAATATTGTATTAAAATCCCATTTTAAAAACAAATATACTTATATCAATGGGAAGAAGAATTTTTTATTGAATAAAACATGGATTCTCGTAAAGGAATCTAAATATCAGAATGTTACTTTGATATAGGAAAATGTTATTGGCATCATATACGCTAAAAATATTCCTTGTATACATTATAAATAAAGGAAAACATTCTATATGAAATACTAGAATATATTGCTTTTAATGAACATTGTATAAAAGTAAAAGGAGTGGTAAATTTACATTTTTAATTCATTTATTTAATTATTTACACATCCATCAAACAATATGGACATGGCTGAAAATTATTAGAAATAAATCATAAAATTTTTTTAAAATTGTTTTTTGAGATAGAATATCTCTTACCCCATCGCCCAACATGCAACATATATTAATTAACAAATGTATAATGAACATGTATTAATTGAACATTATATTAATAACCAATTTTAGTTTTATTAACTTATCATAATATATTTTATTTCATTTATTACAGGTGTTTTATAGTTATTAAATCAATACAGTTCATGATAGAAATTTTGGGAATTGTCATTTCATAATTTCCATGGGAAAACTACTTAATCATCTCTAGAATAATTAAAATGACATGATAATTATTTTTTTACATAAAAATTAATTTATTATATGTGCATGAATGATGGTTATGGGTAAAAAATGCATCAGATAAAGAGGTGGAAATCCACATGTTGACATGACTGATGTTTTTTATTTTCTATTATATGGAAAATTAATAGTGAAAAAAATTGATTATAATCATATAAACACTATCATGTTATAAATATAAAATACCACCCTTAAATCTATCTCCCTGACCATCCATTATATATAGTTTTTATAAAACAATGTACATCCGTATATGGAGATGGTTGTCAGTATGTATACACATGATATAATTCCATTTTTATCAATTGGAATGGTAGAATATAGATGACATATTACATTAAAAAATAATTTTTTTAAGAATATATAAAATATTCATCAAATCTGTCACAATTCCAATCCATGAAAGGTATTGATGAGAAATGAAACATATCAGCTCCTGAAATTGTAGTATGTAAATACACATGAAAGATGATTTCATTTTACATAAGTTGGATAAGTAGATGAAAAATGGTTATAACAAGAACATAATAATATTTATGTATATGGGAGTTAATTATTTATTTATATAAAAATATTTTTGATAGAGTTTTAGTGGTAAAATAAAAATAAAAATAGAACAATTAGTTAGGAACTATACAAATTCATCAGAAAACAAACATAAGTTTATAACTACGACCTTCCTAGGAAGGTATTTTGATAAAAAAATAACATCGATAGATAGTGTGGGATTTTAGAGGTATATTTTGGTTGGTATAATCTAATATAAGATTATCTTGATATATGGAGAATATAAAAGAGGTGATTCCCATGTATACGTGAGGGGGAGGACACACTTTGAAATATTTAAGGATTAAACTATATTGATGTATTACTCTAGGAAAATGGATCTAAAATGACTCATAATGAAATTTGAGATGATATAGGGCCTAAATATAACCATCCGACAGTATTTAGTCAAGTTTTTAGTTCATTTTAACCTTCATCATTTTTGTTTTAACCGTTTTCACTAGTTTTTACTCTTACTATGGTAATTTGTTTATTTCCAAAGTTAATATTAATAATGAACATAAATTAAAGTGGATAGATTAATTTTTTTAATTTATTATTAAATATATGTATTCCATTTTATCAAATTTGGTTTCTATAAGTTACATAAATTATTGAAAAAAAATTGTGGTTATTGTGATGAAAAATGATTATCTGGAAAATTTCCTTTTTTATGTATAAAATTGTTTTATTGAGAAATTATGTTGAATATTTATAATAATTATATTAATATAATTATTTATAATTAGTAAGAAATAAATTAAGTATAAAACCAATCCAAAAATAATTTGAGACTTTATCAATACGTGAACAAAACTAAGTTTCTTTAAAATCATTATTTTATATGATTCACCCAAAAATTATATTTTTTTAGAAAATTCTAAACAAATTAATTATAAATTAATAATTACATGATTTATTAAAAAAAATATTTGTTTTCAGAAATAAAATTTATATAAAATAATGATAATAATTATAATATCAGGGAACCAAAATGAATAAATAAAATTTTTGAATCATAAAATTAATTTACTAAAAATCAAGTACATTATTTATTATTAATTAATTAATAAATTTTAAATATATAAAACCATTATATATATTTTTAATGACTTTTTTATTCTTATTCACATCATACACTTCACTGACTAGGTTATAATAGTCATATTTATGTACTAATATCTTTATAGTAGATAATAAATCACATAATGCTTAGTGTTTCATATACCACACTCTAAAAATTATATTACGTAAGGAAAAATAAATTATAAAATATTATGGTGTTACATTACTACCCCTTAAAGAAATGCGTTCCAATAAATATTATCTCCTATATAATAAAATGGTTTAAGACATTAAAAAAATTCCATGGAGTGGAAGATAAAATATACAATCCCGAAAGGAATTAAATTTTTATTATTTATAAATACCATTGTTAAAAAATCCTTTTATAAATTTGGACAATAAATCACTATTTTTAATAGATGAAATGTAAAATATTATTATAACATATAATAAAACTTAATCTAGTTCCCAAATAAGCATATCATTATTATGATGTGAAAATGTGGACATATTAGAGAAAAATAATGTCCATAGAATATATGAGAGTGATAGAGTACACAACCATGATAAAGTTAATGACCGAAAAAACAAAAAATAATTAGGGGATAAAAAACATAAATTAATCAATAAAAAATTTATAATGATTAAATTCTATTTTCAAGATAAGTTTCTCAGAGTTGAGGGATTTTTTTCCATCGAAATAGTGAACGTAAGGAAATATAATTATTTGATTTATTTCTGTTTGACAAGCATAGTTTTATCCTTTGGATGTTATTCAATCCATTTCCTTTTGTGACATATCTCTCATTCCATGAAATGGATATTCAAGTTGATTTATCAAATCTAGATGCACTAAAACCAACTTTTAACAAATCACATGATCCAAAAAATGGACAATTATTTATTCCATCCATATTTAGAAATTAATAGAAACCAAAATTGATAGAATAATGTAATATAATTTAAAATATAAAGAATTTGTTTATTTAATTTTAGAAGACAAAACAATAATCCCAATGATTTAAATTAAAAATTCTAAAAATCATTAAAATTAAAACTTTTCAAGATAATACATACAAAGTTCAAAACCATAAAATTAGAAGTAATTGGTCACATATTCTTCTAAGATCAATTAAATATTTACCTCTAAACAAAATTAGTCACTAATAAAGTCATATAATAGAAATATCTTTAAGTTATAAATATATTATCTCTAAAACATGATAATATTTTCCATAAATAACATGAATCACCATAAAGAATGAATGAAATAAAATATACATCCAAAAGATAATTCAACCTTTATTCCAAAGGGAAAATCCCATCTTAGCACATATTTTTCTCATTTACCTTAATCTTATAACTTTCCCAAAATAGTGATGTTCTTAAAAAATAACAATAATGCTTTAATCAAAAAATTAATTTTCAATACCATGGTTATATATATGAAATAAATATATTCACAAAATGTAATAACCCTTCACGTTTAGGTCAAATATTATCTTAACACAATATGATATCAATGGATTTAAAATGATTTCCAAATAATATAAAACCATTTCTCCTAAAATAATATTTTCACTACAGAACAACATAACTATTTTTGACACTCGTTAGTAAGAAAAAAAGACTATGAAGGCCGACATTGTATATTAAAAATTTCAAGATGAAGCTTGAAGAACTAAAATGCATAACAAATTTTAGAGGGAATATGCAGTAGACCGACATGGCAGACCTACACAGCAGACCAAAACGTCATGGTACTTTCTGGATAGTTATGTAGAGGAACTATGAAGATGAGCTGTGTGGTCGACCTACACTGAAGAATTGATTTGGACCGGCCCCCCTCCTTGCCTATATATAGTACCCTTGGGATCATCATTTTGAGGAATTAAAATGTTGAAAGACTTCTTGAAGCTCCCATTACATAGCTCTTTCACCTTAATCCATCAGATTTTCTTAGGTATCTCTCTAAAAATGAGAGAATAGATAATTAGATGTGGTAAAAAAAATTGAATGTATTTCACAGTTGAAATCAAGCATTGGCTTGGTTCCCCTATGTGATGCATTTTCATTAGTCATCACTAAGGATTACGTGGCACACATACACGAGGTACCTACATGGATCACCTATGTAGGGTACATACATGGCACAACTGCTCATAGGGTCTACACATCATCTTGTAAACCCTCTTAAAAGCCACTCATGATAGGCTATTTCATTCCTTGGTTCCCTTATCTGAAAGTGACTAATTTAGAACCTCCACCAAAATCCCCTGACTTACCAATCCTTTGGGAAAGAAACATCATCGTGTCTCTTATTTGAGTGGGAATATCCACAATCATAGGTTTCCCACATTTATTTTTCAATGGGGTTAGGATTCATAGTTTCTACGGGTTTTTATATCCATAGCCACATGTACCAGTCTCTCAAGAACAATGTTACGTTGTTCCTGGTTTGGAGGATTAGGGCTTGGGTCATGACCTCCCCTTATCATCTCTAAAACCCAGAATCCTATGTCTCCGGTAGGGAAGGTATGATTCAAACTTGATTTTCCATTCAAGTAAATTAGAAGTCTCCCTTCTATCCTTGGATCCACTAGGGCATCCATCCTGGTGTAATCCCCAAACCTTATATTTAAGACATTTCAGTCTTCCTCTTGTCTACTTCTTTCACCTTCACTCCTTCCTTATATTGGACCCTTTTCAAATGTAAAGAGACACTGGGAAGGGTTTCCACGTCAACCTTTTCCCCAACCTCCTTAGCCTTGTCCACCATTGCTGTCATAGGCGTGTCTTCTTCCACCAGTGGTGGATAAAAAGTGTGGGTGCCTTAGTTGAGTCATTAACATCCTATTGTTCCTCGCACCGAGCATGAATCATGTGGGATTAAATATTTTTTCATGATAGAAATAGTTACACAAACCCCCCATCTAATGAACTACGAGAACTCTGATTCCCAAAATAATTGGGATATGTAGGATTCCTTCCTAAGGCCCAAGATCCATGTCATTTCATCCATAATTGGGCATCCTTCTTAAGAGAAATCCCCAAATTAAACCCACAAATCACCAATGCATCCTTTTTATGAAGTAATCCCAAAAACATTTCTCTCAAAGGAATAGAATATTTTAGGAGGCTCATAAAATTACTTGGGCTTTGATTCCCATCTAAATGGGATACATAGGAAGCCTCTCTAATGTTCAAACCCAACACTTCAGATAAACCATGTTCTTCCTGGGCCGTATTCTCAACAAGGTCTAATAAAATATGGAATCCCATATCCCTTCCAGGTTCCTTGGGATTCATAGGAATAAGTCCCACAGTAAACCTTGACTAAAAACATTTTCTTTAGATGTTCATAGCACATGAAATTAAACTGTGCAGTTAGGTCCATATCACATGACATTAAAAGGTATGATCTTTTCCATTAAGAAGGACCTAAGTATGAGGGTTCTGATTTCTTTCACAAGGATATATATGTATCCCACATTATGGGTATAATCCTAACATCAAAACAAACTTCTGTCTCCCTGGATGATGATAAAATTCTAGAGTTCCCCACTGAATGGATTAAAAACCAGTATCATCATAATAATTTTAAAAGAATCTATAAATATTATATTAGAGGATACCATTGATGGAGAATTTTTAATACATACTGATGTATCCATTAATTAAGATCCTAAAATACATATTGGTGATTCTAAATTTCACACATGCTTATAATTGATTGAAAAATCTAGGTGAAACCTATGTTATTCATGGTGAATTATTTAAGATTCTTAAATATATCTCAAATCTATAAGAGAGTCCCAGATTAGGAAACAATTTCCCCCCAAAAGGGCGTGATGAGTCCGACCTCCCATCCTCATGACCAATGCATGTTCTTAAGTATTGTGAGTTCAAAATTAACGAATAGTTGCCTTTGGAAAGCATGACCTTTGGGATAAAGCACCACTACTTGTTTTCAGTTCTATAAATTAATCAAATTTAAACATCCCAAAAGTAGTGATTCCTAACCAGAACACACATTTCGAGGGACAAACGAAACAAAAATGGTGAACCTGATGTCAATTTTTAACCATGTTAATGGTGTTACCCATCTACCAGGACCCTAGAAATTAACAAAGGAAGGCCAAACAAAGGAATCAATCATGAATCTGTCCATCAAAAAGACTGATTCTTTATTGGAGTTCAATGATTTTCTATGTTTTCTTAGAACTCCTTTCATTTCAAATGGCTTCCTTCACGTTAGCACCCGTGAATTCCCCATCCACTGCCCATGCTGGATCCTCATCCGTTGGAAGGAAATCATCACCAACTCAGCATCTTCATCACTAGGAATCCAATGTTATGTTATAGTAATATTGTCAACATGGTACTATCCCAACCATGGACGATACCTGACAGGATATCCAAGTTAACTACAACCCTCAATAGTCTGGTCAGTGAAAATCGGTGGTCAAGAAATAGACGGTTCCAACCACTATCCTCAACCGTTTCGGGTCATTATCTCCAGAACGCAAAAACCTGTCATTCCCATACTATAGGGAGGTGTATTAGAAGGACACTCATGGAATCAACTAAAATATTCAAGGGTCCTTCCCTAGGGATCCCACCAACAATTTCCCTTAGGAGAATCGTGCGGTAATGAGCCCCCATTATGGTGGTGGTGTTGCCTTCTGTTGTTCTGCTGAGGTCCCTCAGAATTGGGCGAGATAGGTGAACTGATGGGGAAAACGTCCAAACAATAGGGAGTAGGTTCTTACCTTTTCCCCCACCAGAGAATTCCACAAACCTATCTTAATGGAAAAAGACGAGTATATACACCTGTCCATCCCAATTCCACCACCCAACAGACTCATATAACAATGATCCCCCATTTCCACTAGTTAAATCTGGTGGAGTACCATGAACAGACACATAAACCTATTAGTAAACTATCATTAAGTTAGTAGGCTCGTAAAATTATATCCAAGGAAGTCCAACAATCAAATGTGGTGGAAACTGGTAAGTAGGAACATACACTTATCTACACTCACCAATTCTGCTAACAGTCTAATTTTTTCGCATTGAAAGTAGTCCATCAACAATGCATGGATGAAAAAAATCCAGCAGGCACATACACCTTCCATCATTTATCAAGCCTGCCAACAATCTCGTTTGGCTACACCCAAAGAAGTCATTTGGAAAGCTCTGATGAAAAACGTGGGGAAGACTCAACTCTCTACCCCCATACATGAGTAATATCAATACCCACTTACAGAAAAGGGGGAAAGGAGTAGGAACATACATATGCTTGAGATATTAAATGGGAAAATATTCCCATTATGGCCACTGAACTCACCCAACAGATTTTAGAAATGGTGAATGGCTAGGCAAAAATTCCTTCCCATATTCTAGAAGCATTCCAGAATATCAAAACATCAACTTCAACAGTAATAAGGGAACGTACATGTAATTATGTCCCCAAAACTAGGATGAATCATTATTATGCTATCCCAGAGCAGATACAACCCTCTATTCAAGTCCCTTAGGGTTATGGGTAACACTCCCCCATATCATATAGAAAACCAGATCAGGAACATACACCCTTTTCAGTGGGAGATAATCATCCCATTTTAATGACCACTCCTAGGCAAGCACATACACTTACCCAAGATAACCATTAATCCCAGAAAGTGGCTCAAACTACATGTAAAAATAATCTTCGAGGAAGTATAGACAAACACATTTCGAAAATCAAGAGATAATATGCAATATGGATCCTCTTAATGATGGAGTTCTTGAATCCCTCAGACATGTTTCTATTTCAATTCAAGATCCCAATCTCCTAATAACAAATTATGGGAGTATGAGCTCTAATTTTGAAGTTCCCCATCAGATAATACATCATGAAGGCTTGATTCATAAAAATTCAGGAAATCAAGAGAGCCTATCTCTGGATTATTGCCACGACAACCCTTAGTGTGGCCAAAATACTAGGGGGAAGATGATTTATCCCTTACCGTACTCCACCATTATGGTCCTCCTCATGAGGTCATTCACTATGAAAGTTCTATCCACATTAGTGTTTCACATTGGTAAGGTAATTCTCTAATTGAAAATCTAGTAATGAGAAATCCCTCTTATCTCGATGCACTTTCCAATGTAAGGCTAGTCATATCTGATGCCTTATCACTAGAAAGAGAAATACATTCTCAATAAAAAGGCTTCCCAGAGGGATGGTCATTCTTCAAACCTCCCTCGGGTCTTTTAGCTTCTAGTATAGAAGAGGAAAAAATGATTGATTCCATTGTTTGTAATAAACCAATCGATAATAGTAAACACTGGTCAGACTAAGTGGAGAAACCACTAGAAAAAGATAATGAAGATATGTTGAATATGAGGAAAAATTTGGCTAATGGTGAAATACCAGTCATATTATGGCCTTTGTAAAACTCTTAATACAACATTTAAAAATTGATGGAAGATGATTGCATTCATGATATCTTCCTGAACATATGGATGAATCTTCGTCATTTTAAATCCAACGTATTAACATCTGATGAATACTAATGTAATGTAAAGGCAATAAAATGGTTGAAATTCCAAATAAACGTGGCGTCTCTCTCTGTTTCCTGACATCAAAATGTTGAAAAGCATCAGAGAACCTTTCCAGGAGTATGCCTCAATGCACTAAAGAGGCTATACCAGTTAAGCATTGACACCCCATCTGGTATTCCTATCAAAGGATGGGGTTCACAAGGAGTGTTGCATTTCAACACACTCCAAAATCAGAAAATCCCTTGAAAAGTGGTCTCATGCAATGTTGTTTCCCACAGCCGGCAACAATCAAAAGAGTTTGTGTGTAATCAAAGATAAAATCAAGAAAAGGCCTTAGATAGATCTTATTAGAGTTAGGACCAAAGAGATGATGTTTTTGAGATAATTATGCATCATGCATCTGATAACATTAAGCATGCCTCCTGCTTATATTATGTTAGCCACAAGATGGTGAAAATGTTTGAAATAACATAGTGGTCATCTGAAATGGGCGATTTAAATTGTTGTTGAATAATTCTCACATCCACTGTTTGAACCGAAATTAAAAAAATCATAAGAGTAGCTGCATGAATCTCATCTATATAAGTTCAATATCTACCCCTATATACAGGGGTGGGGGACTTTTTATTTCATCTTTTTAATTAAAAAAATCAAATGTTTGAAGAATAAAAATAGGAACAGCCCCTACCTGTAGGATTGGAGGATTTTTTAAAATTACAATCACATATTAAACAGAGGTCAGTTTCATCCCAATTAGAGAAGAAGCCACAATGTGAACACACCACTAAACTCTTCAAGGGTTCATTTCAAGTTACTACTTGTCAAATAGATCATAGTAATTTAGTGTATAGGAGAATATAGTCTCATGGAATATACTGAAGGATAAAATCCTATAAACATACTAAAACAAATCCATCAGTGCATTATGTGTTAGTAAATTTCATTAATAATATCATAGAAGAACCTTCAAAGAATGTGTCTAGTTCAAGGGCGTCAGAAGATGATGTTCTTGTCCATAATATAGTACACACCAAATCAAATGAAGGAGGTTTACATACCCCAAATCAAAGTCTTATCTAGAATCTGGGTATTCCTTCAAGTAACCAACTCTCACCTCTTTGAAAGGAATATAACAAGGGGAATGGTAAAGGTCATATCATGTCTCAATTATCCATTTGAGAAGGTTAATCTCTATCACTGAAAGAAATATTTTCCCAGTTAGAAGAGGAGATGATGGAGTTCAAAATTCTCAATACATAATTACTTTGAAGAATCATTTCTACCAGGAATGCTCCCCAAGCAGATCCTCAACTTACACATCCTATGGTAAATCCTCAATAAAGAGGGTTTGTTGAAACTACAGATGTAGACAATGAAATCCCTTCATTGGGTACACAACCAGGGTAGGATCAAAAACATGCTTATAGGCGTGTCCCCATGGATTATCCAAGTCAAATACCAGCAGTACCACCACTAGTGGTTTTTATGGTCATTGCACTAGTTCTAGATCAAGCTGGTATACCTGTATAGGTCACAAATCATCTTGATATTCCCTAAATTCTTATGAACAAAATTGAGGCCTTAACAACTCAATTGGAAGCTAGGGAATAATTTTGTGCACCAGTATAACCAAAAATAAAAGCCTACCCTGAATGGGTGGATCTAATGCCTTCCCACCCAAATTTATCAATAACAAATTCCCAATATTTAATTGTTTGGGGGTTCCAGAGAAGAACATAACACATTTTGTTTCTCATTGGGATCCCATGATGGGTACCCCTCACAACAAGAAGCAGTAACGCTTGGATGCTTTGTGAAATAATTATATGGTTCATCTATGGTCTGGTATACAAGTACGTAGTCTCGATCAATCAATGGATTAGAAGACCTCCATCATAAATTTCTTATCCAATTCAATTCAGTGTTGACTAAGAGAACTATTTTTTATCTAACAAATTTCAAACACAGAGGAAATGAAATTGTTTCATATTTCAATACTCAAAGGATAGGACTAAAAAATTCTATATATCTTGCACTCCCTCAAAAAGAGTTTATGCCAATTTATATGGAAAATATGCATGATTAGTTATGTACACCATTGAACCCTATGAAATACACATGAGGGTTTTGAGACCTTACTTCATTCAAAAAACAAGTAGAGTATTCTATTATAGAAACTAAAGATAAATCTCATGTAATTACATCAACTATGGGAAGGAGAATAAGGACTGAAGAGACTATTATTGTCACACTCAAACAAGAACCTCTACCGGCTTCCACTTCAAAACCTTCATCATACCGAAGGGCTCCACCTCTTTAGAGTCTTCTGAAATGACTGACTCACCAAGATGATCATAAATATCAAAGGCAGAGATAGATTGAGGAGTTAAATAATTTTTTTATTCTTTCCAGAATGAACATGTTCCTAGTTACTTCATTTCATTATTAGAAAACAATTTGGTCCAGTTTCCATGGATGAAGAAATAGGAAAATAAAGCGATGAGGATATTCCAAATTATTTATCTTTTTATCAAATGTTGGGAAATCCCATTTATGAGTGTTTCTCTTTTAAAGAACTCCTAAAAATGGTAGATGCTAGAAAAGTTAAACAGAAAATTCATCAGCCCATGTAGCATGTGTTACTGCTAGAAATCCAGAAAGGAATGAGAATGACAAGATGTCAAAAGAAAAAAAATGCATAAGTATGGCGATTGGATGATCAGGAGAACAATAAATCAAATTCATGGCATTTTACTAACATAGTTGATGCAACCAATTGTGTCTTCTTCCACTTCCACCACAGTAAAACCATATTTACCAAAAGATCAGTCATCCAAAGGTCAATCCTCAAATAATTGACAAGATTAGAAAGATAAAGAACAGTCAGTAGAGTAAGTGCTCATGTTGAGGCCCAATCTATCCTTAGCTATGGTATATTTAGTTCCATCTATTTCAAAAGCATGGGAACCACCCCGCCAAATGACACAACCAGAACCAAATTGAAACGAAGAATCTACGTCAGATGAAGTGTAGATTTTTGGTTCTGTTAATGTTATCTACTTAATGAATCCCTATAAAAATATTGATCCTGTTTATGATTTGCCTGAATTATCTATACCTTACTATGGAACTAGAGGAAGAAACCATGGTCAAGGATACAGGTGAATACATGGATATGAAAGACACTAATATTTTCACTCTAGCCCTACTCGAACCATATATGTGGTGGAAAATCATGGGAGATCCCTTTAGTGGGCCCAACCAGAACCAGGAAATTCTCCCACGCATGACATGATCGGTCCTGACATGATTATCTTGGAGGACCAATTAGTGGTTGCACCATAATTCTATCAAAAATTAGATAGACCTAGTCAGTATAATTTTCCAAAATCAAAAGTATTTCTTGATTCTTCCCCAACATATGATACATCTACAACAAGATCATCAACATCTATGGCACCTGTAAAACCTCATCTCCATGATGGGAAATGTAGACCTCTGGATAAAATTACAATGTTTTGAAGAAACTAGAACATGTACCATCCATGTTTCCTCTCTTGGATGCCTTTAATTTGTTAAAAGATCATATAGAAGATCTTATTGAAGCTTTGTCAAGTCCTTAAGAGTTTGAAACTGAAGTGGCTACTAGGGGGGTTTACCTAATACGAAATGATCCTTTAGAATGTATTTGAGTCATTTCTTTTACGGAAAGAGATGAAGACAATTTTGTTAATAGACACATCAATCCCTTGTTCCTATCTAGTAGGGTTAATGATTCATACATCTGAAAAGCCTTCATTGATAATGGATCAAGAGTCAACTTCATTCCAATTTGTAAACTTTATCAATTTAGTCTCACTAAATCTGATTTATCTCCTTCCACTTTGATGTCGAAAGGCTATGAGAATAATGAACAAGAACCTATAGGCGAGATTACACTCAGAGCTCATTTTGGGGATATTTTTTCTAATTTATATTTAATTTTTGTCTATCAGGAAAACTATTGACATTATTCTTGGGAGACCTAGGCTACATCAATATGTGGTCATCCCTTCATAATATCACCAATGTCTCCGGTATTGATTAAATGGCCAAATTGGGACATTGTGTGGTGACAAGTCACTATTAGAAATATGTGAATCTTAGTATATTGAGGATGAATTCTATCACACAAAGGGAATGAGGTCCATAACAAAGTATGTAATAAGAATCAATGCTCTGAATTGTTTGTAAAAGATACATGCTAACCTATTCAAACATATGAGTATAGATTATGTGTTTCATATCAATGAAATTAAAAGGATAGACCCAAATCCATGCACTCATCTATTGACTTCCATAATGTTAATTACAACAATTGATCCTGACAACATGAGGGAAATTTTTGATTTTCCAAGTAGTGGGGAAATCATAAATGGAGATGTCTTCATTTCATCCACCAAAATTAAGAAATTATTTACTTCATTAATCAGGCATGAAGAATTTGTATCAATACTAGAGGAAGAACAGGATTTGGATTCCCAAACCATAATCTTATCTTCAATGATTCATAAAGACACTTCATTATCAGTTGGGTCAAAAATGGTTACCTCTTCTACAAGATGTTCAAATATGGAATCCTACCCTTATTATGAATGTTTTTCTTCATCACCTACACTTTAAGAAAAAATAAAAGATGTGAAAAATAAGGAAGAGAAAGAAGAAGATCTAAATTATGCTCTTCCAACATTTTAGGAATGTGTCTCCAACCCTATTGATGAGATCAGAAAAATAATTTTGGGTACAGACGGAGAACCCAACCCACTTTAATTTGTGTGTTCATGAATTCTGAAGAAAAAGATATGTATACTTCATTTGAAAAGAAACATAGAGATATATTTTCTTCTAACTACATAGAAATACCATGTCTTAATCCCAATGTATACACTCAACATTTGGGTTTTCCAAAAGTGTATTGGGGATTCAGCAGACATCAAGAAGAACACACACAACTTATGCCTCTAAAATTGAAGTTGATGTTGACAAACATATCAAGGATAACTTTTTCAGGGAGTTGAAATATCCCAAATGGATGGACAACATTATCATAGTGAAATATTAAAATGGAAAAATCATAGATTTCATTGAATTTAGAGATATTAACCAGCATTTTCCAAAAGGTGACTTCTAGTTCTGATCACACAGAACTTTCGATTGATGCAACAACTGGCTATGAGGCTCTCTCCTTCATGGATTTCTACTTATGGTATAGTAAAATCTGAATGTCCCCATAGGATGAGGAGTCTACAACCATCATATCCTTTCAAGGTGTGTTTTTCGATCAGTTAATTCCCTTTGGATTATAGAATGTTGGCGCAACCTATCATTGTTCCATACAATATATCTTCAAACACTTCTTAGGAAAATATTTTGAATGTTATGTGGATGACCTGCTGGTTAAATCCCGAAAATGTTCTGACCACTTGGGTAAACTGGAGACCATATTCAATAAACATCAGTAGCATAATTCGAATATGCATCCCTTGGAATGCTATTTCAGAGTTACATCAAGATAATTCCTTGGCATCATTGTACCCCATCAGGGCATCGAAGTTGGTACTGAGAAGACAAAATCATTACATGGCATCTCACCTCTTAAAAATTTGAAATAAATTAGAGGAATTTAAGGGAACATGGCCTATATTCTACATTTTATCACCAATTTGGGAGGAAAGTGTTTACCCTTCATGATGTTAATAAATAAAGGATTCATATATCAATGGACAGGAGACTGCAAAAATGCATTTGATACCCTCAAATAAATTTCTCTTGAGTACATTGTTATTAATGAAACCTATTAAGGGGATACCAATTAATCTCTATGTGGTATATTTAGAGAAATCAATGGGTAATTTAGTTTCCCAAAGGAATGATGTTGGGAATTAAAATAGCCTTTACTATTTCATTCGAACTATGCTTGACATAGAGACTCAATATTTGAGTATTGAAAAGTGATGCATGGCAGTAATCTTTGTGGTTCAGAAATTGAGTCACTACCTGCAACATCACGTGATCCACTTGGTATTTTACAGTACCCCGCTCAAATTTATCCTCAATGATTCTATTCTTATTGGATGTTTGGAACAATGGGCATTTATTCTGTAATAGTTAGATATCCATTTCGTGCCTCAGAAAGCAATAAAAGGCCAAGCTTTGTCAGATTTCCTTAATGAACCTCCATCTTCAAGAAGATACATCATTGACTACTAAACATTCTAGTGAAGAAATCATATCTATTCCTTATGATCCCCAAACCTGGTAAATTTACATTGATGTTTATTCCAGAAGTTCAATGGGTAAGAGAATAGAAAACCCCAAACTCAAAAAAGTTGGGTTAAGAATTGTACATATCTCCCTAGATAAGGAAATGTTTCCATATTCCTTCCTATTTTCAGAACGCGGTACCAACAATGTGGTAGAATATCAAGATACCACTACAATCCTAGATTCGGCACTCCAGGTACAGGTGAACCACATAAAAGTGAAAGGTGATTTATAGTTGGTAATCAATTAGATCAATGGGGATTATGTTTTCATAAAAGAAGAGTTAAACCCTTTGTGTGATTATGTCAGAGGGTTAATTGATGATTTTCTCTCATATCCAATATTATAATGTGTTTCGGGATCCCAAAATATCGACGCTGATGCACTAGATAATGCAGCCACATCCCTGACAGATCCAAATCGGGATGAAAAATCATCAGTATTTCCCATCATCCTATGGTTTCTTCTTTCATTCAAACTATAATGGAGAAAATTAACGAAATCAGACCTATTTTTGAGCTATATGGTCATTATAAATGATTGATGACACCCATCATGGAATAATTTCAAAATAGAGTACTTCAACCAGATAGATTTTAAAAAGAACTTATTTTACAACATGTGGCCAACTTCACTCATTATGATAGCTCAGATCACTAGAAATTTCTTTAAGAACAAGGCATCGATGGAATCCTCATCAGGTGTATTGACAGAGAAGAAACTGGAGCTGTCATGAAATAAGTACAGATAGGAGAATGTGGTGCTCACCAGTTTGTGCATAGGATTTCTAATCAGATCTAATAGCTTAGATACTTAGGGCATTCAATGAAATTCAATTTCACAAATTTCACTAAGAAATGTAATCCCTGTCATTTCTTTCCAACTTCATTCCTCAAAAACTAGAGTTGCTACATAAATCTAAATACTCTTGGACCTTTTCATCATGGGAAATGGATGTAGTAGGACCTTAACCTCAATCTACGACTAAGCAGTTAAAGTATATTCTTATTGCTACTGATTTCATCTCTAAATTGGATGAGGTAAAACCTATCAAAGAAGTCAGAGAAAAAAAGGCATTGTTAGCTTTGTAAAAACTAACGTCATCACCAGATTTAGTGTCCCTCATACTATATTGATGAATAAAATCACCAATTTTTGTACTATTTTGGTAAAGAAGTTATATATGTTGCACAATAACCAATCCAACCATTCATCTCACTATCATTCAATGACCAATGGAAGGATATAGGTTTTAAATAAGACCCTATCAAACATAATCTAGAAGATGGTTGTCAAAGATAAGAAATCATGGCCTGATAAATTTTTTTCAAGCTTTATTTGTATATTGGACTACTAACCTTACATCCACTCAGGCAACTCCATATTCGTTGTTGTACAAAACAGAAATAGTTTTTCCAATTGAAATTCAATTGCCTTCACTCTGAGTTTCTATCTGTGATCAATTATCTACAAATGAAAAGTATCGGAAGTGATTTGATGAGCTAGAATGAATTTACAGAAAGAGATTACAAACCCTTCATAATTTATAAGTATATTAGAACAAAATAGAACAAGCTTTTAACAAGAAAGATCGACTCTGATTATTTCTTCAAGGAGAATTGGTATTGGTCCTTAGGACTCCAATGATACTAGGAAAGAAGCCTCAAAAGCATGGCCAAATGTGGGAAGTACCTTATTCCATACATAAGTTCTACTCTAACTAAGATTATTCCCTAATCTCAATGGATGAAGAACTTATTAACACTTCAACTAATGCAATTTTTTTGAAGAAGTACTTTATGAAATTTCACAATGAAACAACGTCCTCACTGCATGAATGTAAACATCATTGAAAAAAGTAATAGTTGCATGACATTAAACTACATCACAACCATAAGCGTCTAGGTAGCACAACATTAAATTGCATGACATCATTTGTCTTTATTAGACGACATTAAACTGTACGGTTTACAACTTATTTATTTGACCTTAAAAACTTCTATTCAAAAACATCACATACATAATTGCTTCTCATAGTGGAAGATGAGTTCCATTTCTCCCTATGTTTGAATCATATATGCATAGGGACCTCATTTCAAGAACTACTTGTGGCTTGATTCTCATTCAAATGGAATATGTAGATACATCCAGATCTCTAATCATAGGCCCAGCCGCAACCACAACAAATTTTATTTCCCATTATCCCTCCTAGATATGAAGCAAAACTATACATAGTTGTCTTTCAAGACACATGGTTTGATATTAATACCATTTTTATCTTAAGTTTAACCATTCTTCTTCTGTAATGTGTTAAAATTACCCATCTCCCACATCAAACTCAATTAGTGTGGAAAATTATAGTTTCCAGATCTACATTTGTCATGATTCTCATTTTAAATGAGATTCATGGAGACGTCAGAATCTCCAATAATGGGCCCTACCACTATCACCACAGAATAATACCCCATTTTACTAATTGTTTGTATGAATCTAACCTACATAGGGAATGTTTCAAAGAACTACATGTGGATTGATTTTCATTCATATGAGATATGAAGTCATACCTAGGTTCAATCCTCTAGTCTAGCTACAATATTCTCTTTTTTAAATTGAAATAACTTCATGTCCTCACAACCTGACTTTATAGTGCACAAAAGAATTTCCTTACTGCATGACATTAAAATGAAAATCTCCCAAAGAACTATGTATGGATTGATTCTCATCCAAGTGAGATACGTAGTAAAAGTTAGTACATACCTCCTAGTCCCAACCACATGATACATTTTTATCTCTCTTACACATATAATTAACAATCTATGAAGATTCTTTATTCTGGGTCCTCTCCTTAGAGATCCCACCAAGGAAAGAAGAAATGTACCCACATTACATATGAGTAAAATCTAAGTAAGGAAATCCAAACTAATGGACAATATAGATCAAATATTTCTCCCATGCATTGAGCATTACCCCTTTAATATTTCACACTCTTAATCTTGAATAGTTTCATATCATTATAATATTTTTTATCGTTCGGTGGGAAATTTCGTAAATTTGAGAACTCATTTTTATGACTATGCAGTTCATGCCCCTAGGTGGCCTTGTAAAAGTTTCCAACATAATAGGAGTATCAGTCAAAATAATCCACTATTTAGCTATAAAACACATACCATAATTGACCATATATAATACAACCCCCGTAATAGGTTTCCAAATAATGGTAATTTTGTTCTTGGTTATTGTCTCTTTTTTTCCTTCAATCATTGATGACAACTAGCACTCACCCATGCATTCACACGGTGATATAACACAATTCATAGATTATGTGTTCACATGATGATATGGTTCAATGCCTTTTTAAGAAGATAATACAACATTTCAATGTTATTAATGAACATAAATATTCTATATTTTGAAATCACAAATTAATGATACTTATTATTAGAATACAATTACAAAAAATATAGAGACATCATTATGATAGTAGATTAAATTATGGTTAAATACATTCGAAAAAATATAGAAGAATCTATATGAAATAAAAATGACTTTCAGTATGAAGATTTGAATTCAATGAATTAAAAGAACATTGAAATTGACATTTTAAATTATGATAATTATGATAAATGATGATGTAATTGAGAATATAATTATGTGAACAACAAAACATGGATGAAATGATTAGATTGAAAAACATATTATCTTATAGTATTAACATAATACATATTACATTGCAAAGAAACCTCAATGAGAATTTAATTCTTCTAATGCTTCATACAGGGAAAATGACCACAACATGGATGAAATTGTTGGGCTAGGTACTAAATATAATATCATCATGGTTGATTTTGATTTCGGTATGATTTTTATAGGATCACATCCAAGGTGATATACACTAACTTTTTTATCCTTAACTAAAGACATCATTGTTGCTATTAGTGGGGTGAAAAACAATTGCCCTTAACTATCGGTCCTGTGTCTGGTTCATATATTTCTACATGCATACTAGTTTGGTCAGCTGGAGATTTTCGATACTTTAGTCTATTATAAAGAGCATGTTGTGGATTGATTTAACAGTATTTTAGGACTTTCATGTGGTTACCCCTCCCACTCCCTATCCCCCCTCAATGTTAAAAATTATTTAGTAGTCTGAGCTGAGATAATAATAAAAAGTTTATTTATAAGCTTGAGCTGGGGTATTTAGAAATGAAGTAGAGGCAAAGTTGAGAGTAAGCATGAAAATTGATAACACCTGCTAAAAATACTTAAATAATGTACTATATCTCTATTTCAAAAAAAGAAACAAATTTCAAACTTCTTATTGTGACTCAGCATTCTAAGGATTAAACCACAACTGGGCTAAACTGCAACACTAACACAATAAATTATTACTGTAACAACATTTTTCATCCAATATTAATCAACTTGTTACCTTTAAGTAAGATAGACCAATTGTAATGCATTTTTTAAATCCAGCACAACAAATAATTCAAACCTCAACTATTGTGTTTTATCCCTCACAAAATCCATCTGAAGAATCAAGTCAAATGTAATAAAAAGAATTAAATGAGCACATAAAGGAAACATTAGCACAATGGTCTCTGCAATATAGTTTGGGATACTATTTGAACCAATGGATGTTTTTATGAACCTTCATGACCTTCTCCTAGTTCAAAACCATCAGGACTGTTGTAAAGATCAAATGAGAAGAGAGTGGTTTTAATCATCAATACATGAAAAGTTAAAATGATAAATTTTAATAGAAAATGATAAAAAATTGATCAATAATTCATGAAAAAATATTGATGCTTATATTTTTATCATTCATTGAATTTAAGTTGAAGCTATCAAATGAAAAAATGATGATGTAACTTTATAAAAAAACCTGAACATCAAAATATTCCCATGATGTTATGCTAGCGTGGATTCTAATAATATAAAAACTTTCCAATCTCCAAGGGATGCCATTGGAGATCTAGAAAACCACAGGTGACACATGTCGAGCAAACCCACTGTAGAAAAAGACACAAAAAACCGACAGCAATGAAAAACCATTACTATAAAATAAGGATACATTATCAATATAATATAAATCATTAAATATGAAGATATAATAAATCTAAATGGGATAAGTAAGAAATATACTAAAACATGATCTACTAATCCAAAAGGAAATTAATATATGAAAAAATAGAACAAAATGATCCACTAATCCAAAAACATGTCATATCATATTTAGTTGAACTAATATAACTATCTTATGCTCTAAAATAGATGATAATATTCTCTAAAATACAGGATCTATTTCTCTAAAAAACGATCCATTGATGAAACAAATAACATGATACACCGCTCGAGAAAATCATATGATCCACTACCTAAACAAAATGCCTGACTACTGCTAAAAAAACACTTATTACATGACTCTAAACGATCATCCAATATTGAAAAAAATACCTGAAAAAATGATCCACTTCTATAAAACATGTCATGTCAGATTTAGTAGAAGTAAATGTACCTACTAACATTTGTATGCTAACTAATTCATTTCAAATATGAAAAATTTTCAAGAGAATAACGGTGTTGTCAAACCTGGATCTTTAGTTGGGAGGAGTTATAGTGGTGGAATAAGAGCTAATAAGCCAAGAGCTGAGCACCTACACATTCATCCAATATGTTTACCTAAAGATACAATAATGCTTAAAAATAATAATACATAATAATGAATATTTCATTGGCCTTATTAAGTAGTCAAACCTCATATCCTATAGGGATTCATTTAGAACATACTAATGCCGAATTGTAAACTATCCATATAAACATAATATGGTGATCATATGAAATTTGGATACACTTTCATATAAAATATGAAAACCGAAAATATAGTTGAGAGAAAAATACTGTGAAATAAGTTATACATAATAATAGAATAGTAAAAGCCCTCGATAATTGCATCATTATCAAAATCAAATTTTCTAACATGAAAATAATCGTCATCTGAATGAGTGTATCATATAAAAACAGAAAGTGAATTGATATATGTGCACACATTGCCTGTGGTAGTTTTAGATTGGGATGGATTGATGGTTGGAGGGAGAGATAATTTTATCCAGTAGATTTTAAATCCCTTTCTCTAGGTATTCCCAGTATATATCCCTCTCGTGAACTGATATCTAGAGGAATAGAAAAGAAAATAAATCAAAACCCAAACCTAACCTACAACAAAACTGCACATGAACATCTCAGAATCATAGACATCAAATAGATGGTCATGTGAGTGAATATATTTTTTTCTACATGATTAACATGTTAGAAAATCAGTTATATGTGTGATTTATGATGGTTGGAATGTTGTGGTGTCAACAGGAATGCACATAAGGGATAATGAAAACTATATCTTTTCTAAAATTTACCTCCAACCTCTATTGTTTTGGAATAACCAACATGTTAGTACTCTGGGTTAATAGAAAAGATACATTAGAGCATTATCTCTAAAACCAATCACATTACTAAAGATCAATGATTAATAATTTAAAAATTCATAAAAAAATCATGGTTCATTATGGGAAACTAATAAAATAACCATTTATTGAGTTTATACTTGCTATGTGACACTGATAACATACCCTTAATTGATACCCTTCACCTTGGGTTCATATCTATAATGGGTAAATAGAGAAAGGATGATGTGATTTCATATCATTTTAATAAACAAAATTATAGAATATTTCTTCAAAAACTCAGTGGAAACATAAATAAATAATGAGGAATGGAGATGAAATAATACTAAAATAAAACTGAATACATTGTGTACTTGAATGAGTTGTACTTATGGTGATACCGAGACTCGTTTTGTAAGCGAATGAGTTGTTCTTGAATTAATTCTTCAACATAAAAATCCTCCAGCAACTTCATTTTGTAGATACAAAAACATTTAAAAATATTAGTAAATAGTAATGAATATTTAAATCTAATTATAAAATCTAACAATTACATAGTGCATTCTTACAAAATAGGTCATGTCATTGATAAAAATAAAAAACCTAAATGCACAAGATAGTTGCTTCACTAATGACATGATTTTTATCGTTTAGCATATGTAAAATCTGATTTTCTAAGGATCTATATAGTTTTTGTAATAAACCAACTAAATAAATTTTAATCTTTTCATAGAGGGAATTTATCGAGTAGACTGACCTATAGATTAATATTATAAACTAAATGAAAAATTGGGGACATAAACATGAAAAATTTAAAATTACACTATTTTATAGAAAATATTTATACACATAACTAATTGATACTCTGTATAAAAACTTAATGTGATTTGGTTGTTCAAATTTTACAACATGCATGTACTATGGTTGATAGTGATTAAGGAAGAAAGATGGAGTTAGAGTTAAGGGAGAAATAAAATGAATTAGTAAATGAATAAAAAATCAATGAGGAAAAATAAATATGGAAATGGAAATGGATAGATAGCCACTAAAGTGGCCACTTGATTTATTCTCAATCACAATGCTCAATCTGCTATCAGGACACCTCTCCAGCTACTTCAATTGGAAATGATCATGCCCGAAAGATCCTCCCCCTCATTTTTATATTTTATCTTCATCCTAGGCATCAACATGGGAAAATCTAGTCAGACCACACTTAGATTTAAAGATATCATAATGGTTGGTAGATATAATTTCAAAAATACCGATTGAACTAATGCTTAGTCTAATAGATTGATATGGGACTAAATGAAATGGAGTACACCAACCTGATTACATGAAACTCAAGTGTGGGTTGTTCCAGTTAGTCCACAATCATTGATCTCAAAGCATCAATTTCATGTATCTTGTTTAATGGAATCCCAAATATAATTAACAGGAAGAGGAGACAAAAAATTAAGAATCACATATCACTATTAATTATATTCAAACTCTACGACCATAATCAATAATCAATTAGAATATTTGAAAATAAATATTTAAATAATAAACCGCTTCATAAAATAACAATAGACAATATAATTTAAAATTTTAATTAAGATATGGTAAAATTTCATCATATAATGGTGGTTGAAAAGAGATGAATTTCATAGTCGATTTAAAAATTTATTCAAAACTCACTAAAAACCACTTATAAATAGGTTAAAAAATAATTCATGAAAACACAAGAATCCATAAACTTTTAAAAATAGTCAATTAGGTAAATGAAAAACACAATGAATATTTTCCAATAAAACCTTTTAGCAGGATACAACCACACCATCGAGAAGACATCAAATCCTTAGCCACAATATTTACTCATTCTAGATGTTGCACCTCCACAAAAAAATGATTTCATGTCACATTCTCGAGTAAGAAGCATAAGTGAAATAATTTTTAATTTGAATTAGTAGAAAAATATATAATGGGAATTACCTTTTATCGGTGTTACATGTAAATCAAAATGACAAAGAAACCCGAATGGTGTAATAACTTCAAAATTAAAATTATACCAACAGTATTCTTCTACAATGACTACTCAACCATATCTACCCTGAGTCTCATCAGATCTATTTAAATGAATATCAACACCAAAGATAAAAAAATACCCTATCTGAGAAAATGATCTATTGAAAAAATATAGAGTTCCAAATAGTATTCAATTTAATATATGATGAATTAAAATTTCGCACATTAAAATTTTCATTTCCAATCGATTTCAGGTTTTATCTCAAAAACTAAATCAATGTTCTATAATTGATAAATATACCAATTAGAACATTGAAGAAATGAGAGAGAAGAGAATGAACCTCTTTAATTGAGAAATAAATTGGAATAGGACCTCACTGTCGATACTTCCTCAGTTCGATGCGCAGAGACATGAACTCTCCACGAGGATGCCGCTGATAATTTCTCCGGAAAACAATTCCTGAAAAGGACTTGAAATCCATGCAATGAACTCGAGGGAAACATGAACCATAGGAGGAACAGATGACCCATACTTTGACCAGTCAAAGTTGTATTTTTCGATTGGATAGGAGTCTATGTAGGACGATTAAAAGTTCATGGAGCCATAGGCGGACGACCTGAAGGTGGATGATTTGTGGCAGAGTAGGCGATAGAGGAGTAAGAGGCTGTAGAGAAGATTTTGGAATGGTAGCAGGATAGGGCATTAGGGGAGGAGAGCACAAACCCTAGCAGACCAGAGGTAAATCCCAATCAGGGGTGGGATAAGGTGAATATTTTTTGGGTTTGAAGGGAGAAATAGATGTTATGGGTGAAATCCATGTAATGGGTTACATTATATGCACCCAAGAGGAAATGAAACCGTAGGTGGAACACAAGACCCATATGTGGAACAACCGAATTTGTAGTCGCCAGTTGTGAATGAGGTGAAGGCAGAGGAGCTGTAGGCGGACGAACTGTAGGTGGAGGAGCTGAAGGCGGAGGAGCCGAAGGTGGTAGAGAAGAAGGTAGTAGAGCCAAGGTGGTGCAGGCGGTGGTGGAGAAGGGGGCTGTGGAGGAGATTTTGGAATAGGAGCCATATAGGGGAGTCAAGGAGGAGAGCACGAACCCTAGAAGACCAAAGGTAAATCCCGATCAGGGGAGGTAGGCTATGGTTTCTTCCATCCTATACAGAAGGAGTGAGGGGAGTCTCTGAACGCGGAAGGAGTCACCGAACGCGTTGGGAGTAAGTGGAAGGTAGGAAGCAATGAAGCATGGAGGGTGGATGGGAGGACATGTGGCAGGAAGAAAAATCTAAGATTAGTATATATATATATATATACAAGAATCTGTATCTTGAAGCAGTCATCCATGTATATTTGTCCCATTACCATTATCTCAATCTAAAAGTCTTCAAGACCATGGTTTATACATTTCCCTCTCCCTATGTTCAAATAAATACGAAATGACCTTGGATCATTTGCCCACATGTCATCCACTATTTCAATTATGATCATAGTCGTATGATCTATAACTACAGACACTATACATCTTACAATTGGATCACACCTTCGTAGAAATCATATTCCTCTGATTCTTTAGAAATCATGATTAGAAATACTCATTACATATTCTGGTACCTTTCTCCATAAATCAAACTCTATGATATGGAAAATATTAATCTCCATATACATTTTCAACTTTTTGCAATAGAATATCAAATTGTTGTGAGCTTTTTTTTCAGACTATGCAGTATGTTCCCCTATGTGTCATTGCATAATTTGCTTACATAACAGGCCTATCAGCCAAATGGTTACACTATTTGGCTATGAAGCATATTCCCTAGCTGACCCTACATAAAACAAACCCCATAACATGTTTTTCAAATAATGGTAACTCCATTCTTAGGAAAGAATTCCTCTAATCCCTATTAGCCCATTTCCCATATCATTCTTCGGATCCTGAAATTACCCAATTTTAGTTCACAATGCTTCCCATCCATACTCGAACATGGTTGTAGGTTTTCAAACAAATTATCAAGAAATTGGAGAGTCTCAAATAATTTGTCCAAGATAGAAAACCCTTGAATTAAAGAAGTATAATGTCCTCACCACATGACTTAAAACCACACAGTATAACATCCTCATTGGAAGACATAAAACTACACAATACAATGTCCTCACTACATGAATTAATAATGCACAGTACAATGTCCTCACTACATGAATTAAAACTAAATAGTACAATTTCTTCACTGCATGACTTAAAACTGCATAACAGGATTTCAAAAATTCCTCTTTCTGAATAATATTAACCATTCTTCATACACCAAATTTGTGTAGAAGTGGTTTTTTTATTCATGATATATGTCTACATAGATAATCCTTTATTCTTAAAATCAATTTCCTTGTAAACACCACCCACTATGGTCTTGAGACACCCAAATTTTATTTCCCCTCCTCTATTAACAAGAAAATTCTAAATTCGGGAGATCACTTTTTATGGACAATGCACTACGTTCCCTTAGGTGGCCATTCTTAAAATTTTCCTATATAATAAGTCTATCAATAAAAATATTCCACGGTCTAGATATGTAGTATATTCCCTAGCAGGCCCTTCATAATACAACCCCCATAACAAGTTCGTCAAATAATGGTAACTTCGTTCTTGAAATATAGCTCCTTTATATTTTTACTAGTTTTTAATTTGGTGACCATAAAAATGATAACTCAAGATTCCCCTTGGAAGAATTTAAAAAATATTAGGGAAATCCCAACCACTAATACTTGATTGTGATATAATTTCAATATTAGTGGTCATATCTATTCAACCTTAAACACTAGAATTTTTTGTCTGACATGCATGACTCTAAACTACCAACAATAAGAGATGTGGTACTCACCATATTGAAAACTAGAAAAGGGTACTCTAGATAAAAGTCGAGTCTCATCTGAGTAAACAAATTTTTTTATGGTTTTGGTAATATTGAGAAATGAAAAGTAAACAGATATAAAAATTGTGGGGTTTGTCTATATAACCCTAGTAAATATCAAACAATTTTCATTAATCCCATCAGCATAATAAGAAAATTCTGAGAACCCTAATTCCTATTATTGTAATTATGATTTTTTGACATAAAGGTTTGATGTTAAAAAAATAATCATCACCATCACCTTTGATGTTTCAATTAATAAAATAAATAATGATGACATATATGATTAAAGGAAAAATTCTATTAATTTATATGTAAAATCAGAGGTAAATACATAGAATGGAGCCCCTATATCATGTATTAAATGAAACTCTCAGCATGAATCTTCATTTGATGAATGAACTCATGATCCCAATAAACCGCCTATTAAAGTTGATATAGTTGAGCGAATTTAGTCTCCTCGTCTTGAGAAAGTGCTTCTTTGGCAGTTGAGATGGTGGTTATCCTTTGTAACTGGGTTTCTCTCAATGATTAGTTCAATTTCTTGAGTTTTTTTGGACATGATCTATTTTCTGTTGAAGATACATCATCTCCTCCATCGCTTCATTATTTTGTTGACCAATTTCGATCGACTTCTTATTTTGATTGGCCTCTACCTCAGCTACTACATATTCTAAGCTCTCAATATTAATAAGTCATTTAGCCACTTCAAGATCTTGTTTCATCTTATGTTATTGATCCCGTAGGTGAATGGTCTCTTTCATTGCATCATAAACTGGTCGATAATTAAATCCAACAAATCCCAATGCACATAATAGTTTTGGGAGTTTCCCAAAATTGGACAACAGCTCATCCAAAGGCTTCTCAACAATTATTTTCCATATATATTACCATGTGTTCTTATGTACCATGCTGAGATCAAGGATCATATCTAAATCTGAATCAAAGTCACTACCATGGGGTCGAATGAAATTTGTAAAGATATCACTTAAAAAGGTTCCTTGTTATGCTACTCTTGGAACAATGGATGCTCCGCCTTCTACATATATCTGAGCTAAAAGAGAAGCTTCGCCTTCCAGTCAAGATATGGGAGCTAATATCCCTAAATGATGAACTAATATCATTTTCAATTTCAAAATAATAGAAGAAATAGAGCATGATCGAGATAGCTGATAACATTTACCCAATAATAGGTTGGCCACTTGATTGGATTCATCCCCAGTCTTCTCAAATTCAGAAATTAGAAAAGTTGTTTCTTTAGGAAGGTAATTCACCTGAATTATCCTAGTTGTCATAATTGATGGATCTAGAACATCTCTCAATATGGGGTCCTTAGTAAGTATTTATTTGGCTTCACCAGAAGAAGGATTGAGTCAAATGCACTATTCTTGAAGGGCCTATGTAACATTATCTGTAGACAAAACTGCTTAAGTTGATCATTGATGTGATGTACCAAGAAAAAGAAGAACAATTATGTATGGAATATACCAGAATGAGAACTTATATCTATGAAATTCAACATGAAAGTCCCAAAACTCCTTGATGGTACCTAGAATATCAATGTTTGTATTAATGGAATCCATCATTTTAGTTTATGTGGCATGGAATGTTATAGCATACTCACCATTTAAGGAATACAAAAAATGAAGGTTGATGCCCAAATTCGCTCCATTGACATTTTGTTCCATCATTTCTCTAACTTGTACATCACCCATCGTTTTTTTCATGTTAGGATCAACACTAGTATCTATTTAAGATTTTCTCAGATCTTCATTCCTTACCTCCAGAGCAATATTAATCTCAACATTGATTATTGTTGGATTGATTGACAAGGGAAACTGATCTGAGATATGTTGCAGGGAAGAATATTGGAAAATATTTTAATATTAATTAGAAATTTATTTGACTTTACTGCGACTTTTCTATCCCTCAATAGAACAAGGAGTAGATACAACTTCCCCATTTGTTGTCTTATCCATCAAGGTAACAGATTCATCAACATTATAACGACCCATACTTTACAAACATTGTTAATACTTCAAAATTGAATCACACTTATTACAACATATGACAAAACCACAAAGGACCGTATAGGTATAATGTCTTTAGAAACTGAGAAACATAAACAACTGGTTCATAAATCTTCTACAGTGTCTCCCATTTATTTCATCATATCTAGGGTCCCTTTTAGCATATTCTACTTAATAACCATCTTCCAGACCTAGGGAAAAGAAAACATACAAAAAGGGTGAGCTCAAATGCTCAGTAAGGGAAAATAAAGGAAATAAAAATCATATCATATCTTTTTGAAAATCATAACCTGCAAAAGAGATCATAATATCTTAACATGGAATAAATCATAGAAGTGAAAATGAGATCCCCATAATCATAACATAAAACATGAAACTTTGTGGCATGCACACATAATCATGGAAAATCATTTCTTGTTAGTCATGACTCATTGCCAAGACTGTCTTAGCGGACAAAGTCCATTTCTGAACCGAGTTCACTCCTCGTTTCAGTCCTGAATCACTGAACCGAAATATCCTTCCGTTCCAGCCATGTCTATCTCATGAGATATAAATCTTTACCCAATGCATTGGAGGGAGATATAGGTCCCACCAATCTTATAATGAATCCTTTCTTATGTGTGCCACATAATCATAAATCATACATCATCGCATAACACATGTAACAAAAATGGGATTCTTGAAACATCATGACATCATAAAACAAATCATATAAGGTAAATGACATCATAAAAATAATTCCCTCAAAACATAATCAAATCAATGTAATAATAGAGATAAAAACAGAACCCTATATTATCTTAGATGGAAAATAATTTTGATAAAACATTTGAACTCCATTCTTGAGGAAAATATCCTTTCTACATCAAAAACACTTTTCTTTTCTTGACATGTCATACAATTATAAACTAAAAGAAGTTGATTAAAAATAAACTTGAAAACTTATAAAGTAATCTTCTTGGAAATAATGTTTTAAAAATCCATTCATGCCGTATAAGTTAAAAAAACATTCTTCTCGTACTTTTGTCGGAAAAGTCAAAAAGTACCTCGTACGAAAAACGCCAAAAGATTCCCTTCATATCTTTTACTAAAATCTCACTGAAGGGTAAAATTTGATATAAACTATTGTAGAAGGATATAAATATCACATATTGGGGAAACATGGATGTGGATGATAAAATACACCCCAGTAAATACTAAAGTATAAACAATCTCGGATAAAAATAAGATTGTGATATTTCCCTTACCTTAGGTCTGATTTGCTTTGTACGTGTCCGAAGCTATTGTATAATGGTTTAAATAATGTTATTGGCTTATTGTAGAATCATAAATATTGATATTATATCATATTTGGTCATATTCTTAGCTTCTTGTTAGTAATATTTCATTGTTACTTGTTACTCGGGTCTTTATTGCCTTTTGTTCTTATGCGTGTTTTGCCGAATAAATTCTTATTCTTAATTTAAGGTTATAGATACCTTATATCCAGAATGGTATTAGTGTAATATATATCATATTTATTCATTAAATTCATTTATATAATTACTATGTAATTATGATCATGTAGAACGAGTCGCATCACATCGTGGAGACGATATTCCGTACGTACGCACGAGCGATGATATTGTTCCCATGATCGTGGAATTGTATTTAAGTGTATTTGTACTATTTCAGTATCAATATCACTTTATAATAATCATATATAGTTACTCATTACACCATTATACCCATCCTTGTAAGGTGATGATGGAAAATAGATTACACCACGGCGTGGAGACGGTATTCCGTACGTACGCACGCGCGGTGATTTCATTTTTCCGTAGGATGGATAGAAGGTGAATTAGGGTTGTTTAATATTTATAATAACATATCAGTATGTAAGTAATACTGATGTTATAACTTTATCATGAAACAACTAAAGAAGAAGATGTTGAAGAAGAAAGAAATTGAAAAGATCGGTAACGGATATTACCTCTTCTTTGAAACGCCTCTTTGAATCCTCCACTTAGGGAACTAAGATTGGTCTTTGAAGAAGACCAGGACCTCTAGGATTATTCTAGGGAAGTGGAGAAGGGATTTTGGCAGGGGTTGGCCGAGCTTGAGTGCTCAAATTGGTGTGAGGAGGAGGGGGAGGAGGTGCCCTTTTATAAGGGAGGAGAGGGGTACCTTAGGAATATCTCAAAATATTATTTTATATTAAAGTCAAAATCGGTTTATAATGGTTTCAAAGGGTCTTATTTTGAAGGTAAAGTGGGGATGGGTCGAAATCCTGTCAACCAATAGGATTTAGACAAGTTTAGGTTATTATTTTGACCTTATCAATTAGATTTAACTCTAAGTCAAATAATTTATCTTTTACCGTGACTTTTTGTTTTCTTACACTATATGGTTAATACACTTACTATAACATGCCAAAAGAACCCCAAGTTGTTTATTATTAATATATATATCCTTATCTAAGTCAATTGGCCTATCCTTATATTTTTAGGAATAAAATAACAATTAATAATATAATATGTCATTTAAAAACTATTTTGTGTCTATTTTGACACTATTTGATATATGATTTTTGTGAAAGTCATAACAGAATTATATGTTCGATCCAAGTTGATTAAATCAACACTAATATATCATATTAACGTATAAAATTATTTTAATTCATAAAAAGTCTCAAATTACATTTATTTGGGCATTTATAACATCAATTATGTTAACATTTCTTTAAAAGGGTAATTACTGCATCATCGTTGTGTCATAAATAAATTAATTTATATAAAGTCTATCAAATTATAAATAAAATACCATTATGTAGGAAATCTTTTTATCTTTCTAATTAATATTTATAGTCTAATTTATCTTATGTATAACCCTATATTAAAAATTATTTAGTTATTAAACTTTGATTTTAACTATTTTAACCCTTCTTTAAATAAATTAATAATAAATGTCCTAATCTAATCCAAGTGGACCTAAATGGTCATATTTTATTCCTAAGTTTGTTTTTGGTCGAATTACACTTGTCCAATAGAATTAGGACATGTGTTAGGGTAATAATAATATCATTTTTACCCTTAATTACCCTATTTACTTTTAACCGTGGTAAAAAAAAGTAAAAAGTTACTATTCACCAAAAAAATTATTTTCATCTCATTGAACCACATTTAAGTCCTTGATATTAACCGTGTTTCTCGGATTTTCGAAATTCCATTCACAGAAGTGGTAAAATTAAGTTTTATGCAAAATTCAGTTTTTAACCTACCACTTAGTGGTTTCACTATTCATCAAAAATTGAAAGTTTTCAGAAAAATACCAAAATTTCACCCTAGGCTAATTTTGGTATTCCGAATCCAAAAATGAAGTCCATTTTGAAAAATTAAATTTATAAAATTTCAAAAAGTGGTTATTACTATTCATAACGGATAGTTTTATTTTAATAGCATATCGTTGTTTAGTGAAACTCGGTATTGCGTACGACACAAGCTATCGAGGAAGGTCACGATTTCGTGTAAAGCAAGCCATGAAAGTGTAGAAAAAGATTCCTTTGATGATTTATATAACATAAAAGTCTCGGGTGTTACATTCTACCCCCCTTAAAATGAATTTCGCCCTCGAAATTCGTCACTTTGTAACCAACAGATGAGGATACTTCTCCCTCATCATATCCTCAAGCTCCCATGTATCTTCTTCAAGTTGGTGGGTCCTCCATAAAACTTTCACCAATCGAGTGGTCTTGTTTCGTAGGACTTTTTCGCTACGATCCAGAATCTCTATCGGTTGTTCTTCATAAGAAAGATCTTGCTCCAGTGGTACAACTTCTGAGCTGAGTACATGTGAAGGATCAGGTATGTACTTTCTCAGGAGAGATACATGGAACACATCGTGAACTTGAGAGAGATTCGGTGGAAGCGCCAATCGGTAAGCTACCTTTCCAACACGATCCAGTATTTCAAAAGGACCGATATATCTAGGGCTCAACTTCCCCTTCTTTCCAAATCTCATAACCCTCTTCTAGGGAGATATTCGTAAGAACACTTTATCACCCACTTCAAACTCAAGGTCTTTTCTTCGGTTGTCGGCATAACTTTTCTGTCGACTTTGAGCTGCTCTTATGTGTTGTTGAATAGATCTGAACTTTTCTGCCATTTCATCAATGGGATCAGGTCCTAATAGCTTTCTTTCCCCAACATCATCCCAGCAAGTTGGAGTCCTGCATTTCTTTACATAGAGAGCTTCATAAGGAGCCATCTGAATACTGGAGTGAAAGCTATTATTATATGAAAATTCCACCAAATGTAGGTGTTGATCCCAACCTCCTTTGAAATCCTTGGAGCAAGTTCTCAACATATCTTCTAGGGTTTGAATTGTTCTCTCAGATTGACCGTCTGTCTGAGGATGATAAGCAGTGCTGAAACTCAACTCTGTATCCAGAGTATGCTAAAGACTTCTCCAGAACTTTGAGGTAAATCTCGGATCCCGATCAGATATAATAGAAAGTGGTAATCCATGCAATATTACCACTTCCTTTACATATATCCTGGCAAGCCGATCTAGAGAAAAATCCTCTCTAATAGCAATGAAGTGTGCAGACTTTGTAAGATGATCAACTATGACCCAGATAGCATTATTGCCTTTGGATGTTTTAGGAAGTCCTGTGACAAAGTCCATAGTGATGTTTTCCCATTTCCATTCGGGTATGGGTAATGGTTGTAACATCCCCTTAGACTTCTGTCTCTCAGCTTTAACTTATTGACAAACCAAGCATCGAGAGACATATTCAGCAACATCTCTTTTCATGCCATCCCACCAGAAGTACTCTTTCAGGTCCCTATACATATTTGTGCCTCCAGGATGAATAGAGAATGAAGAACTATGAGCCTCATCCAGCAGCTCCTTCTTTAATTCGGGGATGGTAGGAACACAAACCCGATTCCTGAACATTATTATCCCATCACAATCAAGGTGGAATTCAGGAACATTTCTCACCTTATTTTGTAACTCGACATATTCTTTCTGTGCCTCTTTAATCTTCACTTGTATAGATGGTTGAACATTCATTTGAGAAAGATAAGATTTTTCCCCTTCCATTATAATTCCAAGATCCATCCTTTGTAAATCCATAAATATTGGATCTTTTGTGATCCTCATAATGGATAAACTAGCATGGTCTTGTCGACTTAATGCATCCGCCACCTTGTTCGCTTTCCCAGGGTGGTAATGGATTGAGCAGTCATAATCCTTAATCAGCTCCAACCATCTTTTTTGACGCATATTCAGCTCCTTTTGTGTGAAAATATACTTTAAAATTTTATGATCAGTATAAATATCACACCTTTCACCATAAAGGTAATGCCTCCAAATCTTTAATGCAAAGATTACCGCAGCTGACTCCAAATCATGTGTTGGGTAATTTTGCTCATGGATTTTCAACTGTCATGAGGCATAAGCTATCACCATATCATTTTGCATAAGAACACACCCCAATCCCTTCTTGGATGCATCACTGTAGTTCACAAACCTTTCTCCACTACAAGGCAGTGTGAGCACAGGTGCACTGGATAACCTTCTTTTCAACTCCTTGAAATTCTCTTCACATTCCTCTGTCCAATCAAACTTAACTCCTTTCCAAGTCAACTTGGTGAGTGGATTAGATAATCGTGAAAAATATTTTACAAAACGTCAATAATATCCAGCCAAACCAAGAAAACTTCGGATCTCAGTTACTGTTGTTGGTCTCGACCATCTTTCGATAACCTCTGTTTTTTCTGGATCCACAGATATCCCCTCTTTTGAGATTATGTGACCCAAAAATGTAACTTTTTGAAGCCAAAATTCACACTTGGTAAATTTGGCATAAAGCTTCTCCTTTCTCAGGGTCTTCAATATAATTATCAAGTGATCTTCATGTTCTTCCTTGCTCTTTGAATAGACAAGAATATCGTCTATAAAGACTACCAAAAATTGATCAAGATAGTCTCTAAAGTCTCTATTCATCAGATCCATGAAGATAGCAGGGGCATTAGTAAGACCAAATGGCATCACTATAAATTCATAGTGTCCATACCTTGAACGGAAAGTCGTCTTTCGTATATCCTCCCTTTTGACCCTTAATTGATGATACCCTGAACGAAGATCAATCTTGGAAAAGTATTGAGCTCCGCGTAGTTGGTCAAATAAGTCATCAATGCGCGGGAGAGGATATTTGTTCTTGATAGTGATCTTGTTAAGTTCTCGATAATCAATGCAGAGTCTCATTGATCCATCTTTCTTCTTAACAAATAGAACTGGTGCTCCCCAAGGTGACGCACTAGGGCGTATGAATCCCTTATCAAGATTCTGTTGGAGTTGCTTCTTCAATTCCTGCAACTCAATTGGGGCCATTCTATAAGGTGTCTTTGAAATAGGCAAAGCACCCGGTACGAGTTCTATTGAAAACTCAACTTCACGATTTGGTGGAAGACCCAGTAATTCCTCCGGAAAGACATCATCAAACTCCCGTACGATGGGCATATTATTAATCGCGAGTTTCTCACCAACCATTTGAGATAAATAACCTTCATTTAGTGGAATCAATACCCATAAAATGGAAGAAATTTCCACTGGAAGGTTATGTTCATCCTTGCATTGATAGACGATCGTAGATTGATCTGGAATATGAAATGTGACTTCCCTTCTTTGGCAATTGATATGAGCTTCGTATAAAGAAATCCCATCCATGCCAAAATCACATCAAATTACACTATAGGAAGGATCACAAGATTTGCAGGAAGCACTTTCCCACAAACTTCGATCGGAGAAGAATTATAAACTTTTGATGCGATTGATGTGCCATTATGTGTTGTCACAGCTAACTCAACATCTAATTTTTGAGGTAATACATTGATACCCTTAGAAAATTCTTCATAAATAAAAGAGTGGGTGGATCCAGAATCAAATAAAACATTTGCTACTTTAGAGTGGATGGTAAGTGTACCTTTCACCACATCGTTATCATACTCCACATCACTGATAGAAATTGCATGTGTCTTTCCTTGGTCTTTAGCCTTAAGAGTTTGTTGACGTCGACCATCATCATCAACCCTTGGATTTGGTCATTATTTGGCATAATGCCCCATCTCCTTGCACTTGAAACATTGAAGTGTAATAGGTTCATTCTATGTATCCCTTTCTTTGTTTGCATCATTAGACATCTTCTTCCCATTATCGTGGCATTCAAATGCCCGATGACCTTCATTTCCACATTTGAAACATTTACTTGTCCCTTTAAGACAACTCCCTCCATGTTTCTTTCCACACTTTGAGCATAAGGGAAAGCTCATCTTCTTTTCAGTGTGCTCTTTAGATTTTCCTTTGAATTCCATTTTCCTCTTCTTATCAAACCCATATGACTGATGGGTTACTCCAATCTCCATCTCGAATTTGAGAGCACATCAAACGATTTCCTCATAGCTATTGAAGTCCCTTATGGCTAACGCCCTTCGAAGACTTGGTTTTAAGCCACTAAAGAATCGATCTATCTTACTCTCAGGTTGGATAATATGACCAGAAGCGTACGCTGCAAGTCTTGTAAAATTTGCTTCATAGGTACCAAATGATTCATCATCCCTTTGCTTCAGTTCAAGAATATCTTTCTCCATCTTTGTTCGGAGAATACGAGGGAAGTACTTATTGAAAAATAAGTTCTTGAACTCATCCCATTCCATGGACACAATTTCATCCCTTTGCCTCGTATTCTTAATAATATTCCACCATTGATCAGCATCTCCTTCCAAATGATACACTGCTAGGATGACTTTATCATGTTCAGAACATTGACGAACTGAAAATATCTTTTCAGTAGTACTAATCCATTGTTCAGCAACTAATGGATCAGTAGACCCGCTGAAAGAAGGTGGATGCTACCTCATGAAGGATTCAACAGAATGTTGCTCCTTCCTTTGCTCGTTTGGAAGTCCTGCATGATTCATAGCTTGAGAAAGTTGTGTGAGAATGGCTACAAGATTTTTCATTCTAGCTCCCATATCATTTGGATTCTCAGGGGGACAATCATTGCATTTCCCATCGCATTCCGCATTAACACGGTTCCTTAGGGTTCCAGCCATTGACTAAAACCAAGAAGAATAGTGTGAGCAACACTAATTATAATAGGAAAACCACATAATTCATGAATAAAATTTTCACGCTTAAGGTCTTATCCTAGGTTATTCATGGCCATTTCTAAAACACTAAGATTGTGTTCTATGCTTAGACTTATCCTTAGGGTTCTTACTATGGCTTTCACATCCTAGTTTCCAAAGGTTGACTATACCATTCCTCTGATACCAACTATAACGACCCATACTTTACATACATTGTTAATACTTCAAAATTGAAGCAAACTTATTACAACATATGACATAACCACAAAGGACCGTATAGGTATAGTGTCTTTAGAAACTGGGAAACATAAACAACTGGTTCATAAATCTTCTACAGTGTCTCCCATTTATTTCATCATATCTAGGGTCCCTTTTAGTATATTCTACTTAATATCCATCTTCCTGACCTGGGGAAAAGAAAACATACAAAAAGGGTGAGCTCAAATGCTCAGCAAGGGCAAATAAAGGAAATAAAAATCATATCATATATTTTTGAAAATCATAACCTGCAAAAGAGATCATAATATCTTAACATGGAATAAATCATAGAAGTGAAAATGAGATCCCCATAATCATAACATAAAACATGAAACTTTGTGGCATGCACACATAATCATGGAAAATCATTTCTTGTTAGTCATGACTCATTGCCAAGACTATCTTAGCTGACAAAGTCCATTTCTGAACCGAGTTCACTCCTCGTTTCAGTCCTGAATCACTGAACCGAAATATCCTTCCGTTCCAGCCATGTCTATCTCATGAGATATAAATATTTACCCAATGCATTGGAGGGAGATATAGGTCCCACCCATCTTATAATGAATCCTTTCTTATGTGTGCCACATAATCATAAATCATACATCATCGCATAACACATGTAACAAAAATGGGATTCTTGAAACATCATGACATCATAAATCAAATCATATAAGGTAAATGACTTCATAAAAATAATTCCCTCAAAACATAATCAAATCAATGTAATAATAGGGATAAAAACAGAACCCTATATTATCATAGATGGAAAATAATTTTGATAAAACATTTGAACTCCATTCTTGAGGAAAATATCCTTTCTACTTCAAAAACACTTTTCTTTTCTTGACATGTCATACAATTATAAACTAAAAGTAGTTGATTAAAAATAAACTTGAAAACTTATAAAGGAATCTTCTGGGAAATAATGTTTTAAAAATCCATTCATGCCGTATAAGTTAAAAAAAACATTCTTCTCGTACTTTTGTTGGAAAAGTCAAAAAGTGCCTCGTACGAAAAACGCCAAAAGATTCCTATCATATCTTTTACTAAAATCTCACCGAAGGGTAAAATTTGATATAAACTATTGTAGAAGGATATAAATATCACATATTGGTGAAACATGGATGTGGATGATAAAATACACCCCATTAAATACTAAAATATAAACAATCTCGGATAAAAATGAGATTGTGATATTTCCCTTACCTTAGGTCCGATTTGCTTTTTACGTGTCCGAAGCTCCTGTATAATGGTTTAAATAATGTTATTGACTTATTTCATAATCATAAATATTGATATGATATCATATATGGTCATATTCTTAGCTTCTTATTAGTAATATTTCATTGTTACTTGTTACTCGGGTCTTTATTGCCTTTTGTTCTTATGCGTGTTTTGCCGAATAAATTCTTTTTCTTCTTTTAAGGTTATAGATAACTTATATCCAGAATGGTATTAGTGTAACATATATCATATTTATTCATTAAATTCATTTATATAATTACTATGTAATGATGATCATGTAGAACGAGTCGCATCACATCGTGGAGACGGTATTCCGTACGTACGCACGAGCGATGATATTGTTCCCATGATCATGGAATTGTATTTAAGTGTATTTATACTATTTAAGTATCAATATCACTTTATAATAATCATATATATTTACTCATTAAACCATTATACCCATCCTTGTAATGTGATGATGGAAAATAGATTACACCACGACGTGGAGACGGTATTTCGTACGTACGCACGCGCAGTGATTTCATTTTTCCGTAGGATGGATAGAAGGTGAATTAGGGTTGTTTCATATTTATAATAACATATCAGTATGTAAGTAATACTGATGTTATTACTTTATCATGAAACAACTAAATAAGAAGAAGTTGAAGAAGAAAGAAATTGAAAAGATCGGTAACAGATATTACCTCTTCTTTGAAACGCCTCTTTGAATCCTCCACTTAGGGAACTAAGATTGGTCTTTGAAGAAGACAAGGACCTCTAGGATTATTCTAGGGAAGTGGAGAAGGGATTTTGGCAGGGGTTGGCCGAGCATGAGTGCTCAAATTGGTGTGAGGAGGAGGGGGAGGAGGTGCCCTTTTCTAAGGGAGGAGAGGGGTACCTTAGGAATATCTCAAAATATTATTTTATATTAAAGTCAAAATCAGTTTATAATGGTTCAAAAGGGTCTTATTTCGAAGGTAAAGTGGGGATGGGTCGAAATAATATCATCCAATAGGATTTATACAAGTTTAGGTTATTATTTTAACCTTATCAATTAGATTTAACTCTAAGTCAAATAATTTAACTTTTACCGTGACTTTTTGTTTTCTTACACTATATGGTTAATACACTTACTGTAACATGCCAAAAGAACCCCAAGTTGTTTATTATTAATATATATATCCTTATCTAAGTCATTTGGCCGAACCTTAGATTTTTAGGACTAAAAGGACAATTAATAATATAATATTCGATTTAAAAACTATTTTGTGTCAATTTTGACACAATTTGATATATGATTTTTGTGAAAGTCATAACAGAATTATATGTTCAAACCAAGTTGATTAAATCAACACTAATATATCATATTAACCTATAAAATTATTTTAATTCATAAAAAGTCTCAAATTACATTTATTTGGGCATTTATAAAATCAATTATGTTAATATTTCCTTAAAAGGGTAATTACTACATCATCGTTGTGTCATAAATAAATTAATTTATATAAAGTCTAAAAAATTATAAATAAAATACCATTATGTATGAAATCTTTGTATCTTTCTAATGAATCTTTATTGTCGAATTTATCTTATGTATAACCCTATATTAAAAATTATTTAGTTATTAAACTTTGATTTTAACTATTTTAACCCTTCTTTAAATAAATTAATAATAAATGTCCTAATCTAATCCAAGTGGACCTAAATGGTCATATTTTATTCCTAAGTTTGTTTTTTGTCGAATTACACTTGTCCAATAGAATTAGGACATGTGTTAGGGTAATAATAATATCATTTTTACCCTTAATTACCATATTTAATTTTAACCGTGGTAAAAAAAGGAAAAAGTTACTATTCACCAAAAAATTATTTTCTTCTCATTGAACCACATTTTTGTCCTTGATATTAACCGTGTCTCTCGGATTTTCGAAATTCCATTCACAGAAGCGGTAAAATTAAGTTTTATGAAAAATTCAGTTTTTAACCTACCACTTAGTGGTTTCACTATTCATCAAAAATTGAATGTTTTCAGAAAAATACCAAAATTTCACCCTACGATAATTTCAGTATTCCGAATCCAAAAATGAAGTCCATTTTGAAAAATAAAATTTATAAAATTTCAAAAAGTGGTTATTACTATTCATAACGGCTAGTTTTATTTTAATAGCATATCGTTGTTTAGTGAAACTCGGTATTGCGTACGACGCAAGCTATCGAGGAAGGTCACGATTTCGTGTAAAGCAAGCCAAGAAAGTGTAGAAAAAGATTCCTTTGATGATTTATATAACATAAAAGTCTCGGGTGTTACAAACATGGACCTCTATTTCTCATAGAGTTTTCTTCTCCAGTCTTGAGGGATCCGCTCTTAATGCCTTAAGAGAAGAGAGAGACACCGATTCTTCAAGATGATAACTTTGATTACCAAAGAATATCATGAAAGTCATAATGCTAGAGGAAAATATTAATACTTAATTCTTCGATGAACACTTTGTACCAACATCATTGCTCTCTTGCATTTATTTTCATAAGCTTGAGAAGAAATTGAAACACTACTTTAGGCTGGAGAAAACTAAGGTAAGGGCTAAGGATTGTCTATTTCCATTACCCGAGCCACGATTCGTTCTCCTAGAATTTTTTTTTGTAGAATTGGGAGGATCATTTAATGTGTCAATGAGAGAACATGTAGGACAATACCTTCATGACTTGAGAACATGTTTGGAGGTTCCTTCCCTAAATTCATGTTGAAAAATGCAATCTCATCAGTATTAATGATGGTGAATGGAAAAGAATAATCTAGAAAAAAGAAAAGAAAATATTTTCTATATATTAATATAAATTGCCCATTCCACCTCAGGGTTAATAATTACCCATTCATGTATCCCTAGTTCCATCAAAGAAGATACTCATATAGAGGATAGGGATTTTTCATCAGTTTCACATATAATGGTCTCCAGCTATACAATATACTCTTATACTTCATCCAGGTTATTATGTGGATGAAAATCAGAATGTTCCTTACTATCACCCATATCTGGTATGTGAAGGACATTATGGAAGAATTCCCATGCATCCCTATGTTTATAAGTCAATCTCTCTCAAAATTGAATGGATAATAGCTATACATAATTTATTCTGGGTATGGTTGGATGTGGAGAAACCTGAACACCAAATGATTAAAGAACCTCTTCAGGCATCCCTTCTTCTTCAGAGAGGCCAACAGATTCAATGAGAATATCTTTGTAATGGTGGTGAATGGATCACCTCAGTGCTAGAGGTATTGTTTCTCTATCCCTAGTCTTCGTATATACCTTTTACAAATTTTTTGTGAAGGATCTGAAACTTCTAAAGCCTCTACATCATCTCTGTCTTTGGAATTCTTACAATAATTTCTACACAGAACTGTTATTGTGGCTGTCACCCAAAATATTCCTTTTCTCAAAGCCCCCTTAGGGTATGAAGAATCCCAAGCATTTACATAACCATCCTTCAATTCAATTGATGATTCTGATGTAGATACATAATTGATGAATTGTTTGTCTCTTAAGCCTTCAAAATCCATAATTTTCTTAAAACCATTGGGTGTTTTTCATGTATAACTTGCATGGTAGTAAAAGTGTTTGATTAGTTAAGACATTTGAATTGGTGAGGAAACCTATAGGGGATATAAGCCACGTAGATAATTTTCCCATCAATCATGTTTGATAATACACTATCCTTGAATGCCATCATATAAGACCTCATCTCATAAATGTTTTTCCTTACCATCATCAATAAATGTCCCAGTTGGTGGGTTACCAAAAGGAAAGAAGCTAAATTTTCCTCATGCATTCAATTCCCTTAGTGCTCTATAAGGTCTCAAGATCAGAGATTGAATACCAGAAAAGTTCTATAAAAATGTTGTGAATAGAACATTTGGGGATGTAACTGAATTCAATACAGAGTATGATGGAAAGTGTGCTGCAATACAGCCACACAACACACGGAATGGACCTGAATGTCTAAATGGAGCATTCCGAATGTATAAATGCAGCAAGAAATAATAATGTTTTTCCAATAGAAGAGTTTCTAACCCAATATAATTCCCCTCTACCAATTTAGCTGCAATAACAAAATTAACTGTCCTTACACCACCTTTAGTCTCAAAGAATGGATGCAAGTAAAAGCTTATCCAAATGGAAAGGAAGCTGGCTAAGTGCATCTTCACATCAATATTAGATTTGACAGTATAGCCCCAGTGCTTACTGTAAAATCTCTCTAATTTGGGACAATATGTTCTTGAACTTCCCCGGTTATCTACGGAAGGAAAAATACTAGGATGGCCACAAGTGGGACCTTTCTCTATTGTTGGTTCTAAAAAGTATTCCATCCACACTCTGGCATGAATATCTTTCTTCTTTTTAGAAAATTTATTTACTATTTTGAATAATTCATGAGCCAAGGGAGGTGTTTGTGTAACATCACCCCATTTTGTTACTGGTGGAATAAACTCATCATACATTTCCTCAAGAATGGGAAACCCAACAATATGGTAGATGTCCAATAAACTAATGCCAACCCCACTGTTTGTCATGTAGAAAGTATTCATCTATGGACTCCATAAGCATAAAAATCCAGGAATGAAATAATATTTAAAAATATAAGATTGTCCCATGTAGACTTCTTCATAAATGTTAACATCAAATATCTCTTCCATGAATTCTACCCAAGTCTAGAGTACCCAAAATGACCACATCCATTTAGGTTTAACAACTCCTCTAGAATGAATATCCCAGTCTACCTTCCAACCATTATACTGATCTGTTTGATAAGCATGAAAGGTTGAATCATAGAAATGTGTCTATGAATCTAAAACATAATATTTCATATCAGGGATACAACCACTGTGATGCAGGATGAATCCAATAGGGATTGTTCCCTCATGAACATGCATCCCCCTTGTGGTAATATTCATGCAATGATAACTGGAGTATTTAAGAGACCAATTCCTTGGAAATTATTTCATAATGGATGGAATGTGGGAATCTTAAAAAATCACTTGTCCATATAGAGGAAGATAGTGACATCATGGGTATTCATGTGGATATGGAATTAATCCTTTACATAATCTAGGAAGAGTACTCTCAACAATTTCATAGTATTTTGGTCTAAATATTTTCACCATCTCGTTTTGACAAGCCTTGGCTTCCTCAGTGATGATCATCAAGTGAGCCATTTCTTACAAAATAATTACAATGTTTCCTTTGTTAGGTTTGAATTTTGACTTAAGAAAAATCAAATTTCAACTTATAAGGGATTTTAAAAATTTGGAAGAGGAAATTCATTGTGTAGGTCCTTTGATGAGGTCATTTCTCATAGGTACTTCGGCAAGGGTCCTAGAATAAATCTTTCCACGAGGTCCTTCCATGAAGATCCATCGCACAACTGGTTCCACTTTGAGAAAATTTCAAGGAACTTGCATGAGAGCACAAAGTGGAAATGCTAGATGAATAAGCTACACAATGAGAGCAGAAAATCTGTGATCCCACGTGAAGAGAAATCACTACAGAATAGACCTATTTATAGACATCGATGACTCACATGGATTGTATGTGAAAACATTTATGCAACATACATGCGTGAACTTCCTATGTGGAAAACCTATGTGGATCAGCAATTACACCATAGTCTTTTCCCCAAAGTCTTACCTCAGGACTCGACCCTCTTTCTAATCAGATCCAATCCTGAGGGGGAGGTTTTTTGGAGACTCTTTAGAAAGATAAAAATTATTTGCAGGAGGCCCTCACATATTTAAAAATATCAAGATGAATGTCAAATAACAAAAAGGAAAAAAAAATTAGAAGGCCTACGCGACAGACCTGTGTGGTTGACCTACGCGGCAGACCGATGCATCACGGTACCTTCTGGACACCTATGCAGAAGAACTATTTGGAAGAGATTCATGGATGACATACACTAAAGAATTGATTTCAACCACCCCCTCGTTGCCTTTAAATAAGATCCATTGGGAACCTCATTTGAGGAATAAAAAAAGATGAATGACTTCTTGAAACACCCATTGCACGTCTCTCTCATCCAGATCCCTCAAATTGTCTTAGGTATCTCTATAAAAACACGAGAGAAGTGATAATTAGTTTGGATAAGCATGTTTCTAAAGTCAATCACATTTCAAATATTTCATAGGCTTGAATCCCATATGTGAATCATTTTCTTCAGATATCTCTAAGGCCTATGCAGCACACATATGTGGGGTACATACGCGACACACCTACACAGGGTACCTACATGGGACAACTACACACATGGCCTAAAAATTATCTTTTAAACCCCTTTCAATGCTACTCATGGTATAGAATTTTCTACCTTAGTTCCCTTATATGAAATGGAATATGTTTAAACACCTACCAAAACATCATGAGTTATCAAACCATTGGGAAACAAAAATCAGTGTGTCTCTTATTTGGGTTTCTATATCCACAGTCTGAGGTTTCCCAGATTTGTTTTGAAATGGGGTTAGGATTCATGGAGTGTTTGGAGTTTTTTATATCTGTAGTCACATGGAACTTTCTCCCATGAACACTGTTTGGAAGTTTTTGGTTTGGAGGATTAGGGTTTTGGTCATGACCTCCCCTTCTAGTCCCAAAGACCCAGAACCTCTGGTCTCTGGTAAGGATGGCACGGTTCACACTTGATTTTCCATTAAATCAAACAAAAAGTGTCCCACATCTTCTGGGTTCCACTAGGACTCCATCATGGGGTAATCACATAAACATTCAATTAGAAGGTTTCATTATTGGTCTTATCTAATTCCTTCACCTTCACTAATTCCTTACATTCGACGCCTATCCAATGTAAAGAGAAAAGAGGGAAGGCTCATCGCATCGACCACTTCCTCGATCGCCTCAGCCTCATCCACTCTCAATGCCTTAGGCACGTCCTCTTCCACCAGTGGAGGAGAAAAAGTGTGGGTGCCTCAGCTGAATCATTGACATCTTCTTGTTTCTCACACCGAGCATGACTCATGTGAGCTTAGATATATTTCATGAACACAATAGTTGGACAAACACCTCATCTAATGATTTACAAGAAATCTGATTCCCACCATAATTGGGATATGTAGGAAGCCTTCCTAAGGATAGAGAACCATCTCATTTAATCCATAAATGGGTATCCTCTTTAGGATTAAGCCCCAAATTAAACCAACAAATCACAAAGGCATACTCTTCCATATGAAATCCCAAAATCATTTCTCTCAATGGAATACACTCTCCTATGAGAATATTTTAACTACGTGGGTTTTGATTCCCATCCAAATGGGATACGTAGAAAGCCTCTCCAAGGTGCAAACCTAATACTTCAAATCAACAATGTTCTTTCTGGGACATATTCCCAATAGGGTCTAATTCAACTTGGGAACCCATATCCCTTCCATGTTCCTTGGTCAACATAGGCATAAGTCCCACACCAAATCGTAAATAAACACATTTTCATTAGATTTCGTTACCACATGACATTAACTACGCGGCTAGGTTCAAATAACATGAAATTAAAATGTATGATGAGCCCTATTTGGTGGTACCATATAACAAGGGTTCTCATTCCTTTTAAAAGGATATGTAGATAACCCACATTATGGGTATAATTACATAATCAAAACAAACTTCTATCTCCTTGGATGATGTTAAAATTTTAGAGTGCCCCACTAAGTGGATTAAAAACTAGTATCATCATAACGATTGTTAAAATAATATCTAAATATTATATGAGAGGATACCATTGATGGAGAATCTCGAGCATATATGGATGTCTCCATTAATAAAGAACCTCAAATATAGACTGATGATTCTAAATTTCACACATGCTAATAACTGATTGCAAATTATAAGGGAAACCAATGTTATACTTGGTGAATTAATAAGGATTCATGAAAATATCTCAAATCTATAAGAGAGTCCCAGAGTAGGAAATAATTCCCCCAAAGGGTTTGATGTGTCTGACCTCCCATCCTATCTACCATTGCATTTTTGTTAGCATCATGAGTTCAATATTAATGAATGATTACCTATGGAAATTATGTCCCTTTGGATAATGAACTATTAGAAGTTTCTGTTTCCATGAATAAATCCAATAGAACCCACTCAGAAGTAATGATTTCTAACCAGAACATACATTCTGAGGGATGAAGGAAACAAAAATAATGGATATATATACCTTAAACATATATCAAACTCAATAATTTTAATAAAAAGAATCATTAATCACCTTAGAATCTCATTACTTATAACCTCAAAAGCGTATCTATTCATTTGAACATATGATTAACCTTAAAATTATAAACTCGTTATAGAATCCATAAAAAATATGCTATCCTTATATGAAAAAAATACTAATCTCTAATGTTTTTTAATCCCTACTCAAATTATAACTACAACAACCCCAAACTAGAACTCATATATCCAGTACTCAGAACACAATCTTTACATTTTTTGATTTGATACTAAACATTTCCCAATTTTATCCTCCCAAAACATTAAACATTAAATTTATATATTTTATCATTTAAATTAAATTGGTAGTTTTAGGTATTTAGATTTTTATAGTTTGAAAAAAATCTAAATAATAAAAATAACTTTATGTTAGCATTTTTATTTCTAAGATAGTTATTTAGAAATTGGCAGTTGCTTCTTTAAATTTAAATAACATATTTGGACTTATATTTTTATTAATGTTTCAACTAATCATTGGCCCCTGTGATAAATAAGTTGAAACCAAGGGATTAGAAAAAAATATGAACAATAGATATATTTAAATAAGAAAAGAAACCTATTATTATATTCCAAAATCAAGAGATCATATAATAGATCTCACTATTTTATATAATAAACATTTGTCCCAAATAATCATTTACTTTTACATGAAATGATATTTACATCTCAAATTATAAAAACACTATATAAGAAAACATAAATGGGAAATCATTATTAATAGGGTTTCTTAGAAAACATGATAACCCAAGAAAAATAGTTTCTTAAAATAATACATTTCACCCTTAAGGTGAATAATCATTCAATAAAAAAGATGATTTTGGGAGATCATAACCAGAAATGTGGATTTTAGAACCCCCAGTTTGAGGTATATATTATTTGTTTATGAATTTTTATGTGTTTAAAGTTCATGGGATGAGTTTGTAAGACGTTAGAATAGTGTGTGAGGGTTTTGAATTATTTTGGAGTCCTTTCTAAGGGCGAATGGTTTGACCACGGTTAGGCGAAACTGTGCGGGTTGTCCAAGAAACAGTGTATGGAGAGACTGTAGGATTCCCATAGCCTACACAAAGATTGATAATCTTTTTGAGGAAACTATCCGGATCCCTTCTCTCTAGATAGTGTCTTATGAATGGTTAGCTTATGGTTTTACAAATTGTAGAGCTTAACCTTTCATCCACTTGGTTTTTAAATCCTGGCTCTTTCAGGAGTGAGCTTTTTCACTCTGAATCCTCTCCCAATCAATCAAGAATTTGGATTTTTGGTTCCTAATGCTAGTATGGGCTATTACACTCATTTAAAAAGTGATTTAAAGTGGTTTCAAGGTTGTTTCAAAGTGGTTCCTCCCAGGTAAGTCTCTTCTCATGGTTTCTCTTTTGTTTCCTCAAGATCTACTTTTTTAAATTCCTTGGTTTTCTAGATCTACATTAGTTTCATGAAGATCTAGGGTTTTGGTTTCCTTGGGTGTTGTTGTTTTGTATTGTGGATTTTAGGTAAGGGGATTTAAAGTGGTTCCAATAATGCATTTTCTCAGATGGTGGTGTAGTTTTTTGTGGGTCAAATTCGTTGGAATCCTAAAGGTAGGTGGATTATATCTCGACTCCACTTTGATAGTACATGAATCTTGGTTAAAATTAAAAAAAATTCTTAAAATTAATTTTTTAGATGTTCGAAATCGGTTGGAAATCCCATTGGATGTTTTGGGGAATTTTTGGAAAAAGGGGTTTTTGTGGTGGAATGCTCTTATTGGGGATTTTAAAATAAAGATTTTAAAATTGGTTGTTGAGACTAATATGTGTAAATGGTTGATGGAAATGGTTTTCAATAAAGATGTTGACTTATTGAAATGTTGTTTGGGATGGAAAATAATTAAATTGTGTTTTCAATAAATCGGTGATTTATTGAAGTGTTTTTACATGTGGTGGAAACAGTTATGGGTATATTGTTGTTTCCTTGGTCAGTCATGCTTATGTATGGCTCGAGTAAATTTTTTGTAATGTGGAAAAGAGGTATCACTACAAAAAAGTATGGATAGTGTATGGAAGGTAATCCATGAAGGATAAGTGTATGAGAAGCACCACTAAATTAGGAAAGGATGGAACGAGTTGGACGGAAGTGCACCATGATTTTTTATACTAGTTTTGGTTTTTGAAACATTGTCCTATTCTTCGATGGTGTTGTGGTTATGAATAGTGGAAATCATTGTGCTAATGCATGATGGTGATTTGGCTTATGGCCTATCTATGGCTTCCTCCTATGTTATATGGCTTGATAAGGGTATGGTTGGCTTTTGGTAATGGTTTCACTATTTAATATTTTATATAAATTAAATTATATAAATTTTTTAATAGTTATATCCTAGTTGCATGTGTAGGGAAGTCATTTGGGGAAAACCTACTGATTATTAGTATACACCCACTTTTTTGGAATTTGGGTTTTTTTAGATGTTGTATTCTAGGACATAGGTAAAGGTAAAGAATCTCATTGCTAGTGATGTGTGGTGATGCTTGATGGATGTAGTGGTGCTTGGAGCATTGAGCTTGATGTAGTGTTGTAGAGTGTGTCTTGGTTTATTTTGGGTCTCTTGTTTATACTTCCACTTAATACATTGATATTGTGTTCATTTGTATTGGTTTATGCGTGGTATTGTGGAACAACTTGGTTGTTTTTTTGGTAATATGTGGTTGGGTTACTACGTCAACATGCATCATATGGTATCATTGGTAATGACTGGTTCAGTTGGTTGTTCTTCATTAAAAGGAAAAATCGTTCCCCAACTATTCTTGAATCCCTCAGCAATTATTTCCATCCTTTGGCATATTGGGAACATATCATAGGGCCATGTATCATTCCTCCAACCACTCAAGCCAATGAGATGGGGCAGGATGTTACAAGTGGTATCATTTTGTTCGGTCCTTGTTCTTTCAATTGAGAACAGTTGTTAGACCATTTGGTGTTGATTTTTCGTCTTGGTGTTGACATTTGTTCTTGGTCTATTCCTTGAGTTTGGAAGATATAAAGGTGTAGGATTGTGAGAACATGGAATGTATAACATAAATGGATGTTTCTAACCCTTTTATTCTAAACTTCATGTTACCATGGAGTTGGGTACATAATTGTTTGGATTCACTTATAGGCATTGGATATCTCATTGTCATGGGTGTAGCCAATGTGATGAGCATGGCATGCATGGTAAAAATTACTTCCCATTAGAATTCATACATCATTAGGGTATAATGATCCATGGTGTGGTATAAATTTGTGGATTTTGGAAAATTTGAATTGGGTTTCCAAACAGAAGGTTTTGAAACAAAGAAACAAGTGGTATTTTTAAAATGTGTTGATTTTCAAACAAAGTGGATTTTTCAGAGTAGTGAAACATGCAAAATGTGAACTTGTGGAACAAATGGTTGTGATAGTTGTTATGTAATTGAATTTGAAAATTTTATACCCTTTATATTAAGGGAGTGGGAATTATGGTTGTTTTTGTGTTGACAGAAATGTCATGGGGTTGGCGTCGTAGAGACCAACCAGGGGAGGTTATTGAAAATGTGGTTTCACCTAAGCCCCAAGTGAACCATCAGCTAGTGCAGAGTATAGTGCTTGCTTTCCATGCAGTCGGAAGTGGGAATAACACCGATGAACTGAGGAATGAGGATCATGTAGTTCAATTTTAAAGGAAGAATCCACCCATCTTTAGGGGTGATTCAGATCCAGAGATGGATGAAGCATGGTTGAACTAAATAAATTAGATATTTTAATTTCAGGGAACACCAGTAGAGTTGAAAGTGAAGTTATCCACGTATATGTTGGAAGATATTCCAATTCAATGGTGGGAGCTGATGGTCCAAGCTGGGATAGACCAAATGGTGACATGAGAGGGGTTTGAAGAATTGTTTAATAAACAATTCTACCCTCACACATTCAGAATTCCGCGTAGATTGGATTTATTTAGTTTTATATAAGGGAACATAGTGGTGACAGAATATCCAGTTACGTTTATCAACATAGTATAGTTTTAACCTGAGTTTGGGAGTAGTACATCATTGAAGGCATGAATATTTTATGCCAGGTTGAACCATGAAATTCGTTCTAAGATAGCGGTGGTCTATATAGATGATTAAACAGAAATGGTGAACGGAGATACAGAGGCTGAATGAGAAATTGTGGGGAATACAGGTGGGGTACGTATGTTAGTACCCATGGGAAATAGTGGGAACTAAAACACTAGTTTCAAGAAGAGGGAAACTTATTTCCCGGGTGGGTATATAGCTCAAAATATGATAGTAATATCGGCGAATCTTCCTCCAAAGCCGTAGAGTAAGACAAGATATGTTCAATGTGGCTCTATAGGTAACATCAATTCGTATTGTTGTCACAAACTTGAGCATATCATAATTGTAAGGAGACGGGGCATCTGCAGCAGTTTTTTCAGAATGCTCTGAGGTCGGGTGTTCATGACACTCCGCAGGGGTCTTATTTCTTGGTGGGAAAGAAGCATCTTTATACCCCTCGCCAATAGATTAAAGTGGTTCTTAGAGATTCTCGGAATACCATGATGCCTCAACAAGGTAATAAAGACTAGAGTGTGGCATGTAATTAATTTTCTGGAATTGAGATGGCGGTGCTGGATGATCAGTCGGGACCATCCACGATGCGATGAACAGTTCTTTTAGATCCAACATTGATGAATGATTTGTTTGATATTGATGCTTTAAATTCTTTTTTTTCTTCTCGCATCATTTTTTTTGTTGTGAATACACTGGGAAATGATTCCTCCTATTTTGAAACTAAAAACTCCTCTAGGTCAAAGAGAGTGTCAAGCCATCCTATGTCGAGGTTGTTGTTTAGTTATTGATGGCGTCACATTGATGTGGGATTTCTCACTGATTGATATATATTCTTATGATATAATCCTAGGAATATATTGGAGGGAAATTTTTAATTCCCACATTAATTACTATACGTGAATGGTTAGTTTTGTAATGGAGGATGGCATTAGACATCTTTATAGTAGGAAGATGAGTGAAATTCTAGGTGCAATAGATTTGTTGGCACCAACTATTAGCACGATATCATACTAGTTAGAGGCCTTTTCATTTGCATCAGTGGAAGTTATTGAGTAGAGTGTTCTTCTGGATGTTTTGGATCAGTTTATGGATGTATTTCTTGAAGAATTATCAGGGTTTCCTCCAATGAGAGATGTGGTGTTTACGAATGATCTCTTTCTGGGTATTGGTCCTATCTCATCTCCATCATACTGAATGGCCCCAAAATAATTGTGGGAATGAAAGGTGTTGATGGAAGAGTATTAAAACAAAGGCTTCCTTCGGCCTAGCACATCTCCATCGGCAGTTCCAGTTTTGTTTGTTAAAAAGGAGGATGGAACCTTGCGGCTCTATGTTGATTATCATATACTTAATCAGCTTACGATTATGAACAAATATACACTTCCACCCATTGATTATTTTATTCACAAATTGAGGGGAGATTGGTGGTTCTCCAAGATTTACTTGAGGTAAGGGTATCACCAATTGTGTGTGATGAGAGAGGATATTCTAAAAATATCTTTCAGAAGTAGATATGGCCATTACGAGTATGTAGTTATGACCTTTGGTCTAACGATTCCACCAACGATGTTCATGGAATTGATGAATCAGTTATTTCATAGATATCTTGAGTTTCTTGTTGTGGTATTAGTTGATGATATACTGGTCTTTTCAAGGATAATGGTGGAGCATGAGAAGCACTTGGAGATAGTATTAGGGATCTTATGAAATCATCAGTTGTATTCCAAATTGTCAAAGTTTGACTTTTTTATATAGGAGGTTCATTTCCTTGACCATGTTATTTCAGAGATGGGTGTTTCAGTTGATCGGAAAAATATAGTGGCTGTTATCTCATGGAAACTGCCAAAGAATGTTTTTGAGATACAGAGCTTTCTTGGTGTAGCTGGGTATTTTCAATGTTTTGTTTGTGATTTTTCATGATTGGCTTCGCCAATGATGGCTTTAACAAGGAATAATATCCCATTTCAATGGGATGAGTGGTTATAGAAATTCTTTGAAGATCTAGAGGATCTCATTACATCATCACCAATCTTGGTATTTCCAGTACAAGGGAAAGGGTACATGGTGTATTGTGACACATTGGGATTAGTGTTGAGGTGTGTTCTCATGTAAGGGGTCATGTGGTTGTGTATGGATCACGAGAGGTGATGTTTCATGAGAAGAACTACCCAAAACATGATTTGGATTTGGTGTTAGTGGTTCATGCTTTCAAAATGTGGTTTCATTATCTGTTTGGTGATAAATTTATAGTGTTTACTAATCATAAGAGCTTTAAACATATATTCTAAAAGAGAGATTTGAACCTGAGGAAAAGAAGATGGATTGAATATCACCAGATGTTTAATTTCAACTTAATGTATATACAGGGTAACAGAAATTTAGTGGAATATGCATTTAGTAGGAAATTATATGCTCATTTGTTGAAGAAGGTATCAGATCAATGGAAGTTGATGTCGGTCATAGACGACATGCGGTTGGAATGTGAGGACCGGTGTGATAGAGTGGTCTTCTTTACAGTTTCGTTGGTTCCTGACTTGGCTAATTTGGTTAAATAGGAACATGCATCAGATTGTGAGTCTATGGAAATGGGGTCGAATCACAATGTTGGGGAGACCATTGAGAACTGGAAACTGAATGGGAATTCAGTCTTATGTTTTTGTAATCAGATGGTGGTACTAGTGGACTATCTAGAAGAGCCTCTCAGGTCTTATCATCACTACAGGTGGACTGTCCATCCTAGAATTTAGAAAACGTATAAGGCATTGAAGGTGCAGTTTTTGTGGGCTAGTATGAAAAGGGATGTGGTCGAGTTTGTTTCGAGATGCTTGGCTTTTTGAAAATTCAAGGAAGATCATCAGTGCCCAACATACATGTTCATGCCTTTACCTATCCCGGTGTGGAAATTGGAAAAAATAGCAATGGATTTTATGACGGGTCGCCCAAGAATGGTCAGGAAACGTGATAACATATGGGGGATTGTGGATGAACACACAAAGTCGGCCCATTTCATCCCAATTCGTGAATCTCATACGGTAGAGGATCTATCAAAAATCTATATCAAGGAGGTGGTAAAGAGGAATGGGGTTAAAATTTTTATTTTATCCGATATAGATTCGAGGTTCACATCTCGTTTATGGAAATCCTTGAAGCAAGCCCTTGGGACACAACTGATGATGAGAACGATGTATCATCCGCAGATGGATGGCCCATATGAGAGGATGATACAAACCTTGGAGGATATGTTAAAGGATTGTGTCATGGATTCTGGTGGTTCATGGGAGGAGCACTTAATATTGGTGGAGTTATCTTATAATAACAGTTATCAGGCTTCAATACATATGGCTCCATTTGAGGCATTGTGTGGGTGTCCATGTAGTTCTCCACAATGTTTGGTGGAAACAGGGGAATATTTGATAGATGGACTGAGTTTGTTCTAGGAGACTACAAAAAAGATCAAGTTGAGAAGGAAGAGGGTGTAGATGGTGCAGAGTCATCTGAAATCATATATGGGCCATCTTTGATGACCTTTGTAGTTTGAGGTGGGTGATCAGGTGTTTTTGAGAATCTCTCCTAGGTTGGGACATTGTCAGTTTGTGAATAAGGGTAGGTTATCTCTGAGTTACATTAGGCCTTTTGAGATACAATAGAGGATTGGAGAGGTGGCTTATATTTTTTATTTTCTACCACAATTTAATGTAGTGAACAATGTGTTTCATGTGTCAGAGTTAAAAAAGTATCCGCTGGATCATGATCATGTGATTTTTTGGGAACATGTTGAGCTAGAACCAGATGATTCCTTGGTGTGCATGACAATTTGGATTGTGGATAGGCAAGATAAATCCTTATGTGTTAAAATAATCTTTTTAGTCCATTTTTTGTTCTAGCATAGTCAGATTCAAGAGGATACATGGCAGTGGGAGAAAGAGATGGACGAGCAATGTAATGAGCTCTTTTAGCATAGAAATGGTTCTCTACTTCTTGAAGATGTAAAGTCCAATGGTGGGGAGAATGTAGCACCCCAGGTTTGAGGTATGTATCCTTTTTTATTCCTTTTTATGTGTTTAAAGTTTTTAGGATGAGTTGGGAAGAGGTTTGAAGAGTTTAGAATTTGTTTGTATAAATTTGGAGGCTTTTCTAAAGGTGCACTGTTTGAAAATAGGTAGGGGAAAAAATGGGGGTCCTCTTGCAATTAGTGAAAGGGGAGACAGTAGGCTTTACAAGGTCTGCACAAAGTTTTTCCAAACCATGTTGGAAAACCACACTGACCCCTTCTCTCGAGACAGTGGCATGTGCAAAGTTAGCGCACTATTTTTCAAACCTTACGGGCTAAGCGTGCGGCCACATAAAAATATGGTTTTTAAAACTGGGTTCTTTCGGGCTAGAAATATTTCACTTCAAATCCCTTGCCACATGAGCCTCACTTAGGATTTTTGATTCTTAATGGTTAGAGGGGCACTTCCACTCAATTTTGAAGTGACCTAAATAGGTTTCAAGGTAGTTTTAAGGTGGTTTCTTACGGGTTAGTCTCTTCTTTCGGGTTCTCTTTAGTTTCATCGAGATATAATATTCTCCATTTCTTGGTTTTTGATATCTACATATGTTTCATGTAGATATATGGTTTTTGTTTCTTTGGGTGTTGATTTTAAGTCTTTGGATGTTAGAGGATGGGATATAGAGAGGTTTGAGTGGTGCGTTTTCCTGGATTGGGTTTTGGTTTCTAGTGGGTTGAGTTTTCTAGAACCCTAAAGGTAGGTGGACTCTCTCTCAACTCCACTTTGATAGATCATGAATCTTGGTTACAATTAATTTTTGTTGATTAAAATTAATTGGTTTTTTATGTGAGAAATAGGTTGAAAATCCCTTTTATGTTTTGGGTATTTTTATGGAAAACAGTGGAATACTCTTGTTGGGGATTTTTTAATAGATATTTTAAAATGGGTGGCAAAGAATAATTTGTGTAAATGGATGATCAAAAAGGTTTTCAATAAATATTTTTCTTTATTGGAATGTTATTTGGAATGAAAAAAAATAAATGATTTTTTGAATAAATTGGTGATTTATTGAAGTTGTTTGGCATGTGGTGGAAACAATTATGGGTATATTGTTGTGAACTAGGTGAGTCATGATTTTGTAAGTCTCATTTAAATTGTATGTAATGTGGGAGAGAAGTATCACTATAAAGGAGTATGGATAGTGGATGGAAGGTCCACCATCAAGGATAAGTTGATGGGATGTTCCACTAAATTGGGAAAGGAAGGAACGAGTCATACAGAAGTACCACTGTGATTTGTTATTCTTGTTTTGGGTTTGTGAAAAACTATGTTATGCTTTGATGGTGTTTTGGTTATGCAAAGTGGAAATTTTTGTGCTATGTTATGACAGTTATATGTCTTATGGAATGTTTTTCGATTCCCCTTGTGTTATATGTCTTGATAATGGGACAGTTTTCTTATAGTAGCGGTTTCACTATTGAATGTTTTATATAATCTTTTTTATAAAAATGTGATAAACGTTTTATCCTAGTGCTGTGTGAAGGGATGTAATTTGGGAAACACCTACTATGTAATAGTACTCACCCCTCCTTTTTCACTTTTTTCCTTTTTCATATGTCGTATTTTCGGACACAGGTAATGGTAAAGCATCTCATTGCTAGCAGTTCGTGGTGATGCTTGGGGTATGTGGTGGTGCTTGGAGAATGGAGCTTGGTGTGGACCTGTGGAGTGCATCTTGGTTTATTTTGGGTCTCTTGTTTTGTCATACACACATGAATCTAATATTGTGTCAAGTTTAATTAGTTTATGGGTTTTTTATGGATGAACTTGGTTGTATTTTTGGTAATACATGTTAAGGTTGCTATGTCGACATGCATCATATGGTATCGTTGGTAATGACTGGTTTGGATGTTCATTATTTTCCAAAAGGTAAAATCATTCCCCAACTATTCTTGAATCACTTGGCATTTATTTCTATCCTTTGGCATCTTGGGAACGTCATTTAAGGTCAAGTGGCATTCGTTAGCCCTCTTAAGCCAATAAGATGGGGCATGATATTAAAAGGATTTATTTTATAGTGCATGGAATGATATGAAGATATATAGAATATTAAAATTAAATAATTATAATTATTTCATGAATACAATATATATACATTAAATCAATTGTAAAAAAAAATCATGAAAAGTGGTGATGAGATAAAAAATACATTGTTTCGTGAGGATGTAGTCCACGTATACGTATGAAAGGTATTTTCATTTTACATTAGATGGATTTGTAGTTTATAGAGAGTCATAACATAATCATAATTACATTTAATTATATGGGAGATACTGATTTTACTATATCACAATCATTAAGTTTGGTTAGAAGAAGGTAAAAGAAGAAATAAAAAATACAATCCTAAAGCCTTTATAAGATGGCTTTCTGATCAAACCTATACCTACATGAAAATGGGAAGGTTTGTTATAAATGTATTTGGGTAGGGAATGCATGAGATAACAAGGTCCTGAATTTTGTACAATAGTGGATATCTGGGGTCCTTTTACAAGTTAAGGAGATGATAAACTTCGAATATTTCAAAAGATTAAAATATATTAATGTTTTACTCAAGAGAAATGGATCTAAAATGACTTATATTTAAAGAGGAGATGATATAGGTTTATGTATGACCATAAATTAATATTTAATAAAGAATTATTTCATATTAACCCTTATAAATATTTCTGGAACTATTTTTACAATATTTAACACTTACCTTGTTAACTAATTTTTTATGCCAATGTTACCATTCATAAAGACAAAAAATTAAAGGTTAATCGTCAAAAAATATTATAAATTTGAATTAAATATTTTTATTCTATTTTATAAAAGTAAATTTCTATAATTGGAAGAATCAAATTTAAAAACAAACCAATAAAACTTTACAAACAATGATTTCCCCAAAAAATCACCTTTTATGTATTAAAATTTTTTTATACAAAAATAATGTGTAATTTTGATCCCAATGACATTAATTGAATTACATATTATTATAAATAATTATTTTTTTAATAAATATAAAATAATATTATTCTCTCTAAATACCTAAATATAAATGTCTTTTTCTTAAAAATCATCGTTTTCTACTATTCATCGAAGAATCGTTTTTTTTAAATTATGAAAACATAATTAAAAGATAATATTGTAATGATAATTTAAAAAATTATATTATTTTAATAAAAAAATATTAATTTAAATTGTTGAAATAAATTATAATTTTGTTTCACAAAATGTAATAATAACCATTTTTAATTAAAACATATTTTTGAAACACAAAATGATTTTACTTAATATTTAGAAATTAATTTATTACGAACTAACTAATAAATTTGGATTATATAAAATTGTTATACATTTTTTTTATAATTTGGTAATTCAATTTAATTTCCCCAATACAACGCCTATGTTATAATGGTCATTCCAAAATAATAACATTTTTATATTATATCATAATTTTCTTAAAGCTCTGTGTTCAGTATACATCATGCTAAAAAATATATTAATTAATGAATATAAATTAAAAAATATGGGGGTGTTATATTCTAACCCCTTAAAGAAATTTATGACTATAAAGTTTATCATTTTATATATAAAATGTTTTAATACATAAAAAATCAAATTCATGGTGTGAAAGATAAAATATATGACCATGAGGGGAAAATATTTTAAATACTTATTCATAATTTTGGTGAAAACATAAATTATAAAAATGGATAATAAAACATCCCTTTGAAATTAGGAAAAGTGAAATATGAAGGTCACATAGAATTATCTCTAATTTGGATCCCAAATAAGGAGGTCATTGGTGGGAATTGAAAATATGAATATGGAGGAGAAAAATTATGTCCATGGAATTATAGAGTGATATAGAATAAGGTTTTGCGAAATTTAACATGTAAAAAAACATTAATCTACCTGGGGTAAAAAACTATCAATTCAATAGAAATTAATGTATATGGACAAATGTTCTATTTCATGATCCTCTTTCTAGAGTTGTGGGATTCTTTTACCACTATGATATAGAATAAGTGAAAATATATGTAACTTATTTATTTCTATTTTATATGAACAATTTCATCATTTAGTTTTCATTATATCAATATAAACATATATCACATGTCTTAATACCTGAAATGACTACTAAAGGTGAATTTTTCATGCGTGTATGAGTAAGAAAAACTAATAATATATCACATGGTCCAAAAAATGATAACATATTAATCAATAAATATTGAAACATTAAATAAAACTAAAATGGTTATCATAAGGTAATATAATATCCAATAAAAAATTACTACTTTAAAATTAAATTTTTAAACAAAAAATCCCTAAGATAAAAATTAAAAATTCTAGGAATAAATAACGCGAATTTATTGGAAAATATTCCAGGCCAAAATCAAAACCAAAAAAATTATAAGGATTTGATCACAAGTCTTTTTGAGATCAATTAAATATTTATCTATATACCAAATTAGTCACTCAAAAAGTCATATATCAAGAATATGTATTTGTTCTATTTATATAATCACCAATATATACTAATCTTTTCCATAAATAAAGCAAATTAACATAATGCGAAATAAAATGATATATACTTCTAAAAGACAGTTCGACCTTTATTTCACAAATAAACTCCCATATTATAAAAAAGTATTTCCATTTACCTTAATCATAAAATATTCTTCAAATATTGTTGAAAATTTCAAATATTACATTAATAAGAGTCACCAAATCACTTTTTAACCCCATAGTTATCAATATGAGGAAACATGTATTCCTAAAATGTAACACCATTTTATCCAATTAACCAAAATTTCCTAAACACCAAATATCATATTTTCCCTAAAGGCTATAAATTTTTTTAACTTATTTCGAAAAAATATATATTCATTATTCCTAAAATAAATTTCTCACTACAAAATAATATAATCATAAGGGAAACATATTTCCCAAACACTTATCACCACTCAATAAATATTACCTACAGTATCATTATTCCCCTTAAAATCTCATCATTGAAGACCTAAAATGTGTTCTTATACCTTAGAAACTATAATAAACGTTATTATTTTAAAACCATCATGGTATAAAAAACTATTATATTAACCTCACATGAAAAATAATAATATATAATGTTATATAAAACATGCTATAATAATATCTATAGTATCCCTAAACCCGAACTCCGGGATTCGAAGATAACAATATAACTATTATTATTTTCGATTCGATATAAATAAATGGAACCAATTCTAGCCATCCAAAATATATAATATTAAATATTAGTATTTCATAAATTATAGAGATATTGACCTTTTAGGTATATTGTTTTAGATAATTATTAAAAACTCAAACAAAACAATACCCATGTCTCTAAGGGGGATTTTTTCCATGGAATATTTTGAATATAAAAAATCACTTGTTTAATTTTAGGAAACTCTCATATATACAATTATGACGTTGGTAAGAATTATAATATCCTTAATACCTTTTAAAAATAATGTGAAAACATAGGAAATGCAAAAAAAATAGTAATGGAGATATAAAAAGAAGAAAATAATATTTGTCCATTTCAAATTCACAATATCATATAACAAATTCTTCAATTTTGAATAATATACTTTGAGATCAAATGTAATCGGGTGTAAAACATAAATTTCTACAAAAAAAAACATGACAAGAAAATTTAAAGTGAAAAATAAAAATCATTTGGGTTTCATAGATATCCTTATAACCTTGTATTTTTTTCTTAAAAACCCATTACATGGAGTTTGTTTCTTAAAAAATGATTTATGCATAAAGTGATTAGTCATTCCATAAAGTCTATCATTATATTACCTTATGAAATAAAAAAAGTTTCCCTGAAAAATTCATTTTCAAGCATATAGTTGTCATGTAGGTTCCTTAGGAATTCATCTTTATTGAACTTGTACAGAAACACTTACACATGGAATAACCTAGTCAGTTAACTTCTACAAAATTATCTAAAGAACATAATTATTTAAAATATAAATTTAAGTTATATATCAGGACCAAAAACCATCACAAAAAATTTATAAGTACTGTAAAATACATGAAACACATACAATGTTTCACATTTATCATCAAACTCATAAAAATACACATTTGAACCCATAAGAAAATCAATTTTTCATATTAATACATCCCTTTCCATTAAAACAATATTTTCAAATCTAATATACCAAGAAAATATGGAAGATGGGTTTTTATTAGAATATAAAGTAGAGAATTTTAATGGAATCAAATTTTCAAATAAACATTATGGTGGTGGGAAAATTCATTGAAATATTATATGTTAAAATAACATCCCTTCATTAATCTTTAAAAAAAATAAATGATTTCATATGAAATATTGAAAAAAATTTATTTTATGTTAATTATAATAAAGTAAAATGATAGGTAAGATGTAATTTTAATTCATTTTTTAACTATTTAAAAATATATTAATCATTATGTACTTGGAGGAAAAGTATTTGAAATAAATATTTAAAATAGTTTGCAACATGTTTTTAAGAAAGTATGTCCCCTACCCAATATCCCAACATGACTCGTACGTTATTTAACTCATATGTAATGAACCAATATTAAATATTTAATTTTAGAAGTTCTATTTTCATGTTTATTATCTTATCATAGTTTTTTTATTTCACTTATTACCATTACTTATTTAGTTTCTAAATTTATTGAGTTCATATCAGATGTTTGGAGGACGTTTAGTTCATAACCCCAAAGAAAAGTCCATATTTTGACCAAGAAAAAATGGTCATTATAATATCATCGCCAGAACAATAAGTGTGACATAAGTATATTTTTTGAACATAAAATATAATTTTAGGTCTATCTGTTAAAATAGTTTGTGAAAACCTATACACATCAGGTAGACATGTGAAAATTCACATGTACACACAATCTATGTTTTTTAATTTTCTTTGGATGGAAAAATAAAAAATAAAATAAAATATAATATTTAATGGTTAATTATAATGTTATATATATCAATTAAATTAATTAAATATATCACCATAATCAACCAAGAGATGTAGAATTTGAAAATCTATGTACAATGCTACATGGATATGGCAGTCCATACCTACACATGTGCATTGATTTCAATTTTAAGGATTTGAATGGTATGAATATAGAAGATATATCACATTTCCATAATCACAACTTTTCATGAATACAATATTAATTCATTAAATACAACATAAAAACAATCCTTAAATAATTAGGTGAGAATCAAATTACAACGGTTCTTGAGTTGGTAGTCTGTATATACATATAAAAGATGTATTCATGTTCCATTTGTCTCATAAGTGGATGAAAAGAGGTTTTCTATAAGAATAGTAAAATTTATGTATTTGAGAGATATTTAATTTTTAATATCATAATTTTTATGATATTATTAAAGTAGTTAAAAGAAGAATAAAAATTAAACACTAGGTTAATAATTATTCCTCTTATTTGCACAAACTATTTTGGTTTATTTATATGGCCTTATAAGAATGGTATTATGATCAATCCGTGGAATATAGGATGTGGGGAAGGATTTTTGAAAAGTATATGGGAAGTTATTATATTGTATAATGGGATCTTGAAGCATGTAAAATAGAGTATAGGTGGTTTACTATTATAAGTAATGTAGAGGATACAATTGTAAAGTTTCAAAAGATTTAAATATATTATTTTATTTCTCAATAAAATGGATCCAAAATAAATCATATCAAAATAAGAGATTATATAAGGTATTAATATAACAATATATTAGTATTTCGAAATGTTTTTTAGGACATATTAATACTTAACATATTATTTTGAGCCCTCTTATCCCGTTTTAACTCTTATAGTGCTAAATGGCTTTTTTATTACCAAAGTTAATGTTCATAAGGTAAAAATAAAAATGGAATAATTAAAAATTTTGAAAATTATAATTTAAAATATTGAATATAGTTTATGAAATTTATTTTTTTTATTTAGTTGAAATTAATTTTTTTAAACCAACAAAATGTGAAGATTCTTTTTAAATAATTTTTTTTTTTACAAAAATGAAGTGAAAATTTTGATCATAATAAAATTAATTTCGTTATTTATAATTAAAATGAAAAATTTTAATTTTAAAACCAATCCAAAAAATTGAGACTTTGAAAATACATTAAACTAAAAGATAATTTTCATAAAAATGGTTATTTTATAATATTCAACCAAAAATCATGTTTTCAAAATGTTCTCAAAACATAAATCTTAGTTATCATTGAAATGATGATATTAAAAATGATATTTATATCCTAAAATTCAATTTCTAAAAATATAATAAATTTAAATTTGAGTCTTGTGCTCAAAACACAATAAAAACCATTATTGAAGAAATCATTTTTTTAAAAAATAAAATGATTTTACCAAAATTGGTGCACTTTAACTATTAATAATTAATCAATATATAGGAATAATATAAAATATTTATAAATATTTTTCATTATTTGGTTATACTTATTGGTAACCGCTAATTGAACAATTCGTTATAACAGTAATATTTAAATACTAATATTTTTATGGAATATTTTAAATTGATTAAAGTAGAGGGTTGCCTATACCACTTGAAAAGGTTTATATTACTTATTGAAACTAAATTATAAAATATAGTTGTATTAATGGCACCATCTTGGATATAACACTATCACATAGTCCGCACATGGGTCAAGCTAACCATGTGGAAATCTCGAGGAATCCTAAAATATCAAAAATAAATAAAGATTGATCCCATAAATTGATGAAAAAATTTAAAAAAATTAATTAATAAATAAAATATATAAATAAAAATTATGGTGTTATAATCCTGACCACTATAACACTTTATTCCCCTATAAATCAATTAGACCCGATAAGTATGCTCCAAGAAGAAAATTAAATTTGGGTGAAAAAAACTATGGCATGATCACCAAGCTACCCGAAACCAAATTCAAATCAACACACTAGATCCATATACAAAAATTCAAGTAATATATTTCTTTAAAAAATGTAACTGAACAACTACAGAGGGAAAATTATTATTTTTCCCATAGAGGGTATCCTTGCCATTTAAGAACACCCATGGGATAGTGGATCAATAAATAATGGGATGTTGAAAATCTCAGTACCCAATACAATAAGAGTTTCCAATCTATTGAAATCAAATATATTATATAATTAAAATAGATTCTAATATTTCCTATGGAATATAACTCTCCAAATAAGAAAAAATGTAGTAATAATCCATGGAAATAAACTAATCACATGAGAATGATCATCATGAAGCTAAGGAAAGAAGAAAGATACATCCCAAAAGAACCACCATAGAACTCTTAAATATTATCACCATTGTAAGAGTACAATTGGAAGGTATTAAAATAAGTAAAACCCTTAAGGACCATAATAAATAATTGCATTAATAATTAGATGAATAAGTAATAAACCTAAAATACACTTCTTAAAAAACATAGTTTCAAACCTTGGGTCAAGAATGAAGAAGTGGTAACCTAGAACCTCATACACAGGACATGAACCATAGTGATCCTATAAAATCACATAGATACGAGTCATTGTGTAATTTCACATAGATTAGCATCTATCCTTGGTACCTAAAGTACACCCATGTTCATCCAATTATAGAAACACAAATATAACCAATCAAAAAATGATTCAATGAATATTAAAAGTGAAAAAAAGAACTATTATAAGGTCACATGACATAGTGATTTATATGGTTTGGAAAATGATCCCTACATCTAAGGAGAGTAAAATTTACACTATGATATGTAGCATAATTATAGGTAAAGTTTTGAGTTTTATATACACAAATAAACTTTATTTTTAGGGATATAATAATTAAAATGATCCAAATGTTTGATGAGAAACACACAAAATAAAATATTATATAGTCACAAGTGGCACAAAGTCAGAAGAGCCGCAATACAACTGTATCCATTGTAAAGGATGCTACAATAACAATATAAAAAGTCAACAAAGATAAAATGAATTGTCAGAATCATCTAGGTTTCATTTCTATAGTGATTCATAGTTTCTACGATCCCCTAAATATAAATCAAGGAACCTTTGACCTTGGACTCCTATGTAGGGGTGTTCTTCCCCGGTAAACCTTTTCCACATCACTACAGTTGTCCAATTGTGAGATTTTTAGTCTGGTGAAAAGTATTAACCCCTAGTACATGGACCAAATTCAACCAAATAGATCACGCTACACCATTTCAACACTTCCCCCATAATCAAGGGATAGAAACCGAACCACACCATTGAGAGGAACACTAAAATTAAATTGAACTCTATCATTACAATGAGACATATAAAAATCAAAAATCTCCTCAATCCATTAGAAATAAATGTCACTTGATTTAAAGAGGATAAATCGATAGGGATCACAAAAAATAGATGACGACCCAAAACCAACAACACCTAAGATTTCGGTAAAGTATACTTTCAATAATAAATGGGTACAAGAACCCGTACAATAATTTTTAATGTAACATAAACTCCCATAAAAAATAATTTTCAATTTAAAATTATTCATTACATGAAAGTCAAAAAATAAAACTTCTCAAATTTCTACATAACCAGTAATAAAAAATATGCCAATTAAATATTTCAAAACCAAATATTAAAATTCTAACACATCAAGACATATTTGAAAACCCATTATAAAAACCTATACTTACTTAATTGAAACCACTTTAAAATTTGATTAGAAATTCTCATTATAAACATTATTTAGAAATCATATGTTCCAAATTCCAAAACCAACTTTCCTTATTCAAAATATATAGAATATCTAAGAAGAAACAAAACCAATCCATAAAAATTTTACAAATGAAAAATCTTTTTTAGAAAATTCAGAATTAACTCCCACTATTATTTTGTTTAAAATTTAATTCCATCATTTTTCAGGAAAATATTATTTTTAAAACCCCTTTAACAAACTATTAAAGAAGGCACATTTACACTTTAAAACATTGATTCTTCATTTGAAAATATTTATAAAATCTTACTTCCTTATGAAATATTCAAACTTCCCTAGTTTTTTTTTTGAAAATACCAATCAAATATCATTATCAATCGTGAATTATTCCAAATACAAAAATGTAATCATAAAACAACTTAAGATGAAGGAAAATAAGACTAGTGACCATGTATAAATTTTTTATATGTCTTAGTGGGTCATGTGAAAATCCCAGATCTATCTATATGAGTAACATTGAACCATGTATGTGGGCTCCACACAAATTACCATACTATATGTCACCACTATGTACCACCATATAAACTATAATTTTATAAAAAAAACATAACAGATCCCTTAATGTAGAATATATCTTACCAAAAATAATAAACCATAAAATTAATCACAACTTTCCATCGTAACATGTTGTTTAAACCTGAGTCAGATTTTGATAGACTATTCCCATAACTCTCTCTAAATCTCAGATGATCCTTCGACATTTTACAAGATATCCAAAATATAAATTTTCATTATGAAACCTAGGACCTCTTAAGAACCAATTATATACCATTTTTAATGAATAAGCCTTGACCTCCATCTGAACCAACTCTCAAAATTATTCTTCAATTAACTAAGTGATGTCCCGAATCCACCAAGTTTGATGATGTCCATAAAAGTAATGAAGATTATTAATTGGGGAATTTTTCATCTAGATATAGAATATTTAAAGAACCATAATTATTTTACAATATAGATTATATGTTAAGTGGAGGTTTTTGTTTGGATTAGCTAACTATTATTTCACTCTCAATTTACTAATAGAATGAGTTGTACCAAAAAAATTTCTTAATGAAAAAAATAAGTCATATATTACATGAATTTATCATATTCAAAAACATAATGATAAGTTTAATCACATGTAATTTTTAATTCATCTATAATGTAACACCCCAAGCTTCTACGGTACGCTTCTCTTTGAATAATGTGATAGCGTGTGTTGTACGCAACACCGAGTTCTAACACACCATAACCAATCAAACTAGACATTATGAATAGTAATACCTACTTTTTGAAATTATATATATTTTATATTTCAAAATGGACTTCATTTTTGGATTCGGAATATCGAATTTAGCCTAAGGTGAAATTTTGGTACATTTCGGATAACATTCATATTTTGTTGAATAGTGAAAATTACTAAATTTTAATTAAAAACAAATTTTTTAATCAAAATAATTAATAGTGATAAATTATGAATTTGAGATCTTTCTCACTTGACTTTTAGGGTATGTGGGATCAATATTTACCTCTGGTAGAATTTTCCTATAACAATAGCTTCCATTCGAGTATTCAGATGACACCATATGAAGCGTTATATGGAAAGAGATGTCGTACACCAACCTGTTGGGATGAAGTCAGTGAAAGCAAACTTGTAGGTCTAGAACTGGTGGAGGAAACGATGGAAAAGGTGAAGGTAATCCAAAATCACATCAGAGCAGCTCAAAGTAAGCAGAAGAGCTATGCCGATAATCGAAGGAAGGATTTGTAATTTCAAGTCGGTGATCATGTTTTCCTGAAGGTATCTCCATGGAAGGGAGTCATACGTTTTGGTAAGAAAGGTAAATTGAGTCCAAGGTACATCGGACCTTTCGAAATTCTAGAACGAATTGGGGCTGTAGCTTACCGATTGGCAATGCCGCCAAGTCTCTCTAATGTTCACGATGTGTTCCACGTATCTCTGTTGAGGAAATACATGCCTGAACCAACGCATGTACTCACCTATGAGGAATTAGAACTGGAACCCGATCTGTCTTATTGCGAAGAGCCCGTCAAGATTCTTGATACGAGAGAACAAGTGCTGAGAAACCGGACGACGCGTCTGGTAAAAGTTTTGTGGAGAAACCATAAGATGGAAGGGGCAACGTGGGAACCCGAGGAACTTATGATGAAGAACCACCCGAGTCTTTTCATGTGATAAGGATTCTAGAAATTTCGAGGACGCAATTATTTGAAGGAGGGGAGAATGTAACACCCCAAGCTTCTACAGTACACTTCTCTTTGAGTAATGTGATAGCGTGTCTTGTACGCAACACCGAGTTCTAACACACCATAACCAATCAAACTAGCCGTTATGAATAGTAATACCTACTTTTTGAAATTATATATATTTTATATTTCAAAATGGACTTCATTTTTGGATTCGGAATATCGAATTTATCCTAAGGTGAAATTTTGGTACATTTCGGATAACTTTCATATTTTGATGAATAGTGAATATTACTAAATTTTAATTAAAATCAACTTTTTTAATCAAAATAATTAATAGTGATAAATTATGAATTTTAGTGGTTTTAAAGTATATTTAGAATATATTTTTACCATTTAATATAATTTTGGTCATTGTACATAATTTTACAATTAAACCGAACATAAACAAGTGTCAAACTTTTGATAGTTATTATCTCTTAAAAACACGCTTTTTGTTTAGACAGCGGGAATTAATTTTAAATTAATTTCTGCCACTTCTGTGTTTTTAATTTAGAAAAATTGATTCCATATTTGGAATCAGAATGTTCAAATTGTGTAAATAGGTAACTTTTATTTTTAGACATTTTGAATAATTACTGCGGTAAATATTTTATTTACCATGGTTAAGGGTAAATCTGGTAAATAAGGGTTAAAAAATAATATTATAATAATACTAAATTACCCTAAAACGTGTCCTATCCTTATTGGTTGATACATGTTAGACCATAGGCATATTTGGGTCGATTTTGGGACCCCATGGTGCCACTTGTAGGTGATAAGGTCACTTTATTTTAATTAAGTAAAAATGAATACAAAAATGACACAAGCATATATATTTTAGCAATACAATATTTACATAAGATTATATATGTTGGATTTTAGATTATAAATATTCATTAGAAATATAAAAAGATTTCATACATAATGATATTTTATTCATAATTTTTAGACATTAAATAATTTAATTTATTTATGACACAATGATGATGAATTAATTACTAAAATAGTGAAAAATTAAAATAATTGATATTATAAATACCCAAATAAATATAATATGAAACTTTTAATGAATTAAAATAATTTTCTAGGATAATATGATATATTAGGATTGATTTAATAGACTTTTTTTGAAGTAATCATTCTGTTATGAGTTTCACAAAAATCAACTATTGAATAGTGTCAAAATTGACATAAAAGAGTTCTTAAAACAAATATTATATTATTAATTGATATTAAATTCCTAAAAATCTAAGGTTCGGCCAAGAGACTTATATCACGATATCTTCATCATTAATGGACCACTTGGGGGTCGCTTGGATTTATATAGTAAGTTTATTAACCATATTATATAAAAATACAAAGAGACATTGTAAAAGTGAAACTAATTAACTTAGAGTTAATACTTAAAGATAAGGTTAATATAAGTACCCAAACCTGTCTAAATTCTATTGGTTGAGTGGTTTTCAACCTATCCCCACCTTAAACATTGAATAATCAACTTTTTAGACATTATAAACCTAATATGAATTTATTATAAACTAATATTTCTAGCTTTTCCAAAGGTTCCTCTCACCCCTCTTATAAAAGGGAACTCCTCCTTCTCATTTATTCACACCTTCAAAGCCTTTTGGTTCGGCCAAAATCTACCCAAATACTCTCCCAACTTCCCTCACTACAACCTAGAGGCCTTAGTGTCATCGGAAAGCCAACCTATGGAGCCCTTTTGATCAAATCAAAAGGAAGAACCCGAAGAAGATGTAATGTTTTCACCATCCCTTTTCAAGTTCCTTTCTTCTTCCACTTCTTCTTTCTTTGTTCTTACCATTCTAAAATAATAACTCAAGTATCTCACATATACTGTTATGTTATTATAAATATGGTACAACCATATTCAGTATTCTATCCACCCTTTAAATAACATGTCACCATACGTGCGTACGTACGTCTTACCATCTCCACGTCGTGGTGTAATTGTTATTCAATATATTATTATTTGGATGGGTATAATAATGATGTGTAACTCATGTAAATAAAAAATATAACATGTTAATGATTCTGTATATATGATATACCATCCTTTTATATGTTATTTTAATATCAAAAGAATGATATTGTCGCTCGTGCGTACGTACGGACTACCGTCTCCACGAACGCGATGAGATTCATTCTCCATCGTATCCATTAAAGTATAATTATCATTTGATGATTTAGAAATGATGTTTAAGGACTTGATATCATTCTAGATATGAATAAGATACAACAAACATGGCTTATGTAACAAAACATATAAAATAAAATGAGTAAGTTAACACCCGAAACGACGATAATTCTAAGATATTATTAACAAATCAATGTTAAAAGATCATATATGATATCATGTTAATATATATGATTCTTGTATAATTTAATAACAATTATTTCACTATTATACAGGAGGTTAACCAACACCAACCAAGGAAAAGTACAAGGTAAGGGTTATTTCACAATCTCTTCATTATCCGAGGTTGTTTATACGTAATAATCTACTGGGATCTCTTTATCATCCACGTCCATGTTTCTTAAAAATGAATTTCAAAACATTTTTACTATTTACTAGAATTTGGGTTAAAGTCATTTATACACTTTTTTGACTTTTTATAAGAGGTTTATAAAGGAATCTTTCTGTCGTTTTCCAAAAAAGGTGCTTTTTAACCTTTTCGACAGAATTAAGGTAGGAATGTTTTTTTTAACTTATACGGCGGGTGCGGTTATTTTCCGCCGTTATAAAATCGTCGAAGCTTCCCTTAAAAGCTTATAAGAATATTTTCAAAGAAAATGTTTTATTTTATATGGATCTTATATGATTTCAAAATAAAAAGAGATATTTCTTTAAAAAGAATTTTGATTTCATCTATGTCAACATCCTTTGATGGATTTTATGCTTATTTAAAGTTGATTTGTTATGATACAAAACTTCTATATTATATTGAAGGTTTTGTGATTTGTTTGACTGTGGATGTTCTAGTTTTATACCATTCATGGTTTATGGTGAAAGTATTAACATTTCATATGCTAGTTTTAATACGAATGTTTATGTTATGTTTAAACCTTTTCATATGGGAATACATTGGACTTAATATGTGACGGGTGGAGCTCGCTATAGCTCCTCGATGCATCGGTAGGTCTCATGAGACAAACTAGTGTCTTGGCACAAGGCCTTGACAAAATCTTATTTGTAGTCTTGGCACGAGGCCTTGACTATGTGGTTATGATAGTCTGGCATTATTCATTCCATCATTATGAAAGTGGTTATTGATTTTGCATGTGATTATTCGATTAGTAGAATAACCATGTGAATATGTAAATGGAATTATTTCATATTATTTATGCCATACTATGTTGAAAGTTCAAGTTTGCAAGGATTTTGTTTTAGTTATACATTGCCTTAAATGTTTATTCTTATGTATGAAAGTTTCCGCTATATTGTTATCCTTACTGGGCATTTGAGCTCACCCCTTTTCTATGTTTTATTTTTCCCAGGAAGTGAAGAAGTAAATTATGAATGACCTGCTGGGATATTATGTGGGGATATGAGTGTGGATTATGGAGACAATATGTTGTTGTAGTAGTTTTTCATTTTATGATGTAATGTAAGACTTATGAATATATCTAGTGTTTCCAAGGCTACTAAACCAATCCGTCTTTCGACATTTGTTCTTTCTTGTGATCATGCCGATGTTATGTAATAATGCACCGACTCAGGGAAACTAGGGTCGAGGCGTTACATATAATATGATAGATAATGAACAAAATAAGTAATACTGTTTTTATATTTTATCCAGTTGGAATTGCGTTAATATAAAATCAATGTGTTTTAGTATCCAAGTGAAAAATACAACTAGTAGTGGTATAAATTTTCAAAAAAATCTATGAAAATTTCTATAGAATCATCGGGTGCTAGCACAATAAATACTGACCACTTATGTTGGTCTTCGTTTAGTGCTGTATAATTATCTTCAACAATAATGAATACTTGGTGTTCTCACAATGGATTTATCGGGCCTTGAATAATGACTATTTATATAACAATTAATAATCTATGCATGTTTCATTGAAAAATATAATTAATATCATATTTAAAAAAACAAAAAAAATATTTATTATTACTACTATTTAAATCACTTACTTTCTAAATAAATTATGACTAAATCACAATGATCGACCAAACCTAAATAATTATTAATCCAAATATAATATAATATTTATTCTAGTATGTTAAATTTAAGAAAAAACATATTTGAGATTTTGGATACACTCAAAGTGTGACCCTATATGACTCATTGTAGTGGAAATCCACATAGATACCTAAAGTATAATGTTAATGTATAGAAACACACCAAGGAATCCATATATAGGGAAGTTATTTTCTCAACTACATCATCCTTCAACAAATTATTAATATCTAATATAGTACCTTCATAGTGATATCTCTTATCGAGAAGATTGTATACTATTTCCATCAACTTATATTCATGATGTCTCTTTCTTTCAATTTCCAGAAATGAAATTTCACAAAAAACACCACGGAAAAGGATTTGTCAAGGAAGATAAATTTCCATTAATGTGCTTGATATATCAAATTCTATTAAAGTATAGAAGTGTTATATCCTTTATTTCATTATCCATTAATACAATATCACTCTTGATGAACCCATCATATTTTACTTCACTTTGAGTGCATGTAATCATGATTTTCATCAATACATCAAAGTACAAAATTTATTATATTAATTAATGATAATATTAACTTATAAGTATTAGCACACATTTCCAGAGATAATAATCTCCGTTTACCAAAAATAAATATAGTTTTCTTATAGGCATACCTCATTCTTATGATCTTCTTCTTGGGTAATTATCAACAATAAATGCTATTATAGGGTGCCTCAAATTTTATGAGTTTCCAAACCTGATATCCTATGTCATTTTTATACCAAAAATCAATATCATACCTCCCTAGAACATTAGTTCAAGAGTAATATAATGGAATAGTCGTGTTATCATAATAGTGCGGAACTTATAGGGCCTTTAAATCCAAAATATATTATTAGAAAATTATAACATTCTATGTAATTTAGAGGAATTATCATGTTCTAATAAAAAACATAATTAATATTCCTTATAATGAATATATCTAAAAATCATGTATATAGAATTTTGTTCTAGGGAATGATATCTAATAAACTCTATATTTTACTAGATCCCACTATTAACAACATTCAGTCCACTAGGTTGAACATGATACTCATTCTTTTTCTATTATAGAGCCTTTATCAATGGGTCCAACATGTTTAAATCAATGTATACTCCACTCACTAAAAATATTCCACATTGAGGAAAATATCTTAGGAGATGAAACATCAGAATTCTATGATTTTTCATTTGATACAACCTTTTATCATTTGAAAGATCCACTACAACCGTGTTATCATAGTAAAGAGTGATAGGGTATTCACTGTTAGGAACCACATCAAGATCTTAGAATAATTTACAAGTACAAAGTATATCCTTTTCTACATCAAAATACATAATATACTCAGACTCAACTATATAATTACTGAAAACGTTATTCTTTTAACCATTCCAACTCCAAACTCCACCAATAGGAAAAAATCATATCCATACTTTTACATTACATCATTCTGATCTATCTCAAGGATAGCATCTAAAAAACCCATCATGACTAAATTCTTATCTCCTTCATGTACTTGGAACATATACTTAGTTCACCCGTAATACCTACGGATAACCTTAACAACAGTAAAATTATGTTCTGATGGACCAACGTAATTATCTACCTTCCATGCTCAAATCATATGGAAAATTAATCCTCTATCTTAACATGGAAAAGATCATCGACACTATCATACAAGTGTTATGGATCTTACTGATTTTCTCTATTTCCTACTGTGTCTCGGCACACATATTCTTAGAATGATGTATACCATGTGATGTTGGAACATATATCTGATTGGATTATTCCATATTAAACATACCTACTATTTGGTAAATGTATATACTTTTCCTTATTCCAAGATGCCTATTTGATAAATCATTCATGACCTTGATCCTTAGAATGTAGGAATATTCTTATATGCCCTTCCTAGAGAATATATTTCTCAACTATGACTAATCCTCTGGTAAGCCCAATCTATCATTTAAAATTATTAATATGTCATAAATATATAGTACAACGAAAACAGGAATAGTCCCACTAAATCTCTTTTAAACACATGGCTCACATTAATTCCTAAAGAAACAATTTTTTTCCTCAAACCAAATGTTATATGACATGGGTGCTTACTCTAATCTATAAGTCAATATTTTCAAATTTCATTCCACTTTAAAATAACATAGAGTACCAAACTATCATGGTTTCATCAAATACAAATCATCTGGAAGTTTATCATTAAGGAAAATAGATTTTACATACATATTATAAATCCCACATTAATAAAATGCTTCTATATCAAGTAGACTTATGATTCATTTAAACATAGAAACTAAAGAAAATGTCCCATAATAGTAAATTATGTGAATCTTTTTAATCCCATTATTCATTAAACATTAATTATAGATACTAACATAATAATCATTGTCCATATTTCTCTTGAATAATATTTTGAACTCAATGGTATTTTCATCTATTAAAGGGTCAACTAAAACCCACACAATATTTTAGCATATAGAATACATCTAATAAGTCATTGATTATATCCATTATTTGGATTTTGGGGTCTATACTACCCCCTTATTAGATATATGATCATTATTTATAACCAATAATTAATTCATATTAAAATTTATTGTATAACCGTATATTTATGGTTCTCTAAACTTTCATGTGCAAGTTCACAATACAAGTGTTTCCGGAAAAATTTATTCAATAGGGACCTATTGAATCTATTCCTACACCAACTATTTTGTGACTTTTGCATAAAAATTATAAATGCAAATCATTCTCCCACTATCATTACTGGTGATTTTTACCCTATCAATGAATACTACATGCCTAAGTACTATAACATTTTTATATGACAGATCATATAGGTAGTAACCCCTCTTTTCTTTGGGGTAACATATTAAGATACACTTGGTTCCTTAGGGTGATAGTTTATTTTCATGATATAGCCTTAAAAATACCGAACAACCATATACATTATTTTTTGACAAAAGAGGATTCTTTTTGTTCTGTATCACTTATGGAATTATATTTCCCACATTAGATGGTACTCATTTTAAGTATTTATTCTTCCATGTGTAATGTATATCTTCAAATGGATAATAAAATGATTTCATGACTCATCATCAAACATACCATGTCTTATAAGGTATGTTTCTTTCTTTCGTTGACCCCATTCCATTATGGTTCATAAATAGGAGTGAGTTGTGATAATATCCATTACTCTCAATGAAAATATAAAAGCAATTAGTTAATATATTCACCACATTGATCTAATAAAACTTTATTTTCTTCACACCAAGATGATTATTAACATTATTATTAAACCCTTTGAAATTTTTAATGGATTCATACTTATACCCCATAAAGTATAAATATTTTTATCCACATAAGTTATATGTAGAAGTAAAAAAACATGACAATTAAGCTCTATATTTTAATTGAAAAGTTCTATAGAAATCATTGTTTACATAATATATAATCTCTTTTCTCTTTTCACCTTTACGATTGAATGGTGATTTCTTCATATTTACTTGTAAAAAACATTATATATATCATCTTGTTTAATCATAATATATTTTATGTAACCATATTAATAGATCTTCATCAAAGTCTTCTTGTTTACCTAACCGAAGTCATGATTCCACAACTTGGTGTAAAGTGAGTGACATGAATTTGATTCATTATCAATTTAAAATATTTATATTTTATAATTTAATTCAACAATATTTTTATTAAACTATTCTATAATATAAAATAAATTATCATTACAAATATAGAAAATATTTTTTAAAAATCTGAAAATAAATCAATCTATGTCTAAACAAGAAATAAAAATATTGTTATTTTATAACATTTGGCACATAATAAAAGTTCTTAAAAGAAAAAATAATTATTTATAGAAATGTGAGATGGTAGTCTGTAATTAATGGATCATACGACCTCACTCTACTGGAATCATGTAGATCCATTTCACATATAGAAAACTCTGAAATATTATTTGCTTCTATATTTGAATATATATTTGAGCACCACATGTAGAATCTAATACCCTACACATAAATATGGAAATATTTAACATGATAAAAAACATACGTAGTGCTTCCAATTTACTATTTGGATGGATTTAGTTCCTCTTCCAATGTACTTCATTTCCCTAAAAAACACTACATTCTACTCCTTATATTTCCACTCGGTCTTCTTCTTCTCAGAAAGATGGTGCGCTGGACCGGATGAATTGGAATGTGCTATTAGTAACTTTTCGTGGTTCTTCCACTTATTATTCACCATAAAGAACATGGGGTTTTCAGACCTGTAATGTTAATTGACATTGATAGTGATTGAGAAATTTTGAAAGAATCTTCTCTATATTTATCATATTGTAATGCAAAATGAATCCGGATAAGGTTTTAGGTAGTTTGGATTTTATGATATCTATGTTAAAAAATTTATGTATTGTAAAAACCCATGAAATCTAAGAATTATACACAGAAAATTATCATAACTACTTGAAGAATATATTGCACTAACTCTCCATGATTTGACATGAATAAAACATTTCAGGTCTCATTTATCAATTTTCTCGCCGTCTCCTAAAAATGATCACAAAGGTGTTATATGGTGATATTTTTATCCATATACTCATATTTACATATAGGATAATAGTACATTGAGGATAACATGAATGATTGGTCATCCATTATTTCTTCCACATGTTTTAGGTAGAGAGATACTTCTTTACTCACCAGCATATTTCTCATGAGATTCAGGAAGGGGGTTTCTATCACATACAATTTCCCATGATATTTTAGAATAATGAATAAGAACATATAAAATTTCTATAAATCCATGATAAAATGAAGGTTATACTTACATATGATGGATTCATGTGATATGTTCTATTTCAGGTTGTTTCCATTTCTACAATGTGAAGTATATTTAATTAGTACTTCTTTGATAACCAAATAAGATGAATAAATTAAATTTTATTAATAATTATTAAAATCCCATTATTTAATTGAATCCTAACAACCACCACCATTAGTTTTAGTATATCCTATTATATAGATATTATAGTAGAAGAAATTGTATTCCCATTCTCATAAACAATACATGGATCTGACATGTAAATTAAATGAATTTAGGTTGGATTAACTCTTCGACTACATTAACTAATAGTTCTTTTATATATTTTTAGATTCACTAATACTACAATCCTAGATTAATATATTATAAACCATTAAATATAGTTTACAATATTCCATACTTGGGAAGTCAACCCTTGTCGTGAAGCAAGATAATTTTACACAACATATCAATATAAAAGTTCCATGATAGTTGAAAGTACTCGGACTTGTTCTAGTCATGAAATTTTTACCATGGTTTCACAATAAATTAATTAATGGATGGAAAAAACAATTTAATAATTCAGTTTAGGTATTTTTATCCTTATGTATAAAATCCTAGTTATATTTTTCCACATTCCTTGTTAATAATAAGTGGATTTCACATAAGTGATTACCCATGATTCGTAAAATTTACTCATAATCCTGTTTTGTTTTAATACATCTGACACATCTCTTAATTAATTTATTAAGTGATCACATACATTCCATAAATGTAAATAATTGACAATGAAATTAATAGAAATAAAACATTTGTGGCATCATCATGAGATTATCTATTAGTCATTCCATATAATTAATGATAAACTACCCCTCAACCACAGAGGAAAACTATAAAAATCAAATCATTTTACGAATAATATTAAATTATTTACAACATAAATATATATGAAATATGAAACAAGGATTGAAAGGTCTAGTGTATCTATAAAACTCGATTCATAAAAGATTAACACTAAAATGAAAAATCTTTATATAAAATTCCATAACGAGATCCAAAATCCATTTATGTTCTTGAAGCATCATGGGATAAACTAGAGAATACAAAGGCAAAAGGGGTGAACTAAAAATACAAATAAGGAAATAAATATGATAATAATGTATAAAAGAGAGGGATATCATAAAAAAGTGGGATCATGAGTAATCACAATGGAGAATAACATAAATAAAATAATATCATAAGTTCATGGAAACATAGGAAATATGATATCAACACAAAACATGAAATAAAAATAAATCAAGGACAACTTTTAATACAACATCACATGGTGGACACATTCATATCCTATTTTAGGGTTACTCCCCTATCTGATACATAACTTCTAATGAGACAAAAACATTACCTAATTCGTTGGAGGGATATCTAGGTTCACCCATCATAACATGTTCATGATTATATTGACCACAAAATGAAATAAATGATAAATAACAATCATAAGAATGTATCATTGAAAGAAATGGGTTGCATAATCTTACCTCATATGATAATCAAAGTAAATTTTTGATGAATAAAAATATAAAAGTTAATTAAATATTATGGTTGTTTATAACCTTGTATATAGTCATAGGTCCCAAAATGAGGTGTTAATTATCGAATAAAAAAATTTAATGAAAATTACATAAAAAGATTAATGAATAGAAAAGTTCACATTAGTCATATTTTATTTAAAATAATGAATTTATGGAATGTATTATAAAATAAAATGAAGTTATAATGAGATTTTATTATATGTAAGGTATTTATATATTGTGTTTAGAATCAATATATAATGTTAAGGGGATAAAAAATATGAGTTGGAGAGAGAATGATCGCAGCCCGAAAGAAACAAGATGGTTCAAAGAGATCCCTTACCTTAAATATCATATTTATTCAAACACATTAGAAACACATATATAATAAATATAGTCATATTATTCTTTTATTCCAAAATGTTAATCATATATATAATACCATATATTATTTTCTTATAATAGCATTCCACCCATTTGTTAACAATTATTTATTTAAATCACTATTCTTGGTGATATCTGCTTAAAATTTCATTCATGATTTAGTTTAATAGTCTATGTGTGTTTATATTTATCATGCTTCTATCATATCTAGGATTTAAACCATGATATCTATATATTAGATATTAATTATATATCTATAGGGTTATCAGTGACATGTAGAGATTAAAAAAGGAATTCTACTATTCACAGAGATGGTTGGTCATACATACGCTAGAACACCATTTCAACTATTTGATGAATCAGGAAAATAAACATAAATAGTAATTATAATTTCTCAAATAATAATAATATATTAAAGAAAATATTAATTTTTTCTACTAGTAGTGAGATGTTTTGGTCGAAAACAAATTTCATCCGTTTGTGAGGCCGTAGTCCATCATATATACAAATGATGAATTTGATTCCCATATGATGCTAGTGGAGATGTATATATGTAATTAATTAAACATAATAAAAACATAGTATATTAATTAAAATGGAACATTACTTTATCATTTTTGAATAGGATTATACGGAGGTAGATGAAGAAATAAATAAAAGACATTCAGTTAAAGACTTTACCTCTAATTCATACAACTTCCATTTATTTACACATTAAACAATATAATGTTGGTATTAATCCCATAAAATACCTCTATAAAATAGGATGGGAAGGTTTTATGGGATTTGGTTAGGGATCTACAGAACTAAAAATATTTTTAAGTGAGAAGAAAAGAAGAGGGGAGGTGCTCTATTATAAGGATGTTTTTACACTTTTTGGGTTAATATAGTAAGTATTAAAGATAACTTGTCACTAAGTAGACAATATTGGATATTACTAAAAACATAATAATAATATTTCCAAATATAAGTTTTTTTGGAATTATAAAACATTTATTGAAATATTATTTATTATTAAATTACATTAATTTAATTTTTGAAACTATTACATGAATTTTATATTGAAATCAACATGAAAACAATAGAATTAGAATATAGTAAATTAATTCTTCTATAATATTTTATTTTTATTTGTAATGTTTTTTTGGAAAAAAATATTCCTTCAAATTGTACATATTTTATGTTTTTTAAAATGTATTTTTTTCTATTAACGTATAAAATGTTGTGTGAGTGTTGCATTAGAATTTAAGGTAATTATTTATTTCCTAAAAATTAAAAGTAAATTTTAATGATAATAAATAATTTATCTTTAAAATATAAATTTATAATCAAATCTATGTTTTATTTATCCCTATCACAACATATTATAGAAATTAAAAGTAATAAAGTTGAATTATTTTCATTATCCTAACATAAATATTATAAAGGTATAAATCATTTACATATAGAAAAAGGATAAATATTTTATAAACATGGATCGATATCATTGAATTAAATACATCCAATAAGATAAAGGAAATCAAAATGGTTATTTTATTATCCTTTTCAATTATTTTTAACCAAAATAACCCAATTTACCGTTACCATGGTGAAAATTATTTACAATGGTTTGTACTCCAAAATACTAAAAATAAAAGTGTAATATTTACCGAATTTTTTCATTGTAATTGAAAATATATAATCCATTCATAATTAATTATATTATCAAAGTGATAGAAATAAATTTATGATAAAAATTGAAAATGCATTGAAAAACATATGTTTGGATTAATGGATTATAAGTATAATTTTTTTAATACACAATTAAACTATAAAATTAATTCCAAAGACCATGATTTGATTATTTTAAATCAAAAAGAATTTATTAATTTTTTTTAAGAAAATATGAATTATATTTTTACTATGTATATACTTGAAATTCAAATAGAGTTTCCAATAACAAATATCATTTTCACTATTAATTGAAACAAAATATTTTTAGAAAAAATAGAAAACAATTATTTCTAAGATAATTTTAATATGATTATTTATTAAATTATGTTCATTTTATAAAAAAATTCTCAAATATCTACAAAATAGTTATAATATTTTCACATAAGAATTAAATTATTATTTTTTGACAAAACCATATATTCATGAAGAATAAAATAACTTTAAAAAAATTTGATTCCTGATTTAATAAAAATTTATCAAAAAAATTATTGATTAGTATATTTATATACATATATATATCTGATAATGTTACAAATAATTTTTATATAAACCAATTTAACTACCAGGTTATACTGTAATGATATGTCATTTTTCATTTAAGTTCAACGTTGTGTGTGATATACGCTCTCATACACAGTGTGTTTTAAAAATATCATTGGGTTACATGCCTACCCCATTAATAAATTTTTTCCTTCAAAGTTTCATAATACATTCTATGGAAAAAATAGCTGAATGTAGTTATTCTTTATGGCTTCCATAATTTCACATATTTCATCATCGTATTTATGGTTTCGCCATTGTACTTTGACTAGGTGAGTTGTATTGTGGAATAAAACATTATATATATAGTCCAAGAAGTTCACGAGATTCTTCTCATAAGAGATACCATTTTCTAATTGTACCACCTATGAATTCAGTATATGTGATGAATTAGGTATGTACTTCCTCCAATGCCTCCACACTGACCCATCACTCTCAGTTCTCTGAAAGCTTCCGCTTCCCCTTCCTCCTTGGGATTTTCTGTTTTGTTCAACAGTGATGAGGACCCTCACTCCCCCCAGTTCTATATTATCCTCTTTTTCTTACTCTCTTCTTACCCCTTCTCATTTGAAGCTAATTGCTGGTGTGGATATCATACGCAGTGCATCATACCTCTTTTGGCATAACCCTGTGCATCAGACCTCCATTTTTGGTATGTGTACTGGTGCATTTGACATTTTGGTTCAGCATCTGTGGCATCATCTTTTTTCCTTCTTCTCCACTACCATTGGTCCCCAACCCATCATCCTCCACTCCATCCTTTTTGGGTTCGATGTAGGATCTGAACGAACATGGGACGGTGTTTGAGGGGGTGGCAGTGGTATCAGCACATGTTCTTCGTTGATGATGGCATCTTCTTATCTTTTTCTTAGATCAATTATCTTTTGGGGTCAGTTATTCTTCCTGGGTAAGATTTCCTCCGTTTGTTCGGGTTTTTTCTCGACTTCATGGTCTGAATTGATTTTTTTCTATTTATTATTATTTGGAATGGAGATTTTTTTGGGTTATTTCTTATTCAAAGAGGTATTGTTTTTAGGAAACAGTGTACCTATTTTTATGTTGATGATTTGATGGTTATATGATGTGAGGATTTATATCATACCTTAGTGATGACATTAGGCATGACTCTCTGGGAGGGAAATTTTGTTGGAGACGATGGTTTTATTTACGATGATGAAGTTGATTTCCAGAAGGCATCTCCCATTGGAATCTGGTACCTTGATTACGGTGGTATGTTGTTTTGGAGGTTCAGTTCCATCTAGTGGAGGTGACATCCTTAAGTCATTTTTCAGGGGCGTGGCTCAATGGATCTACTCACGGTTTTGTGCCACATGGTGTCTCTGTATTGATAGAAGGAAGATGGTTATATTTAATTCCACATCTGGATCTTTATATTCATTTTAATTTTTAAACTTTGTGGTTTGGGTTGAATCTAGTAGTTGTGAAGTTATAGCTCAACCATAAAGTGGTTTATCCAAAAATCAAATAAAAATGGAATTATTAGTTATGAATGTACTTCTTCAATAGTGGTATTCCAAATATTTCATGTACTTTAGATTCAATTGGTGGAAGTCTATGTCGATATGGGACAAATACAATTTGATTGAGAATACCAATGGGGATGTTATTCCATGTAATTAGATTACCCTTATTCCCAAATCTTCTATCTCAATTCCATAGACATATGTTGATAATCCCTTTATCTCCAACCTCTAAATATAGGTATCGTTGATGATAGTCATTATAAATATTCTTTCGACTAGGAGTGTCCCTGATGCGTTGTTGAATATTCATGAAATTTTCTACAATCTACTCAACCAACTCAAATTCAAATATCTTATGTTCTACAAATTCATTTCAACACACAGGATTTCTAAATCAATTACCATTAGGGGATTCATAAGGAGCCATTTGGATTATCCAGTGAAATATATTTTATATGATAACACAACTTGAAGAATATATTTATACTAGCATCCTTTTAAGTACACCTATATTTCTCTCAACATTTCATAAAGTGTCTGAATAATCTGCTTCTGTTGGACACTAATTTGGGGGTGATATGCTGTACTAATGTTCAACTCACAATTTAGAGAATAATGGATACTCTTACAAAACATGGAAGAATAAAATAAAATCTTTGTTAGATAAAATTAAAAGTGGCGTTCCATGAAACCTCAAACCCTATATGATATATTTATATAGAAGTTTATTGGGTTATAAATTCTCTCAAATTTAAATAAAGTGAGATGTATTTGTGATATAATTCACTACATCCCATATAGCATTATTTCCATATGATGTATTTAGAAGAACAATGAGAAATTTCATGGTGTTGTTTTCCTATTTCCATATATAAATGGGAAATGGTTGAATCATCCACTCTTACGTTTTCTTTTTATACTTCACTTAATCACATACCAAACACTTTCATGTTTATTCCATGATCTCATTCTTCATACACAACCAATAGTGTTCTCAAATATCTTGATATATCTTCATTATCGTTATGTGGATGGAGGAGGAAAATCTATGTGAATCATTAAACAGATCCTTTATCCCAATATTTTACAGTACACATATTCATATCCCAGATATTACAACTCCTTCTCCCTCAATTTTTGAAATTTCAAGATTTACATTTTTATAAAACCTCTACATTCTACTAAAATTCTATATATTCAATTTTATCATCCTTTAACTTTTTCAGAAGGTATGATTGACAAATAATTTTATAAAGGGATAATGAGGTACCATCTATTATAATTCCCTTTTCCAACCAATTTGAGTTTAAAAATAATGTATCCTAATCAACTCTCACCATTCATAAAGTTTCCCTTCCCTTTCAATAATGGGTATCTATTTTTTTTTCAGGACAATAATTTATTAAACATTCATAGTCTTTAATAAGATCTCAACATCTTCACGTGTTTATATTAATATCCTTATGTGTGAATATATATTTGAGGCTCTTATGATCTGTATAAATTTCAGGCTTCTAACCAAAAAGATAATTTTGAATGGTTTTCAATGTAATGATCTTGACAGCGAACTCCAGATTACGAGTTGGATAGTTCTTCTCATGAACATTCAAATTTATTTAGGTACATGATATCAATTTTTCATTTCACATTAGTTCACTACCAAACCCTTATTTGATGAATAACTATATACCATGAAATCTTATACACTTTAGGGAAGTGTGAGGATAATGATAGTGAAAGTATTTTTTTCAATTCCTTAAAGATATCATCATATTCACTAGTCCATAAAAAATGATTCCCTTTTATTTTAACTTGGTATGCATGTTTGGGATTCATGAGAAGTTTCTCACCGATCATCAGTAATACACAGATTGTTCAAGGAAAATATGTGTATGGGTTACAAATGCTAGTCTAAGATAGTATTCAATTTCATTTTTCTTATAAGGGTTGAAAAATATCCCATTTCTGGTGAAAAAATTCAAAAATAATAATTCATCCTATATTTATAACTAAGATTTAATATATTTTGCAATTATCTTTTCTTTTTAAAAATTCATTATCATAATATTTAAATGCTTATCATGATCCTCCTTGATTTTGGTGTATATCATAATATAATATATAAATACTACCATATATTTGTTAAGGTATTCATTAAGTTCATAAATATTGTTATCGAATTAATGTTTCTGAAGGGAATCACATTGTAATAATATAGTCCATACCTTTTTCAAATGGTAGTTTCAGGAATATCCTTATTCTTTAACTTAAATTTGTGGAATTTTAAATGAATGTCCACTATAGAGAAACAATGGGCCCCACATAGTTAATAAAACAAGTTTTCTATAAGAGGAGATAATTACTTTCCCTTTGATCTATTTGGCATCAAATTTCTACACTATTGAAAGGATTGAGTTAAAGGAAGGGATAACTTGAGTTTCTTGTTTGTGTTTCTTAGTATTATGACATGTTGAATCCCAAACATTTAGATGATGAAATAAACATGCTATGATATATTTCCATTGATTGTGTAAGGATTATACCTAATGTCATATTATTTTAGGAATTAAGAGATCATAAATCATTAGAACTCATTTTTCACAAATGGGTGACTCGACATACTGCAAAGGAATGCTTTGACAGAAGGGTGTCAAGACGTCTCAGAAATATCTCTTCCAATCTGAGTTTTTGATCATTTTTCTTGGAAATCTCATATTATATTCCCCTCAATTCCATGTCGGTGTAATATATTAACACCTTAGTTTTTTTTGTAATAATTACTTTTAATAAATTCTTTTTGGGAACGAATTGGGTGACCAATTCAAGTCACTACATTTATATAAAAATATATAGAGGTGTATTGGACCATCCTTCTTCTTGATGAAGTTGAATGGAACACCCCCTGGAACAGAAAAAAGGTCTATAAAACCCTTTTTTATTTTCTCTAATAATAGCATTTCAGTTTATAAAACTCAATGATGTAAATTATATATGGATTCTTGTATATGGGTATAGATCCAGGAATAAGATTTTATGAGAACATAACCTCTTAGTCAGGAGGATTATTAGATAAATATTTGGGTAATACATTAGTATAATCCATCACAATTTATATGTCATCAAGAATGAGTTTCTAATTTTTTTCAATCATTTGTGATAGATAAACGTTCTCATATGGTCATAATATACACTATTGAGACTAATATTCCAAGGGAGATTCATCCTCCATATTACACACTAATAGAATCAGAGGATGACTTGCGATGTGAAGAATGATCTCCCACTATTGATAGTTATTTATGTATTTATATAAATATACCCGATATATTACTAATATAGTATCAAACTACACCATAGGAAGTAAGATGATATTTTTTCTAGAACAATCTATCCACATACATTGACTGGGGTGGATCTATATAGGTGGGATAAATCTTTTTTTCTATTTTTTCTACTCATTGATATGTCAACCCCCTTCTTTGTGGTGGTGTTTTAATAGTTATACTAAACCTAAGATATATAAAATAATTTATTGAATCCAAATAAAAAGTGAGTTCACTATTCTTGAATGATTAATTAGAATACTTATCACTGAATTATTTTATGGAAAAATCTCTACAGGGGTGATAACTTATGCACTTCATTTCTTTATTATCCTTGGAGGATGTTGATTTTCTTCAAAAATCCTTGGAATAAAGAAGTTTTCTATATAATTCTTATGTTGCATAGAATTGAAAAATATTACCGTAGGATGAGTATTTATTTTATCTTTCTTTTGACACATATGATTGGTGGTTTTCTTCATGTATCTTTGACCATGATTATCAAGATTCCCAAATTTTATACACTTGATACATCAAACAGTTACCTTCAGAGCATTTTTGAGATACATATTCCCAATATTTTGATACATGGTATATTTAATTTTCTTTCCTCTATTATATTTATCTATTTATTGTACAAAACAAAACTCAACTTTACACTTTCTTGCATATTTTAATTATACTACTAAGAGTCTCCAATATCAATCTCGACCGTTAGGGTAATATAGAAAATCTCTTCTTAATTGTAAATTTAATGAATCCCAAAATACATTTTTAGAATTGACTCAAATACACTATATAAGTTGTCTACTATAATTTATTAATTAATGAAGAAAATATTATGGTATCATGAAATCCATGTGAATTTATACTTATACACCCTGATAGACCCATCTACCATTTTCATTAGTCTGAGAAACTCCCTATCCATTTTTAGTATGTGAATTTATAAAAATATTTTCTGGAATTTTTTCATTCCATTGAATCAATATCCTCTTTGAAATTATTGTTCTTGATCTACATGCACCAAATTTTAGTTATTACCTCCATGTGATATATGGTCGATACAACTTTACCTTATTTTAAGAATTATATGATAGATAATATCTTCTCAATTGGGTTAATCCATTATTCTGCGATGTGGGGATCTGAAGATGCACTAAATGTAGGAGGAATTTATCCTATAAAAGACTATTACAAAACTTTCTTTGGATTAGGAGTATGTAATACGTGATCCATGTTTCTATTCATATAATGAGTTCGAAGAGATAGTGAATCCCTGATGTTCCCATCTCATGCACTTATAAGGTTAAACATCTATTTAGAAAAATCATCAGGATTCTTATCAAGTTTTTTTAGCATGTTCTCTCCTATTTCCGTCCATTCACTAAAACGGAAAAATAAAATGCGAATAATTAAACTAATAAACCTACAAATTGAAAAATTATAAAAATTTAATGAATAATTATGTCCTAAATTCTATGTCACTAATTTTCATTATAATTTTTCCGTTATAATTTTCTATAAGGGTTTCTAACAAAAAATCTATAATAGTCCGTCATAATGGCTCAAAAAGTGTTTGTGAATTTTTCAAAGAATATCTCCATGGAGTTTCAAAATAGGTGTGCAATAAGGACTCCTTTTGTGAACTAGGTGATGATCAATTTAAATCCTAATATTTCTCTTTTTAGAATTATTACCCCTCTGAAAATCTATGTTAGTAGCACATCCTCTTGTAGTTTCTATATACGGATGGAATTTAAGGAAAATCAGTAGTTATATACTTCACAAAAATCCCTCGATATTTTCCTTACACTTGACTAATACCAAGGATTTTCACTGAATTATTGTCGTCCTAATCCCCAAAAATAACTAGATCTTTGATAAATTCCATCTATAGTGACCAGTTCCTTTTAATAAAAATTTATTTTATTTGTAATATTAATTTTCACTAAATATGAAACAGGGGTCAAAAGGGTTAGTGTATTATAATATTAGTTATATAAATCATCTGCATGAAAATAAAATGAATTTCTTTAAAATTATATAATGACATAATAAACTTATTTGAGAACCTAAAACTATGTGGGATAACCTTTGGAATACATAGACAAAAGGGATGAGGTAAAAAGCACAGTAATTGAATAAACATAACAAGGAAGCGTATTGTGTGAGTCAATGTTATAACATGACATCAAAATAGAGAAGGATTAGGAGTAATCAAATTGTATCATATTATAATGAATAATTTATCATATGATTCTGGAAAAATAATAATTTCGGTATCAAAACATAACAAGAAATATACATGAGTCAAGGCTATCTTCCAATATAAGACGACATTGTGGAAAATGTCCCATCATGGACTGTGTTTACTCCCTAATCTAATACGAAACTTATCATAAGAAAAAATATAAATTCATTAGAGAACTATCTAGGAACAACCATAATAACATTTCCTTGATTAAGCGTGCTTCATAGTGAAATAAATTATAAATCATAATAATAAGAATTACCAATATGAAGAAATGGGTTCCATAATATCACCTCAGATCATAATAAAAGGTTATTTCATAAAGACTCCAAAGAGAATAATGAATTAAGTGATATGTAATTTCTTATATATCTAAAAAATCATAGTTCCCAAAATAAGGTGTTCATTTTGGAATGAATCCATTAAATATGTGTTATATAAAAGGATTAAGGAGTATAAATATTCCCCTTAATAGGGTTTTATTTTAAAAAAGGAGTTAGAGAAATCAATTTGTGATACATATTACCACATAAAAGGAAGGTATAATTATATTGATATATATATGTAAGAGAAATATTAATTTAATTTATAATCATTCCATAAAATCAAAAATAGATAGAACACGAGTTACATAGAGAATCATCATAACGTTAAGAAAAAGTGTTGTTCAGAGAGATCCCTTTTCTTAAGTCACTTATTTCTTCATATGTGTTATAAATACTATATAATAAATATAAATTTATTATAAATTTATTCCAGATAAATACTCATATATATATATATATATCAATCTATATATTATTTTCTAATAAAATCTTACCACCCATTTATTAACAATTATTTATTAAAATCACAATTCCCGGTGACAATTGATTCGTTTTTCATGCATATTTTGTTTCAGAAGTCTTAGTATTTATATATGTATAATTAAGAATGTAAAAGATGATAATAATATAATATATATTTATTCTACAAATATATATATATAGATTAATCCATAAAAGTTGGAGACACAAAATGAATTGCATCGTTCATTGAGATTCAAGGACGTACGTACCCCAGAACATTGTTTCCATTTTTGGTGGATGGAATAAAAGGAAGGTAAAAGATAATAAAACATAAAAATTCTTAATAAATTAATAATATATATATATATATTAAAATCATCATCTTAACCACCTATTAATTGTGGTGATGGAAAAATAATTTCATAGGTTCGTGAGGTGGTAGTCCACCGTACACACGATAGTGATTTCATTTCCCATTTGACAAATATGGAGATAGTTGTAAGTGATAAATGTAACATAAAAATATCTCATTATATGAAATATAAAAATGTTATTTTTTTCATAACTTATAAATAATATTTTAAGTATGTATAAATATTAATAAAAGGAAAATAATCAGATAAAAACTACACCACTTCTTCGACAACATCCACCGCATTACACCAAGAACCATATGAGATTGGAATAATTTCCAGAATAGAACTCTAAAACATGAAAAATGAATTTTTATTGTATTTGAGTAGTTATTTAAATAAATAAAATTCTTTTTATGGGTGAATAATAGTGGATAAGAGTTTCCCTTTTATAAGTGATTGGAGGGGCACTCTTTGAATTACGTAAAATGTTACGTTAATATAAATTCAGTTTCATTATAAAATGATGAAAATTAATAAATTTAAAATATAAGATGATTATGTGTCTAATTAATATCTTTAAATATTATTTAGACTATTTTTGATTAGTTTCTTACCCTTATGTATTTATTTTAACCTACATTAACCCTTCTTGACAATTTCCTCGATAACTAGGTTTTTACTCAGTAGAGATTATATTGTGACAATAAATAGACACTAGGCCCACAAATGGATCATGGTAGATATTTTTAATGATATTCCAATAAATTTTGAAAATTTAGGATTTTAGGATTTTTGAATCATTTAGCAATATATTATTTATTATAGAGTAACATTAATGTCATATTTGGAATTACTCATTTAATTTCACCTTGAAAACAATTGAAAATAATACAATTAAAATGTAATACATTAGAAAATTTATAATATGTATTTTTTTCGAAAATATTGATGATAGAAAATTTAATTCATTTATATTACCTTTAATATTTTGGAATCCATTTATTTTATTTTTATGTAAATTGAATAAATTATTTGTTGGTGTAACATTTGAATTAAATGCACATATTTACATCATAAAAAATACAAATAAATTACATGATAAAAGATAATTTATCATTTGAATAATATTTTTTAATTTAACTTATCTTGATTTTATCCCAATCAAAAAATATTATAAAACTGAAAATCAATATGGTGACATTTTTTACTTTTTAAATACTTAAATATTATAACTGTCAAAGGCAAATAAATATGGAAAAAACAGTCCATATTTTATAAACATGTATAAACATAGCCAAACTAAACTCATAGAAAAGAATAAATTGAAGTCTTATGGTCATGTTATTGTTCTTATGATATAATTTTTAAGAATAATTACTTGATTTACCATTAATGTGGTGATATTAATTTACTATGGTTACTATTTACAAAAACCTAAAATAAAAGAGGTATGTTTACCAAATTTGGACCCCATAATTCAACCTATGGAATTGGTTTTTCTATATTTAATTTTTATAGGTGGAATATATCAATTTAATATAAAAAACAAACTGAAAATTGGTTTTTTAAAAAAGTGGATCATTATTATAAATTTGTTTTTATAGAAATTAAAGTATAAAATTCGTTGAAAAGACCATAATTTTATTATTTTTAATCAAAGGGAACAATTTAAATTTTAAAAATAATCCGTAAAATAATTTTTCTATGTAAATAAATTAAAATAATATATAGTTTAAAATAAACATTAGTATTTTTCATTATTTATTGATAAAACATTTTTCTCAGAATAATTTCAAAAAATCACCCAATGGTAATTATAAAATGTTGATTTTAAAAATTTTATTAAATTTATTAAATTTATTTTATAAAATTTATTTAAATTAATTGTAATATTTTATCCCAAAAAGGAATACTATATTTTTGTTGAAGAAAAATTATTAATTTTTAAGAATAAAATGAATTTACTAGAAAATAAAGTTATAATATATTAAGTGGTAATAAATAATTTTTTTGAGTATGGGAAATATATATATATATATATAATAATAAATATACTCCAATTCATACTGGTTAATTTAACTTATATTTTATGTACAAAAATATTTAATGGTTCGTTTGAGATCATATTTTCATGTTGTATACACTATTGAATAATGTGTTCTTTTAAATTCTTAGGGTGTTACAAAAATATCATTAAATTAATATTGGTTCATGTTGTTGAATTCCACCCATCATATTATGTATTTACTATATTGGGGTTTCCTTTTCTCCAGGTCTTACACCACCTCCTCTCTTCAGGGAGCTACATACTGACATATTAATTTACTCACAAATAGAGAGGGGATCCAATGGATTCGATAGGGGGATTTACATAAAATAAACATGTTCATTTAGGATCTTACATAATTAGAATGACGAGATGAGATGATGATATACCTTTTAATTTTATAAATTAATGGAAAACGGATAAAATATATAGATATGTTCTAATCTCATGGTCACCCAAAAAACACAAAAAAATTACATTTGTAATACAGTTATGAATTACATATAATTTTATCTTATTAAAATAAAATGTCCTGAATTTTTTTCCATTTATATAAGATATCTTAAATTAATACAATCACCCTTAAATTTACGTCATACATATTTATTTTTAAACTAAATTAATATTATGTAAAATTAATAAAGTACACAATTTTTCATTAAGGAAAAGACACATACTCATCAAAACTTCCTAGAATGATCCTTGTGATTGTGAATTCACCTACCATATAACATATATTTGAAAATAGGTAATTATATGTGACATACTTTCAAACCATTAAGACATTGAATATATATGAATTATATTAGATGTGATGATATTTATGTACAATGAGAACACTATAAGAAAAGGAAACAAAACACGTTTATTTAAAATTTAACATATAAAATAATTCAAAATAAAAAAAAGGAGATAATATGATGTGTGATGTATTATCAAATAAATGACATTGTGAACTCTTCTAATTAGGTTTAATTATAAGTATAATTCTTCTATCAATATAAAAGTAAGCACACTATTTATATTAATGTACTTGGAGTGTACCAGGTAATACAACATATAATCTCTTTTTCCTTTTTCCTTGACACATTCAGAGGGACTGGGTGTGTTTCCCATCCATGGATGGGTACAAGGTTTATAGTGTCTAATATTATCACATGATGTACGATATTTATGTTTCACATTTTGTCTGACCCATGTATTTTAGTTAATACATAGAATACTTGTACCCTCATATTATCTATAATGAAGACATAAGGAAGACATTATTAGTAAGATTTATATATGAAAAGTTGTTATTCAAACCATATCTCATCCAGTTCTAGATCTACAATCATATTTTACTTTATTAGATCACTAATATGATTCTTTCAAAAATAACTCGATTTTGATGTGATATACAAATGATATACATGAGTACAAGCCATCTTGGTTGGGGTAAACACCATAGAATCTTATGTTATCTAGTTTTAACCCTTTGCATCTCTAAATGGAATTTATAAATAATTATTGAACATAAATTAACCCAACTTTGGTTATGATAGTAAAGATGAAAAATAGGAAGAGAAAGATATTTTTAGATTTCAACAATGAATCTATATTTAGGAAAGTTTATTGAAAATTTAAACTATTCAATAAATGAATAAAAAATAATTCTAAACTAACTACGCGATTGATATGATACCACATATAAGTTATAGACAAAGTAGAAGAACCTATTTACCATGGAAAACTTGGGGTTTAGTCATAATTTATGAGTAATATAAGTTGTATATAATGAATGATGTAATAACCAAAAAAATTCATAGATTAATTATCGAGATTTACTAGTATTAATAGGAGAAAATGATCATCACTCATAATTTTTAATTATTTTATAAGAATAACTAAAATTACATGATCTTGTAATTATTTCTTCATTGATGATTATATTGCCTCGATCTCATGATACCATTAATTCATTGTTGGATCCATGTGCATAATCCCTCTATTAGTTATCCTTAAATGTATCATAACACATGAACATAAACATAGAATCACTGGGTTCTATAATAGTTGATCATGAGTCCTTATGTCATTAATGTATGGTCATAAAACATTTCTCCTCCATGAAGAATAATAATTTTTTTCTATCAATGGATCGAGATAATAGTATGAGGGATCACAATCTATGTATTTATAAATCATTCTAGTGTAAGATAGAACTTCACTCAATCAATTTTTGATTGCAAGTGTGTCTACATAAATTGATAATATTCCATATTTATTATGGCATGATTTATGGTATAAATTTTCTCATATAAACCTTAACAAATAAATAATTCTTAGTTGATCTCATGTTTAATAATAACAAATTATTATTATTCACTTGACATATGCATCACTTATGAATATAAAAATAAATGTCATTTACTTCATTTATAAATGAACCATTTAGCTAAGTACTCTAATCATATAGGATATTTACCAAACCATGAATAATGAATATATCATTGAAAATTAAATATGATTTCAATATTAATTTATAAATATATTAAATGTTAAATTCAACCAATCATGTAAATAAATATTTATTATTATTATAATTTAACTCAATCATTCTTTGAAATAAATTTTGATTCAATCTTGGAAATCAACTAGACCCAAAATATTATTATAATAAAAAGAATGAATAATATTTATTCTAACTTGTTCAATTCATAATTGAATATAACCAAAATTCTCGATATGTATAGTTTGTGACCCACTATTCCTATTTATGTGTAAAAATTATTAGAGACTCCAAAATTACCTGGTTAATGTCAAACAACATGCCTGACAACCCAAATAGAATGAAGTTAATGCTGCAACCACATACAACCTCCTATGAATGATAAGTATGTATTTTAATCCCCTTACCTTGGTATCTCTAATCAAGGTAGTTCAATAAAATGGCCATCAACCTATGTATTTGTCATATATTTCATAGAATATTCATAAATAAACTTCCACACACAACATAATGGCCATGGATCTATCTAGGTAGTCCAATTGTGATAAAAGAACTTTAGATGTCAACTTCCATTAATATATAGAATGGATAATCCTTTTAAAAATTACCCATTTATGAAATGTCTCCCATGATGAACATAACTTATTCAAAATCACTGCAAGGATATTTCATCACTATTTTCTTTAATACATTAAATTATATGACATATGGTATTCATTAATGATAATATTTTTCTATAATACAGACATCTATAAATTGGGACATTAAATGAGACAAATAATATTAGATTCCCTATTGGTGAGTCTAATTTTTATAATCTCATACTCTAGAAACTACTAGGGGTGTACTATGTGAGATGTAGACTCACATTTCTACCAGTCACTACCCCTGATATCCTATTTCTTTTATGTCTTATCTAATGACATCATCCAACTATTGAACAGTTCTTCAATAATCTTATAATGGAACCTCTAGGTTTTAATCATAGTGGGGAAGCAATATTACCGTTCAATGCGATATATATTCTTTTCTCATAATCACATATTATTCCCTGTGGAGGGAGAATACTATAATGATAATAAACATCATTAATATCAATTAAAATGAATACATGTAATTAACTACTAAGAATTTGGTCATAGGGAACCAAATCCAACAAGGAATTACTGTATAAGTCATGTTTATGTGAGAAGTCCATTCCAAAAAAATATAAATATTATTAAAGAAAATTTAAAAATATGTCAAATAGAGAAATAAAGTATCATATCACACTCTAAACAACCAACCCTATTTGAAACCCTCCTACTGTGCCAATCCTTGTCCACCAAAATACCTCTACATCTATAATCATAGACAGCAATAAAAAGGCCTACATGGTCAATGTGAGATAAAGGGTTAAAATAAAAAATTTATATAAAATATTAAAATACCATTTATGACGTAGGGTCACTATCTATTTATACCTTAGTACTCATTGCATGATTCTAAGACAAAATGAGAAAAGGAAACTCAATCAATAAACCCACAGTGGTGCTATTAATTTTTTTTAAATGGAAAAAATCACGTGGATATTCATTTTCCTATTATAAAAAATTTTTATAAAAAATTAAAAATCCCCTATATATCATACTCCTTAAAGATAACAACCCATGTGAGAATTTATTTAATAATTTTCCATCAATTTTATATCCAAAGTGATTCTAAGAGACCAACCCATGGTAATAGGGAAAAGATAACTAAAATCATAAATTAATATGATCATATAAAATTAAAGAATATAATAGGTAAAAAGTAAAGGTATAAAAATAAATACACCATAATAATGACATTTTCTATTGTAGTAAGTGTGGGAACTAAAAAATAATAATTCTATTAACATCGAATGAGCTCTAATGAAATTTTTCTCAAGGAAAGATACTTTCTTACGACACAATATCTTACAATATTACCAGAAAATTCAGGGGAATTATACTCTCACCATTAAATGGACCCTAGATACTATAATATATAACTTTTTAATAAACCATTATATTACCCACCAAACTATAGACTCATGTCTTTGAAGAAAAAAACAACCTACATGGTAGACATGATCTATAAACAATACAAATCACTATCAATAATAGATCTGGAATTCATGCTATCATTCAAAAATAACTCTTTTATCTATGTTGAAAGTAAAATACATTTCAAAAAGAAGTTTAAAAACTATTAATAAGATCAAGATAGTGTTTAAATAAAAAAACTATTTAAAATCAGTTTGGAAATACCTTTAAAAGCAAAATCCAAACATCAAATGTAGATTCCAATGTTCCACTTTTTTAAATGTTACACACATAAAAAATTACACATATATATATACATCTCTCAATGTACATATCCACATATTTTCATATTGATATGTGTATATATATTAATATATATAAAACCCCACACATATTTATATAATATCCAAGTATAATGTACAATATTCCCAATGACAATAATAGGTTATTTTCATAAGAGAAAGAAAGTAAACATATTTGTAATTTTCAAAAGTCATGGAACCAAAAACTTAAACCACCTTAACACACACATCATCCAAAAAATATTAAAATAACCTAAAATAAATTTAAATAAAATAAATATTATTTGAAAACAATCAAAAATATTTAACTATGTTAAAAAAATATAATATATTGGTTGAATAGTGATATAAGGCTATGAAGAATCTCTAGAAACCCATTTTAAAACCCCGGTAACAATTTAAAAATATTGAGCAACACAAATAATTTTATTAAAATACTACCGAATTAAATTTATAAATTTATATTAACTAATTTAGAAACCCTAATCATATGTTGTAAATTAGGGAGAATCTAAATCAAAGAGACAACTACTTGGAATGTTTGTATTTGCCCAAAATAACTCCAAAAATGGTAAGAAGAGGGAATTAAAGGGCCATTAGTCACCCTACCAAACCCAAAATCACATGAAATTGGAGTTATAAAACACCTAGGGTTTATCCTAGGGAAGACACAATGAAGAGGGATTATGAAAACAGGTAGATGAAAAAGAATAAGGAGAAGGAGTTTAAGGGGACTCAATTGGATGGGTTTCCTCTTGAAATATCTAGGAAAAAGACCAAAAATTAGATTCCATAGGAAGAGGTATCCTGCCATGGTAGTGGGGGGGGGCTTGGCTACGTAATTCATAGGATATGGGGTTTACAACAGCACACAAGGGTGTCTAGGTCACACTTGATCGCTACCACATTTATTTATGGGAACGAAAACAAAAATATCTCACTTGATCTCTTCCACTATTATACATGGGATACAAGAGTAAGAAGAGAGTGAGTGTGTAAATATTGAGTATCCTCTAGTTATGCATAAGATACAGTGTGTTTGAAGAAAAAAGATGCACACATTTCTCAAAAAGGTAAACATAGGAACACAACATAGTTATAAATGAATAAAGGTGTTTCGAAATATTTGTATGTTATGCAGTGAAGCTCTGGACTAGATTGAAGGATATAAAAAGATGTTTGATCCCTCTACTGGAATATGGATTCAGAACAGAGTATCACATCCTCTATATCCTATCTTCTAGGTGTGTAAATCTCTTTGATGTTTAGATGTTTAGAGAAGTACAACATGTTCTTTCTTGTCTTATTGAACTACTTGTGTACACAACTTTGAGTTCTTGCAGTGAATTTCGAGTTATTCTCTTTAAACTATTTAGCATATTCACGCGGACTCTCTGACATGCATACACTTGTTTTTTCAGGTTATTGTTGTAATCCTTTTATAGTTCAAGGTCTAGCAGGCATGCAGATCTCTCCCTTGCCTGTACTTCATACTGTCTATGGATATTGGTGTATAAAACATTAAATAATGTTAGAAACATTAATTTTTCCAAATATGACCATTTGAAATAAATTTAAAATAATAAATTTGAAACCGTATTTATGACTATCGGTGAGTCATAAGTATCGGTGACTCATTTTCATCGATTTTTCATCATCATTCTTTCATCATCGGTGAATCCAAGTATCAGTGAGTTTTTTCCGACGGTATTGATGAGTGGTTTGTGCTATCAGTCTGTCAATATCAGTGAGTTATAATTGGTGAATCATGTTGTATTATCGGTGTGTCAGGCATTGGTGAGTCGATCATCAGTGATTCGTTCATCGGTGTGTTGTCCATCGGTGTGTAATCCATCAGTGTTTTGTCCATCGGTGAGTTGATCATTGGTGTGTTGTCCATAAGTGTGTCGATCATCAGTGTGTTTTCCATCGGTGTGTCATCCATCGATGTGTCGAACCTCGGTGAGTCTATTGAACTAATAGTTCCAGGGACTCTGAGAAACTTATGATGTGTCTGTCTTACATAGAACACTACAATATTAAGTGACATCAATTAATACATGGAAATAAAAATGTGTATGTATATTGAAGCATAAATATAATTTTTTGAGTTATTGAAATATATTTTTTAGTATGACAAAATTAATTTTCTTTTAGATACTAAATGACATGAAATAATAGAATCTATAGATTTAATTTATTTGTGATTATGAAAACCATTATATTATAGTGGGTACAACAATCTCCCTTTCTTTTATAATCACAAATTATGGTATACATGTGATGTTAAGGAATAGTAATAAATTAACTTAGCATATCTCACCGGAAGTGATTTTACAATATAGCTATGGATTTTCCTTGTTTTTGTTTTTAATGAAAATATCCCCCTCAAATATTGGATTAGAGGGAATATGTGTATATATATTATGGTGAGTACATTCCATGTGTCCTATTCCAGAGTTTCTCCCCCTAAAATTAGTAATGTGTGCCTATACCTTTAAGTAATAATGTATGCCTATAACTTTCTCCCACTTTTGGGATTTGAAAAAATGAGTGGTTAAGAGAATGAGATAGAAGAAAGAGAAATAACATAATGAAAATGCGAAACATAGTGAAGAAAAAAAAATATTTACGTTAAGGGTCAAAAGGGTACAAATAGAAATATAAAGAGACAAATCCCTATCAAATACACAATCCACCACAAAAGGATTGGATTTATAGGTGATTATTCTTTATATGAAGGATGAGGTGTAGGATCAGAAGGTTTTGGTTTGGAAGTGGGAAGAGGTGGTCTGAAGATAACACCAGTCCAGGAAACACCTATAGGTACAATTTCTACAAGCCTATGTCTTCTTTCTAACAATACAAAGATTTGTGGTTGCTCGGTAATGACTGGTTGAATCTGAGAAAGGGCATGGGAGACAGTCATTGGATTTGGAGGCGAGAGGTAGTGCCAATGGAAGCAGTAGGAGGAACCACAATTGGTTTAACTTGAACAAGCAGATATGTCTTGAGGATATTGATGAAATCGTTGATGATTTCACCACCATATTGCATGTACTTCTTGAAATCGTCCTTATTCCCCCAGAATTTATTCAGCAGTGGAGTAAACTCCTTCAAATGAGTCACTTGTTTCTGAAAGTCTTCTGTTACTTGATTAATTCCGAAATGTTCAACTAAAAACATAAATCTATTGATGAGTTCACTCTTGGTATAGATCTTAGTAAAGTACTTATCTACTTTCTCTCGAATCTCTTTCTTGAGTATTAGAGGCTTCATTTGTGCACTACCTTACCATTTTGTAAATAAGGTCTATATTTCAATGTACCTTTTCAATATTTTCTTTGTCTGAATCACTCTGAAGATTATTGGGTTCTTCTATTATCATAGCCTTAATAGATTCCAAATCCAAAACATCACCTCTCCCACGTATTGAAGTGGATGGACCATTGATCATTGTTTCATGCTCTTCTTTCAATTTCTTCAAATATACACTCATTAGATTTGACACAAGGTTCTTAAGAACTTCCATCACACCACTAACGAAGTCTTGAAATCATTGGTCAGAGTGTTCAACTCACTTCTCATACTACTTACTTCTTCTATCAGCAATGTATTAATTCTAATGATGGTTTCAGCTGTGGTAATGAGAATAGGTTGAATCTCCAAGATCACCATCCATGCAGTTTTTGAAGAATTAGTATCTTAAATAGACATTGAAGTAGAGGATTCACATTTAGATTAAAGCTAGGCTCTCACTGTCCCACATATTTCTTTTTTGAATATTTCTAAATCAGCCTTAGTGACATATTCACTAGGCACTAACTATGGTACTGGCGCAACTGTAGGTGGTGAAACAGGTACAACCGGTTCAGCTTTAGCTTTAACTCAAGGACCAGGAGGAGGTGCTGTTATATGCTCATCAAAATTATATTCTATTCCAAATAGAATGTATCCTATATCATTATTCCACTCTCAAGTACATGTCCAGTCTCTTGGATCAATAGTGTCAATCCTTACCCTTCTTCCTGGAGGCTCCGGTACAACTTCATCTTCACCTGCTTGTTCAACCTTTCCTCTATCCAAAATAACATTTTTGGACATAGTTACCAACTAAACTTAAGGTTATTCATGTTCTCCATCCACATCCTCAATCAGGGGCACCTGATCCTCATCCTCTTCCTTATGGCCATGAGACATGATTTCATTCAACTCCTGAATGGGTTATTGATTTTCAACAACACACTAGTTATTTCTATCCTCTTTACCAACATCTCCATGATCAACAACCTCGTATTCAATAGGATAAACATCATCTGTAGCTCCATTTACATATTCCTCACAATATCTGTCAACTACATGTTGTCACACTTTTAAAAAATCGATGACATGCTCATCATCTCCCTCATCATCATCATCATCATTCGACTCCTCATCTAACTCACTTACATTTCCATCCACAATAGGGACTTCTATCTCTTCCTCATCATCATGATCACCTAACAATGGTTCCCTTATGGTAAATCCAAAGGTGGTATAGTCGGTCCATAAGACATATCTTTTGGGAATTCAACAATATCAGGATCACTTCTGTCATCAAAAGGAGGACCTTCTTCCCTTGGAAACTCAACCTGAGCTTCCTCATCAAAATAGACAGGTTCCTCTGCTAGTTTTATACCTGAATCAACATGATTCTTTGGATTGGTAGGATGGTCTATCAGATTGAAGTCCTCATATATTCTTTCCTCGTATCTTACCCAACATTTCATCCACAGGTTCTATAAAATCTCTACTCTCTTGAAAATATATTTTTGAAGGAAGAAACCACTGCAGAAACTTATCCTTTATACTCCATCTTCCACGTAGCCCAATTTCATTAGAATGGAAGAGATCATCCTGGGATAGTTTAAGAATGTTTCTATGTTGTAATATTTTATGATATAAAAAATTTTCACCATTAGATACCTACAAATATTCACTTTTATCCAATTTTTGAAGAGGTAAATCAGGAATACATCCTGATACTTCACAACAGAGAAATCTCCCTTCCTTGGTTAGATTTGATGTGGAATAAACATAAAGAGATTCCTTGCATCTCCATCAAATTCAATTGAAATAGATATCCTCAATTATTAACATCTTGTAAACTTCTTCATAGAACTGTGATATGAAAAAAAAATAGAGGAAGGTGGAATATTACCATGATAAACAACATAAACACCATCACGAGGCATTTCCAGGCATTCATCCCATTCTGTAGATGAAAAGATATCTCTTTTCCCTTAACCACAGATTTCATTCTTGCTTCTCCAGCTCCATATAGGGATATCTTCAATTGTAGATAAAACTCATGTACTAGATGGGGATAATAAGGCCTTTCATTAATTGACAACTAGCTCAACCACCCTTGAGATTCCAGTACACTTAACAAAAAAGACTTCCTTGATAGAAGCCACTCAGCAAACACATCCGTCTCAGTTATTACAACTCAGCTTTCCAAATATGGTTTGGAAGTACTACTGGACTCAGTCTTCTAACACTTAGCTGATGTATAGTTTCTCATCTCTTCCATCATGTGCTTCATTCTTTCCATTTCGAGAGTTTGGATTCGAAAGGAGTCGAAAGGTCGAGGGTAAAGAGATAGAGTGTCAAATAGAATGTTCAAAGGAAAAGAGGAAGGTGAACGATCGAGATGGATTGAATTTATTATATCATATAGAGACTGTAAATCTTAATGAATAAAATTGGAAAGCAGTAAAAAGAACATAAAACTGCGTTGTTTTATTAATAATAGAAAAAATTACAAAATGGTCCTTGAAGGCATTAGTTTAACACAATCAGGTTCAAGGAATCAGTTTCAAGAGATAGGTTTCACAAGATTGGTTTTACGAGATCAGTTTCACGATATCTGTTTTAAGATATGGGTTTTATATATTGGTTTCACTAATCGGTTCATGAGATCGGTTTCATGAGATCAGTTTGACTGATTAGTTTCACTAATTGGTTTCACAGATCAGTTTCATAGATCGGTTTCACAAATCATTTTCACGAGATCTGTTTCACTGATTGGTTTCATAGATTGGTTTCACATATTGGTTTCACATGATCTGTTTCATTGATCAGTTTCATAGATCGGTGTCATAGATTTGTTTCACTAATCAGTATCACAAATCAGTTTCATTGATCAGTTTTGGAGATTAGTTTCATGAGATCAGTTTCACTGATAATAGAGGTTTGATAGGACTTTAGAGATTTACCATTCCAAGTTCATGTTTTATGTGGTTTATTATCTCGAAGTTTAAGGGATTAGTGAATATAACAACAAGTTGATTCTCAATCCCGATAATCTCAAGAGTTATATTACCATTTTTATAATTCTCTCTCAAAAAGTAATGTATTACATCAATATTATTTTTTTATGCGAAATTGGATTCTTATAAATGTTAATAGAACTCGTGTTGTCACATTTTATGGGTATATGTCTGAATTGAAATATATAGTCTTATATTGTGTGTTTCATCCACAAAATTTGTCCACAGCAACTACCAGCAACAATGTACACTACTTCAGAAATTGATAATGCAACTGAATTTTTCTTTTTAATACACCATGATATTAGATAATTTTCCAGAATGTGACATGATCCAGATGTACTATTTCTAACTAACATACATCCACAAAAGTCAGCATCTGAATAAATAATAAAAGAAAAAGGCTGTCGTTTAGGATACAAATTTCCTAAATTAGTTGTATACTTTTGGTATTTAAATACTCTTTAAATAATATTTAAATGTGACTCTTTTGGGTTTTCTTGAAATCTTTCACACAATCACACACTAAACATAATATCTATCCTACTAGTAGTTAAGTATAGAAAACTCCTAATCATTCATCTGTATGCAGTTTGTTTAACAATATTTCCATTTTCCTCAAGATCTAACTTACATGTAGAACTCATAGGGGTTTCACTAGAGTTAATTCTATCAATTCCATATATTTTCAAAATATCGTTTTTGTACTTACATTGATTTATAATAATACTTTCATTATTTAGAAATATTTGAAATCCAAGAAAATATTTAAGTTCACCCCTCATACTCATTTCACACACACATTCCATTATTTTAGAAAAATAATAACATATAGAATTTATATATTATACAAAGATAATATCTTCAGCATATATTTGATCTATTATAAATTCTTTTGAAATTATTTTTATAAACAATATAGGATCTTAAAGTCCTTTTTTATGCCTTTAGAATTAATAAAATTACTTATTCTTTCATACCATGCTCTTGGAGCTTGTTTAAAACCATATAAAGCTTTAGATAATTTGAACACATGATTTGGAAAATGTGGATTTCTAAAACCTGTGTGTTGTTCAACAAAAACATCATCAACTATATAACCATTTAAGAATTAACTTTTGAATTCTATTTAGTAATGTTTAAAAATCAAGTGTGTGGTATAGGGATGTAAGATTCCAATGGCTTCAAGTCTAGGTACTGATCCAAATGTTTCTTGATAATCAATTCCTTCTTATTTGTTATATCCTTCTGCAACCAATCTAGCTTTGTTTCTAACTATATTTCCAGATTCATCAACTTTATTTAAAAACATCCATTTGGTTCTTATGGTCAGAATATTTTGTAGTCTATCTAAAAGTTTCCAAACATTATTTCTTTCAACCTAGTTATGTCTTCTTGCATGCCAATTACCCAAATTTCATCATTGATAATTTTAGGTTCAGGTTGTGACAAGAATGCATGATGTTCAACCTGGATTCTTATGGAATCTCTAGATTGTGTTCCTCTATATAAATATCCAACAATATTATCTAGGGGATGGTTTTTAAGTGTCCTAGTTGGTGTAGTAAAGGTAGGACTGGTTATTTCAGGTTTTTTATTTTGATCTGGTTCAATATGGCCAGGATCTTGAGATTTTCCAGAACTAGGACTTTTCACAAATTCATTGATATTGTGATTTGAGGTTTTATCATTAATATCCAGATTTGATATATCATCATCAATATTTTCTAGTGAGGTCTTAGGAACATGTGGATTAGTTTCATAAAACATGACATATATAGAATCCTCTACACTCATTGTTTTTTATTGAAGACTCTATAGGCTTTTATTGATGTAGAATATCCATGAAATATTTCTTCATCACTTTTGGGGGATTTTTTTAAATTATCTTTAGTGTTCATAATATAAACCTTACATCCAAAAAATTTAAAATAACATACATTGGGTTTCCTATTGTTATCTAACTCATAAGGTGTCTCCTTAAAGATGGGGCTAATTAAAACATTATTTATTATGTAACAAGCAGTATTAACAGCTTCAAACCTGATATAAATCGATGGGTTATATTAATTAAGCATAGTTTGGGAGATTTCATGTAGGGTTCAATTTCTTTTTCCTAACACACCATTTGATTGAGGTGTCACAGGGATATATATGATATGATTAATGCCAACTACTGATCATAAAGATTGAAAATCATGATTCTCTAAATCACATCCTTGATCACTACTTAAGAATTTAATCTTAAGTCCACTATAATATTTAAGAGTCCTAGCTTACTTAGTGAAGTGAGAAAAATCTTCACTCTTGTATGATAAGAAAAACGTCCAGGTATACCTAGAGAAATCATCTACAAGGACATGAACATAATACATACCACTGGGAATTAAAACTCTAAATGGTTCAAAAAAATCCATGTGAAACAACTCAAGAGGATGAGAAGTGGTTACTTATTTCTTTAGTTTGAAGGAGATTTTATGTTGCTTTCCTTTTTTCCAAGGATTCGACACCTTATTGTTTGGAAACTCTAATTTAATTATGTCTTTAACTAAACATTTTATTGTTAACTTCTTATAATAGTATATGTTGCATTGTCCAAGTCTTTTGTGCCAAATACAAGCCTCTTTGTGATAGACATTTAGACAAGAAACATTCTATGAGGCTAGTGTGTCTAAATTTATAGCATATATATTATAATTTCTAAGAGTAGTAAATACTAAGTTATTCATGGCTTAAAAAACAAGGCATGAATCATTTTTTAACTTAAAATTAAATCTATATTTACATAATTTAGATATGCTAATCAGGTTATACATTAATCCATCAACATAAAGTACTTTGGAAATTGAAATAGAGGTAGGGTTACCAATCTGGCCTAGACCGATTGTTTTTCCTTTACCATTATCACCAAATGTGACATGTACTCCATCAATCATGTTAAAACTTTTAAAGCATGAATATTACCCTATCATATGTCTTGAACACCAACTATCCAAGTACCACAGATATCTACATGAGCACTTTAGGATGTTTACATACAAACAGTTTTTCAAAGAAATGATTTTGGTACCCATATTTGTCTGGGTCCACATACATTACAAATATAAGGTTTAAGAACCCATAAATGTCTCATGGGATTGACATATGCATAAAAATGTGTGTTTCAATAATAAAATCTATTTCTTTCATGAATAATTGGGTGTTGTAAAAGAATTCTTGGAACTGGAACATGCAGTAAAATTTTAGTTTTTGAAGAAGGGATCAGATGTTCGAAATTTGGTTACAAAAGGTGGTTTGGATAAATTCTGTTTACCTGGTTGATATCTTTTCCAAGAAGTATACTTAGGCTCTATTTTTTTTACCAAGAATTTTATTAAGAGTATTTTTCCATAGGTAAACTTTTCTATTTCATTCAATTGCTCAATAGACATTTTTAACTCACTACTCTCATTTAGCAGTTGACCATTTTTCTATTTTTTAGTTGAATGTTCGGATTTCATAGTCACAGTAAGGGCATATTTTTTCTTTAAATATTTATATTTATGTTCAAACTCATTACATGTTTCTTCTATCATGTTGGAGTATTCAAATAATTCAACATTTTTCATTTTCTCAGATTCACATTATTTTCTGAATAATAAGAATTATGTATAGGAGAATCAAACATTACCTTAGTTGTGTTTGTCATAAAACACATATTATCCTTATCATCCTTCTCTTTATGAGATGAAGAAGAGTAACTGGAGATGTTCTTAGAGGCACTCCAGGTGGCCTTCATTGCTTTCTTATACTTTCTATCCTTATTTTCATACTTCTTATTGTATTTCATCTTTGTACTATTATCATTGACATGTCCTTTCCATTTACATTCATAGCATATTTTCTCTTCTGATATATCATTTCTCTTCCATTACTTTTTCCTATTTCCCTTATTATCATACATTCCTTTGTAATTTTTCTTTCTTAATAAATTCTTTTTCCTATAAAATTTCTTGAATCACTTGGCCAGTTGGGCCATTTCTTCATCACTACCTGACATTGATTCTTTACTGATGGGGCTTTCAATAGCAGCTTATACATTCTTTGTGTCTTTAAATTTAGTGGTTGTAGTCTTAAAGGCTACAAAATTTCATTTTGGTTCATCATATTCTTGATTTACCATTGATTCCTATTCATACATCACTAATTTTCCAAAGAATTCCTTTATTGGTATCTTATAAATGTCACACGATTCTCTAATGGATACAGATGTCCCTCACCATCTCTCTGGTAAGAAGTGCAGAAGCCTCATAATCTTATCTTTAACTGTAACTTCTCTTCCAAAAGAAATCATGGTATTCAAAATTTGATTGAACCATTGATACATATTAGAAATAGATTCATCAGGATTCATTCTAAATTTTTCCTATTTAATAGTAGAAGTATTTAATCTCATTTCTTTCACATTAGATGTTCCCTCATGAGAAAAAGGCAGAGTGTCCCAAATCTCATGTGCAGTTTTACAAGCAAAAAAAAGATTAAACTCTTTATCTTCTAGTGCACGGTATAGAGAATTCATTTGTTTACAATTATTGCTATAGGCTATCTTGGTATGTTCATCCCATGTGTTTCTAGTAGTTTCAAGAATTGCATAATTACATTCAATAATTGTCAATATTTCAAACCCCATGCTTTCTAGATGTATTTTTTATTTTAGTCTTCCACTAAGCAAAGTTAGTTCCATTAAAGAAAGGTGGTCTATTGGTATCATCCCTTCTAATAAATTATCCATGATATAAAGTGAAAAATAATTTCAAAGAGATAAAAATTTAGAAATTACGGAAATTTTATGATCTTTTAAAAAATACTACAATCACATTTTAATACATTTGAAAAATGACAATAATTATTAAATCATTTGATACCAAATGTTGGTCGGAGTGTATTACTCAAGGGTCAGTCAACTGAGTATCTATAAAAATATCTATTAAAATTGTTCTTTGAAAGATATACCCCAATAAGAATATAATCAAAGTAATTTTTAGTGAATTTATAGAAGCCTTGAATGATCAATTAATTTCTGAGAAGATTTTTTAGTTATCATCTTTTCCAATATAAAGACTAGTAAAACATTTGAAACTAATCTACTAATTCAAACAAATATAAACACTTTCTAAACTAATTATCATAGATCCATTTTTTTTAATTGAAATGAAAAAAATACATATCAGATTAAACTAAAAGATAAATACACAATAGATAAAAATAATAGGTTCAGTCTCAAGCTGAGACTTACCCCTCTATACAAGGTGATCACCTTCAACCAAGCAGTTTATATTTGTAATATTTTGATCCAAACCTTGGATCACGGTTCACAATAGTGCACATGGATGTTCTAGTCACATTTTACCTCTAACATAGATATTCATGGGAAAAACAACAAACAGATCACACTTGATCTCTTCCACTATTTTACATAGGATGGAAGAGTAAAAAGAGAGTGAGTGTGAGGACATTGAGTATCCTCTAGTTATACATAAGAGATAGGGTGTTTGAAGAAAATAGATGTACACACTACTGAAAAAGGTAAACACAAGAATACAACAGAGTTAAAAATAATGATAGAATTTTAGAAATCTCAATATTTTATGTAGTTAAGCTCTATACTAGATTAAAGGATAGAAAAAGAAAGTTCGAGTACTCTTCTGGAAGATGTCTTCAGAAAAGAGTATAGCAACCTCTATGTTCTATCTTCCTAGTGTGTAAAGATCTTCAATGATTGGATATTTAGAGAAGTTAAACACATTATTTCATGTCTTATTGAACTAATTTTGTACTCATATTTGAGTTCTTGCACTGATTTTCAAGGTCTTCTGTTTATAGTATTTATGATATTCACCTGGTTTTCTCACACGCATACACCTCTTTTTAACAGTTTAGATTGTAATCCTTTTATAGTTCAAGGTCCTGCATGCATGAAGATCTCCCCACATGCATGTGCCTCATACTGTATATGGATAGTCTTACATACAACATTAAATAATTTCAGAAACATTAATTTGTCTTAATATAACCATTAGAAAGAAATTAAAAATAATAAATTTGAAACATTATTTATGACTTTCGATGAGTTATAAGTATCAATGACTCACTTTTGTCTTTCTGTTATCATCAGTGACTCTGAGTATCTGGGAGTTATTTCCTTTGGTATCGGTGAGAAATTTGTGATATCAGTCTGTCAGTATCGGTGAGTCACTATCGGTGACCCATGTGTTGAGAAAGTTTTTCTTTCAAAAATACATAATTTTATAATTAAAAAGGGGTATATTGTTGAGAACAACACTCTATCTCTTTATAATGGTTTGGATGCTCACAAATACCCTTATTTTTTATTCTAATTAATTTCCTTATGTGTATTCCATTAATTTAATATTCGTTATATTCTTATTTCAGGAAGAAATATTCAAGTATTTGAACAGTGAGAATTAATTGCTAAAGTATTCAGATAAAATTTTTAGTGTGTTCTGGAAACATTGTTCATACCCTACATTGAGAATCATAGTGTAAGGATGAAATTCAGTGCTTACTCTATGTGATATCGGAAAAGTATTGCAGAACAACCATCCATTATCGGCAAAGTACTATTGGAAGAAACCTTACATTTGGAAGGAACCATATGTTTGGAAGGAACCCTGGGTTTGGAAGGAACCTTACGTTTGAGAAATCATCAAATTATGGAAGAAGATTATTATGTAAGTATGGAATTATATTTTGTTTCTTTAAATTTTGATTCATCAACTATAATTTTGTGAACAACCATACGTTTAAAAGATAAAGATGAAAGTATAGTTCACCCACCTTACTTTTATGAACAATTGTACGTTTTATTGAAAAGTATGGATTATATACCGTATGTTTTAGAGTGGAAGAGAAAAGATTGATATCAACCTTACGTAGTGAACCATACCATCAGAGAATGTATGCTATGCAGTTCAACACTACATTTGACATCGAATGTTAAAATTATGACTTTATTAAAGTAACAGTATTTATGCAGATTATTAGGCTAATTTTAAGCCAGATTAGAAGCCCAATTTTAAATTGAGTCTTTGATTGACTCAAATATGCTTATTTGTGATTCAAAAGAACAATTTAAGATGAAATTTCATTACTAAATTTTTGGTGGACTTACGACTGCTCTTCTATTCAAACTTTTGAATATTGTGATTCTAAAGGCGACTTTTGTGGATCTAAATTTAAAAAGAGAATTCTCATATTTTACTCTATATATACCTGTATTATTTTCCACATAAGGGGCTGAATTATTCAAAATAATATATAATGTTACAAAGACTGAAAAGGCTCCTTTTTTTGAAGAAGAAGAAACTCGACTGATGATTTACAGATCTACATCGAATATATTTTAGTGAATCAACTATAATTAATGTTGTGAATGTCATTTCAAGATCTACAGCAACTAGATCGACTCAGAACTACTTTTACCCAAATATCATCATTTCTAAAGATAAATATCCATCTATTGTCAATTGCATGCTATAAAAATTGTGAAGAACAAGTAGGAAAGTATTTTCAATGAAAAAATACTCTTTTATCTTGAGTGATCATATTCTCACTCTAAGCTGTGTATTTGGTTCTGTGTATGAACCTGAAGGCTTTGTATATCCTTAAGATTGTAAAGGTTTCAGCTTCATGTACTCTATTGTGTAATGGTCTATTGATAAGATGACCAGATAGTGAAAATCACAAAGCTTGTGGAGTAGAGTGTTGGTGGAGTGGACTAGGGGTTTCTATTCCCCGAACCACTATACATCATGCAACCTGTGATATTTATTTTCCTTTGCTAAATATTTGATATAATGACAAAAGGACAAATCATGATCATTCGATGAAATTGAAAAATGCACAATTCACCCCCTCTTGTTCGTATCTAGTATAACCTGATCCAACAATAGGTATAAAGGTAAATATTTTGTTAAAGCTATGACAAGCTAAAAGCTTTAATGGATTATACTCAGATCAAGATGGAAGATACAAGAGAAATGGTATCTATGGTCTGAGCTCCATACTTCAATGGTGAGAATTATGGATTCAATAAATCAAAAATGATAATCTATTTGACATACCTCATATACAAAGTCTACATAAAAATACTGACTTCTTAGGAAATAACAGAGAAAACAGAAACATGGAGGGTAGCTGTTGAAGCTTAGTATGACATGAATTCGAAGGCTATGAATGCAATCATATGTGTTCAGGGACTATTTGAGTTTAACAAAGTATCTCAGTGCCCAAAAGCATATGAAATGTGGAAAACAATTGTGGTTACTTATGAAGGAACTACAAATTTCAGAAAGATGAGGCATGATACTGCCAAAATGAAATTGAATACATTCAGGATGATTAAAGTAGAAAGAATCACCCAAATTAATGGAATATTGATAGAGATTGTCATCAATATAACATCTTTGGGAGACCCAATTAATCAATCTGATAATGCTTTGAATGTACTAAGAGTACTAGGAACTCGAAGGAATGGAATTTCTACTGCTATCAGATAATCAACACTTGTTAAAGATCTAACAATGAGAGAGTTAATTGAAACTCTCATGATTTATGAAGCTGAGATGCAGGATGAAGAAAATGAGCATAATGTTCTGATCAAGAGAGAAGTCATTGTCTTAAATGTGGAATCTCAACGAAAAAAGTAGAAATATGATGAAAAAATAAATAAAGGTGAAATCAAAAAGTTCTAATTCATCCAATTAACTTGTTGAATTGGCTCAGCTACCCAGAAAATTCAGTAAGTTTTATAGAAAGAAGAAAGGTTTTAAAAAGTATTTCAAAAAGGATAAAAAGGAAGTCAGATGCTATGATTGCAAGAAGATGGGTCTTATCAGACATGACTGTCCACAATTAAAGGAAGATAAGAAGAAGAAGATCTTTAAGAGAAATGATTATGATAAAAAAGAAAAGAAAGAAATGAAGGCTACTTTGAGTGTATCTAAAGACTCCCGCAACTCTTCAGAGTATGATTCAGAAAAGGGGGAATCAAATCTGAAAGCCAGTATGTGCAATATGGAAGAAACTGATGAGGTACAATCCTATTATTCTTATGACCCAAATTCTGAATCAAGGAATACCAATAATAAACATCCATCTTACTACAACATTCGAAAATAAAAATATGATTCTTTATTTGAGGAACAAAAAATATTTATATAATATTCAAAATTTTATTTTAGGAAATAGTGATACTATAATAAAACAACATCAAGAATTACTGGAAAAATATAACTCAATAAATACAAACAATACAGATCATGAAGTTAAAATAAAAACACATCAAACTAAAGTAGTGTGATATAAAATTGAAGCTCCTATTTTAAAAAAAATGAGAAAATAGACTAAATAAAATTCTTGGAAAGAATGTGATTAAAAAGGAAAGATATGGAATTACCAGTAAATGTGAAAAACCTAAATTGTACAAGATTTACTTTGTGCCAAGTACTAGAAAATTAATCTCTAACTATTTTGGTGCAGAAGGACATCTATCTAAAAATTTTATTTAAGGAAACCCAAGATAAGTGGAATAAAGAAATCCTTTGTTACAAACAATTTATATGATTCCATTTATTTTAGAAAAAAAAGAATGTATGGATTCCCAAATCTTTATGGGCTAACACAATTGGACTGATAAAATATGGGTACCAATACAATCTGTTTAAATGCCTTTGCATGAAGTAGGTCACATGAGAAAAAAGGCCATATGGAATATGGATAGTGGTTGCTCCAGGAATATGAGTGGAAATTCATCTAATTTCAAAACACTACCATAAAAGGATGGTGGTCTAGTCAAATTCAGTGACAGTTCCAAAGGCATGATTATTGGCATTGGAATAGTTGGAGATCCAAAAACTGTCTCAATCAACAATGTATTCTATGTACTTAGATTGAAACACAATCTAATGAGTATCTCTCAACTTTTTGGTAATGGTTACATTGTTGATTTTTCTAACAACTTCTTTTTAGTTTTTAAATATAAAATGCTTAAATTTAGAGCACCCAGAACTGATAATGTGTATACCATGGATTTAACTTCCTTGTGTAAACAATAAGTAAACTGTTTAACTGCTAAGATAAAGGAATCCTAGATCTGGCATTGGAGACTTAGACATTTCCAATTTATATGCTTTGCATAAGTTATTTAAGAAACAATAAGTTTCTGATTTTCCTATTCTCAAGTTTTGGAGTGATTGATTTTTTGATGCATGTCAACTTGGCAAGAAATACAAATAATCCTTCAAATCAGTTAACAAAATTTCTACATATAAATGTCTAGAACTCATCCATATGGATTTTATTGGACCTTCAAGGGTAGAAATCTTGGATAGTAAATTATATTTATATGGTTTAGTTGATGACTATTCTAGATTTACTTGAATTTTCTTTCAAACATATAAAAATGAAGATTTTACAATATTTGAATGTTTTTGCAATGATATTCAAAATTAAAAAGGTTTTAAAATAATTTCATTAAGAAGTGATCATGGTGGAGAGTTTGAGAATCTAGATTTCAATTCATTTTGCTCAAATATGGGTATTAAACACACCTTCTATGCACCAAGAACACCTCACCAAAATGGAATTGTTGAAAGGAAAAATAGGACTATTCAAGAAATTTATATAACTATTTTAATGAATATATTTTACCTAAATATTTATGGTATGATGTTGTAAGTACAACATGATATATAGTGACAATTATTTTAATTATTCCAATTTTCAAAAAGACACCCTATGAACTTTGGAATAACATAAAAGCTAAAGTAAATTACTTTAATGTTTTTAGATGCAAGGTTTACACCTTAAACACCAAGGAAAATCTTGGTATGGTTGACCCAAAATATAATGAAGGAATTTTCTTAGGATATCCTACTACGTCAAAATCTTAAAGAGTTTTTAATAAATAATCCAAGGATTGTTGAAGAATCAGTTCATGTAAAAATTGATTAATCTGATCCCTTTGAGAAAAGAAATGATCAAATTGATGAATCTAACTCTAATGATAACATGAGACTTGAGAACATGAAAAATGGTTTTGAAAAAGATATAAATGAAATTTAGTCCAGTAAAGAAGAATATGACACTAAATAAACCACATGTGTACTACCTAGACAGTCATGAACCCTAAAGAATCACCCTTTAGAAACTGTAATAGGAAACATAGAGACAAGAATAAAAACTAGAAGGAACATAGGAAATATTGATGCATTTTCTGCCTTTCTATACCAATTACAACCCAAAACTATAGAAGAATCCTTAGTTGATGAATGTTGGATGATAGCAATGCCAAAAGAACTAAACTAGTTAAAAAGAAATGAAGTTTTGAATTTAGTTGAAAGACCTCAGAACTACCCACTTATAGGAATGAAATGGGTCTTTAGAAATAAACAAGATGATCAACGAATAATAACTATAAATAAATCAAGTCTAGTTGCTAAGGATATAATCTGGAATAAGTAATAGATTATGATGAGTCCTTTTCACCTGTATCTAGATTAAGAGCCATTAGAATCCTTTTATCCTATCCATCTCATATGAACATAAAATTATTTCAGATGGATGTTATGTATTCCTTTTTAAATGATTACTTATTGTAGGAAGTTTATGTTGATCAACCTCCTAGTTTTGAAAATTAAAAAAAACCATTTTCTGTTTTTAAACATACTAAAGATCATTATGGTCTTAAACAAGCACCTAAAGCTTGGTATGAAGGATTAAGTAATTTTCATTTGAAAATGATTTTCCTATTGGTATGGTAGATCCAACACTATTTAAGAAAACCATAAATTCTAATATTTTATCAATTCAAATTTATATTAATGATGTAATTTTTGGTTCATCAAATAAAACTCTTTGTCATTAGTTTTCAAACATAATGAAAAATGAATTTGAAATGTGTATGATGGGAGAATTTAATTTCTTTTTAGGACTTCAAAATTTTCAAAAATATTTTGGAAATATTTTAAAACAAAGAAAATACATTATTGATTTACTAAAAAAAAATTGGACATAAAAATAGCAATACATATACAAATCCTATGTGTACTAATATTAAACTTGAATTTGATGAAACTGGAAAATCAGTTGGCAAAAAGTTATATAGAGGTACGATTGGTAGTTAATTATATCTTACTAGTAGTAGACTAGATATACTACATTCAGTTTGTCTTTGTGAATTATTACAATCAAATCCTAATGAATCCCATTTAACTACAATTAAAAGAATTTTGAGATATTTAAAAGGAACAATTTTTCAATCACTACTTTATTCCAAAACGTCTAATTTTAATTAAATTTAATATTTAGATGTAGACTTTGGGAGTTGTAAATTAGATAGAAAAAGAACCTCATGAATTTTTAACTTTTTAGGAAAATTCATAGTATCCTGTTCTATTAACTAACAACACTTAGTAGCCCTGTCAACACCCGATGAAAAATATGTATCTGCTAGAAGTTGTTGTGCACAAGTTTTGTGGATGAAAAAAACTCTTATGGATTTTGGACTAAATTTTAATAATATACATATTTTATGTTATAATACCAGTGCTATAAATATTTCAAAAATCTTATTAATCATTCAAGACTAAGAATATTGATATTACACATCACCTTTTAAGAGACCATGTTCTTAAAAAGAATATATTTTTAGAATTTGTGAAAATATAAATTTAATTAGCTAATATGTTTACAAAACCACAACCCACTGCAAGGTTTTTTTACTAAGGGGGAGTTAGGTTTATTTAATTTTATGTAATTTGGTTTATACAATTTATTATAATTCAAAAAAAAAATAGTTTAGTTACTTGTTTTTCAAATAGTAAAATTATATTTATTTATGTTTTCCTATTTTTATTTTTAATGTGTGATTTTAATTCATTTTAAATTTATGCAATGATTAGTCTGTATGTAATGACATGGGAATCAAGGATGTCAAAAACCGTTTAAAATTCTAAACCCATTCATTTTTCTCAAAACCATTCAAAACATCGAAAACTTTTACCACTCTTCAATCCAGAACATGAACCTTCAAAAACCTAGTCCTATTTGAACATTCATAAATTTACCATATAAATGGGCAAGACCAAGAGAATTGATGAGCCAGAGACCAGCACTGCGAAGAGGCAGTGCTTGGCAGGGAGAACGATTTTACAAGGAAATGTCATAGATCTGGAATGGATCAGTCAGATGAACCAAATGCTAAATCAATATTTAGATTTTCAGATCATAGAATAGAAATTTAATGGATATTACATGGTGTTTCTATATGAGTTATAACTTCATCATTTCGTTATGTCAGTATAGTTTTGTCTAGGAAATTATGAAGATTCAATAATTGCTATGATTGAGGATCAAGATTTTTCAATCTCATCTGTGTAAATCGAAAAAATTCTAAACTGCCCTTATGATGGAGTTTATCATTTTGATTTGAAATATATTGGTGATAGTGTACCTAAATCTGATGATATTATATCATTTCTATTTGGATCAACTAATATCAAGAAGATTATTGTAATAAGATTTGGAACCGGACCAGAGGATATTGGATATGTTTGTGCAAATTGGTATTGCACCTAGGATTCCTAAAATGGAAAAGATTCATTATCCAGATATGTATTTAATGTTTTTTCTAAAAAGTAATATCATATTGAACTATCTGAGATACATGGTGAGGTATCTCAGTTACTATTTCCAACGAGATGCAAGAATGAATTTTTATCCTTTTGGAAGATTCATCTCAATGATTTCTATTAAGAAAGATATGATAGGACTGGTGGATGCTCGGGTGAGATGCCACCATAGTAACATCTTAAATGCTGGTACATTGAGAAAAATTGGATATTTTTGGAGCACAATCAAAGGGAATTTGCTGCCTGTTGGTGCTGAAGAGGATGAAGAAAGTGCTCCGGACCAACCAAAAAAATCAATGGAAGGACAAGCTAAATAAAGAGTCAGTGTTGTATCACGGAGACTCAGGTTTGAGGCTGTGGATGTATCCAAAGAAAGAAGTCAGGAACGAATTCAGTTCAAATGGACAAGGTATCCTAATCCTGTTGAAGAGCCTACTATTACTTCAAATTTTTTAACATCTTTTGATATATTAAGCTATATGTTTGTAAGAGAAGCTGCAATTGAAGCATAACCGGTACTAGAAAAAGAAGCTGAGACAATTTCTAGTGAAGGAGAAGCAGTGGCCCAAACTCAAATAGATTATGTAGAGGCTGATCAAGAACAAATTATTTTGTAGAATGTAGTGATAGAGGAATAACATGCAGATGATGCTCATGAGGAGAAACCTCCATCACTTGAAGACAAAGAAGAGAATTATTCTGAGATTCACACTAAGGTATTGAATGAGAATTTTCTTATGGATGAGTCTAGGAAAGGATCAGAAGAAAAATCTGTTGATAAACCAGTATAGGGAGAGGATAATGAAAATTCATATGCGGAATCCTTGCCATTAATGTTGTAGCATCAAGTTAAAGCTAAAAATGAGAATCAATCATAGGGTGCCTTTGATTCAGTAAATAAAGATATAGGGGGAACTGAACAGAAAGTTGACTAAAGCTGAAAAGAAGAATTCCACTATACGGAGAGCATTAGAAAAAGAACATTTAAATTTTCTATGGTTGAATGCAAGTTCTGTTTTTAAACATGATGTCGAATGTTTTAAGAAGGAAATGTTCAATAAAGTTTCAAAGTTGAAATCAAAGATGGTTATGAAGACAGATTTGATGGAATTTAGATCTTTCATGGAGAAATAATTTGCATCTGTCAGAACTAGTGAGGCTAGTACATCAGGTACTTCACCAGATTTAATTAGAAAATTTCAGGCTATTACAGAGGTCATAAAGAATATGAATACCAGACAATAGGACTTACAGTGCAACAATGATCATTTTTTAGTATTGTTAGATGATTAGATGTTTCTAGTTGACCAGTTGACTTCCAGTGAACCATGAATTAGAACTATGCTAAATCAGTTCACAGAAAAGCTGAGTCTTTTTATGGAGATGATTGAAATAATTCATGAGTTTTTCAGAGTAAATCTAATTGAAGATATTAATTTTTCTAAATAAAGTATATATCTAATTATCCAGTTGGGAGATGGATTGATGAGAATATTGAGAGTTCAATTTATAGAGATCAAGGGAATATTTCAGAGGAGATGAAACCTATATCACACTCTTACCCAACCTTTATTCTTGTTATTTTTCATTGCTATATTTTTAATTCTATGAAATATCTTTCCATCTCATTTCCAGGTTCTTTAATTTGTTTTAATATACTCCTTATTATTGAAAATCCAGTAATCGAGATTCACATATTGATAAACAATTTATAATATCATATACTTATGTTCAGTGCTATATTAAAATGTTTTATATTCCTTCTTCTATCATTATTTTTGATATCACAAAAGGAGGAGAAATTAGGATAAACACAACATTTTATTTTTATATATTTTAATTTATTTAAAATTTTACATTAATCTTTTCAATCAACAAGGGTATTATCTTAATCCTTTAATGAGGAGAAATTAAGTTAAACCAAAAATTGTATTTTTAAGTTATTTTAATTTTTTAAAAATGTTATTTAATGGACATGTATGGATAACCATAATCTTTATTTGGGGGAGAAATTTTTATCTTCTTCTTTTTATGACATTGGATAATACAATGTTTATTTTTGTTAAAATAATTTTCTTCAAATTAAATATTGTATTTATATTTTTCATATTTAAAACAATATGTAATTAATATTGTAAGTTAATTTCATTAGTTATTTTATGGGTTTTGTGATCATCAAAAAGTGGGAGATTGTTGAGAAAGTGTTGTTTTAAATAATACATAATTTTATTATTAAAAACGGGGAGATTGTTGAGAATAATACTCTATCTCTTTTTATGTTGATTTGGATGCTCATAAATACCCTTATTTTTTATTCAAATGATTTTACTTTAAGTGTATTTTAGGAATTTAATATTAATTATATTCTTATTAATTGAAGAAATATTTAAGTGTTTGAACAGCGAGAATTAATATCTAAAGCATTAGGAAATTTTTTTTAGCATGTTCTGGAAACACTGTTCATACCCTAAATTGAGAAACGTAGTGTAAGGATGGAATGCAGTGGTTACTCTATGAGATATTAGAAAAGTATGGTAATACAACCATACATTATCGGAAAAATACAATTGGAAGAAAACCTATGTGTGGAAGGAACCTTACGTTTGGAAAATCAGCAAAGTATGGAAGAATATTATTACATACGTGTGGAATGATAAGTTGGTTTCTTAAATGTATGGTTCATCAACCTTACTTTTTTGAACAACCTTACGTTTGAATGCTAAAGATAAAACTATGGTTCATCAAACTTAATTTTATGACCAATTGTACTTTTTATTGAAATTTATGGATTATATACTGTATGTTTGAGAGTTGAAGAGAAATGTTTAAGATCTACATTTTGTTGTAAACCTTACGTTCATAGAATGTGTGCTATGCAGTTCAACCCTATGTTTGACGTCAGATGTTTAAATTATGACATTATTAAAGCAACGATATTTATTTGGATTATCAGGCTAATTTTAAGGAATATTAGAAGCCTGAAATTTAATAGAGTCTTTGAGAGATTACAATCCATTTATTTGTGATTAAAAGGATCAATTTAAGAGGTGATTTTCATACTGAATTTTTTGGGGAGTTACGACTACTCTACTATTCAAAATTTTGAATATTGCGACTCTAAAGGAAACTTTTGTGGATATAAATTTAAAATGAGAATGCTTGTCCTTATTCTATATATACACGTATTATTTTCTATATAATGGTAATAATTATTGAAAAGAAGATATACTGTTATAAAGAGTAAAAAAACCTCTATTTTCTAGAGAAGAAGAAGCTCGACTGAAGATTTACTTATCTACATCCAATGTCTATTTGTGAATCAACTACTATTAATGTTGTGGATGACATTTCAAGATCTAATTCAATTGGATCGGCTCAGAACTAATTTTACCCAAATATCATCTTTTATGAAGACAAAGATCCATCCTCTATCAATTGCGTTCTGTTTTAATTGTGAAATATAATTGGGAAAGTATTTTCAATGAATAAAATACACTTTTAACTTGAGTGATAAGATTATCATTCTATGCTTTGTATTCGGTTTTGAGTATAAACCCGAAGGCTCTGTTTAGCCTTAAGATTGTAAAGGTGTCAATTGCTGGTACTCAGTTATAGAACAGTTTGTTGATAAGAGGACCGAATAGTGAAAATCACCAAGATCGTGGAGTAGAGCGTTGGTGTAGTGGACTAGAGGCTTTCTGTTCCCCAAACCACTATAAATCGTGTGTCCTGTGCTATTTATTTTTCACTTCAAATTCATTGATATAAAGATAAAAGGATAAATCAAGATTATTTGAATAAATTGAAAAAGTCACAATCCCCCCCCCCCTTTTGTGTGTATCTTGTATAACCCGATCCAACACCATCTTATACTATCGGTGTGTTATCCGTTGGTGAGTCGATCACCGATGAGTTGATCAACAGTGCGTCGTCCATGGGTTTGTCATCCATCCGTGTGTTGTCCTTCAGTGAGTCTATTATTGGTGTGTCATCCATCGATGTGTCGATCATCAGTGTGTCGTCCATCGTTGGTTCGTCCATCGGTGTGTCGACCATCGGTGAGTCGATTGAACTAATGATTACATAAAATCTAATAAACTTATGAAGTGTATGTCTTACAAAGAACACTACTAAATTATGTGACATCTATAAATACATAGAAATATACATTTTTAAGTATATTTGTTTCCTCTGGAATTTGGGATGACCTCGTTGATTTAAGGTTCAAACATTCCAATAGGTTACTAATGGGTTTGTTCATAGAACCGGAAATATCAAATGATTCCATATCCATTTGGACATACTTTACAAAGCTTGGTGCTCATTAGTTGTGGACCGATGAGGCTTAATAATTTTCATTAGTCGAAGGGATGGGAAGGGCTCATCACACCTTTTTGAGGGGAATTATTGTCTATTCTGGAAGTCTCTTTATAGATTTAAGTTATGTTCGTGAATCCTTATTAAATTACCAAGTATATAATGAGCTTTCCTTTAGATCTGACAATCAATGATTGATATGTAGTAAATTTATAGAATCTTTTATATGTATTTGAGGTTCTTAATTGATAAATAATCATCAGTAGTTTTTAGAGATTCTTAGTCAATGGTATCATTTAATACATTATATAAGTCTCTTGGTCATTATGATGACCATACTAGTTTTAAAGCCACTTAGTGGGGCACTTGAAGTTTATTTTCATTCAGAAGGAAATAGATTATTTCAGAGTTGGGATCGTACCCGCAGATGGGCTACATACGTATCCATTATTTAAAAAAGGAATCAGAACCCACCTCGTTCAAGAAATTGAGTATGATGTTTATTTAATATTGATGGCTCAAAGAAAATATGTCATAATAACTTTTACACTCTAAGCTCATGTGAGTCATGCTCGGTGTGAGAAACAAGAGATATTGGTAAAACCAAACAATTGTGCCATGAAATATGCAATAATAGAAAATGATGTAGGGCTTATGTGTATATGACTACCCAAATAGATAGAGACCATGACTTATTACAAAGATGAAATCCAAGAACAGGGTCCATAAAGGTATATACACTTTATGGAGACTTGGATACTCTAACATGGGGCTTACTACTGAGGAAGTTTCCCAAATTAAGAGGGGACTTATGATTGGGTTTTACTCCTGATAAGGAAGCCCAAATAAAAAATAAGATTAAGACTAGTTTTGGGAAATTAAGACTGGGGATTACTCATAAGGAGGAGGCCCAGGTTAAATGGATTTGAAAACTAGACCTTACTCTTGAAGAGAAGACCCATGTTAAGGGAATTTTAGAATTAAGGTACTTGGACTGGGGCTTACACATAAAAAGGAGGCCCAGGTTAGAAAACATGAACTGGGGATTACTCCTAAGGAAGCAGCCCAGGTTAAAGGGATTTGAAAACTGGGGCTTAATCATGAAGAAGAGGCCCGGGTTAAGGGAATTTTAGAATTAAGGAACTTGGACCGGGGCTTACTCCTGAAAAGGAGGCCCAGGTTAGGGAACTTGAACTGAAGCTTACTCCTGAAAAGGAGGCCCAGTTTAATGAGAAATTAGACTGGGGCTTACTCCTTAAAATAAGGCCCAATTTTATGAGAACTTAGACTGGGGATTACTCCTAAAAAGGAGGCCCATTTTAATGAGAACTTAGACTGGGGATTACTCCTGAAAAGGAGGCCCACTTTAATGAGAACATAGACTGAGGCTTACTCCTGAAAAGGAGGCCCAGTTTAATGGGAACTTAGACTGGGGCTTACTCCTGAAAAGGAGGCCTAGGTTAAATATTCTATTATATTAATGGATGAGATTAAAATGAATGATATCTATAAACATGGTGACATAAAGATATGTAAATCATTAGGTTTTGAGAGATGTTCCATAGAATTCCTTTCAAATAAGGAATCCAACAAGGAAATCATGCCATAAATTTCTTTGAAAAGAGTTCTGAGGGATTAATCTTGAAGAGGATAGGTTGATTGGTATAATAGAGGAGGAATAATTAGGAGGGGCACCCATAAAGAGAGGGGCGCACAAGTCCTTGTGGGCTCACAAGTACTATGTAGGCGCGCAAGTTCTGGCCGTGCAGGTATACTTGAACGACACATAGGACTTGCATGACTTTTGACCCTTAGGTTAATACTTGTGAGAGACATGGCTCAAGCCCTTAGTACTATCCCTAGGGTCTTCGAGAAGGGTGGCACACAAGTTCTGGTGAAGGAGAAAAGCAGCGCGCAAGTGTAGCCATTTCCCTTAAGGGTTGGCCACTCAAGCGCGCAAGTGTTGATGAGTTTCAAAACTTAGGCCTTCCTCCCCTTATTTAGATCTTCCGTTCTAGGTATGAAATTACCTTAGAAGTTTTCAGAAGCTTTGAGAAGAGACTAGGGCGCCGAGAACTTAAATATGAGGTTCTGTTATTTTTCGTCCTTTAAATGGGGGGCCACAGGGGTATTTATTGGCTGGAGAAGACCCTGGGTGAATTTCAAGGAGGGTGCGCAAGTCACCTGCACGACCACTGGGCAGCGCGTAAGTACACTTGTGCAACCTTAGTTCTACTTGCATGACGCAAGTACATTTGAATCTTGGTTCATTCCTTTGTTAATTTTTGATGTTTCTTCAAAGGATTGATCACTTTAGGTTCAAGGTATTTATCTTTTCATTCCTTTAGACTCTGTGACAGAACGGATCATCAACAGAAGGCCCCCCTCATAGTTGGATCTGAAGGAAAAGAGGATGTGACTCTGAGGAAAAGAAGAAAACCAAAGGAAATGCGGCGCACAGGTGTTGAGCGTGCAAAGGGTGGCGCGCAAGGGTTGAGCACGCAGGCGTCGGCGCGCATGGGTTTAGGCGCGCATGGGTGTGGCCTATACTATATATAGGCAGTCATTCTTCACGCAATGCACCGAATTTCAAGCTTTTGAGCTCTTTCCACGCATGTTGCTTTCGTCGCGCAAGTTACTTGTTTTCTGTTGTTTGACTGCTGTCGCGCTACTTTAAATTTTTACCTAAGGCAATGGGCCTAGTAAGAGTAGTTTGATTTTTACTAGGATTATTATAAATAACCCTAAAAAATTTGAATCTTTTAATTACTAAATATTACCTAAATCATACAAAATGTATGTTTAGTGAGCTGGAACTTGACTTTTATTCAGAGTTCCCTTGTCTTTTGTAGGCAGTTTAAAGTCATGCACGTCGGATATAAAAAGGCTAATGTTTAAGGTCGAAATAGATTTGACCGAATGAATTAGAATTTACTCAATTACTTAATAATTCATTTAAAAACATATTACCACACCCATGTATGAGGGAAAAAAATGTAAACTATGACTTAATAAATTTTGAATCTGAGGAATGATATGAAAAAGGGCTAAAAGGTATTAGAAGAAGTAGTTCATAGGAATGAAGATACCATTATTTAACAAGCCCGTTAGGGGGTTAAATTATGTTGGGCCACCTAAGGGAAGTGGATGCATAGTTAAATAAGCTGACAGGTCCGTTATGTAGACTGTTTATGCAAGTCCGCCAAAGGGCACATGCTGCATAGTCAGGCAAAAGAACTCTCAGAAATTTACCTTTCTACTGCTAAAAATCTAGTGAAAGTTTATGGGGATTCAAATTTTCCAAGGCATAGAGTTTGCTGTATGGAGAGAGGTACTTGAATATGGAGAAGATATTTCCAAACAAGATTTTCTAAGAACTGGATGAATGTTACTCCTATGAAGGTCTGACCCAAGCGTAGGGAAGGAAAATATAAACCATAGACTTTAATACTTTCAAATCATGAAAAAGAACATGGGGGAAATATGTTAAGGATATCTATTTTTGCGGATCCCAATATATTGTCCATAAGACCAATAAGGACAAAAGAGGGTTTATTTCCAAGAATGAAGTTACCACTATTTAACAAACCCAGTAGGGGGTTGAATTATGTAGGGCCACCTAATGGCATTTGCTGCATAGTCAAATAATAGCATCTTTTGGCTGACAGGTCTGTTATGTAGACTGTTTATGCAAGGCCGCCTAAGGGCGTTTTCTGCATGGTCAGGTAAAGGAATTATCGTATTTTTGTACATTGTGTGATAAGAAGTCAGGAAAAGGGTTATGAAGATCTGAAAATATTAATGGTTAGGATTATGACATATAAAAAATGAGTATTGTTCCATGTATGAAAAGATACATAGATCAATGCTAACCATAATCACGTTGTGACTGGGTCCTGAATTGAAATATTAGACTTCCCTACGTATCCCATAAAGATGGGAATCAAGCCATACATATTTCTTGAAATACAGTTTAATGTCATGTGGGATGAAATTATGGGAGATCATAGTTTAGGGTCATAGATCTGGGATCATTATAAGAAATACATTGTTTATGTTTTCACAGGGACTTTTCATCCAAGTGACTGAAATTGGAACTTGGGGTTAGGCCCAAAAGACTTGGGGCTGGATTCGAGGGACACTCGAACATTCCTACGTATCCCATAAGGATGGGAATCAAGCCCACATAGTTCTAGAAATACCCCTTGTACAGATTTGGTTTGTACATGTGAAGGGTGAAAAGGGACATTAGTGCAATGATGTTTTGACCCAAGCTAAAAGGTTCAGACATTTCCATGTATGCATGTAGTCCTGAAAATGTAACATGATTGTAAATCCATGTAATAATAATTCCCTCTCAGGTGAGGGTATCTAAGAATATTTTTGTTTATTGTCTTACATGACAAAAGTGTTGTACAGTTTAACATCATATAGAAAATACTAAGGTGAACCAATGTAAAGATATTGATTCTGGGGGCGGTTTCACGAATCAACATCGTATGAGATGGAGGTAAACCGATGTGAAGAGATTGGTTTTGGGCTTGAACCTCAAGAGGTTTCCTACATACCCATCCTAAAAATCCATGATCAATGTCCGCATAGTTCAATTAAATAATGAATTAGTGATCAAGTTGTTCTTGGGAAAAACGACCTAAAAATGGTGTTGGGACTTACGTGTGGTTAGTGTCCCAGAGAGGGTGTTATGGTTGACGTTTTCTCTAAACTCATGCGAGTCATACTCGGTGTGAGAAAAAAGAGGTAACAAAAACCTTAACGATGCACAATTTAATGTCATGTAAGACATATGAAGGGACTATGCAATTTAAATTATTACAGTTAGGACTACTGGTGCTACACAGTTTAGTGTCATGTAGCAGGGACAAAATACAGTTTAACGTCATGTTGTTAGGATAATTGGTAAAATATAGTTTAACATCATGTCGGACGAAAAGGGGGACTCTGCAGTTTAATGTCATGTAGTAAAGACAAAAGAAGACATATTTAACGTCATGTTGGATGTATTAGGGACTTTTTCACAGTTTAACGTCATGTTGGACGAAAAAGGGACGATACAGTTTAGCGTCATGTTGGACGAGAGTGCGAATAGTTTAAGGTCATATGCATGGACTGTTGCTGTATAGTTTAACATTGTATAGGATGATAGAAATAGACTTCTACACAATGTAGGGTCATGTAGTTAGGACATCAAAGGTTAATGTCATGTTGGACGTTACAGTTTAACTTCACGTTGGACGTATGTTCTAATAGTTTAAAGTTGTATGCTTGGACCCTTGGTTATGTAGTTTAACGTCTTGCTGGACATAAGGGACTTCTGTAAAGTTTAGCATCATGTAGTTAGGGCGTCATAGTTTAATGTCATGTTGGATGTAAGTGCCAATAGTTTAAATTCGTATGCATGGACCCTTGGTTATGCAGTTTAACATTTTGCTCGACGTAAGGGACTCTTGTATAGTTTTGTGTTATGTAGTTAGGACGTCACAGTTTAATGTCATGTTGGACGTCACAGTTTAATGTCATTTTGGACGTAAGTGCCAATAGTTTAATGTCTTATGCATGGACCCTTGGTTATGTAGTTTAACTTATTTCTGGACGTAAGGGACTTCTGTACAGTTTATCATCATGTAGTTAGGGAGTCAGAGTTTAACGTCATTTTGGACGTAAGTTCCAATAGTTTAAAGTCGTATGCATGGACCCTTGGTTATGCAGTTTAATGTCTTTCTGTACATAAGGGACTTCTATACAGTTTAGCATCATCTAGTTAGGACGTCACAGTTTAACATCATGTTGGACGTAAGTTCCAATAGTTTAATGTCATATGCATGGACCCTTCGTTATGCAGTTTAATGTTTTTCTGGAGGTAAGGGACTTCTGTATAGTTTAGCGTCATGTAGTTAGGATGTCATAGTTTAATGTCATGTTGGATGTAAGTGCCAACAGTTTCAATTCATATGCATTGACCCTTGATGGATTTTTTCTTCATACGAAATATTTCATCAGAAATATGGCATTGGTTAGAGTAGTGATGAGTTCTCCATCCATTGATATTAAAGAATAAGCTCCATTGGAATAGGACTTGTGTATTGAGAAAGGTCCTTCCCATTTTGGTTCAAGCTTGAGAGGTTTGTTTCCTGGTATCATTGGAGTTCTGAGAAATAATACCAATTCTCCCTGAACGAATGAATGAAGACGAACTTTTTTGTTGAAATCTCGTGGTATTCGATTCTGATAAACTTCCAAGTGTTGCAGGGTGCACAATCTTTTATCATTTAACCGTTCCAATTCATTCAATTTCTTTTGAGATTGTTCATCTGTAGATGACTGATCACAAATTTTTACACTCAGCAAAGGTAATTGAACATCAATAGGCAAGACTGCTTCCTTTCCATATATCAATGAATATGGAGTTGACCGTGTTGCAATGCGGGTGGTGGTCCGATAAGCACATAAAGAATGAAAGAGTTTATCAGGACATGACCTTTTGTCTTTATCCACCATCTTTTGTAGTATATTTGAAAGAGTCTTGTTGAAGGATTCTATCTGGCCATTGGCCGCTGCATGATACCAAGAAGAATGGTTGGATTTGATGTTGTATTCTTGATACAACTTCTTCATCTCGGATGAACAGAAGTTGGTGCCATTGTCCATCATTATGGTATGAGGGACACCAAATCTGGTAATTATGTTAGACTTGATGAAGCTAACAATGCTTTTAGAACTAACTTATTTGAGAGGTATTACCTCTGCCCATTTGGAAAAGAAGTCAGTGGAAGTAATATTATATTTAAACTTCTTGGCTGTAGCTGAAAGATAAAGTCTCACCACATCCATTCCCCATGTGGAAAATGGCCATGATTATTTAGCTGTATGAAGCAACTCTGGGGGTTGATGAATGAAGATGGCATGTACCTGGAATAAATGACACTTCTTTGTGAAATCAACACAATATTATATCATTGAAGGCCTAAAGTATCCAAGCCTTCGAATTTGATCAGACAGTCTGTGTCCAGACTGGTGGGCACCACAGACTCCTGCATGTACTTCATTCATGACAGTCATTGTATCTTCACCATCAATGCATTTTAAGTGAACTCAATCAAAACCATGCTTGTAGAGAATTTTATCTGGGTGATATGGGCTATCATAAAGATTAAAATGGACCACACATCTCCGAACTTGTTCTTTCCCAGCTCTATCAGGTGGAATTATTCCATTTTGAATGTATTCCCAGATAGGTGTCATCCATCCTGTAGTATGACAATATGGTTCAAGAATGGGACAAATTTCATTGATTTCCTCTGTTCTGATTTGAACATAAAGTGAAATTGTACGATGGTGGGCAATACTGATGGTTGTCTCTTCCTAACATGGATCTGCTAGAGCTGTGGCTATATTATCCAATGCATCAGCATGAGCATTGTGTGATCACGAGACGTAAGAAAATGTCGGTTCCATGGGAAATTACGCCATTAAATCTCTGATGTAATCATACAAAGGGATCAATTCTTCTTTTCTGATTGCATAATCCCCATTGACTTTCTTGATTACCAGGTCTAAATCACCGCTCACTTTTAAGTGATTCACTTGTGCTTGAAGCGCCAACTCCAAGCCTATGATGTGAGCATGGTATTCCGCTTCATTATTTGTACCACATCCCAACAATGAGAATGTATAGGGTAACACTTCCTTTTCTAGAGAAATGAGCACAACTCCTAACCAAACTTTTTTGAATTTAGGATTTTCCATTTTCCTCCCTATTGGACTTTTGGAAACGCCATCAAAGTACATTTCCCATGTTTGAAGACTATCTTGAATAGAGAAGACTTCCTCATCAGGGAGTTCAATATCTAAAGATGTATCTTATACTGAAGGATGTTCTGTAAGGAAATCAGCCAGAGCATGGACCTTTATTGCCTTTTGAGACACATAATGAATGTCGAACTACTGCAAAATAACTACTCACCTTACCAGACGTCCTGTAATCATTGGATGACTAAGTATGAATTTGAGCGGGTTATTGCAAGAAACCAATTGGACCTCATGATGTTTCAGGTAGTGTCTCAACATTTGAACTGCAAAGATTAATGCTAGGTAGCACTTCTCAATACTTGAATTCCATGTTTCTGGTTCAATCATAGTCCGACTAAGATAGTAAAGGCTGTTTTCATTCTCAGCGTCATTCTTCTGAGCAAGAAAGGCACCCAATGATCACATTAAGGTTGTCACATAAAGTATAAGTGGCCATCCTTCAACATGTGGTATTAATACCGGTGGACTCAAGAGATACTTCTGGAGAATATCGAATGCTTCATGACATTCTTCATTCCACTGGTATGTAACTACCTTCTTCTTCAATTTGGTGAAGGGTAAGCTTATTCCGATCAAATTGGCGATGAAACGCCGAATATAGGCTTAGTGTCCTTTAATTCCACTTAATTCTTTCAAAATTTGAGGCGGTGACATACCAAGGACTGACTTTGTCTTCTCAGGATCGACTTCGACTCCACGATGGCGTACAAAAAAGATGAGTAATTTCCCTGAGGTTACCCCAAAAGAACATTTTAAGGGGTTCATCTTCAAATTATGTTGCCGAAGTTTGTGGAATATGATTTCAAAATCAGCCAAGCGATTAAAACGTTTCCTGGATATGACCACCAAATAGTCCACATAACATTCATTGAACTTCCCAAAAAAGGGTTTGAAGATATGATGCATGGAACACTAATATGTTGTGCCAGCATTCTTTAAGCCAAAGGGAATTACCCGATAGCAAAACACACCCTGAGGGGCTCTGAAGGCTGTAGATTCTTCATCTTCTGGTGCAATTCAGATTTTATTATATCTGGAATATCCATCCATGATGGAATGTGCTTCATAACAAACTGTTGAATCGATTAAAAGTCTTGTAATAGGAACTGGAAAATCATCCTTAGGACAATACCGATTATGATCTCTAAAATTGATGCAACCCCTAATTTGTCTGTTCTTCTTCTTCACATGGACAATATCAGCAAACCAATTGGGATATTGAGCTTCTCTGACAAAGTTATCTTTGATAAGATTATCCACTTCAGCTTCAATTTTGGAAGCATAAGTTGGGTGTGTTCTTCTAGCAGTTTGTTTGAATCCTCAATATTCTTCTGGAAAAACTAAACGATGAGTAGCAACACCAGGATCATGCCCTAGAATCTCGGTATAGTTCCATGAAAATATATCTCTATTTTTATTTAAAAATGAATCAAACATATCTCGCTCTTCAAGATTCATGGACGCACTGATTAAAGTGGGGCGTGGATCTTCTTTGGTACCCAGATTTATTTCTTTGATTTCATCCATGGTGGTAGAGATACCCTCTTCAAATGCTGGAGGAGCATCCCTAAGATCTTCTTCTTCTTCTTCAACAAGTGTTATTTAGTCTGTTTATACTTTCATAGTAGATGATAAAGCATAATTTTCATGATCAGAAGAGATGCTAAAATTTGACCATCTTGAAGAAGAAGCTTCCATTTCCAACCTGATTGATGATGAAGGGTCCTCTTTGGGTAATAAAGAGGATATTATGGATTGAGAATCGACATCATCGTTCACCTCTAACATTGCTATAAATTCTTCTGGCCTTGTTGGCGAAGTATAGACTTTCTTGATTTCAGAAGATGAAATGAAGACATCTCCATTTGAGCTGTCATCATTGCTTGGTGGATCACCATTTTCTCCCATGATGTCTGGCTTGATTGTCTTAATGGAAATTATGGAGGTTTCCGTAAGAGTATTTTGATTTGGGTCTATCCTATCAATTTGACTGATAGGCAACACATAATCTGTACTCACATGTGCTAATGTGTTTACTGGAATCTTTTCCAAACCATATAGAGCATTAACTTTGGTAATCTCCCTTGCTGTGGATTTCTCCTTTCTCTTCATGTGATATAATTCAGCCTCAATGTATTGAGACTCACTTGTCTTAAATGAGGCCTTATCACTATAAAATGTCCCAACTTGACCATCAAAACAATACTTGAGAAATTGATGGTATGATTAAGGTATAGCTGCATATTGATGTAGTCAGGGTCTTCCAAGCAAGATGTTGAAGGCTGAGTCTTGACCAACAACCATGAAATCTGAATTGAATACCAGATCTCCAAACTGAGTTTTGAGTGTAATCTCGCCTAGTGGTTCTTGTTCATTTTTTTATCATATCCTTGTAACACCATAGTATAAGGAGAGAAGTCAGATTCCTTGAAGCCAAATCGATGAAGTGTACGAATGGGCATGAGGTTGACCCTTGAACCATTATCAATAAAAGCTATTCGGATGTCTACACCATTTACCTTTCTAGATAAATACAAAGATCTAATATGCCCATGCATGACATCATCTTCATCTTCTTCTGTGAAAGATATCACAACATGTAATTTCGCAGGATTATTCTCTATGTGTTAGACTTCAGCTGCAACAATTTCAGTTTCAAACTCCTGAGGACTTGAAAAATTATCAATGAGTGCCTTCGGAAGATCTTTTGACAAATTCAAAGCATCTAGAATTGATAACATGGTCGGTAGTTGGGCCAGGTGTTTCAATACATCATACTTTTGATACAAAGGTCTGAGTTTCCCAATAGGAACATGTGGTTTAGTAGGTTCCTTGGAAGTTGATTCATTGGATGTTGATGCATCTTGTATCGGGGTAGGAGTTGGTAATACACCTGGCTTTAGAAGATTAGACGGAATAGGTCTATTTACTTACTGAGAGGAAGAAGGTGGAACCTCCAACCAATCCTCCAGAATAACTGTGCTAGGACTGAATCTGTCTTGTGTGGAAGAACTTGCTTGTTCTTGCTGAGCTCGTTGAAGGGCTCTACCATGAGTTTCTACCGCATACACAGTTCTAGTCGGGGTAGAATTAGAATAGTGGCCAATGGAAGATCCACATCTTCCCCTATACCCTAAGCCTCTGGAACTTCTTCTGATTCCTCTGTTTGATATGGAGAACCCAGGTTCATCGAATTCAAAAGTGTGATTGGCATAAGGATCTATTAAGTGAATCATATTAACAGAACCAAAGATTAACTCTTCATATGATGAAAACTCTTCCTGCCTACTGAATTTAGGCTATGCCATTTGATGGGATGGTGCCCGTGGCTTTGAAGTAGATGGCATAAAATCTCCTAGAGTCAAAGGCAACTTGGGCTTTGACACATACTCATATTCTTCTGATTCTTCTTCTTTCTTTGAATCATGTCGTTTCTTTGATGACTTTCCCTCTGATTAAGGGAGTTTTGCTAGGGCATTCATGGAAGAAGACACAATTGGTTTCTTCAATTGTGTTCGCAAAATAGCATGAGTTCGGTTGATCGTCTTTTGGACCAACCAATCATCATATTTTTTTTTCATTTTCGTTCTTTAATTCTTACCACTCACATTTTTCATCAGAATCTATAAAAGTAACACATGCTACCTGAACTGAAGAACCTTTCAGTTTGACTTGTCCCGAGTCGACCATTTTTTGGAGGAGGTACTTGAAGACAAAACACTCCTGAATGGGATGCCCCAACATTTGATGAAATGGGTAATAGTTGGGATGGTCTTCATCTACTTCCTTTTTTGGCCTCTTGGGCCTTGTAAACTGAACCAAATTATTCTCCAGGGCCGAAATGAAGTAACCAAGAACTTGTTTATTTCGGAAAGAATAAACTTTTCTCTTCAACTCATCAAATTGTTTCCATCATTGATCTCTTTGATCATCTTAATGAAACAGCCTCTATTGTTGACGCTCAGGAGGTAGAGCCCTTCGAGAAGATAAAGGTTTTGAAGTGGAAGTAGGTACAGGTGCTTGTTTAAGCATGACTGTTGAAGTATCTACTTTACCCATTCTTCTTCCTGGAGCTGATGGAATTACACGAGTTTTATCCTTAGTCTTTATAAGAGAATATTCAATCTGTTGAGGAATTGAAGTAAGGTCTCGAAACCCTCTTGTGTATTTCACATAGATTAGTGGTGTGCGCAACTCATCACAAAAATTTTCCACACATATTGGCAACAATTCCTCTTGAGGGAGTGCTAAGATTGGAGAATATGTTAATCCCTTCAAGTGAGGAATGAAATCTGAGACCCTTTCATTCTCCCTTTGCTTTAAATTTGTAAGATAAAAAACTGTTGTCTTTGGAAACATTGATCTGAACAGAAGAAGGAATTTTTGGCAAAGATCCTCCCATCTGGTAATTGACTAGGATTGCATGCTTGTGTACCAAACAAAGGCAGGTCCTTGTAAAGATTATACAAAACATCTGAGCTTAACTGCTTCATGTTGCTGAAGGGTTCCCATTATAGGATCACAATGAGAAACAAAATGTGTTAAGTGTTTATCTGGGTCTCCCGAACCATTAATTATTGGGAATGTGGTACTTGCAAAATTTGATGGGGGAAGAATTGCATAAACCCATTCAGGGTAAGCTCTCTTTTCTGGTTGAATTTGAGCATGCTTTCCCTCCATATCTTTAAACCGAGCTGTTAATGACTCAATAGTAGTTATTAACTTTTGAGAAACATCTGGTTGAGCTTAGACCTGAACAGGTGCAATGGGTGGAGCTTGGATAGATGTGGCAACTGGTATTTCAACCGATGGCAAAACTGCCAATTGTTGTTGCACTTGACCCATAGGATTAGACCTGTAAGGGTGTACTGATAAATGAGGATATTATTGATCCATCTCAGTAGCCACAACAAATTCCTTTGGCTGACTCACTCCAGCATGCTTAGGAGGAAGACTACCCTGAAGTAGTTCTGCGTTCATCCTCCTCAATTCCTTTATTTCTTCCTCTTGTTGTGAAAATATTTTCTCTAGTGAGAGAAATTGGCCTTATCCAGAGGAAGGGTATGTAACCTGATTCTTTCCATTCCCCTTGTTGGATCCCATTCAGAGAGGGGGAAGTGGGTTACTTGAAGGAACACCCATATTTTGGGTAAGCCTTTGATTTGATGTACGCACACCTTCTTCATTTGTGTCTGTGCGTACAACTTCTTGAGCAGGAACCTATTCATCCGATCCCTCTGAGTGAATCTCGTTTGGTGGATCAGAAAAAATGACATTGATGACATTAATTGATGCATAATGCCTCACATATCTTCTATCAGCATTTCTGCGATATTGTCTTATTCCGTGTCATTGACGAGACATTGCCTTTTGTTTATTCGATTCCTCATGATCTTTTTGAAGAACCGTAATTTGGAGGGAATCTCCTTATAATTTGGCTCTTCGTTCCTCTTTGGGATTCTTCCATAATCGAGAGAAGACTGAATTTCTTTGAGGGAGGGATTGAGGATTTGAAAAAGTCCCAAGTTCGGTGGACTGGGGATGTTCCTGCTATTCCTTCTCAACTCCTTGAATCCTATTTGTAGATTCCGAGGGTTGGGTTAAAAGAGTCCCAAGTAGGGAAAGATGGGGTGGCTCTTGAGATGCTATATCTGAGACTTTCTTGAATTCACTCTTTATCTTATGGGCCTTGGTCTAGAAATTAGATGTATGCATCAATCGACACCCACTTTTATCACTAGGCTCAAAAGATCGTTGGATGATTTCTGACACTTCTGTCACTTGATGATGTGCTTTTTCCATACGAGAGGCATGTTCAATATTCTCGTTCACTTGATGCAGGAGTAATTCAATAAATTTTTCTCTGTATTCTTTACTTTGAGAAGAACTAGTTGAGAACTGTTCTTGGAAAAGCCTTTGATTTCACACAAAACAAGCCAAATGTGGCCAATTCTGGGATATAACATTGCATGAAACCGCCTTTGGTGGGATTTATTGATTAGAGAATACAGTGAAATGTAGTTCTCCATGAACTCCCCATCCCTTGACATGAATACCAGATGAGGCATTGGCAATTAACTGGCGCAATCTTCTTAGTGAGCCAAGGCATGAACGCTGAAGGGGTCTCTACTGCTTTCCAGCCTTCAGATATCGGGAAAATGAGAGAGAAGCCAAGTCAATTTGGTGTTGTAACCCTTCTATTATCTTGATATGATTTTCACATTCATCATAAGATAATATTTTATTTTTCTACTAACAAAGAGTTTTTCATATGTTGATACGAATAACATGAATCCCATATCCCATAAACATCTCGGGACTGTCATAGTGAGAGTCAACCGAAGGCCAAAAGATGACTGGCACTTCACCTTTCACGAGTTGTTTTCTCATGTTCAGCATTTCCTCTTTATCATTCAATGAAGATTCTTCTACCTGATTAGACCAGAGTTGGTGCTTTCTTGTTGCTTCATCGGATTCCCCAAGATTGGTAGAGAATCCACTGATCAAACTAGAAGATGAATGACCCAGGGGTGGTTCAGAGAATGACCTACACATCGGGCTATCTTCTGATTGAGTAAGTATTTCACTTGCTGATGGTAAATCACCAGACATAACTGGCTTTACTTTTTCATGTGCCTCATGATAAGAGGGATTTCTCTTCACTACATTGTCATCTAAAGAATTTTCCAAGCAATGCGAATTACTACTGCAGAGAGGACTTTCTCTACTAAATTCATCTTCACGGGGAGGACCACCATGATGGTTTACATCAAAAGATGAGACATCTTGATCCTTGATCTTCTGGTCACATAGAGGGTTATTGTATCTCTAATATGAAAATGAAACTTTGAGATCGATCGAACTGTCATCAAGCAAGCCTTCATGAGTATGTGTCTGATAAAGACCTTCTGAATTAATGCCCCCACTATTGGGAACTGAGAGAGTGGAATCTTGAATTCTAAAATATAATTGTCTTAGGGCTTCCAGAACTCCAGCATCGAGTAAGGACTTGTCACAGATGGGCCCTAGATTTCTTGACAGTGCTGGGTGGTTCTTCTTCTTAGACTCCTTCTTACTCAATTTGGAAGGTGTGTGTGCCTACTCAGGAGAAATAATCAAGTTAGACTGATTATCTCCACTCAAACCAGGTGTATGTGCCTGATTTGGTTGTCCGTATGATATGGGGTAGTACGCCCCACTACCCTCTTGGAATAGAATAGATGTGTGTGACTATTATAGAGTGAACTTTTGATGTGTCACTCCACTGGTAGGGATTGAATTATGTGTCTTTCCCTTAGATGCGGCTGAATCTGTTATAATATCCTGGCAGGCATCCAGGATATGAGCAGGGATTTGCTTCTTATATTTCACCATTGACAAAATGATCTTGGGGACTTCAGCTACCGAAACATGAATATATGTCCATTCCGTTCTTAGAGTAGGTGTATGTGCCTTCTCCCATCCCCCTTTTGTTATGAGTGAATCTTGAAAGTACTCAAGTGTGGGGGAAGAGAGTTGAGTCTACCTCCTTTTTAGCACCTGAGTTTTCTGACTGACTTCTCAGAGTGCTACCAAACGAGACTGTTGGTAGGCTTGATCAATACTAGCAGTTGTATGTGCCTGCTGATTGCCCTCCACAAAATGTGGTTGATGAGCTTCCTTCAATACTGACAGACGAGGCTGTTGGTAGGATTGATGAGTGTAAGCAGGTGTATGTGCCTGTTTATCAGTTGTCAACACATTGGGTTTGTGGGCTTCATCGTATGCAGTCAGATGAGCCTGGTGACTAGATGATTATTTATAGACAGGTTTATATTCCTATCTATAGTACTCCACCAGAATTACCGGGCAGGATTGGTGTGCTGCTGCCAGACGAGTCTGCTGAACAGCAGAATTAAAACGGATGGGTGTATGTGCCTGCTCGTTGCTTGCCACCAAGTTAGGTTTGTTGATTTATATGGAGATGACAGAGATGGAGAGCTTCTCACTGTTGACCGGATTTCACCTTTGGCAGTTCTTCTTGCCTGGTCGGGTTTGAGGAACCTAAGCCAAACGCTTGGAGTCGATACCCTCATCATTTTGAGGGTGCACTGCCATAAGAGTCTGGTGGTAATTTTTGATTAGTGCCCTTGGGAGTGACTCTTGTCTCCTTGAATTAAGGCCCTGATGGACCTACACATTCACCTCCTCAGAATATGGGAGTGACTGATGATTGTGTTGCAGGGATAACGACCCGAAACAGTTGAAAATGGGGGTGGGCACCACCTGCTTCTTGATCGCTGGTCATCGCTGTCTGAATGACCAGGGTTAATTGTTCACTTGGAGGGCTTGTCGAGCTGCCTCCAAAGTTGGAATGGTACCGTGTTGACGATACTCTTTAACTGGTGCATTCGATACCCAACATTGAAGACGCTGAGTAGCTGATGTCATCGTTGGAGCGGATGACGATCCAGTAGGAGTATCAGCAGAGGCTTTCACATCAGCAATATTCACAGCAGAAGTATTCAAAGGTGTAAACTTAAGAGAAGCCATTGTAGAAGATTTTTGGAAAATAGTTCCTGTTTGATATAACAGACGTAATCCAGATAAGTCCTTCCACTATATCTTTTGGATAAGAATATATGTTATTGATTGTCTTGTTGGCCCTATCATTGAGTTTAAATAGGATCCTAACAAATAAGTAAAACATGACATTACCTTGGTTAAGGATTCACATCGGGTTCACCATTTTTTGTTTCCTCTGGAATTGGGGATGACCTCATTGATTTAAGGATCAAACATTGCAATCGGTTTCTAACAAGTTTGTTTGTAGATTCAGAAACATCCAATGATTCCATATCCATTTGGACTTACTTTCCAAAGGTAGGAGCTCATTAGTTGTGGACCGATGAGTTTTAAGAATTTTCATTGGTTGAGAGGATGAGAGGTTGGACTCATAACACCTTTTTTGAGGGGAGTTATTGTCTATTCCGGGAATCTGTTTATAGATTTAAGTTATGTTTGTGAATCCTTATAAAATTACCCAGTATAAAATGATCTTTCCTTCAGATATGAAAGTCAATGATTGATATGTAGGAAATTTAGAGAATCTTTAATATGTATTCAAGGTTCTTCATTGATAGAGAATCATATGTAGTTGTTCGAGATTCTTAGTCAATGGTATCCTTTGATACATTATATAAAAGTATCTTGGTCATTATTATGAACATACTAGATTTAAAGCCACCCAGTGGGGCACTTGAAGTTTATTGACATTCAGAAGGACATAGATTATTTCAGAGTTGAGATCGTACCCGCAGATGAGCTACCTACATATCGTTTATTTAAAAAAAAATTTGTACCCACGTAGTTCATGAAAGGGAGTATGATGTTTATTTATGATTGATGGCTCAAAGAAAAGATGTCATAATTAATTTTACACTCTATGCTCAAGTGAGTCATGCTCGGTGTCAGAAACTAGAGTTATTGGTAAAACTAGACAATTGTGCCATGAAATATGCAATCATAGAAAATGATGTGGCGATTATGTGTATGTGACTTCTCAAATAGATAGAGATTGGGACTTATTTCAGAGAATAAATCCAAGAACAAGGTCCAAAAAAGTATATGTACTTTATGGAGATTTGGATACTCTAACTTGGGGCTTACTCCTGAGGAAGATGTCCAAATTAGGAGGAGAATTATGATTGGGTTTTACTCCTGAGAAGGAAGCCCAGATCAAAAAGTAGATAAAGACTGGTTAAGAGAAATTAAAACTGGGGCTTACTCCTAAAGAGGAGGCCCAGGTTAAAGGGATTTGAAAACTGGGGATTACTCCTAAAGAGGAGGCCCAGGTTAAAAGAATTTTAGAATTAAGGGACTTGCAATGGGGAATACTCTTAAAAAGGAGGCCCAGGTTAGGAAACTTGAACTGGGGATTACTCTTAAGAAGGAGGCCTAGGTTAAAGGGATTTAAAAACTGGGGCTTAATCCAGAAGAGGAGACCCAGGTTAAGGTAATTTTAGAATTAAGGGACTTGGACTTGGGCTTACTTCTGAAAAGGAGGCCCAGGTTAGGGAACTAGAACTGGGGATTACTCCTGAAAAGGAGGCCCAGTTTAATGAGAACTTAGACTAGGGATTACTCCTGAAAAGGAGGACCAGTTTAATGAGAACATAGACTGAGGCATACTCCTGAAAAGGAGGCCCAAGTTAAGGATTCTCTTATCTTAAAGGATGAGGTTAAAATGAATGAAATCTATAACCTTGGTGACATAAAGATATGTATATCACTAGGTTTTGAGAGATGTTCCATAGAATTCCTTTCAGATAAGGAAGCCAACAAGAAAATCATGCCATAAATGGCTTTGAAAAGAGTTCTGAGGGCTTAATTGTGAATAGGATATGTGGATAGGTATAAGAGAGGTAGAATAAGTAGGAGGGGAACCCAAGAAGAAAGGGGCGCAGAAGTCCTTTTGGGCACACAAGTACTGTGTAGGAGCGCAAGTTCTGGCCGCATAGGTATACGTGTGTGGCATATAGGACTTGCATGAATTTTGACCCTTGGGATAATACTTGGGGGAGACATGGCTCAATCCATTTTTACTATCCCTAGGGGCTTCCAGAAGGGTGTAACGCAAGTTCTGGTGAAGGAGAAAAGCGGTGCGCAAGTGTAGACATTTCCCTTAAGGGTTGGCCACTCAGGCGCGCAAGTGTTGATGAGTTTCAACACTTAGGCCTTCCGCCCCCTCTTTAGATATTCCATTCTAGGTAAAAAATTACCTTAGAAGTGTTCGTAATATTTGAGAAGAGACTAGGGAACCGGGAGATTAAATCTGAGGTTCTGGAATTTTTTGTCCTTTAAATGGGTGGCCCACAGGGGTATTTATAGGCTGGAGGAGACCCTGGGTGAATTTCAAAGAGGGCACAGAAGTCACCTGCACGACCACTGGGCGGCGCACAAGTACACTTGTGTGACCTTAGTGGAACTTGCGCGACCCAAGTTCATTTGAATCTTGGTTCATTCCTTTGTTAATTTTTGATTTTTCTTCAAAGGATGGATCACTTTTGGTTCAAGGTATTTCTCTTTTCATTCCTTTAGACTCTGTGACGGAAAGGAGTGTCAACAATATTGGAGCATAAATTTTGTTTTTTGAGTTATTGAAATATATTGTTCAGCATGACATAATTTATTTACTTAGAGATATTAAATGACTTGAAATAATAGAATTTATAGATTAACATTATTTGTGATATTGAAAACCATTATATCATAGAGGGTCCAACAATGTGGTTTCATAAAAATCCATAAGTTTAAAATTTTTAAACTGATATCCAATAGAAATAGATGGAGAAAAGGAATAACAATAAATAAAATATAAATTCTGTCAATAAAATTAAAAGTGTTGCAAATTGTCTACTATCTCTCCTAGATTAGGGTGATGTACCCCTAAAGTCCTAAATACTATATATCCATTCACCCAAGCCTTTTAGTTATCATTATACCATGGTGAAGCACACCTAAGAACCTCATGGTAGCCCCTAAATATGACTAAATATATTTTTTCATCCTTTTATAATATGAAGCTCCTCTTCTAGCCCTAACATGGGTAAAAACCTCTCCCAAACCTCACAGGGAGAAAAACCTAACCCAGAAATTTGTTGGGAGAATAACCTTGATACACCATGAATTGGGGGAAGCATCTTGTCTATTACTCCCTTGGTTGGAGATCCTTACATCAATCTACCATGTTCAAACCACCACTCCCCACCATAACACGGTTGGAGCTTCCATCCTAGACCTCGCTAGAAAAAAACTCTATACCTATCCTCTATAAGGATGTGTCCAACTCTATTCACAACACTTGGGAGAACCATACATTTCCTCTCCCATACTTGGGTATATAACAAAGTATAATTATAATATTAGAGAATCCCTTAATCCATGTTTCCAACATTGACAACAAATTATCATGGACTCCATGAAACTGGTGGATCTATGTGATGAAGACATACAAACTAGCATGAACCCCTTAAAAGAGGCATTCCATTGATAATAGTCATCTCACATTAAATCCTCCCTTATTGATATAGTCTTTTGTGTTGTCATGATACGATTTTCCATTGATAACATGTGTTCTTATAGGGAGTGTACTAGAGAGACTTTCCTTGGATAAGATAGGTCAACATGGATAACCCATTCCCATTCCCAATCAACATGGACACTTGGTGGAGGCCCCCATAACAATCAAAGTTCCCCGAGAGTATAAGTTTCCTCATATGGTGTAAACCCAAACCATGTTCCCTTTGATGATTTCATCACTAATAAACATCAATAGACCATGGAAATCCATACCTGGGTAGACCATGGATTATCCCTAATCTCTTTTTGGTGAGGCCTAATTTCCCATGAGTCTAATCATCCTATTTTCCAGCCATAAATCAGTATAAGGAAGACACATTTATATTTCACTCATTCAAGTGAAATCCCCACTCATTGTATCCCTTTTTCAAAATAGCACCTAGGTCTACACATTGATATTGTAAAATGTCTTACTCCATGATTCATATCTGCCATGATATTAGTCATCCTTTCTAATATAATTACCATTATTAGAGATAGGGATGCCGATATATAATCCAACCATTCCTAAACCTGAACTCATCCTCATAGGTCCCTACCCTCTGTGAAACCCAACTCATGGGGCCAGATTCACTAAAAAACATTCCAATAGGGATACCCCATGAATAAAAACCACTCAATCTTCTATTATAACCACTTTGACAGCACATATTCTCTTATAACAAAATTTAAAATTTCATGAATATTTTCTCACTGCTCGATGCTAAAATACATGCTATTGTTACATTATTAGACCTTAAACTACAAAATTGAAATACATAATATTTTATTCTTATACTCTAATCATACATAGGATGCCTCCTTGAGGTTCAAACCAAACATTATAACTTTATATACCCTCTATTACCAGAAAATATTCCACTATGTTCCTAGAAATCTAAGCTTATTAGGCCATATTCTCCCTAAGAAGTATTTTTACCATTACAATGTATATATTCCCTATAAACCAATATTCATTGTGATATATTACTCATGAAATCAACTATATCATTTTTCCTTTGTTCATATTTCCCATGATCTCAGATATCATTTCAATGGGTCCATATTCTCAGGGAATATTTCATATTAAGGGACAGTTTCAATAATATTGTATACTTCTTATTGGGATATTTCTACTATAGAAAAATCATCAAAATAACACAAAGGTCGATATTCCATGTGAAATAATACAAACCCTATTGTTCTGAAATTCCTTTGAGGTCATATAGATAGGTGTACTCATCCATAATTACCACACCAATGATTTTTGGGAACCTTTCACTAAGATTTTCAATCCTTATAAGTTTAAAATGAATGGATATTTCCATGATTGGATGAACTAAAAAGATAATATTATCAATCTTGTACAATAATGATCATTTTTTTGTTTTCCATTATGTATCACCAAACTACATGGATTTATATTACCTTAAAAATAATATATAGTATGCCCTTCTTGGATGCCTAATCCTCACACTATAAAAAACCATCCATATTTATGGATAGCGAGAGACCCACAGAGTTCCAATTTATATGAATTTAAAATAAATTATTATTATTCATAAAAAAAATTATAGAAACTATGATACATACATATGTTCACATAGAGTAATGTTTCAGATTTAATCATTACTGTGACGGTAACTGGTTACTCACTAGGATTTCGGATATATTAAAAAGCATATCTTGAAACTATAAGAGTTCCCAATAGTACCAGATAATTCCCCTAAATAGAGTTATATGAGACTATCCTCTAATACTATTAATCAAAGATCATTATATAGGGTCACAAGTAAAGTACTAATTCCCATTTACATTTGGAATATAGGTTTTTGATGTATCAAAATTACACAACAGAGCATGCATTAGGGTTTCCATGGGAAACTCACTGTGATGATTGATCAAATACTATTTGAAAAAAACTTATTCATTATGGATGAGTTATTTTAATTGAATAATATAATTCTCTATAACTATATTTTACTTAATAAAAAAACAAAATCATGTATCATCTATATCTACAGATTAATTATTTTCTTTATCTACATTATCCTTCTTTATTTTTAAATCACCTTTTTTAAATTCTACATGTACATCTAATTCATTTTCCACATATCATTGGTTAGCTCTAGGATTCCCATATGCTAATATTCCTATATAATCCTATTCTATTTTCTCATCCTAATACATATATAGTGTTTTTACATCTATCATTATAGATACATCATCACAAGGGATGATCATAAGAACAAAAGGGATGAATATTTCTAGACAACGAGTGAAAATGTAACTATTCTATATTTATTCCATGTTCTCCTCTATAATATCTATATAAAATAATTAAATAACATGATATTGGAAAATAATATATGGAATCAATTACTATTTCCCTATTTGGAAGAGGTTCATTAAACTTCCTTTAACATGCTCTCATAATAGAATGAAAATAGGATGAGTGACTGACAAAAAAAATATTTTAAGAGATCTATATTGAAAATATCCATCTCTCCCAAATAATAACTATTATAATTGATATGGGACTCCTAAATAAATGACTATGTTCAATTGTACTAAAATATAACTTCATCAAGTATGAAATCTGGAAGAAAATTCATAAAATCAAAGTTCACACAAATATAAATCCCTGTAGGATGTTTTATTATCCTAATATGACAGTTCAAGCAATGATAAGGGAAAAAATAATTTCATAACCCCCCAAACAAATGAATTTCTAAATAGAAGAAAAGTCAGTATGAACCTTAAAAAAATAATGATCGTAGGTCGATCCTAATAATATGGAAATCATATTAATTTTTGGATAAAATAATTTGTTATGGTTTATCAAATCATGATGAACATGACAATTCCTTTATGAAATAAAATTAATGAAATCATTGAGTAATCATATTCCAAAAATGTATAATATTGATGACTATTGGTATATGTAATCCCAAATATTAATTAAAAAAGAACAATAAATGTCATATAGAGGGAAGAATACTTTCCAACTGTGTAACGAGCAAGCAACAAAATAAGCCTAAATTAAAATCAAGATCTCGATATGAAATCCTAATATCTGGTTTTATGTTGATAATCAAAAATAATTATGACGATCACGTAACATATAAAATAATTAACTATGGATACTACAAACAAATCTGGAGATAAATGAGACACAAGATGATTCCCCTCTCTCAAATGGATAGGGATGGGAAGTGGTTGTCACCATACCTTGGGGTTTCATCGTCATTGAGAGAGATAGTTTTACAAGAGCGAGAGAGAATAGATCAAATATAACCCTTACATTTTTTAATATTTACATATATATGGATGATGGGATTTTTTTAAAGATATTATGGGAGGGAGAGTTATAGTAAGAGGTTATAGAAAAACATAGGTCGGTTGATCTAGAAGTGGATGATTCTTAGAGGAAGGATATTTAAGAGTATCCATGATAGAGTTTTCTTAGTCGTGATGTGATTGTATTTGATCAATAAATAGAAATATAGTTATATGATCTTGATATTTCCTATTGTCTGATCTGATTATGGAGGGCTCCTTGTATACCTTTAAATTTTAGTCTATTAATCAGTGTGTATCAAAATTAGTGGATTCTAGTTAATGGTGATTGAGATGAATTGGATGTTTTATAGAAGTAGTATCTCGAGCAATTATATGATTATTTCCTATCTTTAACACTCATGTTTTAATTATAGTATGAGTTTCTCACTGTTTAAAAGAGGATATTTAGTTTGTAAGAATTTTGTGTATGTTTTGTGAATCTCCTGTAACATTTACATGCATTTATTCAATATTATAACAAAATGATGTGTTATTTTAATGAGTATTTGCATATAGAGATCCTGCATCAAGTTAAAAATTTAATGAAGTTAGAGTATCTTGATTTTTTGATGTTAAATGAGGTGATTGTGATGAAATTTGAATTTATGGTTTCTTCTCAAGAGTGAAGGCATCAAATATGGTGTATCTTTTGTTTTGGGAAATTATTGTATCATATTGTGGGGAGTCTGTTCAAAATTATTTTTTGTGTTTCTCTAGGATACAGGTTATTTGGTTTCCAATTTGATATTAAATTTGTTTATATGATTTTAGTGGTTAATTATAACATCATTTATGGTGGTACACCATTCTAGGTTGTAAGTGTAGGAAAATTTTCAATTTTTTGATATATCTTCAATTATATTTCCCTCTAAGAACTTATTAATAATAGAATGGTACTTGAGATTTTGATTCGTATAGGGGATATATATCTGATAGTTTATATCATTGGAATATACCATGTACTCATGGAAATATGGATGAATATGGGTGAGTTTATTGATGACATCAACATTAGTAAGAAAAAGGATATTGACATAGTCTATTTTATGATATGGAGTTTCTAGTATCTGGGGGGTTATATTACTATAAATGTGAATTTTATCTATATTCCATCATTTTTATTCATTATTTTTTTTATGCTTCCCATGACCTATTATTTCTCCAACCATATTTGTTTCCTTGGGAATTAAGAAATATATACTTGAAATGAAAAAATATTTAATTAGGCCAGCTGGGGGGTCAGTCTATTATATATGACCTAGGTAGAGGATGTGAGTTAGTGATAAGGTTGCATCAGTGAGTGGGTTACATATTCTTATTAGTCATAAAATCATATAATAACATATTTTTGAAGGAAATTTCTTATATTGTGTGAGTTAATATTTATTTCAATTGAATGGGTGTCTTTTCATTGATATATAACGATATTTTATGTGACATTGATTTTATAATATATTTTTATACCAATGTCTCACCAGTTTCTATCCCTCCTTATAATATGTAAGGAACAATACTTTAATCAATGGAATTTCCCTTCTAAATATATAATTTTGTTGTGTTTTGTGACATAATCTTTAAAAATGACACAAACTAAATGATAAATGCAATGAAATTTTATTATATATATTTTAGACATTACATTTATAGAATAAATAAGTCTTTAAGAATTAAAAATATTACAATGGGATAGATAATTGAAATTAATATACAGAAAATATGATATTTTTTATGTGATCAGTCCCCTATAAAAATAATATTAACTAAAAAAATATATAGATGAAGATGAATATTATTAATGAAATATAAAATTTCAAATATAAATAATAATTATAAAATTGAGATAAATTATAAGTGAATGAAAAATTAAGGAAATATAAGGTATCAATATAATGTATAAAACCCCTATAGAAATTAATAATATGACAACAAGAATATTAATTTGACAATTATAATAGTAATATAACCATTAAGTTTAGTAACCATAGAATTTGAATAGTAACTTCACTTATGAAAATTAAAAATAATATTTAGGGATCTTATAAAAATAGAATATGGCATATCTATATCACGATACACGTAAAAAATGTTTAAAATGATAAAACTTTACTTTATATTGTAAAAAATGACAAATGTATAGTTTTCATTTTTAAAAAATTATAATCATTTTAAAGAAAGTATAATTTCAAAATATTATTTTTAAAATTAATATTATACTATATTGAAATGATTATATATTTGAATGACACCCTAAATAATTTTTCTAAGAGACCGAAAATTGATTATAATATTAAAATTGTTATTTTTCAAATAAATAATAATTTTGTTAAATAACTAAATTTAAATTATTCAAAAATTCATTTCCATAAACTCAATTTCATATTTTAGAATGTACACATAAAAAATGGTTTGGGTGATTTTTTTATTTGACTAAAATAGGGGATTTTTTTGATCCGTGAAAAATGGAAAGATACAATATTTATAATTATTAGGTAAATTAATTAATTTTTGATTCATGTATATTGTAATATCTCGTTGTTTCTTACTCACATGAATAATTTATTATATATAGTTAGAATAATAAATATTATTATTAATCTTGAGAAAAAATAATAAACTAATGAAAAAAATATTAAAAAAACACCCCTCTCACCCCCTTACAAGTATCAACCCTTATCCTCACAAATTATAATCACTAAAGATGTGATAATTTATATATAATCCCCTTCATAATCCTCTCTATGTTCCATAGTACTTTTGTACTCAACAAGGGCCACATAAAGGAGGCTTAAGGGTTATCCAATGAAGAGACAACTTACAGAAGATGAAAAAATTTCGAATAACCTCTTTCTATTTTGTTTCATATTCTACTCCACCTTATGTTTTACATCCACCTAAAAATAGTAACATTAGTATATTTAATATAAAATTATGTTATTATTATGTTTGAATATCTATATTCTACTATCCATTCTTTTGATTGTAAAATGAAAAAGTTTTTTTTTGTATATGGTGGACTCACCATCTCCATGAACAACACTCTTCATTTTTCTCCACTCCCTTCGAGGATGGGCATCAGAAATTATTATTAAATGTGATTATAAAAAGTTTATTATAAATTATATAATGTTATTTAATATTTTAATAGTAATTTAATAAAAAAATTAATCTAGATCATGACATTAAGTATAATGACCTAAATGAACATAACATATAACGTTTTCATTTTTACTCAGTGAATCAGCCCTATATCGAAGAAAATAATTCTATTTTTGAAAATATAAATTTATATAATTACATTAAAACAATTTCATTTCACTTATATATTTTTATTACCTTTTTTGAAGAACTTTAATAAGTATTCACAAGCGATCCAACCTTGGAGTGAGGTAACAAACACCCTTAGAATAATGAAATAAAATATTATATCTCATTGAAATTATTATACATGAAAATAAATTATTGAAAATAAAATATTGATGTTAAAAATTATTAAATAATTAATTAATGAATATAATTTGATGTTTTATTATATTATGTAAACGTGTTGATTTATTCAAGAACATAAGGCATGTGATCTCTTTGAACCATCCTTTTTCATTAGGTTATGAACTTTCTCTATCTAACACATGTTTTCCATTTATTTTAGTAATATAATGATTATAAATTATATATATATATATCTCTTTAATATTTACCTTTCTTGTTCTATCTTACATTGACTAGGAAACATATGAATTATGTTCATTTTACATATGCCTTATTTACAATAATACCCGATTAATGGGAACTTTTCAATCCCTTTATACTTTTATGTAATGGTCATTGAATTTCCATATTACCCTTCATGATTTAATAAAAGAAATTAATATTTTAGGTTTAATAATAAATTTTTACCTTTTTTTAAAATAAAATACAATACACATTGTTTCTCTAAAATTGTTTTACTAATTCATTAAAAGAAAGTTTTGAATGTTCATTTATATACCCAATTCTATACCATTTCTCATGAATTGTTTTACAAAAGAACATAACATTTTTGACATATGATTATTTACTAAGATTTGAAGATCCAAAATATTTTATTCCTTCTTCTATTTTCAGTATTTTAATATTCTATTTTTATTTTGATATGAGGTAAGATTACACAACCCTTTTTTAACAGGAAATTATTAATTTTTTTCCATGTGATTTGTTTGTAGAACGCATAAGAATTTATATATTATGATAGGTACATGAATACTGTTATCTATATAATTAGGTAATGTTTTTATCTCATTACATGGTATTCATGGGATTTGGGTGTAAACTTGATCCATGATGAGACTCTGTCCACTATGTGATGTTGTCTTGGCAATTAGCCTTGAATTATTTTTATGTCTTTTTATATGTTAACGGTACTTTTGTATGTTACCATTATCTTATGAATCAATATTATTTATTTTATTATCCAATGAAATTATTCATGAGCCTTTTGTTTTCTCATATCATGTTATACCTTCTAAACATTATAATATTTTTGATTACCATATTTAAATCCTTACTCGGTTTTTAGCCCACCCCATTTGGTTATGTATTACCAAGGTTGTATTTTGAAATTTTAGAATCTCAATGGGATATATGAGATAATAATGGATTTTAAAAAGATTTGTTTATATTAGTTACCTTTTATTTATTATGAACTGAGTCTTCTAAAGAAAATATGGAACTTGATCTTTTGGTTGGGTTTATTAGATATTTATCTAAAAAACATGTATGGATATGTGTAAAATACTCAGGTCCCTATATTCAGTATCATAGAAAGGTCTTATTATTTTTTGTGATTATGATAAGAATTTTTTTAGGGAGAAAACCAAGGAGAGTTCTATGTATAGTAGAATATCTGAATATTTTGGTGATGTATAGAGTGATTGGTTTCCAAAAAATTATATCCCACTTTATATACTAGAAGTGGATGTGGATCAGTGATAGTTATACCTTGTTGTAATAACCATAAAAATGATGGATTGATTATTAACTCTATCTTCACTTGGTGTCTAAAAAATAGGTATTGTTTCACATATGATTTGATACTCTCGAAGGATACAATTTGAAATATTGACAAAATCATTATGGAAAATTTTGAAGAACAAAAATTGTATTTTCGATTAGAAAACCTAGTAGGAAAATTTCCATTTATGACCATTAATGAATGATAGAGACTCTTATGTTAGGATATATGTTTTATTGATATTTTATTCCTTATGAGATCATAGATTCCGTTTTATATGGTTATTATTTTGGGTGTTCCTATCCCTAAGTTCATTTTGGAAAACATAAATGATTATAAATGGAATCCAATAGTGAATGGTGAGATCATTATAAATTCAATATATTCAAATGACCTACATAATTATAGTTATATTCTTTAGTTTATATCATGAATGTTTAGTTTAACTATTCATACTCAACCTCAAAGCATGTGGTTTGAGCTGCCTATGAGAATCGAAAAAAGGAGAATCCTTGATTTCCAAGCATATTACTCATGCTCAGTCAATTTTTGGGGAATTTTCCACCCATACAATATTATCATTATTTAGTTTACTTTTATGCGATATCAGGAATGGATTGATTTTTATTTTATAAATATAAATGAAAATTATAGGAGAAGGATATTACTCTCAATCTCTTTAGTTATCCTATGATTCTGTACAATTGTAATGAAGAGGATGAATCTCATTTGTAAAATTCAAATAACGTTTGGAACTTTTTTCCTAATGATTATAAATATATAGAGTAAATTATTGAGACTAAGGATTGAATCCTCCTTAATACATGAATATTATGAGTAATTATAACGATGTATTCTTAGAATATTTGTATAGTCTTCCTCTAGACCCTGAGGTTGAGTTCCCAATCAAATTTATACAAAGATTGAGAGCCATATCCAAGGATACCTATAAAATGGAAACTATTTTGTTTGAATAACTAATAATTTAGTTAAAATTTAATGAATTTTTTTTAATGCTTGAGTGCTTCACTATAGGGTGTGCAGGTCCTCTTCATCCAGAAGAAGTGTTAACCTCACCAGTTTTGATAATACCAAATATGCATTAATATGTTTTGATAATCCTTTATTTATGTTAAATTATGATGACCAAAATGTCAAAATAATCATTGGAATATGTTAATCAGTTTTTATCGATGTTTATACACATTTTAAAAAAAATACTAACTCTATCTGGATATGATTTGAAAAGAATATATAAGTATTATGTTTTTAAATCACTGATATAGACCTACCAATACATAGTCACCGGTACAGACATAGTATACTGATAAGAAAAGATCATCGATAGACAGAGTCTATTGTTATATCAAGTCAATCGATACAGACAGAGCCACCGATATACTATGAAGAGCTACCGATATAGAAGAGCTACCGATAAAAAGAGTTTTCGAAAAGAAGAGAAACTGATAAGAAGAGATACCGATACAGAAGAGATACCGAATAGAAGAGATACCGAATAGAAGAGACACTGATACAGAAGAGATATCAATACAGAAGAGCTACCGATAAGAAGATCTACTGATACAAAAGAGCTACCGATACAGAAGAGCAACCGATAAGAAGAGCTACCAATACAGAAGAGCTGACGTTACAGAAGACCAACTGATATGAGGAGATACCGATACAGAGTCACTATCACGGATACATAGTCTATTGTTATAAAGAGTAACAATAACCGATACAGACCTACTGACTCAATTCCACCGATACAATCTCATTGATACAAAGAGCTACTAATAGAAACCAGTCACTGTTTCGCTAAACTCTGGTACTGTAGTTTATTTAACAATGGTCATATTTGGTGATTTTAATTCTACTTGTATTAATTAATTAATGTCTTTTGAATGTCAAGGAACCGTACCTCGTACCTATAAAAAGGTAATAATTCCCATTACCATAGCTAAAGTTATACAAGGGAACCTCGAACTACTAAAGACTTGTGGTCTGTCTGTCCTTTCATGCACATACGAGACAATCTTCTGGAGATACTCAAGGACATACATGGATATAAGAAGAAAGAATAATACATACTGAATCTGTAGAACCTGAACATTCAAGGAGAAAAGAGCTTCAACGATTTCACCTTAATTCAAGCTAATAAAGCTGATCAACCAAGTCCTGGAAGTCAAATACCAAAATGACACTCTTTTTTTCATGACTAAAACTAGAGTGGGACTCAAGGCTTCATCTGCATCAATCCTAGGAGTCCAGAGCATCACTCAAAACACATAGAGCATTCTAAACTCTTCTCTATTTTTTAGCTATATTGTGTTTCATTTATTTACATTTTGAGCAGTGTGTTCTCTATATTGTTAGACACACACTACCTCCTGTGATGAACTGGAGGATTTATAAATCCTCACTAAATCTTTCTATTACTCTCTTGCATCCCACTGTGGATAATGGTAGAGGTATGAGGAGCTGGACAACCTGTTAGGTATTGTTATTTTTTGTTTTCCCATGTAGAACTGTGGAAGAGGTCTGAGGTCCTAGACAGTCTGAGTACTGCTGTAAACCCCGATCAAGGGTGTGGATCATAGTTTATATAAAACTGTTTGAGAGGACTATGTCTCATCTTTGGACTAAACCTCTTGGTTAAAACTAATGTGCTTGTTTATTTTGGTTAAAACTGTATTGAATATTTTGATGCCAAGTACCTTGAAATACAAATCTATTTTATAGTTACTATGATAGTTAAACTAGCAAGTGTTTGAATTTATTGTAACCCAGTAGGTTAGTTTCAATAGATAACTTAATATTTAGATTATATTAACTGAGATCTAATCAATCTCTTGAGGACCTAACTGAACCATTACTGTATTAAAAATTCACTATAGTTTCGCTTGTAATTTAATTTTGAGGATTTTTAATATAAATATTTTAAACATAAATATTAATTGGAACTCAATTAATCCCCCCCCCCCTCTTGAGTTTCCACTCCGACAAAAATTTGGTATCAGAGGGATGGTTGTTAATAAAAGATTTCCAAACACTATGTTTTTCATCTTTGATTTTAGCTGTATCTTAAGGATCATAAATTTCTGTTAGTTTTAAATTTTATCTCTTTAAATATATTTTCTAAAATATAATTATGGATAATAGATTAGAAGTTGTTGATACCAACATGCCACCTTTCATTAATGGTGTTAATTATGCCCAATGGAAACTGAAAGTGAAAATTCATTTAGAAAGTATGGGATTTGATATCTGGACTGCTATAGAGACTCAATATAAGATCCTAGAAACTGAAAGAACTAATTGGGATGACCGTAATAAAGTTTCTTACAATAATAATTATAAATAAATGAATGTTCTGTATTGTTCTTTAGGAGATGAATAATTTAATCGAATATCTGCTTGTAAAACTTCTTATAAAATCTGGGATACTTTGGTTATTTCTCATTAGGGAACAACTAATGTTAAATCATTGAAATTGAATACCTACACTATTAAGTATTATAACTTTAAAATGAAGCCTTATTAACCTATTTCTGACATGTATCTTAGGTTCAATGAAATTGTAACTACAGTGAGCTCACATGGAAAAGTTGCTCCTGTAAAAGAGAAAATCATGAGGATATAAAGATGTCTGACAGACAGATGGAGAGGCATATCAGTTTCAATTAGAGAATCATGTGACATTACTGCTTTTCCTATCAAGGAACTCATTGGTAAATTAATGATTTATGAATAAGAACTAATATTCAAAAAGAAAAAAGATGATGAACCAAGAATATGTGTGTAGCCTTCAAGACTTCTGCTTCAAAAAATAAGGACAAAGGGAAAATTCATAGTGAAAGTGATAGTTCATGCAGTGAAGAGAGTGCATCTAACAGTGATACTGAAATGGATCATATGTCTAGACGATTCAAGAAGTTTTATAGAAAGAAGATGTTTTTCAAAAAATCCAATTACAAGTGAAATTTTGATAATAAAGTTCATTGGAAAAAGGTTTGGAAAAGAACTGATAAAAGTGATGACATAGTCTGCTATGAATTCAAGAAAAAAGGACATGTGAAAGATGACTGTCCAAGATTAAAGTACAGGAAGAAATATGAGTACAAGGACAAAAAATATAAGAATGTAAAGAAAGAAACCTGGAGATCTTCAGAAGACAGTTCATGTGATTCTGACGCCACTCAGGATGAAAATATCCAAAAGATAAAATTTGTTTAATGGAAAACACATCTAAGGTAACATTGGATACTCCTGCTTTAAATTATTATTATTTTGGATATGATTCTGATTAAGAAAACATGTCTAGTGAAGTTTTATTTGAATACTGTAACATGCTATAGGAAACCTACAATGAGCTAAAAGATATGTATAAACCTTAAAGAAACAGTATTCTTTAACTAGCACTGTCAAATCTGCAATAGAAGTAGAAAAGGAAATGAATTCTCCACTATTAAAGGAGATTCCTCAACTTAAATTGTACAATGAAAAACATAGAATAAATTTAGAGAAGTTCACAAATGGAAAGAATACTCTAACTCAAATTCTTGGAAAAAACGATTCTTCAAAGTATACTACTGGTTTAGGCTAGCATCCTGGAGAGAGACAACTTGTTAGGAATAAATTTCTTCCTAAATCTGGACAGTATGTTGCTAGTTTCAGTTTTAGAAATTTCTATGCATCAACTAGCTATTCACATAGTTATAGTTCAAAAATAGTTTAGCTTTCAAAATATTTTGAAACTATTCATTGTATGAGACCCATTAGAAAAATCTGGGTACCAAAAGTTTTTCTTGCTAAAATGTCTAGGCCGAAGAAAATCTGGGTACTAAAATCATTTTCTCTTTAAACCTGTTTTGTACGAGACTTAATTGAAGAGTTCCTATGAGAAGATATGGTACCTTGACAGTGGGTTTTCAAGGCATATTACAGGAGATTACTCATGTTTCAAAAGTTTAATCAATGTTGATGGAGGGAATGTCACCTTTGGTGATAATTCAAAAGGGGAAATCATCGGCTTAGGCCTTGTAACACTGATTCAGTTTTAATTTATAAAGTATTATTTGTTGACAGATTAAAATAAAACCTATTAAGCATTTCTCAGTTGTGTGATGATGGTTTCAATTTTATGTTTGAAAATGATTCTTGTAATGTTTTTATTTCTAAAAATATCTTAATGTCTTCTGCCTTGAGAAATGAAAATGTATATGTTGTAGATTTAAATTCTTTAGCCAAACAAAAGGTTACTTGTTTAAATAATTTTCATAAATAATCCTGGCTATGGAACAAAAGATTGAGACATTTCAATGTTCATTAACATAAGAAACTGACTATGAATGTTTTAGTTAGAGACCTACCTCTACTAAAAATTCCATCAGACAGAGCTTGTACTCCCTATCAAAAGGTAATGAAACATAATGTTTCTTTTAAATCAAAGAAATAAGTTTCAACTTCTCAACATCTCTAGTTGGTTCACATGGATTTATTTGGACCATCCAGAGTTTCTAGTTTAAATGGGAAGAAGTATGTCTATGTATTTGTATATGACTTTTCTAGATATACTTGAGTTTATTTTCTATCTCACAAAAGTAAAGCTTGTTCTTTCATTGTGAAATATTCCAATTTGTAGAAAACCATTGTGGACTAATGATTAAAACCCTAAGAAGTGATCATGGTCATGAGTTTAAAAATCATGAATTTGAATCATACTGCTTAAATAATGGCTACAATAATAATTTCACTACCCCTAGGACACCTCAACCGAATGGTGTCGTAGAAAGAAGAAGTAGAACCCTTCATGAAATTTCAAGAACTATACTCAATGAATATGATTTACATGTTTATTTTGGGGATAAAGCTGGGAATAATACTTGTTATATTATAAATATAGTCATGATTAGACATGTTCTTTAGAATACACCTTATGAACTGTGGAATAATAAGAATCCTAAGGTTAGTTACTTCAGAGTTTATGGTTACAAAGTCTTTATTCTCAATACTAAAGATAATCTTGATAAGTTTGCATCCAAGAGTGATGAAGGAATATTTATAGGTTATTATTTATCTATAAAAGACTATAGAGTTTTTAATAAAAGACTTAAATGTGTGGAAGAATATGTTCACATCAAATTTGATGAAACTAATCCGCATGAACCTAAAACTTCTCTTAAAAATATTGAAGAAGATTTGTCTATTCTGGATCTTAATGACAAAAGCAATAACATGTTGTAAAGACAAATAGTTCTGGAAATATTCGAGAATCTGCTTATGGTGACCCCAAGCATATCGAAGAACCTGAAATTTCTAGTTTTACCTTTACTAGATCAACTAGGATTCAAAAGAATCATACTTTAGATGCTGTTGTGGGTAATCTTGATAGAGGGACACAGACTAGAGCTTCTCTAAGAAACCAGGTTGAACATCAAGCCTTTCCTTCACAGTTAGAACCAAAAAATATCTATGATGTTGTCAATGATGAATTTTGGGTAATGGATATGCAAGAAGAATTAAATCAATTTGAATGAAACAAAGTCTAGGAATTGGTTGACAGACCTAAGGACACTTTGACCATAGGCACTAAATGGGTTTTTAGAAATAAAGTTGATGAGTCTGGAAATATAGTTAGAAACAAAGCAAGACTAGTTGCACAAGGATATAGTTAAGAGGAAGGAATAGTCTATGAAGAAACCTTTTCACTTGTAGCTAAATTAGAAGCTATTAGGATTCTACTTGCACATGTTGTTCATCTGAATTTCAAATTATATCAAATTGATGTTAAAAGTGATTTTCAAAATAGTTTTATAATTGAAGATTTTTTTCTTGAACTACCACCTAGATTTACTAATCCTCATTTTCCAAATCGAATTTTTACACTTTATAAAGCATTATATGGTTTAAAATATGCCCCTGAGCTTCGTATGAGAGACTTAGTTGTTTTCTTATTTCAAAAGGTATTTATAAAGGGATTACGGATCCAACTCTCTTTATGAAAATAATTTCCAAATATGTTTGGATAGTGCAAAACTATTTTGATGATATTATTTTTGGATCTTGTAACACCTCATTATTTAATAGTACATTATTTTCTTCAATGTAATGCAATAACTTGCACTACACGCAACACTGAGTTCAAGCACATCACGACATACCAAAACAGCCGTTCAAAAGTTGTTATGAATAATATTAACTGAATTTTGAACATTATATAATCCTTATAATTTTAGAATCCAAATTATGAATTTTTTAGACATAATGTAAGAACAAATTCTTTTTTTTTCAGGTAAAGGAATTATTTTTTCAAATAATGAAATTTTACGGCCTTTAAATGGAAAACCCTTTTTAAATCCAATATTTAAAAATTTTATATATTTAATTTAACCAAATAAACTTCTTCTTTAGAATCTGTACATAAGAATTTAGTTTCAATAAATTTTTGGTGTTTTTCTGATAACTTTTATATTTAGATGAATAGTGAAAAATACTATATTTTAACTGAAAACAACTTTTTTAATCAAAATAATTTATAGTGTTTAGTTAAACATTTTAATGTTTAAGAAGTATAATTAGATTATATTTTTACCCTTTAATCAAATGTTGGTCATTGCAATTAATTCCACAATGAAATTATACATAAATAAGTTTCAATCTTTTGATAGTTATTTTTTCTTAAAAACACGCTATTTGTTTTGACAATGAGAATTAATTTTAAATTAATTAATACAACTTCTATGTTTTTAATTCTGTAAAATAGAAATCATTTTTGGATTCGGAATATCAAAATTATCTTAGGGTTAATTTTTGGTATTTTTCTGAAAACTTTCAATTTTTGATGAATAGTAAATAACACTGAGTTATTGGTTAAAACTGACTTTTGATTTAATTAATTATTTATTTTATTTAAATTTATTTTAGGTAAATATAAATACATAATACCTATATAAGTTAAATGTAACTCATTGGAGTCAGTTTATAATAATTTTAAATATATAAAATTTTTATTGAACTTTTCACCGTCTATTACCCAACTCCTATGAGAATTTAAAAATTCACAGAAAAATTAATTTTACAGCTTCTGTGAGTGGAATTTCGAAACTATGAGAGAAACGCTTAATATCAAAGAGTAAAATTTGGTTCAATAAGATAAAAATAATTTCTGGTGAATAGTAACTTTTTACTTTTATTTGCCGCAGATAAAAGTAAATAGGGTAATTAAGGGTAAAATTGATATTATTATTATCCTAACACATGTCCAAATTTTATTGGATAAGTATAATTCGACCAAAAACAACCTTAGGAATAAAATATAAACCTCTTTGATCCACTTGGATTAGATTAGGACATTTGTTATTATTTAATTCAAAGAAGAGTTAAAAGAGAAAAAATCAAAGTTAAATAACTAAAATATTTTAAATATAGGTTTATACATAATATAAATTAGATTATAAATATTAATTAGAAAGCTAAAAATATTTCCTACATAATGATATTTTATTTATAATTTTTATAGATTAAATAATTTACTTTATTTATGACACAATGATGATGAAGTAATTACTTTATTAATGAAAGAATCAAATAAATAGTATTATAAATATTAAAATAAATAGAAATTCAATGTTTTTATGACATCCACGAATTTTCAAGGTGAATATGATATGATTGGGTTGATTCAGTTTATCTTTTTCGATGTAATCAAATTGTGATGACTTTCACAAAAACAAAATACGAAATACTGTCCAAATGGACATAAATTAATATTTTAAACAAATAATATAATATTGGTTGATATAAAATTCCTAAAAAAGTATGGTTCGGAAAAAGGGCTTAAATAATTTTATATATGTCATTAATGATCCAATTTTGTTCCTCTTGGATGTTTAGAGTATTTTTATTAACAATATAGAGTAAGAATACAGGAAGACGCAGTTAAAGTCAAACTATTTAACTAAGAGTTAAATCTAAAATTTAAGGTTAATATGGGGACCTAAACATGTCTAAAACATATTGGTTGAGAGGTTTTAGACCCATACATACCATATACTTTAAATAATTCATTTTTTTTGCATTAGAAACCGAAAATTAATTTATTATAAAATAATATTTTAAGTTTCCCCTAAGGTACCCCTCACTCCTCTTATAAAAGGGCACTCCACCTTCACACTATTTCACACCTTCTAAGCCATCTGTCTCGGCCAACCCCTGCCCAAATATCCTCTAAAATTCCCTAACATCATCTTAGATTCTTTCCTTTGGTCAAAAATCCTACTTAAGGATCCCTTTTTATCAAATCAAAAGAAGGAACCTGAAAAATAGGTAATGATTTCACCACCCTCTTTCAAGTTCTCATATTCTTCCACTTAATCTTTCGTTGTTGTTTAAATTATTAAATAATAACCCCATTATATTCTATATACTGTGATGTTATTATAAATATGTCACAACTATATTCATTATCCTATCCATCCTATGAATGATAATGTCACCATGCGTGCGTACTTATGGCTTACCATCTCCACGCCGCGGTGTAATTTGTTAATCAACACTATGATTTTTGGATGGAAATAATGATGAGTAATATGTATATAAATAATGAAAATAACATGATAATGTCTCTGTAAAATCAATATACCATCCAAATCCACAACTTTAAGGAAATGATATTGTCTCTCGTGTGTACGTACGGATTACCGTCTCCACGACGCGATGAGATTCACTTCCACGTTCTCCATTCATCGACGATTATAAATATATATATATATATTACCAATAAGTATATAATATATGGAATAATAATACTACTGGAGATATATATATATATATATAGATATATGTACTTACATATATCTTATTCACTTAGTTCCGTTCAATACAAGATGAAAACGGAAACGACGTTTATGCGTACGTACGGATTACCATCTCCATAAACGGTGTTTTTCATTTAATATATATATCCACTATAAATATTTATATTCTAAATATATATGATATATAAATAATTTTATATATTCTGGAAGTACTTAAATCTTGATCTAAGTGATACAATAAAGTGTAACAAGTTAAAACACGTATGATAAAGAAAGCAATTATTACCAGAAATGTTAATTTAACATGCCAATTATTATAAATGGGTAGTATAAAGTAATAAATTAATCATTTATGATATCATAAATATTTATATAGTTCTGGAATACCTTAATAAAACACATCGATCTTCATACAGAAGGTTAAATGTACCCTCGACTAAAGGAAAGTGCAAGGTAAGGGGTTTTCATCTCACTTCTTATTCCCATGAGATTCGTACCATATTGCCACTATTACCTTTTGTGTGGTGTATGTACTTCCCATAAATGTATTCTTTGTGTAATAAAATATAATTTATGTGTATTTACATATTCATTATATGATACATCTTTCATGGGGTGTATATTTCGTAAGTTACCAAATTTGTAAGGGTTAATTTCACAATCTCTTTATTATCATAGATTGTTATTACATAAGTATCTACTGGCACTTATTTACTATCCATGTCCATTTTTCATAAAATAGTATTAAAAGGGAATATTTTAAAGATAATTTTTACTAGAACATCATTTTAAATGTTTTAAATATTTATTCTTGTAAACCATTCCCATTAACGTCCAAGTTTTAAAAATGGTTTTAAGGATTTATTTAAATGGACATGAATGTTTTAAAATGTTAATTACATTAAAAAGATTCAAAGTGGTATGGGACATTTTGATTCAAAAATGTCTTTAAATTTCTTCCTTTCTAAATAGTGTGACTTTTAAATGTTTTCATGAAAATTGTATTTTTTGTCTCGAAGTGTTTTACAAATCATTTTCATCTTTGTCAAAGTCCTTTGATGGATTTTAAACATGCTTGAAGTTGATTTATTATGATTCAAATATTCCATTTTGTATTTAAGGTTTGGTGATATGTTTGACTGTGGATGTGTTATTTTTATACCATTCATGGTTTATTGGTAAAGTATTGACATTTCATATGCTAGTTTTAATACGAATGTTTATGTTATGTTTAAACCTATTTATATGAGGAATGCATTGGACTTAGTAAGTGACGGGTGGAGCCTGCTATAGCTCCTCGATGCATCGGTAGGTCTAATGAGACAAACTAGTGTCTTGGCACAAGTCCATGAAAAAATATTTTTTTTAGTCCTGGAACAAGGCCTTGAATATGTGGTTATGATAGTCTATCATTATAAATTCCATCATTATGAAAGTGGTTAGTGATATTACATGTGATTATTCGACTAGTAGAATATCCATGTGAATAAGTAAATGGAATTATTTCATTTTATTTTTTCCATATTATGCTGAAGTTCAAGTTTAAAAGGATTTTGTTTTAGTTATACATTGCCTTAAATGTTTATGATTATTTAGGAAATTTTACACTGTATTGCATACCCTTACTGAGCATTTGAACTCACCCCTTTCTATGTTTTATTTTTCCCAGGATTCCAAGAAGTGTATTGTGATTGATATGCAGGGTTAAGCCAAGGGAATAATGGTGTTAATAAAAGATTATTTATGTTGTTTTGTATGTCTTAATGTGTAATGTAACATTCATGTATGTAATCTATTTTCCAAGACTGCTAAACCGATCGGTTTTTCGGTAAATGATTCCTTGTAATAACACCAATGTATTAAAATATTTCACTGACTCTGGGTAACTGGGGTCAGGGCGTTACAGTTATTATCAGAGGAAGTTTAGAAATAACCTTGCAAGCTAGATTTAGATAAACTCTGACTAGAGCACATAAACCTAATATAGACTTTGAGGATTAGTATAGAAGTACATCCTAGAATTTTGGTAATGTTGAGATTTTGTGAGTTTTCCAAACAAATACATCACTGTCTGGATACGAGCAGGTAGAGGTGGCTTGGGCATAGATGTACCTAGGGGTAAAACCCAAAACACCGTTTTAAGCTAGAATCGAACTAGAACTAGTGCACGATAATGGGTCTTGCTGCACTCTTGGTTACGACACTCTCAGGGGATATGCTTAGGATAATTATCATTTTATTTACAAACCACTATGACAGGTTTATGAGTATATACCTCCTTAAAAAAAACATTTTTGTGATTATGGATTATATCCATAAAATATTCTATTTATGTTAGGTATTTTACATGTTTGGAATTATGAATTTCAATTCATAAACTGACCTAGTGTATGCCATTGTTTAGAAATGGCTCCCAATAGAAGGAATGAGATCTCCATAAATACGTATGATCCAAAGAGTGAAAGGGTCATATCATTCACGGTATTAAGCCAACATTTAGAAAGGAAATAATCTCCCACGTATTATCAACATATGAATAAATAGTATCCTAAGATCAGTAAAGAATTATATGAATCCTATGGAAGAAATTTATTTTCTAAATGAATCCTTTCATCATCTAGAATGCCCGTGGCATTGGCGCTCGGGTTAAGGCGGAATTCATCGCCAGAGAGATTAAAAGACACAAGGCTTCTGTTGTCGCTATCCTCGAGCATAAACATCCGCCTTCCTTCATCAAGGACCTTTCCCAAACAATAAACATGCATGGTTGCTTACATGCAGACCCGATGAACAAGCATATATGAGTTCTGTGGCAGTGGTGAATTTCGGTAGATCTGGTGCAGGCCTCCGACCAGTTCATCACCACAAGAGTAAGGTATGGAAGCTTAACCTTCCTCACCTCTTTCGTCTATGGGAGCTGTGATGCTGGACAAAGGCAGAGCCTATGGAGCGATCTCAACGCTTTTGATCTGGGGAACCTTCCTTGGCTTGTCGGGGGGGATTTCAACGCTGTCGTTGATGCAGAGGAGAGGAAAGGGAGGGGCCCGTTTCAGAGGAATGCATGTTTGGACTTCGCCCAATTCATGGTGGGGAACGGGCTCTACGACCTCGGTTTTTCGGGGAATCAATTCACCTGGTGCAACAAACAGAGGGGGAGGAACCGATCATGGTGCCACTTGGATCGAAGTCTTGACAACGTGGATGTTATCTCTGTGTTCTCCAACACCAAGGTAGGGGATTTGGTACGGGGACTATCGGATCACTCTCCCCTTCTAGTTTCGCTCTCCCTTGGTCAGGAGCATCATGAAGGTTTTCGATACTACCATCACTAGGGTAGCCTCCTGGGATTTCTTGATCTGGTCAAGGACACATGGGGAGAGCCTGTGGATGGTCACTCCTAGATGGCCATCCATAACAAGCTTCGCAGGCTCAAGGAAAAGCTGCAGGTTTGGTCAAGAAATCAATCCACTTCTGATAAGGAGATCATGACCACCATGCAGGATGTGGATCATCTGGAGGGGGACTTGGAGGCCGAGTGGAATGATAGAAACTTCGACGATTTGGCCACCAAGAATAAAGATCTGGTAGACATGCTCCTCAAGCAGGAATGCCTAGCAAGGGACGATTAGAGGTTCAAGTGGCTGAGAGAGGGTGACCAGAACACATGATACTTCCACACCTGCATCAAGGAAAGGAGACACACGGTGACTCCCAACATCTTGCTGGATGATGGTATGTACTCCGACGATATGGACACTCTTGGTGCCTTGGCATTTTCCTCTTTGAAAGATCTACTCACAGGCCCCAACACCTATTTTACCTACAGATATCCGGGAGAGGAAAGGGTTATTTTGATATGATCCCCAACCAACTCTTGGCCCAGGACAACTTTGACTTGAGTGCCATGACGGATGAGAAGGAAATCCATGGAGCCATGATGAGGCTTAACCCAGAAAGTGCTCCATGGCTCGACGGGTTTACGGGGTTTTTTTTATAGAGCCTCGTGGGACATCGTTCAGGAAGACATTATATCTACTGTGCGGGATATCTTCCGAGGGGGTAATCATCCTGGGGAAGCTTGTGCAACATCCATTGTTTTCATACCCAAGACCAAAAACCCTTGCTCCATATCTCACTATCGGCCAATAATCCCGTGAAACTACCCTTATAAGATTTTGGCCAGCTTGATTAATGCAAGACTGTCTGCTCATATCCCCCAGTGCGTGTCCCTGGAACAACATGTCTTCGTGAAGGGAAGGTCAATCCATGGGGCCATTGCTCTCGCACAAGAGTTTCTCAGGGACCTAAACATCAAGACGTGTGGCTCTATTGTGGCGATCAAGCTCGAAATGAGTAAAGCTTATGATCGAGTTGAGTGGGGTTTCATATACAAGGTGTTGGCAAGAAGGGGGTTCTCCCCATGGAATGTCGACATCATTTTTAGGTGTTTCAGTTCTTCCGGGTTAGCCGTCACATTCATGGGGAAATGATAGGGTTTTTTCCAGTCTACTCGCGGGTTGCGACAGGGTGACCCCTTGTCCTCAAGTCTTTTCATCTTGTCTGAAGATTTCCTCAGTTGAAATTTGCATAAGGGTATTGATAGCGGTGAGGTCATTGCTTATCACCGGAGAAGGAGAGACCCTCTTTATCACACCTGATGTTTGCGGACGAGACGTTCATTTTCACAAATGGCAGCCGGTGGTCTATCAACGGCCTCAACAGAATCATGCAAGACTATCACTTTTGGGGTGGGCAGGTCATTAACAAGCATAAAAGAAACTTCTATATCTCCAATGGATGCAGTTTTTCTCAGCCCCATGACTTACATTATTACCTAGACGTGCACAAAGGATATTTTCCCATCGAATACCTGGGTGCCCCGATCTCCTCGGGGAGGCTTCAGTTGCGTGATTTCAACGGTATTGTCAATAAGATTACGGACAAAATTCTCAACTAGAAGAACATATTTCTCTCTTTTGGGGGACAGATAACACTGGTTAACAGTGTTCTTCTTTCCAATCCTATTCACTCTCTATCATCGATCAAGGTTCCCAATAGCATCATCAACAGGATTGACAAGATTATAGCTGGGTTTATATGGGATCCTTGAAGAGAGTGTAGGCACCGTTGGGCTTCTTGGGACAGGGTGGCAAGACCAACCGGAGAAGGAGGTATAAATGTTCGTCGGCTCGACGACACTCTCATGTGCATGCATGAAAAGATAGCTTGGGAGGTTTTAGAAAATCGCATGCTTTGGGGGATTACCATGCACAACTCCCATGCAGGATCCGTGCTCGGGAGCACTGACACTGCTTCCCCCTTCTGGTCGGTGATCTCGCCTCTCATCACGACGCTGGAATCCAACACTAGATGGCTCGTGGGAAGGGGGAAATTCTTTTCTGGCCTCATAACTGGGATGGGACCATCCTCAGCTTCCCGGGGTGTTCGGGTACCACGATCACTTTTAAAAAGGCTAGTGACCACCCGACCTTCATCGACGCAGTACTTGATGATGATCAACGCACCACTTACAAGATGATCGAAATCAACTCCGACCCGGACAGATGTGTTTTCACTCTCTCTACATCGGGCCTCTTTTCTTAGAAAGATTTTCGAAGATCCTTGGCCATTCTCGATCACAACGCCACTGGGAATGAGATACTATGGTCCAAGGATTCTCCACTCAAACAGAACATTCTTACCTAGAGGCTATGGCATAAAGCCATTTCAACGGATGAAAACATTAGGAGGTGCGACATCCATTTATCCTCGAGGTGAAAATTTTCTCGGAGCATCGAGAAGAATGCACAGCTCACCTGTTTTTTAAGGAGAATTGTCGAGGGCAGTTTGGACTCATTTCGTTGAGTTTATGGACTTCTCGGATAACCACATGATCGACAGGCCTTTCCTGGACAGATGGTTCCACGGAGCGGTAGAGAGGGGCCCTGAGAAAGTGGCCCCAACAATGATTCTCCATGCTGGATGCTGGAAAATATGTCAAGCACGGAACAAGGCTCGCCATGAGGGGATTACAGTCTCTGGACGGGGGATTATTCTTCATACAAAGTTCATGCTTTTGGATCTTATCAGATCCTTTAAACAATAGAAGGAGGAGACCTCCCATAGCCGTCTTCAAACAGGAAATACCAGTAATCTCCTGAGTAGTAGCGCCAGCAGAGGCAACTGGGTTATGTGGACTCCGCCCAGTTGAGGGCTCAAACTCAACTCCGACGGTTCATGCAACATGGGGGTTATACGCAGAGGAGGGGTGGTTCGGAACAGTTTCGGGTCGGTTATCATAGCTTTCTCAGGCCGATTGGGACATGGTTCTCCTCTTCAAGCGGAGGCGAAGGCGTTGATGTTGGGTCTCTCTCTGTGTCGCCAAGAAGGGATCGTCCTTTCTCTGGTCGAAACTGATTCACAAATTCTCCATAAATCATTTCATGGTTCCGGTTCCATTCCTTGGTCTATTCATTATATCATGAGGGCATGGCGAGGTATGATATCCAATAACACCACATGTGGCGCGAGGGGAATAAGGTAGCATACCATCTTTCTTCTCTTCATGTCCCTGGAGCAGATCACTTTTGTTTATATACAGCTAGTTCTATGAAGCCAGAGGGGGTCAACTTGGTTCGAGGGGATGCTCTGGGCCTTCATTATTTTCGACCTCCTTAGGTCTGTTTTGTGGGGTGTTGCAGACTCATGTTGTTTTTCTTTTTCTTTTTGTTTGTTGTTTTTCCTTTATTTCCTTAAAATGAATAAATATCTAATATTGGATGGATGGTTGAAAGAAAGATGGATAAAGGGAATAAGTGAAAGAAGGATTTTCCAATAAGTGATAAATGTGGAATGAATCACCTTGGTAAATTATTGAAGGGAATGAGATTTGTTATAAGTGTAGAGAAAAAGGACAGAAAGTACATGATTGCAAGGGTAAGAAAATGTTTTGAAATTTTAAATGCTTCATCTACAAGGCATTGAGACACTACATGAATCAATATCCCATTCATAATAGTATAACGTAAATGATGTTATTAGATAATAATCATGTTTGATACTACCTTAGATGAATAAGAAAGACTAGTGTTCTTATGTTGTTATTATAGAATTATTTCATTTGATTTTTGTATCAAAAGTATATTGGTTGCATGAATTATGGAGATAAATAAGGATTGTACTACTGTACTATTTTATTGAGGATTTTAGAGTATATGGTTCTATGAAAAGTGAATTCATAGTAAGCTACACTTTTTGGAAAATAAATGGTTGAAGGAAAGGTAATCCTTAATATGGTCTTGATAATGAGGTAGTGATTTTGGAATAAGAGATAGTTGATTTTGGTAATTCAGGATGTTGCGGTGTTGTAAAAGAATACACAATTGAGGCACTCAGAAGTTATTACATGGGAAAAAGGATCCTCATTATGTTTAACATCATTATATCATTCGACATAGAGGTTGGATATAAGTATTTTGGATAATTATAAACATTGGAATGTATTAAGAATATAATTGGATACTGTTTTTAAGGTTATTTTGTGATTTCCATAAAAAGGAAAACCCTGAGGTCGGGCAGCGACACGTCACATCTGGCAAGGCCGTGAGACTTGAACCCGCAACTAAAGGGAGGATAGGTTGTATCACCTATCACTGACCCACGTGATGTCCGTAATTGAATAATGTAGTTTTTTTAAGGGGCTGATATGTGAATTATAAATTCATTATTTTTGGAACCCTATACGATTAGGATACATAGAATATGTTAAAGTTATATTATCTTTTAGAGTGAAAGATGTGTTTGTGGTAGAAATTAGTTAAAGGATGTAACTCTACTTGGAATGTATACTTTTTCATCCTATGAAGGAATTAATCCCTAAAATTTAGGGAAGGGATCTTAAAACAAAAAATGTGTTATCCTAATACCTTATGTTGTGTTGAACCGATGATATTTTAAGTCATCATAGATTGATGGCATTGAGGACTTCAATTTTACACTTGTGTGTGATTAATGACCTTAATCAGTCCTTATAAATATATACATTTTCCCTCTAATTATGTGGCTATAATTTCACCAATGTTCTCATATCCGAAACACTAATTTGGTATTGACTTTTTCATTCCCCGTTTTCCTCTTATTAAGACTAAATTGTATTAACCCAATTTCCGATGTGGGTTTTCCCATAAAAGAATTTTCTATTTTAAACATATTATTTTTGAAGAACAATTTCAAATTTCGAGGACGCAATTTATTGAATGGGGGAGAATGTAACACCACATTATTTCATAATACATTATTTCTTTAATGTAATGCAACAACTTGCACTACACGCTTCACTGAGTTCAAGCACATCCCGACTTACCAAACTAGCCGTTCAAAAGCGATTATGAATAGTATTAACTGAATTTTGAACATTATATAATCCTTATAATTTTAGAATCCGTATTATGAGTTTCTTAGATAAAATGAAAAAACAAATTCATTTTTTTAGATAAAAGAATTATTTTTCAAATAATGCAATTTTATTGCCTTTTAATGGCTAACCCTTTTTAACTCCAATATTTGAAAATTTTATATATTAAATTTGACAAAATATACCTCTTCTTTAGAATCGAGACATAAGAATTTAGTTTCAATAAATTTTTGTTGTTTTTCTGATAACTTTCATATTTGGGTGAATAGTGAAAAATACTATATTTTAACTGAAAACAACTTTTTTAATCAAAATAATTTATAGTGTTGAATTATACATTTTAATGTTTTCGAAGTATAATTAGATTATATTTTTACCCTTTAATCCAATTTTGGTCATTGTAATTAATTTCACATTGAAATTATACATAAACAAGTGTCAATCTTTTGATAGTTATTGTTTCTTAAAAACACGCTATTTGTTTCGACAACGAGAATTAATTTTAAATTAATTAATGATACTTCTATGTTTTGAATTTTGTAAAATAGACATCATTTTCGGATTTGGAATTTCATAATTATCTTAGGCTGATTTTTTGGTATTTTTCTAAAAACATTCCATTTTTGATGAATAGTGAAAAACACTGAGTTATTGGTTAAAACCGAATTTTTATTTAATTAATTATTTATTTTATTTAAATTTATTTTTGGTTAAAATAGATACATAATACATATATAAGTTCTATTTAATTCATTGGAGTCAGTTTAAAATAATTTTAGATATATAAAATTTTTATTGAACTTGTCACCGTCTTTTACCCATCTCCTAGGAGAATTTGCAAATTCACATAAAACTTAATTTTACCACTTCTGTGAGTGGAATTTTAAAAATCCAAGAGACACAGTTAATATCAATGAGTAAAATGTGGTTCAATATGATAAAAATAATTTTTGGGGAATAGTAACTTTTTACTTTTATTTAATACGTTTAAAAGTAAAAGGGTAATTAAGGGCAAAAATGGTATTATTATTACCCTAACACATGTCCCTATTCCATTGGATAAGTATAATTTGACCAAAAACAACCTTACGAATAAAATATGAACCTCTATGATCCACGTGTATTAGATTAGGAAATTTATTATTATTTAATTCAAAGAAGAGTTAAAAGAGATAAAATCAATGTTGAATAATTAAAACATTTTTAATATAGGGTTATACATAAGATAAATTCAATTATAAATATTCATTATAAATATAAAAATATTTCCTACATAATTTTATTTTATTTATAATTTTTTGAAATTAAATAATTTAATTTATTTATGTTACAATGATGATGCAGTAATTACATTATTCATGAAAGAATCAAATAAATGGTATTATAAATATTAAAATAAATCGAATTTCAAAGTTTTTATGACATCCCCGAATTTTATAGGAGAATATGACATGATAGGGCTGATTCAATGTATCTTTTTCGAAGAAGTCAAGTTCTGATGACTTTCACAAAAACAAAATAACAAATAGTGTCAAAATTGACATAAATTAATATTTAAAACAAATACTATAGTATTGGTTGATATAATATTCTTAAAAATGTAAGGATCAGACAAATGGCTTAAATAATATTATATGTGTCATTAATGAGCCACATTAGGTTCTCTTGGATGTTTAGAAAAAGTTTATTAATCGTATAGAGTAAGAATAGAAGAAGACACAGTAAAAGTTATACTATTTAACTAAGAGTTACATCTAGATGTTAAGGTTATTATGGTGCCCTAAACCAGTCTAAAACCTATTGGTTGAGAGGTGTTCGACCCATACCCACCTTATCATTTAAATAATTCATTTTTAATCCATTATAAACCTGAAATGAATTTATTATAAAATAATATTTTAAGTTTTTCCTACGGTACACCTCACCCCTCTTATATAAGGGCACTCCCTCTTCACTTTATTTAACACCTTATATGCCATTTGGATCGGCCATACCCTGCCCAAATAGCCTCTCAACTTCCATAACTTTATCCTAGAGGCCCTCATTTGTTCAGAAATCCTACTTAAGTATCTCTTTTGATCAAATCAAAATGAGGAACCCGAAGAAGAGGTATTGATTTCACCACCCTCTTTCAAGTTCTCGTATTCTTCCACTTACTATTTCTTTGTTGCTTAAATTATAAAATAATAACACCATAATATTATATATACTGTGATGTTATTATAAATATTTCACAACTATATTCATTATCCAATCCATCTTATGAATGATAATTTCACCATGCATACGTACATACGGCTTACCGTCTCCACGCCGTGGTGTAATTTGTTATCCAACACTTTGATTTTTGGATGGATATAATGATGATTAATATGTATATAAATAACGCTAATAACATTATAATGTCTTTGTAAAATTAATATACCATCCAATTCCACAACATTAAGTAAATTATATTGTCGCTCGTGCGTACGTACGGATTACCATCTCCACGACGCGATGGGATTCACTTCCACGTTCACCATTAATCGACGATTATAAAAATATTTGTATTACTAATAAGAATATAATATATAAATTAATAATAATACTGGAGGTATATACATATATATATATATATATATATTTACTTACATATATCTTATTCACTTAGTTCCGTTCAATACGAGATGAAAACGGAAACAGCGTTTATGCGTACGTACGGACTACCGTCTCCATAAACGGTGTTTTTTATTTTATATATATGTATATTATACATATTTATATTCAAAATCTATATGATCTATAAATCATGTTTTATATTCAGGAAGTACTTAAATTTTTATTTAAGTGATACAATCAAGAGTAACAAGTTAAAACACTTACGATAAGGAAAGCGATTATTACCCGAAATGCTAATTTAACATGTAAATTATTATTAAACGGGTAGTATAATGTAATAAATGAATAATGTATGATATAATAAATATTAATATTGTTCTAGTATGCCTTAATATCATACTACGATCTTGATACAAGAGCTTAAATATACCCTCGACTAAAGGAAAGTGCAAGGTAAGGGGTTTTCATCTCACTCCTTAATCCCGTGAGATTCGTACCATATTGCCACTATTACATTTTCTATGGTGTATGTACTGACCATAATTGTATTCTTTGTGTAATAAAAATTAATTTATGTGTATGTACATATTCATTATATGATACCTCTTTCATGGGGTGTATGTTTCGTAAGATACCAAATTGGTAATGGTTAATTTCACAATCTCTTTATTATCCGAGATTGTTTTTACGAAAGTATCTACTAGGACATATTTACTATCCATGTCCATTTTTCATAAAATAGTTTTCAAAGGGATTATTTTTAAGGGAATTTTAACTATAACATCATTTTAAATGTTTTAAATATTTATTCTTGTAAACCATTCTCATTAATGTCCATTCTTTCAAAATGATTTTAAGGATTTATTTAAATGGACATGAATTTTTTAAAATATTAATTACTTTAAAAAGTTTCAAAGTGGTATGGGACACTTTTATTCAAAAATTTATATAAATGTCTTCCTTTCTAAATTGTGTAAATTTTATATCTTTTCATGAAAAAGGTATTTTCCTCTCAAAGAGTTTTACAGATCATTTTCATCTACGTCAAAATACTTTAATGGATTTTAAACTTGTTTTGAAGTTGATTTATTATGATACAAATCTTACATTTTGTATTGAAGGTTTTGTGATATGTTTGACTTTGGATGTTTTATTTTTATACCATTCATGGTTTATGGGTAAAGTATTGACATTTCATTTACTAGTTTTAATAAAAATGTTTATGTTATGTTTAAACCTGTTCATATGAGGAATGCATTAGACATAGTAAGTGACAGGTAGAGCCCTCTATAGCTCCTTGATGCATCGGTAGGTCTAATAAGACAAACTAGTTTCTTGGCACAAGGCCTTAACAAAATCTTATTTTTAGTCTTGGCATAGGGCCTTGACTATGTGGTTATTATAGTCTGGCATTATTCATTCCATCATTATGAAAGTGGTTAGTGATAATGCATGTGATTATTCGACTAGTATAATATCCATGTGAATAAGTAAATGGCATTATGTCATTTTATTTTTTCCATATTATGTTGAAGTTCAAGTTTACAAGGCTTTTTTAGTTATATATTGCATTAAATGTTTAGGATTATTTATGAATGTTTCCGGTGTATTGCTTACCCTTAATGAGCGTTTCAACTCACCCCTTTCTATGTTTTATTTTTCCCAAGATTCCATGAAGTGTATTGTGATTGATATGCAGGGTTAACCCAAGGGAATAATGGTGTTCATAAAGGATTATTTATGTTGTTTTGTATCTCTTAAAGTGTAATGTAACATTCATGTATGTAATCTATTTTCCAAGACTGCTTAACCCATCGGTCCTTCGGGACATGATTCTTTGTAATCATGCCAATGTATTAAAATAATGCACCGACTCAGTGTAACTGGGTTTGGGGCGTTACAAATCTTCTAAAAATACTTTGTGTATTGATATTTCAAAGAGTATGCATAATTAATTTTAAATGAGTTTAATGGGAGAACTGAAATATTTTTTTTGGATTTCACATTTTTCTAAATGAATATGTTATTATTTTAAATCAAAATAAATATACAAAGGGCCTTTTAAAACGTTTTGGTTTATATTTTATTAAGGAAAGTGATACATCTATGAGTACTAGTTGTAAGTTGGATGCTGATAAAACTGGAAAACCAGTAGATCAAACCAACTACAAAGGTATGATAGGGAGTCTGCTCTATCTTACTACTAGTCGACCTGATATTATGTTTAGTGTGTGTATGTGTGACAGATTTCAAGATAATCCAAAAGAGTCACACTTTCTTGCTATTAAAAGAATTTTAAAATTTCATAAACATACTAATAACTTAGGATTATTTTATCCAAAGGACAATCATTCGATTTAATAAGTTATTCAGATGATAAATTTATTGTTTGCAAGATAGATAGAAAGGGCACTTATAGAACATGTCATATTCTAGGCAAGTACCTGATATCATGGTGTAGTAAAAATCAGAACTCTTTTTCAATATCTACTGCTGAAGCAGAATATATTGCTGCTGGTAGTTGACGTGCACAAATTCTGTGGATGAAACATACATTATGGGACTATGGATATCATTTTAGACATGTATCTATAAACAGTGATAACACTAGTCGATCAATATCTCTATTAAACCTATATTTCATTCTAAGTGAAAACACATTGATGCAAGGCACCAATTTCTGAGTGATCATTACCAAAAGGGTGATAATACTCTTGAATTTATAGGTACTAAACATCAATTAGCTGACATATTCACCAAGACTTTAAGTTCCTATAGGTTAAGTTACATTAGACATGAGTTAGGTATGATAGACTTTGTATAGCCAAATCCTCACCATTAGGAAAATCCTCACTGTTTTCCAAATACTCATCATTAGCCAAATCATCACTATTAGCCAAATCATAATTGTTAGCCAAATCCTCACCGTTAGACAAATCCTCACCATTATACCTCACTGGTATGAACCTCACCGTTATACCACACTGGTATGAACATCACCATTATACCTCACTGGTATGAAAATCACTATTAAACCTCATTGGTATGAACCTCACCGCTGTACCTCACTGTTCGTGTACCTCACCGATAAAAATACCTCACCGTTAGAAACCCTCACCGGTATGTATTACCGTTAGGTTGCGCTATTTTTAAAATTTTGTATCTTTAGATTCCTGAATCTGTATCGTTTGTATTTTACTTATTATGTTTTATTTTGTGATTCCTAAATGATAAAACATAAGTTGTGACCTCATCTCATTCCACCTCTAACACTTTAGCATTCAATCATTAGCTCCTAAACATTCTTTTCTTTCGAACCCTAAGCCTTGCGATTCGTAGAATAGAAAAAGTGAAGAGACCATCAGTCAACGAAAATGTTGATGAGGAAAATTCCAAGAGACTCAAAGGAGAGTCTAGTGGTGGTAATGAAGTGAATAAACCTACAAATACACATCTAATTCAAAGGGAATTGTAGTTGAGAAATAGCTATGCACGGAATGGTTGATGACCAGTAAGTCTTTAGTTCTAAAAGTGCTGGAAGAGTAGAAATGGGTAGAGTGATTCTCGAATAACAATGTTCCTTAATATCTGAAGCTGGTAAAAGAATTCTATATGTTTTTTCATTTCATGAAATCAGAATTTTATAACATAATGTTATATGTAGTGAATGTAAAGACAATATCTTTTTCTTCTATTGTGTGGGATGAGTTCCAGAAAGTTCCACATGAATGAGAGTTTGGGTATTTCTCAAAATCAGTACCTCATACCAATGACATCATTGAGTATGAAGCTTCTTTGAATGAATTAACAGGAAATGGTACTCCAAGAAAATTAGTTGCTACAGAAATGGATGGAGAGAACCTATTACTATTCAAGTTTATCCAACATGTGTGAAGTCCAAGGAGAGGGGACTTTGCAAATATGAGATACCAAGATATTTATTTGTTGGGATTGCTGAGTAATGGTGTCATGTTAAATTTGGGTAGGCTTATGATGATTCAAATTGAAGATATGACCAGGCCAAAGTCAAACACTAATGCTATATTCTTTTCAAATCTGATTTCTTTGATGATTAAGGTAAGAGGTGTCGCTAAGTTTCAAGATCAGACTCTGGTTATGAAAGACAAATTTTGTATTAACAAAACTGTTTGTAAATACATGAAGATCAATTGGAATCTGTGGAGAAGAGAATGGGTCAATGATGAAGGAAAGATTTATGATAACATTAACCATGTGGATCATCCTTCTAGGTCTAAGGATGAGAGGGATCCAGGTCTGGGACCTGATGAAGATGAGCCTTCATATTTCAATGAGGATGATGATGAAGAGGACACTACTATGGATGAAAGAGGTGATCCTAACTTTCCACCTAGCCCTGATGCTCACATCATATCATATGGGGAAGCCAGTCCCCCAGCTTCTTTCCCAAGGAGAGAAGCATTATTAAGAGATAGTGAAGTTGATGAATCTATTACAGAGGGGGAAGACCTGCCTGAATTAGATCACGAGGAGACTACTCCATATTCTAGTAGTGGTGACAATGATAAGGATGAAATCCATGAAAGTGGAAAACATTTTTCTGATCGCTCAGATAAGAGCACCATGAGTTTGATTCCATTGATTGGAAATACTGCTATTCCTATAGAGGTTGTTTTGTTTGAGATGGAAAAACCTTCATCCATTCCTGATGAGCCTCCTGTTGGAGAAATGGAAATGGTTATTTATAATTCTTCTGAGGAAGACTGAGCTGCTGAGGGCACTATTTATATACATATAGAGGAGAGTGCACAGATTGAGGGGGAGAATCCAATCATACTTGGAAATGTTTTAGTAGCTAATGATATTTAAGACTGGGAAGAAGACCCAGGTTTTATAGTTTATGGGTTGGACTATCCTGATTTTGAAGATGAGTCACCCATCAATAGACCACATGTTAACTATAATAACATTTCTGATTTTTTACCTGAGGATTTGGTAAAAAAATCTAATCTAGACCATTTGAAGTCTAATCTTAAGACCTCATTTGCGGAGGAGAAAAGTAGAATGGAATCATCTTTAATATCATCCATTCAATCTGTTATGAATGACTCTGTTTCTAGTATTGTGTCATAAAGAGAACCTGTAGTTGTGCCTAATAATATGGTTACAATGGCTGATCTTGAGTCATTAAAGGATGAGTTGATGGAAACGTAGACTGAATCTGTTGCAGAATTAAAGATCTCTTTTATTGACAAGCTGAGAAAAATGCGAAAATCATTCAAACCCTCTGTTGGATGTATTGTGTCAACCGCTGTGGTTTAGATGGTGAATGAAGTCAAAGTGTGTCTTACTCAGATTGAAACTTGGATAGAGGCTGTTAGTGCTTTGAAGCAATATTTTTCTTCATTCCATACCTTGTATAGTTCCCAAACACAAGTTTCTGTTGACATAAATTATATCAAGAGTGTAGTAAAGAAGTTTTTGGATGTGTTTTATGCCTTTACAAAGAATATCAAAAAGCATGTCTGTACACATGATTTGGTTTTCATGAAGTTGATAAGTAGTTTGACCCAATCATTCAAGGAAACCATTGTATTCACTGTCAAACCTCTCGGTTCACCCAGTGCTTTAGTAGACATTGACCAGTTTAGAACTGTGCTGAAAGAGGAGCTTGGTCATGCAAGTACCAGTAGCTCAGCTGATTCTCAGGTATTGTATACCTCTAGAGATATCAGAAAATTTGTTTAGGAGAATATGAGGGATGATACTGCTGACCAAAAAGAAATCAAAGATAATATTGATCTATAATTTCAGAAAGTTTATACCAAGCATCAGCTCGACAACCATTCCATGATTTTGTTAGAGAACATGAAACTACCTCCAGTCACTCATGATTTCAGAGAACAAGTGAGCAAGCTCAGGGAATTGACTCCTTATCTAGACAAGTTTATAGAGAACAAGGATGACTTTATCTCAGATATGGAAAGAGGAGGAGGAATCATTATTACCCTTAGTCATCCGTTGCTTCCATTTTTATATGTAGATGGTACCCCTATCATTATTCCTCCATCTCTGCCTACCTCTTCTTATTATGCCTCCACTCTTCAGATGACACCATCTCATGAAATCAGAATTCTCTCTCCTATGATCACCCGGAGATCTACACCTTATCATCCCGACATTGTATCAGTGTCTCAGCCTCCTCTGATTATCACTGGTGTTCCCAAGCCTCCAGCTACATCTACCCAGCCTACATCCTCTTTTGATTCCAATGGAAAATTCAAATCACATGTTGAGGAGATGGATTGAAAAGTGGCTAAGACATTTGATAGGAATCACTTGTACTCTTTTTGTCTCAATTTTTTATTTCTCCGTATCTTTTTCCCCATGAAATATATATGATCTTACTTTCTTTTACATTCTATTACTTCTCTCATCTTTTTTTACTACATTTTTTTAATCACAAAAGGGGAGAAATATGAGAAATATGAGCATAGTATAACATAATTTATATAAGGGGGAGAAACATGAAATACGAGCATAATATATTCTAACTTTGATACAGTTGTTTCATTCCTATGGTACATTTATTTTATAATCTTACCTCTTATACAATTGTTTCATACCTCTGATACATTTGCATGTAATACTCTATTCTATGATATGTTTGAAAATGTTATTACTCATACTAAGAAATGAGACCCAATATATTTTACACTGATATATTAATCATTATTTTGGATTATAATACCATAAGTTGTGATTATCAAAAAGGGGGAGACTGTTGACCTCACCTGTTTTGATAATCCCAATTATGCTTTAATATGTTCTAATAATCCTATCTATATGTTAAATTATGTTGGAAAAATTGTCAAAATAATCATTAGAATATGTTAATCGGTGATTATACATGTTTATACACATTTTGAAATAATACTAACTCAATCTAGTTATGATTTTCATAGAACATATAAGTATTATGTTTTTAAATCACTAATACAGACCTACCAATACATAGTCACCAGTATAGTCATAGTCTACCGATAAGCAAAAGATCACCGATTGACAGAGTCTACTGTTATATCAAGTCTATCAATACAGACAGAGCCACTGATATACTAAGAAGAGCTACCAATACAAAAGAGTTACCGATAAGAAGAGATATTTATAAGAAGTGCTACTGATAAGAAGTGCTACCGATACAGAAGAGCTACTGATAAGAAGAGCTACTGATAATAAGAGCTACCAATACAAAAGAGCTACCGATACAGGAGAGCTACCGATAAGAAGAGCTACCGATACAGAAGAGCTACCGATAAAGGAGAGCTTTCGATACAATGAGCTACCGATACAGAAGAGATACCGATAAAAATAGAGATACTGATAAGAGGGTGTACCGATACAGATTCACTGTCACTGATACATAGTATAATATTATAAATAGTAACAGTTACCAATACAGACCAACTGACTCAAGTTCACCGATACAAGCTCACTGATACAAAGAGATACTGACAGAAACCAGTCAATGTTTCTCTAAACTATAGTTCTATTGTTTATTTAACAATGGTCATATTTGGTACTTTTAATGAAACTGCTATTAATTATTTAATTTCCATTGAATGTCAGGGAACCGTACCACGTACCTATAAAAAGTTAATCAATACCATTGCTAGAGGTAAAGGTAAATAAGGTAACCTAGAACTACTATAGACGGGTGGTATGTTAGTCTTTCCTTGCACATATGAGACAATCTTATAGAGATACTCAAGGACATACATTAAAAGAAGAAGAAAGAAGAATACATAATGAATTAGTAGAACCTGAACATTCAAGAAGAAAATATATTCAACTATTTCACCTTTATTCAAGCTAATAAAACTGATCAACTTAGACCTGGAAGTCAAATACAAAAACGACACTTTGTTTTTCTTGACTAAAACCAGAGAGGGACTCAAGGCTTCATCTACATCAATCCAAGGAGTCCAGAGCTTCACCCAAAACACATATAGCATGTAACACCCGAGATTTTTATGAGTAATATTTTTTTCAAAGGAATCTTTCACTACACACTTTCTTGGCTTACTTTACACGCAATCTCGACCTTCCTCGATAGCTTGCGTCGTACGCAATACCGAGTTTCACTAAACAACGATATGCTATTAAAATATTATTAAAACTAGCCATTATGAATAGTAATAACCACTTTTTGAAATTTTATAAATTTTATTTTTCAAAATGGACTTCATTTTTGGATTCGGAATACCGAAATTAGCCTAGGGTGAAATTTTGGTATTTTTCTGAAAACTTTCAATTTTTGATGAATAGTGAAACCATTAAGTGGTAGGTTAAAAACTGAATTTTGCATACAACTTAATTTTACCGCTTTTGTGAATGGAATTTCAAAAATCCGATAGACACGGTTGATACCAGTAAGTAAAATGTGGTTCAATGAGATAAAAATAAATTTTTGGTGAATAGTAACTTTTTACTTTTTTTACCGCGGTTAATAGTAAATAGGGTAACTAAGGGTAAATATGATATTACTATTACCCTAACACATGTCCTAATTCTATTGGATAAGTTTAATTCGACCAAAAACAACCTTATGAATAAAATATGACCATTTAGGCTCACTTGAGTTAGATTAGGACATTTATTATTAATTTATTTAAAGAAGGGTTAAAATAGTTAAAATCAAAGTTTAATAAGTAAATCATTTTTAATATGGGGTTATACATAAGATAAATTCGACAATAAATATTCATTAGAAAGTTAAAAATATTTCCTACATAATGGAAGTTTATTTATAATTTTTAGACATTATATAATTTAATTTAATTATGACACAACGATGATGCAGTAATTATCTTATTTATGAAATATTGACATAATTGATGTTATAAACACCAAAATAAATGTAATTTGAGACTTTTAATGAATTACACTAATTTTATAGGTTACTATGATATATTAGCGTTGATTTAATCAACTTGGTTCGAACATATAATTCTGTTATGACTTTCACAAAAATCATATATCAAATAGTGTCAAAATCGAAACAAAATAGTTTTTAAATCAAATATTATATTATTAATTTCTATTTTATTCCTAAAAATCTAAGGTTCGGCCAAATGACTTAGATAAGGATATATATATTAATAATAAACAATTTGGGGTTCGTTTGGCATGTTATAATAAGTGTATTAACCATATAGTGAAAGAAAACAAAAAGACACGGTAAAAGTTAAATTATTTAAATTAGAGTTAAATCTAATTGATAAGGTTAACATAATACCCTAAACTTGTCTAAATCCTATTGGATGATAGGATTGCGACCCATCCCCACTTTAGCTTCGAAATAAGACCCTTTGTAACCATTATAAACCGATTTTGACTTTAATGTAAAATAATATTTTGAGATATTTCTAAGGTGCCCCTCTCCTCCCTTATAAAAGGACACCTCCTCCCCCTCCTCCTCACACCAATTTGAGCACTCAAGCTCGGCAAACCCCTGCCATTTTATCCTCTCCACTTCCCTAGAATAATCCTAGAGGTCCTGGTCTTCTTCAAAGACCAATCTTAGTTCCCTAAGTGGAGGATTCAAAGAGGCGTTCCAAAGAAGAGGTAATATCCATTACCGATCTTTTCAATTTCTTTCTTCTTCAACTTCTTCTTCTTTAGTTGTTTCCTGATAAAGTAATAACATCAGTATTACTTACATACTGATATGTTATTATAAATATGAAACAACCCTAATTCACCTTCTATCCATCCTACGGAAAAATGAAATCACCGCGCGTGCGTACGTACGGAATACCGTCTCCACGCCGTGGTGTAATCTATTTTCCACCACCACCTTACAAGGATGGGTATAATGGTGTAATGAGTAACTATTTATGATTATTATAAAGTAATATTGATACTGAAATAATATATATATACTCCAATACAATTTCACGATCATAGGAACGATATCATCACTTGTGCGTACGTACGGAATACCGTCTCCACGATGTGATGCGACTCGTTCTACATGATCATCATTACATATTAATTATATTAATGAATTGAATGAATAAATATGATATATGTTACACTAATACCATTCTGGATATAAGGTATCTATAACCTTAAAAGAATAATAATAATTTATTCGGCAAAACACGCATAAGAACAAAAGGCAATAAAGACCCGAGTAACAAGTAACAATGAAATATTACTAACAAAAAGCTAAGAATATGACCATATATGATATCATATCAATATGTATGATTCTGGAATAAGTCAATAACATTATTTAAACCATTATACAGGAGCTTCGGACACGTACAAAGCAAATCGGACCTAAGGTAAGGGAAATATCACAATCTCACTTTTATCCGGGATTGTTTTTACTTTGGTAATTACTGGGGTGTATTTTGTCATCCACATCCATGTTCCTTCAATATGTAATATTATTTCCATACTTCTACAATAGTTTATATCCAATTTTACACTTCGTTTAGTTTTTAGTAAAAGATATGAAAGGAATCTTTTGTCGTTTTTCGTATGAGGTACTTTTTGACTTTTCCGACAAAAGTACGAAGAATGTTTTTTTAACTTATACGGCTATTTCGCGCGGAATCCGGGGATGACCTCCTGGACGGGAGATTCAAACGTTCCGATCGGTTTCTAATGGGTTTGTTAGTAGAACCGGAAACATCCAATGATTCCACATCCGTTTGGACCTACTTTCCAAAGGCAGGCGCTCATTAGCTTGTGGGCTAATGAGGCTTAGGAATTTGCATTGGTCGAGAGGATGGGAGGTCGGACTCATCACACCTTTTTGAGGGGAATTATTGTCTACTCCGGGACTCTCTTTATAGATTTAAGTTAAGTTCGTGAATCCTTATTACATTACCAAGTATAAAATGAGCTTTCCTTTAGTTTTAATAATCAATGATTAAATATGCAAGAAATTTAGAGAATCTTTTATATGTATTCGATGTTCTTCATCAATATAGAATCATCTATATTTGTTTAGAGATTCTTGGTCAATGGTATCCTTCAAAACATTTATATAAAAGTCTCTTGGTCATTTTGATGACCAGGCTGGTTTTAAAGCCACTCAGTGGGGCACTTGAAGTTTATCGTCATTCAGAAGGACAGATATTATTTCAATGTTGGGATCGAACCCATAAATGGGCTACCTACGTATCCTTTGTTTTGAAAAAGGAATCAGAACCCACGTAGTTCGAGGAATGGGATATGATGTTTATGATTGATGGCTCAAAGATGAATGTCATATTTAATTTTACACTCTAAGCTCACGTGAGTCATGCTCGGTGTGAGAAACAAGAGGTATTGGTAAAATTTAGACAATTGTGCCATAAAAGATGAAATCATAAGAATTTGTTTTGGGGCTTATGTATAGATGATTGCCCAGATAGACGAAGGTTTAGGATTTACTTTTAGGGAGAAAATCCAAGAACAGGGTCCACAAAGTTATATGTGCTTCATGGAGATTTGAATACTCTAATCTTGGGGCTTACTCCTAAGGAGGATGCCCAAGTTAGGAGGGGACTTATGATTGGGTTTTATTCCTGAAAAGGAAACCCAAATCAAAGGTAATTTATGACTGGTTAAGAGAAATTTTAAGAGACTTGGGGCTTACTCCTAAGAAGGATCCCCAAGATTATGACTGAGTCTTATTCCTGAAAAGGAGACCCAGGTTAGGGATTAAGGTTTGGGGCTTATTCCTGAGGAGGATGCCCAAGATTAAAGGACTTGATTGGGGCTTATTCTTAAGAAAGATGCCCAGATCAAAGGTTTTTATAACTGGGGATTTATTCCTGAAAAGGAGACCCAGGTTAGGATTCTCTCATCTTAAAGGATGAGGTTGAAATGAATGAACTCTCAATCTTTGGTGACATAAAGATGTTTAAATCACTAGGTTTTGAGAGATATTTCACAGAATTCCTTTCAGATAAGGATGTCAAATCAAGAAATCATGCCATAAATGGCTTTGAAGAGTATCTTGAAGACTGAATCTTGAATAGGAAGGGTGAAATGGCTTAAGAGGGGTAAAAATGGGCAAGATGGGCACCCAAAAAGCTAGGGGCGCGCAATTATTGAAAGGCGCGCAAGTCCTACGGCGACGCGCAAGTATTGGTCGCGCAAGTATACTTGCGCGACATGAGGGGTACTTGCGCGACATTCAACCAGTATTGAAATGCTTGAGAGACTCTTTATTAAACCCTTTACCATCCTCTTGAGGTTCTTCCCTAAGAGGGACGCGCAAGTTATATTGCAGGAATTAAGTAGGCGCGCAAGTGTTTGATAAGTTTCAACACTTAGGCCTTCCTTTTTCTCTTTAGATCTTCCGTTCTAGGTAAGAAATTACCTTAGAAGTGTTCCGGAAGCTTTGAGAAGAGACTTGGGCGTCGGGAGCTTCAATCCGAGTTTCTGGAAAAAGATCCTCTTGAATGGGGGGCCCACAGGGTCTATTTATAGGCAAAAGAAGACCCCGGGCGGTTACCGGGCGGTTACCAATTAGGTCGCGCAAGTCACCTGCGCGACCAAGGTAGTCGTGCAAGTGTACTTGCGCGACAGTGGTAAAACTTGCGCGGTGAATTGGCTTTTGATCCTTTGTTCATGCCTTTGTCGATTTTTGATGTTTTCTTCAAAGGATGAATCACTTTCAGCTGAGATATTCCCTTTTCCGATCTTTAGATTCTGTGACGAAAGGAGCGTCAACAAAAGTCCCCCCTCAGAGTTGGATCCGGAGAGAAAATGAGGATTTGACTCTGAGGAAATTGAATTCCTCAAAAGGAAAAGGGAGGGCGCGCAAGTCTTTCAGCGTCAGTGGGTGGCGTGCAAGTCTGCGTCACGCAGGATTTGAGCGCTCTGGGTGCGGCGCGCAGATAGGCCTCCTGGCCTATAAATATACCGCTTCCGGCCGTAGATGGCATCTGACCCCGAATTTCTCGAGCTCTCGCCGCGCAAGTCTTTTGTTTTCACTGTTTCTTCGCTGCCGCGCTACTCTCAAGGTAATAGGGCTTGCGCGGTAATACTTGCACGACCAAAACTTGCGCGGCACATCTATCACTTGCGCGACATCTCCATACTTGCGCGCCTTAATGCCTTAGCCATTTTTTTCAAATTCTTTTCACAAATTTTATGAAAAATAAAACCCATTTAAGAGTTTAATTTATTCAACTCCTGTGCAGATTCAATGGCTCTTAGACCTGGATTAATTGATGAACTGGCTAGCAAGCGGATAGATGATATGATGAATATCATTGGCCCTGATTACTATACTGTCAAAAACAACACTCTTCCAGATTTGGCTAAGTATCTGAAGAAATATCATCGCGACTTTCCTCACTGCACTTATCTACCTTTGTATGGTCATGGTCATCTGCAAGAAGTCATTATTCCAGAAATAAAGAATTATCTTCCATTTTCTTGGTTTCAGAATTATACCAATTTTGCTTCAGCAAATATCTCAGGCGGAGGATCATTTCAAACTGCTGGAACAGTGGATAAGGCTTATGTGATGCATCATAGCCCTTGCACACCAGATCTGAAAAAACATACACCTGAGCTTCAACCACATTGTCATCCTTCAATCTTCCGAAATGCTCAGATGGATCAATCCAAAGGCTGGAAGAAAAGTTGGGATTTCCGTCCTGGGGGAGGTGTGAAGCCAACTTGGATGTGGGTATACAGGGTGCGACAGACTTGCGCAGAGTTTATTGAGGATCTGAAGAGAGCTGCAATATATGAGGATGTTTGGGTTGGGCAAACATATATTTACAGACATGATATCTTCGTGCCAGAGATACTCAGACATTGGAGTCCAGCGACTAATTCTTTCCACTTGACTCATGGAGAAGTAGGTATCAGTTTGTGGGATGTCCACAAGATTTCAGGAGCTCCAATCTTGGGCGATATGTATGATGAATTCATTCCTCCCAAGGTGACTTGGAATGATCCAGAGAAGACTCCTGCTTTGGCTCGAGAATTATTCAAAATCTTTCACAAGCTCAAGAGTTCAGAGACCTCATTACCTCATTTCAGAAAAGATATCCATCCGGAAGAATGGATGAATGTGTTTCTTACTGAGAAGAAAGGGATGGAGCCAAAGGAAAAAGGATCCAAGAAAAAGAAATCCAAGGATACCCGGCCCAGACGTCCTACCACTTGTCCAAAATCTGAGAAGAGAGGATCTCCTAGCACATTCTGGCCAACTCTAGAAGCAGGAGAGTTTGAAAAATGGGGCTATGAAGTGAATCAAAGAATTTCAAAGAAAACTCGTCTGGCGGGTTTCTTGGAAATGTGGCTCAGTATTTATCTCTTGCCGGTCAGGGATTCGAAGGGAGGCGTTAGGCCAGGGACCTTCGTCATTGCGGCCAAGTTGGCTGAGGAAAAAATGGTTGGGTTAGCTACCCCCATTTTAGCAAAGATTCACAGGAGTTTACTTCACGTCTTCCAGGGTAAATCTCCTTTAAGAATAGTGGGACCATTCCAGGTTTTTTGGGGATGGATCGCCACTCACTTTAGGACTTACAATGTACAGAATGGATTACAAATTCCTGGAAGCTCTTTCAGACCGTCAGTGCAAGCATTCTTTGGAATTGCTCCATTAGATGTCAATGGTTATGACATAAAAGTAAGACTAAGCATGTATAAGGAATTCAACTTCTTTCCTTATGGAAGTCCGCCATCTGGGCGGTTTGTTGATGATGGGAAATCCCCTTTGGATTTGAGGGCATACATGCTAGCTTGCAGGGATGGCGTGTTAGTAGCCAGGATTGATGGAGAAATCATATGCGAGGCCTATGCTCCATATAGATTTGCACGCCAATTCAAATGTTTGCAACAGATTGTTGTATCCCCTCCAGTACATGTCAGGTTAGAGCTACATCCGATGGTTGCTCGACAACTATGGTTGCTGACATCAAGAGAGAAGACTGGGGCAGTATTTGATCTACCAGTTGAAAAAGCGGCACAATATCTGACTACATTTTATGCCGAACACTGGATAGCATCATACCCTAAAGGGATATTGAATCACCATGTATATCAAGTGGGAAAGAGGAAGAGGACTGTAGAGAAAGAAACTCTTCCTCATGAAGGTGATGCTTCTCCTCCTGAAATAGGTTCAACAGACTCCTCCTCTAGAACTGATTCCTCGGATTATCATGATGGGGATGATGAGGCACAACCGGCAGCAAAGCGGTTTCGTGCCCGATATAATCCTCCGGCCAGAGTTAAAAGACCCACTCCATCAGCTCCTGGTGAGTTATTTGATTGTAATAACTTCAATCACTGCTACTTTATAAAGTAATAAGTCTCACTTTCTTATTCTCTATCTGTAGTTGCAGGAGTCGGGAAGAAATTAAAATAAAAAATTGTAGGACCTTCCTCACAGCCTTTATATCTAAGACCATAGGCTGTTCAGCTATGGCAGAGATTATACTGTGATACTGAGACCGCCTGGCTGGATTTGTGTGAGGGCCTACAACTTCTTGGGATAGGATATCTTCTAGCTTCTAAAGACCTTCAATACGGAGATAACCCCAATGAAGTGCGAGCTTACATCAGAGAGCTGGAAATGCTCATATATGCCACTGATAATTCGGTTCCTATCACCAGGCGGGTGAAGGAAATGATTGATCGTGGCACCACTGAGGGGGCTGGTGGTTCTGGAGATGAGGAGTGGCAAGAGTACGTGGCTCCTGAAGATGTAAGTTTTCTTTCCTTATTTTCATTGCAACTTGATTTCAGTTGAAGCTTTGTTACTTAAGGATGTTATTTTCTTCATCTTGCAGCTTGCAAAGAAAGGGACCGGGGTTCCTTCGCCACAATATAGCCCTGGTGGTACCGCTGTTGGGGCTGCTGCTGATTCTCCTCGCGGACCAGACGAGATATCTCCAGGCCAGCAGGCCATGAATGAGGCACTGGACATAGCCTTTCATTCGCCAATCCAAGTGCCAATAAAGGAGACAACTGAAACTCCAAAAAAACAAAAGAAGCCAAGGCAACGAAGGAGGAAATCCTTAGCTAAACGTTTCATTAGCAGTGGTAAGTCCTTCGAACAATCATGAGTTTATACCCATAATCATATGGTTACTCATATTTCTGAGGATTGCAGGGGCTTCTTCAATTTCCCCCTTGAGGGAAGGGACTGATCCTTCTTCAAAGGTCGTGGAGGGTGCTGTAGAACAACCACAGACTCAAGCTAACTTGGTTGCTCCTAGAGAAGAGCTACCATCCATTCCCAGTATCCCTCCCACTACTGAAGAGGTTGTCCAGGGTCAGGGGTTGCAGGACATAAGTCAGCAAGAAGACGTAGCAAATGCTCCCACTGGTGAGACTAACCAAGATTCTGAAGTATCATTAGATGAAATGATGAATCAAGGAATGACTTTTGAAGAATTTTATGATCATGCTAGATTGTCATGTGATTTAGAAGACCTTGGGTGTGAGTGTTACCCTTTGCCCAAATTTTTCTTTTAAAAACAAAACATATTTCTAATCATGATGTAAAATAATATGCAGTTTCTTTCGTAGAAGCTGCTGAACTGCCAATGCCCGAAGAGGGTGTGGACACTGATGTCAACCCTATCATTGCAGAAACATTAGCTCAAGTAGAGCTAAATCCAATAAACTCTCCTGAGACCCATCTTGAAAATACTGTTGAAACCAGGAGAGATGGGGAGAAGTCTTCTCATGTTGCTGAACCACCATTGGGTAAGGGATAACAATATTTTTGATTGTACTTTATTTTCAAGACAATCCATTCTTTTGTTATCCTTTAAGATTCAACTAAAATCTTTCAATTGATCATGTAGGGCCATCAACTGTAATGGCTAGATCCGGAGATGAGGCTTCAGCCTCTGCCCCAATGGTAATTGAAAGTGAAGAAGCCCAAGTCAGAGGGGAAAGAGCAGGACGAGGCACTTCCTTAAGCATGTTAATTCCAGATTACATACCCCCTTCTGACGAAGATGTTGAATTAGATCCAGAGATGCTCAAAGCGTTCAGCTTTCCACGACGTAAGGCATGGAACAACATATGGAACATCATATCGGGGGTGCCTTTAGAAGAGCTACCATCAAAAATTTCCCGATTGTCATCCCAATTTGTTATAATGGGACTCGGTGGTTTTGTATGAAAAGATCCATGCTGCGGTGAAACATATTATTTTCAGGAGGGAGCAAATGCAGACAAGTCGCGAAGATTTGACCAGAGTGAAATTGTCAGTCAACATAGGCGAATTTGAGGCTGCGATATCCCAGGCTGAAGCTGATTATGCTGTCAAGATGAAGGATCTGAAGCAAAAAATCAAAGAAAAGGTCGTCCAGCAGGTGCAACTCCAGCAACAGTTAGATGCTGTTACTGGGGAACTTGATCAGCTTAATAAATCATTGGATGAAACTCATATGAATGGCATGAAATCCATTGCAGATGCTAAGAAGGCACTTCAGCAAGCTGAAAAGAGTGAAGCTGGTCAAGTGAACGAGCTTCAAGTAACTGTTGATAAGGCTCAGGATGCTATACATCAAATGAAGACTTATGTTGACAATCTTCTGTAATTCTTGAAAAAGAGAAGAGATTCCAGTCTGTGGATGTCCTTCTAACTCTTGTGTATCAATGAAAAACACTTTTGTCTTCAATCATTTTTACTTGCATTCTTCCATTACCTGCTTCAAATTTACTTAAGCCAATGGGCTTAGTAAGCATAGTTTGATTTTTACTAGGATTATTACAAATAACCCTACAAACTTTGAACCTTTTAACTGCTCAATATTACCTAAATCATACAAAAAAATGTATATTTAGTGAGCTGGAACTTGACTTTTATTCAGAGTTCCTTTGCCTTTGGTGTGGGCAGTTTAAAGTCATGCACGCCGGACATAAAGGGGCTAATGTTTAAGGTCGAAATAGCTTTGACCGAAAAATGGATTAAATTGGATTCAATTCCTTGACAATTTATCAGAAAACATATTTACCATACTCAAGTATGAGGGAAAAAAATGTAAACTATGGCTTAAGAATATTTGAATCTGAGGAATGATATGAAAAAGATCTAAATAGCATTAGAAGAGGTAGTTTCCAAGAATGAAGTTACTATTATTTAACAAAACCCGTTAGGGGGTTGAAATATGCAGGGCCACCTATGGGCATTGGCTGCATAGTCAAATAAAATAGCATCTTTTGGCTGACAAGTCTGTTATGTGGACTGTTTATGCAAGGCCACCTATGGGCACGTGCTGCATAGTCAGGCAAAAGAACTCCCAGAAATTTACTTTCCTAGTGCTAAAAGTCAGTGAAAGTTTATGGAGATTCAAATTTTCTAAAGCATAGAGTTTGTTGTATGGAAAGAGGTACTTGAATATGGAGAAGATATTTCCAAACAAGAATATCAAAGAACTGGATGAATATCACTCCTACGAAGGTCTGACCCAAACGTAGGGAAGAAGAATAAACCATAGACTTGAATACTTTTAGATCATGAAAAAGGATATGGGACAAATACGTTAAGGATGGCTATTTTTGCGGATCCCTACATACTGTCGTTTAAGACAAATAAGGACAAAAGAGGCATTCTTCCCAAGAATGAAGTTACTATTATTTAACAAACCCGTTAGGGGGTTGAAAACATGCAGGGCCACCTATGGGCATTGGCTGCATGGTCAAATAAATAGCATCTCTTGGCTGACAAGTCTGTTATGTGGACTGTTTATGCAAGGCCACCTATGGGCACGTGCTGCATAGTCAGGCAAAAGAATTCTCAGAAGTTTGACATTTTTGAGACTATAAGTCATGAAAAGGGTTATGAAGATCTGAAAATATTTAAGGTTAGGATTATAATACATAAAGATGGGTATTTTCCAATGTATATAGAGATACATAGGTCAATGAAAACCATAATCATGTTGTGGCTGGGTCCTGAATTGAAACTTGGACTTCACTACGTATCTCATAAGAATGAGAATCAAGCCATACGTAGTTCTTGAAATGCAGTTTAACGTCATGCAGGACGAAAGTATGAGTGATCTTAGTTTAGGGTCATAGAATTCGGACCATAATAATGAATACACAGTGTGTGTTTTCATGAAGACTTTTCAGCCAAGGGACTGAAAGTGAAATTTGGGGTTAGGCCCAAAAGACTTGGGACTGGATTCGAGGGACACTCGAATGTTCCTACGTATCCCATAAGGATGGGAATCAAGTCCACGTAGTTCTAGATCTACCCTTTGTACAAATTTGGTTCGTACATGTGAAGGGTGAAAAGGGGACTTTAGTGCAATGATGGTTTTAACCTAAGATAAAAAGTTTAGGCATTACCATGTATGTACGTAGTCTTTTGAAAAATTAAAACCATGATTGAAAAAAGAATCAATGTTAATAATGGTTCCTTCTCAAATGAGGAAATCAAAGAATATTGTAGTTTATTGTCGTACCGGACAAACGTGTTGTATAGTTTAACGTCATATAACAAGGACGAAAGTGAATCAATGTAAAGATATTGATTCCAGGGGTGGTTTCACAAATTATCATCATATGAGATGGTGGTGAACCAATGTGAAGAGATTGTTTTTGGGCTTGAACCTTTGGGAGGTTGCCTACATACCCAGCCTGGAGGGCAAGGATCAAAGTCCGTGTAGTTCAATTAAAGAATGAATCAATGATCAAGTTGTTCTCGTGGACAATGATCTAATAAAAAAAATATTGTTGGGATTTACACATGGTTAGTGGCCCAAAGGGAGTGTTATGGTTGATGTTCGCTCTAAGTTCACGTGATTCATACTCGGTGTGAGAAACAAGAGGTAATAACAACCTTAACGATGTACAGTTTAATGTCATGTAGGACATAAAAAAGGGACTTTCTGTACAGTTTAGCGTCATGTAGTTAAGACGATGGGGACAATATAGTTTAACGTCATATTGGACGAAAGGGGGATTGTGCAGTTTTAATGTCATGCTGGACTTTTGATGATTATATAGTTTAACGTCTTTCCGGACGTGAGGGACTTTTATACAGTTTAGCGTCATGTAGTTAGGACGTCACAGTTTAACATCTTGCTGGACATATTTGCAAATAGTTTATGGTCATATACATGGACCAGGGATGATGCAGTTTAAAGTCATACGGGACCATTGCTGTATAGTTTAACGTCATATAGCAAGGACGAACTGGTGCTGTACAGTTTAAAGTCATGTAGCTAGGACTAAGGTGAACCAATATGAGGATATCAGTTCTGGGGATTTTTTACAGTTTAATGTCATGCTGGACGATGAAAGTGCCACACAGTTTAATGTCATGTTGCTAGGACACAATATAGTTTAATTTCATCTTGGAAAAAATATAGGAACTTCTATACAGTTTATTGTCATGTAGGACAAAATCAGGGACTATGCAGTTTAAAGTCTTGCAGTTAGGACTATTGGTGCTGCACAGTTTAGTGTCATGTTGCAGGGACATAAGTGCGAATAGTTTAAGGTCATATGCATGGGCCGTACAGTTTATCGTCATGCTGGACGTATTATAGTTTAATGTCATCTCGGACAGAAGTGTGACACAGTTTAATGTCATGTTGGACGAAGTTGTAGTTTAAGGTCATACTGGACCATTGCTGTATGAACCAAATGTAAGAGTCTTGGTTCTGGGAACAATATTTTGTGTTTATACAAAATACTTCTTCAGAAATCTGGCATTAGTTGGAGTCGTGATGTGTTCTCCATCCATTGAAATCAGAGAATACGCTCCATTGGAGTAGACCTTATGTACTGAATAAGGTCCTTCCCATTTTGGTTCAAGCTTGGGAGGCTTCTTTCCTGGTATCATTGGTGTTCTGAGAACCAATACCAATTCTCCCTGAATGAATGAACGAAGACGAACTTTTTTGTTAAAAGCTCGTGCTATTCGATTCTGATAGATTTCCAAGTGGTGCAAAGTGCACAATCTTTTCTCATCTAACTGTTCCAATTCATTCAACCGCTTTTGGGATTGCTCATCTGTTGATAACTGATCACAAATGGCTATTCTGAGTGAGGGCAATTGAACTTCAATTGGCAAGACTGCTTCTGTTCCATATACCAATGAATATGGAGTAGACCGCGTTGCATTGCGAGTGGTAGTCCGATAAGCCCATAAAGCATGATAGAGTTTATCAGGCCATGACCTCTTATCTTTATCCACCATCTTTTGCAGTATATTTGAAAGAGTCTTGTTGAAGGCCTCTATCTGGCCATTAGCCGCTGCATGATATCGAGATGAATGGTTGGACTTAATGTTGTATTCTTGATACAATTTCTTTACCTCAGAAGAACAGAAGTTGGTGCCGTTGTCTGTCAAAATGGTATGAGGGACACCAAATCTAGTAATGATGTTAGACTTGATGAAGCTAACAATGCATTTAGAACTGACTTCTTTGAGAGGTACTGCCTCTGCCCATTTGGAAAAGAAATCAGTAGCAGTAAGAATGTACTTAAACTGCTTGGCCGTAGCTGAAGGGTAAGGTCCCACCACATCCATTCCCCATGTGGAAAATGGCCATGAGTATTTAGCTGTATGAAGAAACTCTGGAGGTTGATGAATGAAATTGGCATATACTTGGCATGAATGACACTTCTTTGTGAAATTAACACAATCTTGTATCATTGAAGGCCAGAAGTATCCAAGCCTTCGAATTTGATCAGACAATCTATGTCCAGACTGGTGGGCACCACAGACTCCTGCATGCACTTCTTTTATGACAGCCATTGTCTCTTCACCATCAATACATCTGAAGAGAACTCCATCAAAACCACGTTTGTAGAGAATTTTCTCGAGGTGGTTTGGACCATCATAAAGAGTAAAATTGACCACACGTCGCTGAATTTGTTCTCTCTCGGCTCTATCAGGTGGAAGTGTTCCATTTTGAAGGTATTCCCTGATAGGTGACATCCATCCTGTAGTATGACCATATGGTTCAGGAATGGGACTAATTTCATTAATTTCCTCTATTCTGACTTGAACATAAGGTGAAATTGCACGACGATGGGCAATACCGATGGTTGTCTCATCCCGATTTGGATCTGCTAAAGCTGTGGCTATATTAGCCAGTGCATCAGCTTGAGCATTTTGTGATCTTGGGACATAAGAAAATGTCGGTTCTGAAGGGAATTCCGACATTAACTCTCTGACGTAATCATACAAAGGGATTAATTCTTCTTTTCTGATGGCATAATCCCCATTGACTTGTTTGATTACCAGGTCTGAATCACCTTTCACCTTTAAGTGATTCACTTGTGCTTGAAGTGCTAACTCCAAGCCTGCAATGAGAGCTTGGTATTCAGCTTCATTATTGGTACCACCTTCCCACAACAAAAAGGAATAAGGTAACACTACCGTATCTGGAGAAATGAGCACAATTCCTAAACCAACTTTGTTGAATTTAGGATTTTCCATTTTCTTCCCTGTTGGACTTCTAGAAGCACCATCAAAATACATTTCCCATGTTTGAGGACTCTCTTGAATAGAAAAAACTTCCTCATCAGGGAGTTCGATATCTGAATACGTGTCTTCCACTGAAGGGTGTTCAGCCAGGAAATCAGCCAGAGATTGGCCCTTAATTGCCTTTTGAGACACATACTGGATGTCGAACTGCTGTAGAATAACCGCCCACCTTGCCAGACGTCCTGTAAGCATTGGACGACTAAGGATGAATTTGAGTGGATTATTACGAGATACCAATTGGACCTCGTGATGTTGCAGGTAGTGTCTCAGTTTCTGAACTGCAAAGATTAATGCTAGGCAGCATTTTTCAATACTCGAATACTGGGTTTCTGCTTCAAGCATAGTTCTACTAAGATAGTAGAGACTATTTTCATTCCCAGCATCATTCTTTTGAGCGAGAAAGGCACCCAATGATCTCTCTAAAGCTGTCACATAGAGGATAAGAGGCCTACCCTCAACAGGTGGCATGAGTACTGGTGGACTTAAGAGGTATTTCTTGAGAACATCAAATGCTTCTTGACATTCTTCAGTCCACTGGTAAGTGACTCCTTTCTTCAATAATTTGGTAAAAGGTAAACTTTTGCCTGCCAAATTGGCGATGAAACGCCGAATATAGGCTAAGTGTCCTTGAAGTCCTCTTAATTCTTTCAAATTCTGAGGAGGTGACATACCAAGGATTGATTTGGTCTTCTCAGGATCGACTTCAATACCACGATGGCGTACAACAAAGCCGAGGAATTTTCCTGAGGTTACCCCAAAAGCACATTTTAAGGGGTTCATCTTCAAATTATGTTGTCGAAGCTTGTGGAATATGATTTCCAAATCAGCCAAGTGATCAAAACGTTGTTTGGATTTATCCACCAAATCATCTACATAGCATTCAACAAATTTCCCTAGAAAAGGTTTGAAGATACGATGCATGGCGCGTTGATATGTTGCACCTGCATTCTTTAAACCAAAGGGCATCACCCGGTAACAAAACACACCTTGAGGAGCTCTGAAGGCTGTATATTCCTCATCTTATGGGGCCATTCAGATCTGATTATATCCAGAATATCCATCCATGAATGAAAGTACTTCATAGCCAGCCGTCGCATCAATTAAGAGTTCTGTAATCGGAACTGGAAAATCATCTTTGGGACAATACCGATTAAGATCTCTGAAATCGATGCAAACCCTAATTTGTCCGTTCTTTTTCATTACTGGGACAATATTAGCCAACCACTTGGGATATTGAACTTCTCTGACGAAGTTAGCTTTGATAAGCTTATCCACTTCAGCCTCGATTTTGGAAGCATAGGTTGGGTGTGTTCTTCTCGCGGCTTGCTTGAATCCTCGATGTTCTTTTGGCAAACCCAAATGATGGGTGGCAACATCAGGATCAAGGCCAGGCATATCTGTATAATTCCAAGAAAAAATATCTTTATTTTGCTTTAGAAAAGAAATATACATCTCTTGTTCTTCAAGGGTCATGGCCGCACTAATTAAAGTGGGGCGTGGATCTTTCTCTGTACCCAGATTTACTTCTCTGAGTTCATCCACAGTGGTAGAGATACCCTCTTCAAATGCTGGAGGAGCATCTCTAAGATCTTCCTCTTCCTCTTCATCATGTGTTATTTCTTCCGTTTCTACTTGCAAAGTAGATGAAAAAACGAAATTCTCATGATCATAAGAGATGTCAAAATTTTCACATTTTGAAGAAGAAGCTTCCATTTCCGACCCTATTGATGAAAAAGGGTATTCTTTGGGAAATAAAGAGGAGATGATGGATTGAGAATCGACATCAACATTCACCTCTGGTGTTGCTATAACTTCTTCTGGCCTGATTAGCGAAGTATAGACTTGTTGGATTTCAGCAGACGAAATGAAAACGTCACCACTTATGCTTTCATCACTGCTTGGTAAGTTACCAATTTCTCCCATGTTGTCTGGCTCGATTGCCGTAATTGACATTATGGATCTTTCCATAAGAGTATTTTGATTTGGGCCTATTTTGTCAATTTGGCTGATAGGTAACACATAATCTGTACTCACATGTGAAAATGGATTTATTGGAATTTTTTCCAAACCATATGGAGCATTAACTTTGGTAATTTCCTTCATTGTAGATTTTTCTCTTCCCTTCATGTGATAAAATTCCGCCTCAATGTATTGAGACTCACATGTTTTGAACGGGGCCTTATCACCATACAATGTTCCAACTTGACCATCGAAACAGTATTTGAGACATTGATGGTATGATGACGGAATAGCTGCATGCTGATGTAACCAGGGTCTTCCAAGCAAGATATTGAAAGCTGAGTCTTGATCAACAATCATGAAATCTGAATTGGAAACAAGATCTCCAAACTGAGTTCTGAGCGTAACTTCTCCCAGTGGTTCTTGTTCATTTTTATCATATCCTTGCAACATCATGGTAGAAGGAGATAAATCAGATTCTGTGAGGCCCAATCGACGAAGTGTGCGAATGGGCATGAGGTTGACTCCTGAACCATTGTCAATAAAAGCTCTTCGAACATCTATACCATTGACTTTTCCAGATAGGTACAAAGGTTTTATGTGCCCATGCACAACATCATCTTCATCTTTATCAGTAAAAGATATCACTGCATGGCATTCTGCAGGATTATTCTCTATGTGATAAATTTCAGCTGCAGCAATTTCAGCTTCAAACTCCTGAGGACTTGACAAAGCTTCGATGAGTGCTTCCCGAAGATCTTTTGATAGATTCAAAGCATCCAAAATTGATAATTTGGCTGGTACTTGGGCCAAGTGTTTCAATATATCATACTTTTGATCTAGAGGCCTGCGTTTCCCAATAGGAATATGTGATTTAGCAGGTACCTTGGAAGCAGATGCTTTGGAAGCTGATGCCTCTTGTATTGAAGTTGGCAACATCTTTGGTTTTGGAAAATTAGACTGATTAGATCCATTTACTTGCTGAGATAAAGAAGATGGAACATTTAATCGGTCTTCCAAAATAACTGTGCCGAAGCTGAGTTGGCCATTGGCAGAAGAACGTGCTTGTTCATTTTGAGCTCGCTGAAGGGCTCTACCACGAGTTTCTGCTGCATATACAGTGCTAGCAGGGGTAGAATTAGAGTAGTGGCTTCGGAAAGATCCACGTCTTCCCCTATATCCTGAACCTCTAGAACTTCCTCGGGTTCCCTTATTTGATACAGGGAATTCAGGCTCATCAAGACTGGAATATGAATCTGTTAATTGAATCATATTAACAGAACCAAAGATTAACTCTTCGTCTGATAAATACTCTGCCAAGTTAGCCTATTTAGGCTGTGCCGTTTGGTGGGACGGTGCCCGTTGCTTTGAAGTAGATGGCATGAAATCTTCCAGAGTCAAAGACAATTTAGGCTTTGATGCATACTCATCTTCTCCTGATTCCTCTTTCTTCTTTGAATTGTGCTGCCCTTTTGAGGATTTGTCTTTTGATGGAGGCTTTACTGCAGCTTTTGTAGGAGACACAATTGGCTTCTTCAATTGTGTTCGGAAAATGGAATGGGTCCGATTGATTGTCTTTCTGACCATCCAATCATCATATTTTTTCGCAGTTTTGCTTTTGACTTCCTGCCACTCGCCGCATTCTTCTGGATCTGTAGCGGTAATACACGCTACATGAGCTGAAGAACCCTTCAATTTGACTTGTCCCAAGTCGACCATCTTTTGTAGGAGGTCTTTAAAGACAAAAAATTCCTGGATGGGATGTCCCAACATTTGATGAAAGGGACAATAATTGGGACGGTCTTCATCTCCTTCCTTGTTTGGTCTCTTCGGCACTGGTAATTGAACCAAATTATTTTCCAGAGCTGAAATGAAGTAACCAGGAACTTGCTCACTTCGGAAAGAGTATGTTTTACTCTTCATATCCTCAAATTGTTTTCGTCGTTGATCTTTTTGATCATTTGGACGAAACGGCCTTTGTTGTTGGTGTTTAGGAGGTGGAGCCCTTCGAGAAGATGAAGGTTTTGAAGTAGAAATAGGTACAGGTGCCTGTTTAAGCATAACTGTAGCAGTTTCTGCTTTACCCATTCTTCTTCCTGGAGCTGATGGAATTACACGAGATTTAACATTAGCCTGCATAAGGGAATCTTCAATCTGTTGAGCGATTGAAGTAAGGTCTCGAAACCCTCCTGTGTATTTCACAGGGATCAATGGCGTGCGTAATTCGTCACGCAAATTTGCCACACAGATTGGAAACAATTCCTCCTGAGGGAGTGATAAACTCAAGGAATACGTTAATCCCTTCCAACGAGCAATGAAATCAGAGACTCTTTCATTCTCTCTTTGCTTGCAGTTTGTAAGATCGAAAACTGTCGTTTTTGGCAAAGTTGAGCTGAACTGAAGAAGGAATTTTTGACGAAGATCCTCCCATCCGATGACTGACCGGGATTTCAAGCTTGTATACCAGACAAAAGCTGGTCCTTGCAAGGTTCGCACGAAGCATCTGAGTTTCACTGCTTCTTGCTGCTCTGGAGTTCCCATCATAGGATCACAACAAGACACGTAATGCGTCAAATGTTGTTCAGGGTTGCCTGATCCATTGAAAGTAGGAAAAATAGGGTTTCCAAAACTGGATGGAGGAGAAATTGAATCTACCCATTCAGGGTAAACTTTCTTTTCAGGTTAAACTTGCGCCCGTTTCCCTTCCATAGTTTCTAACTGAGCAGTTAATGACTCAATAGTAGTTATTAACTTTTGAGAAACGTCAGGTTGAACTTGGTTTTGGGTAGGTGAAATGAATGGAGCTTGGACAGCCGTGGAGGTTGGTGCTGCAACTAATGGTAGTGCTGCCAACCGTTGTTGCGTTTGACCCGTAGGATTAGACCTCTGTGGGTGTACTGATAAAGGAGGATATTCCTGATCCATCTCAGTAGTTACAACAAATTCCTTCAGCTGTCAGACTTCAGCATTCTTAAGAAGAAGACTACTCTGAAGTAGTTCTGCATTCAACCTTCTTAATTCTTTCATTTCTTCCTCCTGTTGTGCAAATCTTTTCTCTAATGAGAGCGATTGACCTCCTTCAGAGGAAGGGTGATAAGTAACATGATTCTTTCCTTTCCCCTTATTAGATCCTTTTCGGAGAGGGGGAAGTGGGTTACTTGAAGGAATACCCAGATTTTGGGTAATCCTTTGATTACGTGTGCGCACACCTTCTTCATTTAGGTCTGTGTGCGCATCTTTTTGATCAGGAACCTCTTCGTCTGATCCCTCTGATTGAGCCTCATCTGGTGAATCAGCAGCAACGGCAGTGATGACATTAATGGATGCATATTGCATGGAATCCTTTCTATCAGCATTTCTGTGATATTGTCTCCTTCTATGTCCATGATAAGACATGGTATTCCGTTGACTTGATCCCTCGGGAATTTCTTGGAGAACCGTCACTTGGAGAGAATCTCCTGACATCTTGGCTCTTCGTTCCTCTTGAGGCTTATTCCCTAATCGAGAGAATACTGACTTTCTCTGAGGGAGGGATTGAAGATTTGAAAAAGTCCCCAGTCCGGTGGACTGGGGGTGTTCCTGTTGCTTCCGCTCAACTCCTCGAATCCCATTCGTTGATTCTGAGGGTTGGGTTAGAGAAGTCCCCAGTCTGGCAAGCTGGGGTGTCTCTTGACATGCTATGTCTGAGATCTTTTTAAAATCTCTCTTGACCTTGCGAATCTTAGTTCGGAAATTAGCTGGATGCATTAACCTGTATCCACTTTTATCACCTGGTTCAACAGACCGTTGGATGATTTCCGAAACTTCTGTCATTTGATGACGTGTTTGCTCCAGACGAGAGGCTTGTGTAATATTCTCACCTGCTTGATGTAGGAGCAATTCAACAACCTGTTCTCTATATACTTGACTTTGAGAGGAACTAGTTGAAGCTTGATCTCGAGCAAGATTTTGATTATGAACAAAGCCCATTGACTGTGGCCGGCCATGGGCAATAACATTGCATGAGACCATTTTCGGCGGGCTTTGTTGACCGGAAAGCACTGTGAAATGTACTGCTCCGTGAATACCCCATCCTCTGATATGAACATTAGATTGAGCATTGGAAATTAACTGACGCAATCTTCTTAGTGCGCCAAGGCATGAACGTTGAAGGGTTCTCTGTTGCTTTTCAGCCTTCGGATACCGAGAGACTGATAGAGATGCCAAATCAATCTGGCGTTGTATCCCTTCTATTATCTTAAGATGATTTTCATATTCATCGTAAGATAATACCTTCTTCTTTAATTGACAAAGAGTTTTCCATATGTTGAGACGGATATCATGGATTCCATCATCCGTCAACATCTTTGGAATGTCATACTGGGAATCAGCCAAAGGCCAAAACATGACTGGTACATCACCTTTTGCCAGTTTTTTCCTCATGTTCATCATTTCCTCTTTATCATTAAATGAAGATTCTTCTACCTGTTTGGACCAGAGTTTGTGTTTTCTTGTTGCTTCATCGGATTCAACAAGATTGGCAGAGAGATCACTATTCATGCTAGAAGATGAATGACCCAGGGAAGGTTCGGAGAATAACCTGAACCCCAGGCTATCTTCTGATGGAGAAAGAGTTTCACCTGCCGATAGTAAAGCATCAGACATGACTGGTTTTACGTTTGCAAGTGCCTCGAGATAGGAGGGATTTCTCGTCACTACATTGCCTTCTGAAGAATTTTCGAGACAATGTGAATCACTACTGCGGAGAGGACTTTCTCAGCGAAGTTCATCACCATGAGGAGGACCTTCATGATGGGTTACAGCAAAAGATGAAATCTCTTGCTCCTTGGCCTTCTGACCACACAGAGGGTTCCTGTGGCTCTCATCTGAAGAAGAAACTTCAAGATTGACGGAATTTTAATGAAGCAAGTTTTCATGAGGAAGTGTCTGTTGAAGACCTTCGGGATTAATGTTCCAGTTTTTGGGAAATGAGAGAGTAGAATCTTGAATTTCAACAGATAAATGTCTGAGGGCTTCAAGAACTCCAGCATCGAGCAAGGCCTTGTTGCAGATTGGCCTTTGATCTCCTGACTGTGCTGGGCGGATCTTTTTCTTAGATGCCTTCTTACTCGCTTTAGAAACCACTTGATGACGAAAGTGATTGCTCTGAGCAGGTGTATGTGCCTGATCAGGAAAGATGGTCAGGTTAGGCTGACGATCATCGCTCAAATCAGGTGTATGTGCCTGACTTGGTTGTCCATATGATATGGGGGAGTAGGCCCCACAACCCATTTGGACTGGAACAGATGTGTGTGTCTGTTCCGGAGTGAATTGTTGATGTGTCACTCCACTGCTAGGGATAGATTTATGTGTCTGTCACTGAGATGATGCTGAAGCTGTTATGATATCCTGGCAAGCATCCAGAATATGAGCAGGAATTTTCTTCTGCTCTTTCACCATTGACAAAATATGTTTGGTGACTTCAGCCGCCGGAACAGGGATATACGTCCATTCCGGGCTTGGAGTAGGTGTATGTGCCTGATCCTGTCCTCCTTCTCCTGTCAGTGAATCCTGACAGTACTCAAGTGTGGAGGCAGAGAGTTTAGTCTGCCTCCTGTTTGTCGTCGGGGCTTTCCGACTGACTTCTCCGTGCGCTACCAAGCGAGACTGTTGGTAGGCTTGATTAGTATTAGCAGGTGTATGTGCCTGCTGATTACATTTCACCAAACGCGGTTGACGAGATCCATCATATGTAGTCAGACGAGCCTGCTGACTAACTGCTGATGTATAAGCAGGTGTATGTTCCTGCCTATGGTACTCCGCCGGAATTGCCTGGCGGGATCTGCTTGATGCTGCCAGACGAGTCTGCTGGACAACGGGATTAAAACGAACAGGTGTGTATGACTGCTCGTTATCTGCCACCAAGTTAGGTTGGTGGACTTCTCTGGAGATTGTAGGGATGACAACCTGCCTATTGTTAACCGGATTCCGTCTCTGGCGATTCATCTTGCCTGCTCGGGTTCGAGGAACCTGAGCTGAATGCCTGGAGTTGGTACCCTCATCATGTTGAAGGCGCACTACCGCACGAGTCTGGCGGCGATTGTTGATGGGAGCCTTTGAGAAGGACTCCTGTCTTTTTGAATTAAGGTCCTGCGGGACCTGCTCATTCACTTCCTCGGAGTAAGGGAGTGAATGGAAATTGCGTTCCGGGGATAACGACCCGAAACGGTTAGAGACGGTAGTCAGTACCGTCTGCTTCTTGATTGCTGGTCGCCGTTGTCCGGACGACCAGGTAGAATTGTTAACTTGGAGGGCTTGACGAGCGGCCTCCAGAGTTGGGATAGTACCGTTGCGACGGTACTCCTTAACCAGTGCATTAGAAACACAGCGTTGAAGACGCTGAGTTGGTGATGTCATCCTCAGAGCGGATGACGTTCCAGCAGGAGTAGCAGCATTGGTTTTCACAGCAGCAGACCTCACAGTAGAGGTGTTCCCAGCAGCAGTATTCACAGGGGTGAATTTAAGGAAATCCATTTTTGTAGAAGATCTTGAAAAAAGAGTTCCTGTTCCATGTAACAGACATAATCAAGATGAATCCGGCTACTGCATCTTTTGGATGATCATATGTCAATGATTTCCTTGTTGGCCCAATGGGCCTAACAGATAAGAATAACATCACTTTAACTTGGTTAAGGATTCACGTCGGGTTCACCATTTTTGTTTCGCGCGGAATCCGGGGATGACCTCCTGGACGGGAGATTCAAACGTTCCGATCGGTTTCTAACGGGTTTGTTCGTAGAACCGAAAACATCCAATGATTCCACATCCATTTGGACCTACTTTCCAAAGGCAGGCGCTCATTAGCTTGTGGGCTAATGAGGCTTAGGAATTTGCATTGGTCGAGAGGATGGGAGGTCGGACTCATCACACCTTTTTGAGGGGAATTATTGTCTACTCCGGGACTCTCTTTATAGATTTAAGTTAAGTTCGTGAATCCTTATTACATTACCAAGTATAAAATGAGCTTTCCTTTAGTTTTAACAATCAATGATTAAATATGCAAGAAATTTAGAGAATCTTTTATATGTATTCGAGGTTCTTCATCAATATAGAATCATCTATATTTGTTTAGAGATTCTTGGTCAATGGTATCCTTCAAAACATTTATATAAAAGTCTCTTGGTCATTTTGATGACCAGGCTGGTTTTAAAGCCACTCAGTGGGGCACTTGAAGTTTATCGTCATTCAGAAGGACAGAGATTATTTCAATGTTGGGATCGAACCCATAAATGGGCTACCTACGTATCCTTTGTTTTGAAAAAGGAATCAGAAACCACGTAGTTCGAGGAATGGGATATGATGTTTAGGATTGATGGCTCAAAGATGAATGTCATAATTACTTTTACACTCTAAGCTCATGTGAGTCATGCTCGGTGTGAGAAACAAGAGGTATTGGTAAAATTTAGACAATTGTGCCATAAAAGATGCAATCATAAGAATTTGTTTTGGGGCTTATGTATAGATGATTGCCCAGATAGATGAAGGTTTAGGATTTACTTTTAGGGAGAAAATCCAAGAACAGGGTCCACAAAGTTATATGTGCTTCATGGAGATTTGAATACTCTAATCTTGGGGCTTACTCCTAAGGAGGATGCCCAAGTTAGGAGGGGACTTATGATTGGGTTTTATTCCTGAAAAGGAAACACAAATCAAAGGTAATTTATGACTGGTTAAGAGAAATTTTAAGAGACTTGGGGCTTACTCCTAAGAAGGATGCCCAAGATTATGACTGAGTCTTATTCCTGAAAAGGAGACCCAGGTTAGGGATTAAGGTTTCGGGCTTACTCCTGAGGAGGATGCCCAAGATTAAAGGACTTGATTGGGGCTTATTCTTAAGAAAGATGCCCAGATCAAAGGTTTTTATAACTGGGGATTTATTCCTGAAAATGAGACCCAGGTTAGGATTCTCTCATCTTAAAGGATGAGGTTGAAATGAATGAACTCTCAATCTTTGGTGACATAAAGATGTTTAAATCACTAGGTTTTGAGAGATATTTCACAGAATTCCTTTCAGATAAGGATGTCAAATCAAGAAATCATGCCATAAATGGCTTTGAAGAGTATCTTGAAGACTGAATCTTGAATAGGAAGGGTGAAATGGCTTAAGAGGGGTAAAAATGGGCAAGATGGGCACCCAAAAAGCTAGGGGCGCGCAAGTCTTGAAAGGCGCGCAAGTCCTGCGGCGGCGCGCAAGTATTGGTCGCGCAAGTATACTTGCGCGACATGAGGGGTACTTGCGCGACATTCAACCAGTATTGAAATGCTTGAGCGACTCTTTATTAAACCCTTTACCATCCTCTTGAGGTTCTTCCCTAAGAGGGACGCGCAAGTTATATTGCAGGAATTAAGTAGGCGCGCAAGTGTTTGATAAGTTTCAACACTTAGGCCTTCCTTTTTCTCTTTAGATCTTCCGTTCTAGGTAAGAAATTACCTTAGAAGTGTTCCGGAAGCTTTGAGAAGAGACTTGGGCGTCGGGAGCTTCAATCCGAGTTTCTGGAAAAAGATCCTCTCGAATGGGGGGCCCACAGGGTCTATTTATAGGCAAAAGAAGACCCCGGGCGGTTACCGGGCGGTTACCAATTAGGTCGCGCAAGTCACCTGCGCGACCAAGGTAGTCGCGCAAGTGTACTTGCGCGACAGTGGTAAAACTTGCGCGGTGAATTGGGTTTTGATCCTTTGTTCATGCCTTTGTCGATTTTTGATGTTTTCTTCAAAGGATGAATCACTTTCAGCTGAGATATTCCATTTTCCGATCTTTAGATTCTGTGACGAAAGGAGCGTCAACAACGGCATGAATGGATTTTTAAAACATTATTTACAAGAAGATTCCTTTACAAGTTTTCAAGTTTATTTTTAATCAACTTCTTTTAGTTTATAATTGTATGACATGTTAAGAAAGGAAAAATGTTTTTGAAGAAGAAAGGATATTTTCCTCAAGAATGGAGTTCAAGTGTTTTATCAAAATTATTTTCCATCTAAGATAATAAATGGTTCTGTTTTTATCCCTATTATTACATTGATTTGATTATGTTGTGATGGAATTATTTTTATGAATCCCTTTCTCTTATATAAATTGTTTTATGATGTCATGTTGTTTGAGAATCCCATTTTTATTACATGGGTTATGCTATGATATATGGTTTATGATTTTGTGGCACACATAAGAATGGTATCATTATGAGATGGGTGGGACCTATATCTCCCTCCAATTCATTGGGTAAAGATTTTATATCTCATGAGATAGACATGGCTGGAATGGTAGGTTATACTGGTTCAGTGAAACAGGACTGAAACGAGGGTTACCCGATGCAGAAAGGGACTTTGTCCACTAAGATAGTCTTGGAAATGAGTCTTGACTAACAAGAAATGATTCTATATGATTATGTGTGAATGCCACAAAGTATGATGTTTTATGTTATGATTATTGTGATTACATTTTACTGCCATGATTTACCCCATGTTATGAAATTATGATCTCTTTTGCAGGTTAAGATTTCCAAAAGTTATGTGCTTGTGTATACGATGTGATTGATATTTCTTTTGTTTACCCTTACTGAGCATTTGAGCTCACCCTTTTATGTTTACTTTTCCCCAGGATATAAAGAAAGGTTTTAGGTATAAAAAAAAGAGGAATATCTGTATGGGAGATGTTGAAGATCTTTCACCAGGATTAGAAGATTATATTCTGAGTTTCCAAAGACACTAAACTATTACGATCCTTGTGTGTGTGTTTTTGTTATGTACTAAGTATTCCACAAATGTAATGTAATGTCAATGTACGTCAAGTTTTGGGTCTCTACAGAGCATTCTAAACCCATCTCTATTTTTTTTATCTCTATTGTGTTTCATTTATTTACATTTTGATCATTGTGTGTGATCTGTATTGTGAGACACACACTGCCTCCTGTGCTGAACTGGAGGATTTCTAAATCCTCACTCAATCTTTCTCTTACACTCTTGTATCCCACTGTGGATAGTTGTGGAGGTCTGAGGACCTAGACAGCCTATGAGGTATTGTTAATTTTGGTTTTCCCACGTAAAACTGTGGTAGAGGTCTGAGGACCTGGACAGTTTGACTACTATTATAAACCCCAAGCCATGGTGTGGATCATAGTTTATATTAAAATGTTTGAGAGGACTATGTCTCAGCTTGAGACTGAACCTCTTGGTTAAAATGACTGTTCTTGTTTATATTGGTTAAAACTATATTGAATATTCCACTGCTATGTACTTTGAAATACTAATCTATTTTAAAGTTACTCTGACAGTTATACTAGCAAGTGTTTGTATTTATTGTAACCTAGTTGGTTAGTTTAAAATGATAATCTAATATTCAGATTAGATTACCTGAGAACTAATCAATCTCTTGAGAACCTAACTGAACCTTTACTGTATTAAAAATTCACTACAGTTTAGCTTGTAATTTAATTTGGGGAATTTTTAATATAAATATTTTAAACAGAAATATTAATTGGAACTCAATTAACCCCCCCTATTGAGTGTCCACTTAGACCAACAAGAAGGATGAGTCAATGTTCCTTGGAATTGATTATCATTAACTCAGTAAAGGAATCAAAAAGAGTAGTTATCCTATGAACCTGATATATGAATTTAATGATAAACTGTGTGGGGATGGTTATTTTTCTATGGTGTAAAATATGTTTGGATATCACCATTTAAAAGTGAACAAGGATGATATTCCCAAGGCTACCTTTGAATGAAGTGCAGACAATATGAGTTCACTATGATTCCCAATGAACATGATAATGCTCCGTAAATGTTTATGTAATTATTTAATAGAGTCTTTAGATATTAAATTTATTTTTTGGTATAGATTGTTTTATGATATACACTAAAACAAAGGTGGATCATTGGAATCATTTGAATACTATACTAATGACTTTTTTGAAGGATGTGCAACATTCGAAGTAAACAAATTGTGAGTTCTGGATAGAGGAAGTATCATTCTTGGGGAATGTTATCCCCATGAAAGAGGCACACATATAATCTTATAAGATAAAATAAATAAAAGAGTTCCCAAGACCAAAATCTATAACGCTGATCAACAGTTTTATCAAACTCACTGGGTATTATTGATGATTTATAAGAAACTTCTCATGATGGTCAAAACCCCTAGAAAAGCTAATATAGAAGGTAGTAATGCCTATATAGAATGATGATTGGAAATATATTTTTAAGGAATTGGAAAAGTGGACGTTCAAATCAATAGTACTCGCTTATTCTTAAAGTTGAGAACTATTTAATCAATGTAATGATTATCAAATAAGTTCTTGTACTTTGTATAAATTGAAAATGATAATGTGATAGCCTATATTTCTATAAAATTAATTGTTATTAAGAAAAAAATACCAAAAACATAATTTGGATTTGGAAAAATCAATTTTCGCACTGAATATTTGAAAGAACTATCATTTTGGGAAAAGTGTGAAATATAGATGTATTATAAGATCCTCAAATATATAATCACATAGAAGGAGATTAATATGCGACTTTGAAAATGGTTGAATATGAACATGGACTATGATTACTTAATCAACTTCCATGATGGGAAAAAAATTAAAGTGGAATATTATCTATGTATAAAATATCTGAAAAACTTATAAGTAATGAGAATTTACAAGGATAAAATATTCTTAGACATCCAAAGGATGGATGTGAGGATCATAAAGGGAGGAATATCATCATTTCATTCAAAAATTATTTATCAACCATACCTTCCAGAGATGATAAAGAATTATAAAATATATTATGTGAAATATATAATAAGGTTTAATATATAAGAAATCTAGAATACCAGGAGTTTAAAATTGTTTAAGGAAATATAAGATTGGGGTCATGATTTTGTGTACATAAAATCTTGTGATAAAGGATTTGTTGAATTATACACATAGATCAACATTCTCTGTCAACCTAGGGAGTTTGAACATGTATTGAGATCTATGAGAGAACTAGGGGTGGGACAATATGTAGAGGGAAATCGTATAATATAAATCAATAGGATTGGCATGTTTGTAGGTAAAGGATGAAATGAAAAATTACATTGAGAGGAAACAACCATTACCCATACATACATAGAAATGGGAAAACATAACAATGGAAATTATCACCAGTATTCTAATCATATGAAGAAGAAATAATGCTATGTGGTTTTTAGTGGATCAACTTATATAGGTTTCTATTTTAAATTAAATTTTATAGGACTTCTCAATCGATCAAATCGTAATGATATACATCAGATAAGTGGTGAGACTGCTTGTAACACCATAACCAATTATATATGACCAAGATATGAGAATTTCTGTATGTTCCTGAAAAGTATCCAATATTGTGTAAACATTGAACTGAACATCAGTTTGCATTATCACCCACAAATTGAAGGCCAATATGGTTATACTATCAAAAAACATGAAGATATGTTAAGATGATTTTTTATAGACCAAAAAGGAGGAATGGATTAACATATTCCTCTTTGAGAGTTCTCATATAATAATAGTTTCCACTCCAGAATCCAAATGCCCTTACTTGCATACAATTTTTGGAAGAGATTTACAACATTTTATTTTCTAGGATAATGTTAAAGAACCAAAGATTTTGGGTCCTAAAATGGTTGAGTAAGTGGTATAAAATGTTAAGACCATTCAACATCACATCAGGGATTATCAAGGTTAATTGAATATCTATGACAGAAATTGTTAGTGAGACCTAAATTCTGAGGTCGATAATTAATATTTCCCTTTAATATCTCCATATAAGCATGTATTGATATTTGATTAGAGGGGAAAGCTTTTTCCCTAGTATGTTTTAACTTTTTATTTTTTTGATCACATAGGATCTGTGGCCCATCGACGTGAACTCACACTAACCATTTCTCAAGTATATTAAATAGTGCACATGTATATCTTAAATAAGTACATACAAGATCCCTCACATTTATTGAATTCATAGGTGGTACTGTTGAAAAATGCTCTCTTTTATGATGATAAGCGGGTGGATATTTTAGACCAAAATAATAAGGTTATACACAATAAGAAAATTGAATAGTCATATTATTATGGGGAAATTTCAAGTATAAAGAGGCGACATGGGAAGTAGAGGAATCTAAAAAGAAGATGTATCCCCTCATGTTTTCACTTTAGTTTGTGAAATTAAATTTGACGGGATACATTTCTTATGCAGGGAAGAATGTGATGGCCCATAATTTTATCAGCATAATTTACATTAGGAATAAATAATAGTGTTATACTTAGTAATATAATGTTATATAATTCACACAAACTACATGATAAAACTAATTAAATTTTATTATATTAAGTTATAATTATATTTAGAGTATAAATATGGACATAATAATTGAAAATATTATAATCTGAGAAAATAATATAAAATAATATAATTAAAATATAAAATTTTGGATATGCTTGACGACATAGAATAATAAAAATCATAAAAAAATTCTAAAAAAAATCTAAAAATTTGGAATGAAATGTGAATTCTAAAACTGAAAACATATATAACATTTACACAATATAAAAATAAATGCAGAATGAATAAAATACGAGGTATTTATAAAACTAGAGAACCCATAATACTATTGGAATTTTAATCTAATCACTTGGTATAGTAACTTAACCATTAGAATATTAGCATCACCTATTTAAAGGATAAATATTATTTATGTGTCATATGAAATGAGAATATGAAATTTTATATCATTATACAAGTAAATAGATATTTCAAATGATAAAATTAGTGTATATTTTTGTAAACACAAATGTTTTATTTTCAATTTTATAAAAAATGAAAATATGTAGATGAATATTTATTTTCATAAAATATTTTTATTAATGAATATAAACATGTAATATAATTATATTATAGTTTTATGAGACCAAGATTAAATTTTAAAACGGTTCGAAAATTCATCATAATATTACATTTATTTTTTTTAAATAAAAATTTAATTTTTATTAAGAAATTAAATTTTTCAAATTTAGAAAACTATTTTCATAAACATGATTTATTTTTCTAAGTTCACACATTTAAAAATTGATCAGGTAAATTTCTGGTATTTCTATAATTTTTTTTGAATTTATTGTGAATAGTTAAATACAAAAAAATACGATCTTTAACATTATAAGTTAAATTGATGATGTTTTTGAGTCTTGAAGGATATAATCACCCATTAGTTTGAAATAATAATCACCATTTACTATATATACAGTCATAATAATAAACAAATTTTTTAGTCTGGAGCCATAAAAATAGAATAATTGTTATGACATTCAAAACAACACCACTCTCATCCCCTTATAAATACCACCCCACACCACCTCGGGTCCTCATGGATTATAATCCATAGAGATTAGAAAATGTCTATCCAAACAGATTCCCAATATTTTCCCCAATATACTAGTTGTAATGGTCTCCCCGAATACAATGTCAAGTTTCCTTAATGGGCATCATAATAAGAGACAACCAAAGGAAATGGAAAAAATATCGAATAACCTCTTTCAATTTTATTATTATTCTTACACTGCATTATGTTTTCCATTTACATTGAAATATTAAAAGTCGTATAAAAAATATCATATTATTTTATCATTATGGTTGAAAATCTATCTTTTACCCTCCCTTCATTATATTCTAAAACTAAAAATTTGTTTACAATATGGCTGGTTCACTGCCTCTATGATCAAAACACTTCATTTTCCTCCACCACATTAAAGGATTATTATAGATATAATATTTTTGTTATATATGATTAGAATCAGAAAAATATAACTTATTTGATGTTTTATAATGTTTTAATAATCAATTAACTAAATTAAACAATTATATTTTGTTATGGTTGGTAGAACAATATAAATGAACTCACCAAATTATGTTATCATTATTACGATGTGAATCGGACCTATGTTGAAAAAAATATTTGTATTTTTCAAGCATTTAAGTATAAAAAAAATCATTAAATTTGATTTCACTTATGTTGTTCCAGTCCAATTTGGAATGAAATTTAATAATTATAAATAAGTGATCTAACCTTATAATCATTAAATGAACACCCTCAGAAGAATGAAACACTACATTATATGTAATTGAAATGGATATAAAAGAATAAAATAAAATTTTATTTAACAATTATAGGTGGTAATGGTTATTAATTACATAAAATGAATCTCATATTATTATCTTGGATTTTATGTGCTAGTGATGAATGATTCTATAACATAAGGTAATGGATATCTCTGAACCACCCTTTTTATTTGGGTTATGACCACTCTCTATCCAAATCACATTAAAAATATATTTCATGATTTTCATTGGTTCAAAATTCTATATAATTATCTCTTACATGTATAACTATATTATTCTTCCTTCCTTTTATTGGGTAATAAATTCATCAATTTCATTTCTAAAATGTCTGATTCAAAATAAAACCCAATTAAGGGGATCCTTTTTTATCCCTTAATCCTTTTTGTAAGGCTCATTTAAATCACTTATTCCCATAAATAATTTAATTAAATAAATTAATATGATTTTAAAAACCAATCCTATTTAACTATGGGTTTCAATAAAAATTCCACACTTATTCTTTCTCTTAAGGACTTTAACCATTTCTATAAAAAACTATTTTAGATGTTTATTTCTATACCCAATCCTCTACCATTTTTCATGAAATTTTCCTAGATGGACACAATTTTTGATAACTATGAGTTTTTAATCTTATATTGAAGTCCATCATATTTAATCCATTATTCCCATTATAATAATTATGAAATATTGTTTTATTATTATATTTGGAAATATTATGAAACCAATTTCTTTGCATAGGAAATTATAATGTTTACGCCTTAAGTTTGATTTACAATTTTAGAACACATAATCATATACATTTTAAAATGGGTGATCGAGATATAATTCCAACAAACCGAGTAATATTTTTGTCTCATGAGATGGTATGTATGGTATTAGGAAGTAAACCAAATCTAAGATGGGAGTTTGTCAAGTATGTGATATTGAGTTAGTTGTTAGCCAGAATGTATGATTATGTCATGTTATATATTTCTTCCACTTTTATATGCTTCCGTGATCTTGTGAATTGATTTTATTTATTTTACAATCCCATTTGATTACTAATGAGCCTTTTATTTTATTATATTATGTTTTTCCTTCTGGCTCATATTCTATCCTTCTACATCATCTTAATTCCCATACTATTTTTTTAAACTTACACCTTCAATATATGTATTTCATAGATTATACTATATACTTTTAATAGCTAAAATTTATTTACAATATCATTATAGTAATTATAATAACGAAGTTATATTTTAGATTTGTTGTATTATGATCCCCATATTACAAAGACACTATGGATCTCGATCTTTTGGTTGTGTTTGGTGAATATTACTTTTAAAAATCTTGTAACAAACAATGTAAAGGGTTGGATATATATATAATATAGAAACATATATGTTCAAACAAAATTATATTGAAATTTAAGATATATTTTTTATGAGATTCATTCGGCCAAGTGTGCCACCTTAGAGAGATTTTGCAATGATTGTGATGAAGTAAAATTTTAGTTTGTGAATGTGCATCAATTTTCATTAGTTAGATTAGGTGGTAGTGAAGAAACTCTCTCCCCTACCAAGGATTAATGACTTATTAAATCAAATGAATGGTGTTATTTGGTTCCCAAACATTGTTTTATAGTGTGGGTATCATCAAATGATAGATATGGAAGAATATGTACAAAATAATTTTTTTAAGTGTCATTATATAAAATTAATACTCATGTTGATTGCCTTTCAATTCATGAATTCCCCAAAACGGATGAAATTTGTTTTTATGCGCTATAAGATCAGTTTTTGGTAATCCTTATTAATAATATCATCGTGTATTGGAACTTATAATTGTATCATACAAAGTATTTGATGGATATTTTGGATGTCCTATGATGAAATTATCTGTAGGGGAAATTATTTGAGTTCATTTTTCTGGATACATGAGGTGAATTTACGTTGGCTTATCATGTCTCCAATGGTTGTAGAAAACAAGGTTTTAGTAATTGAGGTATTATTGTCTTCGGTGGATTCCAATAATTTTTTTTAGATTTGTAGTTTCCTAATTATTTCATGCTATTATAATATATTTTTGTCGTATCTATCTTAATTTTAAACTATTTTAACATATTTTACATGAAAATATTATATGGATCTATATAAGTATGTTTTATTGTACTAGAAGGATAATATGTTATGTGAAACATTTCCATATTTTTTGGAATGTGGAGTTATATTTGTGGTATTTTAAGATTCTCCTTGTATTATAATGAGATATTCCTAGTTTAATTGAAGTGTTTTAAACATCTATAGGTCCAGGTAGTGACTTCCTCACAAGCATAACAATGAAATCCATGATTTGAAGCTTGAGTGGAAGTGTTTGATCTAATGTTGGTGAAAATTATCTTATTAGTATGTGTGTTTCGGTCTTCAAATATCACAACATTCTATGGTGTATATTATTTTATTAATATTTTAAATTTTAGCATACGTAGATGGAGTTCTTATTGGATCATCATTTTTATATCTCCAACACATGTAATTGTAACCTGGTGGTTGATACACAGAGTAGGTAGTCTTATAGTCATATTTAATGTGGATGGAGATGAGTGGAGGTTGATTTTAGTGTATATTATATTTCATATGGGTGTAAATGAAATTAGTGGATGATTAGTTTTGTACATGATATGTACACTATTCATTATTTGAGTAGGTATAAGAGTCTTAGCTATAAGGTCATCATGTGGAAGTGTGGAGAGATATTCTTATCTGTGAATATTATCCTAAGGGGTGGTAAAAGAATATTTAGTATCCATTTCTATTTAAAGGGAATTTATTTTTTCCATTTGTGGGTATGGGGCTAGTTTTTCATGAATTTAAAATATGAAAATTAGAAGCACATTCCTATATATCAAATATGTATTATTTCAAAAGGGATCATTTTAGGTGGTCGGGTGTAAAGATGCCAGTGGTTGAGTGATTTTCATAATGTTTGGTTTATTAGGGGATATGGTTAATAATAGGATTGATTATTCAATAATGGGTTGCATAATCAAAATATACAATATTTCAAATCTATGCACAATATAATCCCATCACTTATTGAAAGCCAACATCCATGTGAATAAGGGAAAATATTAGTTATTTCCCTAACTATTAGGACAAAAAATAATTGGTCCACCTGTGTAAAAATAATATCAACATAAACTAAAGTGGTAAATACCACAAATAAGAAATAATATATTTAAAATGGAAAAATGATAAAATCAATTAGGTAAAAATCCCAATGAAAATAAAAGGATATTTTAATGGTAAATGTGTTTACACTTTATATCTATTTATTATAAGAAGATAACCCTTGTGAAAATCTCTCAATAATTTCTTTGAAAACTCTTCACAAATATGCACCCCAAAGATAAATTATTCAATAATAAATTATGTGTTATAATTACCAATTTTTCATTTTTAAGAGAGAGAAGATTCCCATTTTGTAAGATGGAACCTAGATTTGACCCTAATCCATTGTAGCCAAGTGTATATGGTTACCCACCAACCAATACATAGAACCACATTCTTAACCCACCATTAAAGTTAGGGGGGGTACTGAACTAATACAAAGATATATAGTCCACTCCCACCACTAAAAAACTTTATTCAACTATGATCAATTTATATCAACCATCCAACCTAGAATGACACAAAAGTAATGAGAATATAGTGTCTCAACTATTTATAGAGAATGTATAACCCAAGAAGAATAACAAAAATTAACCTAAAAAATTCCAATTTTCAATCCTTTCTAAATATTATGAAAATTATAAATTAGTATTGAACAAAAAAATTGTGGAACATAGGGAAATAGTGAGAAAAATATATATATTCAGGTATTTTCATCAACATAGCTAGAGAAATTGGGATCATATAAATCATTAGTTATATGAGTCACTGATTTGTAAGTGTTATATTTTTTATGATTCTTCTTGATTAAGATAATTTTATTGGTCTAAATATTTGATTTTAAACTTTGTAGTGATGATAAAAAACCTACATGAAAGAAATAAAGTTTAAAAAACACAATAACTGGGAGTTCCTCAAGTCTTATCCCCGGAGAAAACTAATAAAAACAACCTATTTAAATCTATAAGTAATATCAATAACATATGATAAATGATGATTTTGTGAGTAAAGTAACATGAATATTAGGATCTATTGACTAAATATTATGAGATATTTATATTAAGATAACGTGATAAATGAAATAATATTTTTTAATTAGATTATGAAATATTGGGGTGTTTAGATAAGATGCATTAATTCATTTTTACTTATGATTAAATTAAAGTATTTATTCCTAGCATAATGAATATTAATTTTTATGTGATCTTTAAAGTCGCACTTAATTATTAATGATGCAATCCCATTTCATTTTGATGTTTTTTCTATTTAATACATAGAGAACATTATGTACTTTAGTTCTATCATTAGAATTCCCAACAAGACCTAGAACACTCAGAACTGTCCAGAATGGGGGTTTCACGTGAACTTTGGCATGCCTCCCCAAAGAAAAGCGGCTTCTGACTAACATCTACGGTCTATTGTGGAATGGTGGGGATACAATACTCTAATACTAGAGTCTAATAAAATTAAAAATAATACCAATTTCATACAACATATAAATAAAGGGAACACACACCTTGAGAAGTGTGAATAAGTAAATATAACCCATCTGATATGAAAATAAGGCTATATATGCCATGAAATATATACATACAAGACCTATCATATAATCCAATATTAGAAATAAACAAGAAGATAAAAAACTAGTATACTTTAAAAAATACTATGAGTCCTAGCCAGGTCCAATCTCTCCTACTACGTACCAGTTAAAAAAATTAACCATTAGTTATTGGGATATTTACCTTAACATTTATTATAACCATAATGTTCCCTCAAGTACTAATGGAGGATAGAGAAGGTAATGTGTATTAAATAGTAGTCATCCATAAATGGTCCATAAAATTTTCAATTTCAACTAATAGTTCATGCTTATGTGAATGATCAATAAAATGAAATAATAATAAGTGAACTACTATCAATCCTGGGGTTCTTAGGTGAGACTCAATATTTATAAAACCTTCTTATACCAAAAATAGATGGATCTAAACATGACATAACATAGGGAATCACAAGCTTCCAGATTCTAGCTGGATATCCTAGGTATAACATATCTATTTTCATTACTAAATCAAGTGAATGTAATCCCTAGAATAATATAACCACCATTAAAAACCATCAGACCTAGAAGAGGTAATACATAGAATCCATCATCACCAAAAATATAAAAAATGCGTGGGATTATATCTTTATCATCCATCACTATTATCATAATTGGATCTAAGGGAGGTTATCTCCAATGAACCACAATGTCCATGAATTTCTGGATCCCAATGAGGCAATCCATAACATCCTATTATCACTAAGAATAAATGTATCTATGTAAGGTAATCCATGACATCCCCCAAACACTAAAAATCATTAGATCATAGGATTTTATTCTCTGATAACCCCCAATTACCAAGAATCACTCTATTCTTAGGATGTATTCCCTAACATCACCAAATCACTAAGAACTATTGAATCTTGGGAAGGTAATCCTAAAAATCACCCAACCAATGAGAATAAATGGATACTAAAGACATAATCCTTCAAATCCTAGAGTCATTAAGTATCACATTACTATATTTAAAGGATTCAATTAATCCACAAATCATATCTTAGGTACATTCAATTTAATTAATGTTTTGTTACATTTTTCAATCTAAGGTTCTTACACTGAATTCGAGGTTACATGCATGGAATCTAAACATATATAATTAATCACAATTGGTTTGGGAACCCCTGAAGCCACCTATTTAAAAATATAAGGTATATGTTTCCACTCACCAATGTACTAGTCACAACTAGAGGGATGGTATGCATACATAAATTTATGAACTTATTTATTTAATTAGTATTTTAGGTCACACACATGTTATGTAATAATGGACAAAACATTATAGAGACACAATAGAATGAGAAAGACATTTAGGGATACATTATTAACCCCATAGAGTTGGCACATAGAAGTCTAATAATATAATTTCAACCTTTGATTCAATATCAAATGGGATAAAATTTTAATTTAGGTGAAAAACATTAAATATAAAATGATAACCAAAATAGTAGTGATAATTCTAGAAAATGAAATAATAAAATAATGTTCAAATATCAATGTATATAATCACATCTAGCTCAACTTAGTGAAAATAATCAGTTTATTCCATCAATATTTATGGGCGGACTCACAAAGTGAAGGATGATGGAGGTGGAAGGGTGTGTAGTCTGATAATGGTCTCTTAATGGAGAGAAAAATCAGGGGTTAGATATATAAAAAATTTAAAAGTCCTTTGGAAAAATAAATATTTTTTTTGCGTTGGAATCGACAGACGATTTGGACACATGGTATACCAAACCAAGAAAAAACCATGTGCTCCACAAATTTTAGGAACCCCCCTCACATTTTTTTACTACATGATTGGGTAAATTGTACACCAACCATATGGTTATCAAATTTTTAGGAATCATACATCATATAGTTTTACCAAAAGGTTAGGTAAACTTGGTACAACCCATGTAAAACAGACATGAAACATAATGCGGGTTTCACAAGAATATCTATTAAACATCATATGGTTAATGGAATCGTGCCGTAGTTTTTTTCCTTCTGCATGCTTCAGTGAATGGTTGGCCCTATCCATGAACTAATCATGCACCCCATCCAATATATTTCAATTTTCAAACTTTAGAACCTCCAAATCTTGAAATACCTCCAAGAACACTCGAACCCCCTGTATAAAATTTTAAGGCATATCAACCAAGGAAAAGAAAAAATTTCAATAATTTTAAGATGTTTTAAATCAATATAGTCTAATATTTACAACCTTAAATCCTTATAATAATTCATAAAAATTTTTTATTCCAAAATATCACTATAAATCATCGGTGTAATATAATTTCCACTAATCTTGTGATTCAAAATTCATCTCAATCATCTTCTCCTGTATACAGTCATTCTATCATGAGACATACAACTAAGGAACTAACATTACATGTAATATATTATAACCCTAATCCAATATACTTTTAGAAGGTTCCTAAAAGTATCATTAGATATATGGTAAATATCATTGGCATCCATCACATGAGATATATTTCGGTGATATCACTATAATTTGAATACATCATTAATTACACCAAAACTATAAGAGATATCCAATTGAAAGAAAAATATATTGACCATATCCACTACCTAAAACTACACTACTTACCTAGTTTTTAAGTTTAAATATATTAAGAAGTTTTGATGTTTCAATTATTGTTAAACTCTTAACAATACCAATTGACCCACCACAAAGTCAAGAGGATGGTTTCACTAGTCAACATGCATCCTCTTTCTGTTCTAAGTTGTCTCCAACTAATTTATTATCAATTGAATATACTCTAAGATCTACTCTATGAGACTTGATCCAACCTTCTTAGACTCAATGAACTATATATAACATAGGGAGAAATAAAAATTCCTACAATACATGGATTTAAATATATCAATTTAAATAAAATCTAAATAGATATTATTTTTGGATAACTATAGAAATGATAAGTTGTTTTTAATGAATTGTCAATGTCTAGGATTCTTGGAATCAACATATCCTCAAAGATATGAATAGTATTATAAGACTTTCCATCAATATATGGATGATAGAAAATTATTGGATGCACCTTTGTATCATGATAATTCTATAATTTTTAGAAGAAATGCAATGTAAAATGGGAAGATTTATGAAAAACAATTCTGAAAAAATACTGTAAAAAAATTTATATAAGAAACAAAATTCTTACCCATATCATCAATAGATAAAGTATTTGGAATTGGTAGGAACTGAGAAACCCTTTTCAACTAATCCATGATCAATCATACTATGTGACTACCCTATGGTTTCTATCATAACCCTATAACAACCCTGTTGATACCATCCCACTTATACTTAAGAATGAGTAGATAATATAGGATATTGGTGGGTCTTTATTTGATTTCAGATGTAATTTTATATATTTATTACATGTCCTTATATAAAAATCCCTAATTTTATATCAATACCCAAGGAAATGGTTATTTTTTTACTATATAAAATTAGAACATATTTATAATTTGAATTTTAATATGGTGATTATTGATATATTAATTATTTATTATAAATTTTGAATCTATGTGGATTTATTATAGTGAGATTTAATTGTAAAAAAATACTACCCTAATAAAAAATGTGATATATTTCATTTTGTAGGTCAGAAAAATATAAAGGCTAAAAGTGACCAGGCCATCTATGACCATAGTGCTAACTCTAGCATGACCTTGTACTACCCCGTGTGTTAAGGTCGTTACGTGACCTGGTAAGTATAGTGAACAACCCATCATCTTACTATGAGTACTACTCACTATCACATTCCACCTTTCTACACTATATTCTCACAATAGGTATAACTATCATGACCTCTATCAGCTGACCGTGGTTGATGAAAAATTATGAATAGGGAAAAAACTAACTCCATTTATTTACCATCCCAACACTCTAATGGTTGTAATATCAATTGTGGGACCCATCATTTAATTCACATTTCCTTGTTGGTACACTGACTATTTCATTCATGGATGGTTTGGTTAACACTATATTTTCCCAACCCTACATACCCTGACTCTTCTATGTGGAAATAAAAAGACCACAAACCTCCACATACGTTGAAAATAGAAAAACAATTGACTAGGGCGTGAGGATGATTCATAAGATGGGTGCTGCTCCGGATGAAGACACCACAACTTATATTCAACCATATTTGGGAAAATAAGAGTTCCACCTATAGTTATTATGCATCCGTTTGATACCACTTATTTTTTTGGATGATGATGGAGTGAAGATAACTTTCCTAGAATGTCTCTATTATAATCTGATCTAATCAAAGATCCACATTGATAATGGCTGAGATATAGTTGAAAGCACTATGAGTGAAGATGACCTGCCTAGAGAGACTCTTAGGGAAATATGGTATTCCACTCAGTTTTAATGGAGATCACTTACTATCAACACAATATCCACAAAATAATAAAAAAATATCTGATGGGAATATGTTGGAAACAAGGAAGAATAATCAAACTAAATATTTTGAAAATATCCCTCCAAAAATAAATATATCCATTGGGAGGGGAATGTTTTTAACATGAGGTAAGAATAAATTCCATCCTACTGAGAAATGTAGTGCGACTAAAAATAGATGGTCAAAATTCACTAACCAATGATGGAAAGAAAAAGTTGAAGATAATGGAAGTGTACGAACTAATGTGGGTAAAAATTATAATAAAATGGTGCTAAGAAAATAACATGGCCCATTAAATAAATCTCAAACACATTTTCCTCCAATAAATCGAAGTTGTGAATCACGGGAACACTCCTCCATCAAAAGGACATTGGGCTGAATCATGGTAGGAACCCTAATTCCTTCCAAATAGTCATTAAGACCCATAATTCTAGATGCGTACTGGCAATCTAGTAGATATTAAACCTGAACCCTAAAAAAAAATTCACTGTATTCTATATTTAATCATTTAATTCTTACATGGAGGGAATCATGATAACAAGAAATAATCTATAAAAGGAATTCACTTGCTGGAATAAGAGGTGGATGACATAATCCACTCTTTGAGAGCACTCATTTACTACTTATGGAAAATCCCTTTTTAGTTTCACCTATTGTAAAAATTTTAATTATAGAAAATAAGGCCACTTGTAGTTTTTCTAAAGAGTATCCTGTCATCTACCCCTTTTTATGAATTATGATCATTTAATGTAATAACTACCCAATAAATATTAATGGGGTTAATAATTAGGGTTTTATTATGGTATAATAGTTTTAATTTAGACTACATATTATCATTACTTCACACATATGCCTCATGGATTTAATTCCCTGTATAAGATAGAAAGTCGTGGGGGAATTATAGGTTGAAGGGTGGTATGAAATCACTTTCCTTGGAAAAGGTTGGAAATACAATGGTTATTTTATTTACCTATCTAAACCTTAATAACATTATTAATGTAATAAATGGGACTAAATTGATTAGAGGATGAATAGAAACCAATTGAATAATGATTCTACATGAGAATTGGGGAATGATTCCAGGCTGGACCACTAATTATTAAATTTACTTTTAAACTAAACAATTTCAAATTTTGTATTGAAATTGAACTGAAAAAACCCAATTTTCAAACTCAATAAGCAATTTATTGTCTATAGACAATCTGAGTACCAATTTTACAATGTTTTTATAAGGTTTAAAAATTGTTTTTTCCTGAGAACCCTTTGATATGAACACATTATTAGTGCTAAAAAACAGCCAAAAATAGGTAGATCATCATGTGAAAAAACATAATATATCCCCTTTAATCATATAAAATTCAAATTTACTTCACATATCATGATATGTATTATTCAAACTAGGGTGAAAACTTATTTTTAAAGGTGAAAGTCCGTAATCAATTCCACTCACTTTCTTATGGGAACAATAAAATGACCTCAAACATGAAAATTTTCATATACTTAATGAGACCATCCATGGTGGCTCCCCAACATATATTCATTATCTCATTTAAAAAAAATATAATGATGAAAACAACATCCTCCTCACCCAACTAAAGAGTAAGGATGTTATCGATAAGGATTTAATGGTCACTCCTATGTAAAACAAATTTAAGAACAAATGTAGCTCAAAAAAGAGGCTCATCGTCTATCACTCACCAATGGAATCCTAGAATATCTGGGTTTATAGCTATTGGATAAATATAATTGAAATGACATTTTAATTATAATGGTGTCTAACAGTTCCAAATCAAAAGAGATGAACTACTCAATCCACCTCCATTATCAAATGTTAGTGTCTCCCTATAAGAAAAGATACTTCAGCCTATTGTGGCTAGTATACACCAGGAATATCTCCTAAAACATGTAGTTACACTATCATATATAGTAATTTACCACTAACACTTACTCCATATCATGGGTTAGACTGTTAATCCATGTGACCTAAGAATTATATAAATTTAAGTTACCACATTATTGTCCTACATCAATGATACTCCATTCCAACCCCAAGATGCATCACAATATAGGGTATGCATCCTACAAAAATCAGGTAATATTAGGATTCAAACTATAGTTAATATCCCATTTATATATCTATAATAAATTTAAATTCTTTAATTTTAAAAATAATTCACTCCATTTTTTTAAAATATGATCATCAGAACTACCAAGTGAATGAATTCCAAAAAACATCTGATAATAAATTTCCTACCCCAAAAGCTATGAATATCTAGAATGTAAATGGTTTACACCGAATAAATAACTATTTAAATTTTCCTGTAATTAAATAGTATTTCATCTATATGGATAATATTACATAAGATATGTACCAAGCTAATACAAAATATACCCTTTAAGATCATGACAAATAGATGATACTCCATAAGTGTACAAAAAATATCCCAGATGTTGTGTGTTCTCCACCACCAACATGGAGCACATAGAATCATCCTAAATATAAATGAACATAAATGTGTCAAGATATTGATAGAATATAGGATCCATTAGGGACATAAATACTTATAGCATGTTCATTATGTCAAATGGAATCACCAAAAGGACATATAGACTATAAATTTTTTAAAAGGTAGTGTGAGGCTTGTGTAATGGTCTCGGTCTAAAATAGTTATAACCCCATCTAAAATTAGTCATAGATAATACAATAAATCCTTTAAGATGCAAGGATTAATCCTTAAATAAAAAATAATCTTTAGTATTAGTCATGAATTCATGTTATTTCAATTTTATGATCTTTTTAGTTTTAGTGTTTTAAAAAATTATGTCATAACACATAAATTATACAAAAATAAAATAAAAAGTTCACAATTTATATTTGTATCCATTTTGGTCCTATAATAATGCTTTTAAAATAAAGCATGATCTATTTTCATGGATAATATTTCAAAATTTCAACTTTAATTTTTTTTACCTTACCAAAATATAAACCCTATGAAAAACATCATTATACATGGGATGATCACAAAAGATATATAATGGAAATAAAAATAAAGAAAATAATTAGTATAATTAAAAACATGAAAACCCTTATAATGCGTACCATTATTAAAACTTTTCTTTGGGAGTATGAAATAAAAAAATCATAAAATAGTACACACACCTCAATGAAAGACTTTAACACCTATAAAAAGCCAATAAAAATCCTTTTTTGAAACATAGAGCATTATATTAATGAAACCCCTTCAAAACCCAGTTAATTAGAATAACTATATCGAGGAATTATATTCATGTAATTAAAGAGTTCATTAAAGTGATATAATTGTATCAAACGTCTTATAATCTATATCATGCTCACCCATGATCAATAATAGGCCTCAGACTTTCCTATAATCTATATTGGGCTCACTTGTGTGTTATAATGGGGAACAACCATTCGTATAAGCTATATCGGGCACACCTATGTGATATAGTGGGGAAAACCCATCCTATAATATATATCTTGATCACTATATATTCATATAATTATCAAGTACCACATGGGGAAAAGGGTTATTATGATTACACATTTTCATCATAAAACCTTTTTAAATAACATGCTTGAGCCTATATGAAAAACATCCTCAGATATTCAAATTCTTGTTTCTTTAAAAAACCAATTTTCAATAACAAAATTACTAGTAAAATGAAATGAAAGGGTTTTCATTAAACAAAATAAAATTAAATATTGAAAAGGAATCTATAAATCAAATAATGGTAATGGAAGCAGGAAATATTGTTGTCCCCATATACATAAAAAATAGAACATTCCTTTATGCGTTTGTGAAAGAATTCTATATAATACCTGTAAAATTATTCCTTTTGATAAAATTGAAATACAATATAAAGAGGCATAAAAATTACATTAAAAATATGTTATTTCTATATATAAATATTCATAATATAATTTTAAAAGCATGAATATGGAATACAAAGAGATTGAAGGATAATTTTTAAAGAATATTTTTTAAATGAAAGACCCTTACCACATTAGAAACATTTCAAAAATATCCAAAGAATTAATAAAAAATAACTTAAAATTTTAATTAGAATCAATGGATTTATTATTTTAAAATTTAAAAGGGGATTTACATACACCTTAGTGGATGATATAGGTGAATAACATCCAAATATGCTTCAATAAAGGGAAATTGAGACAATGTTCCCTATCATGAGTTTGATATTTCAAGTTCATACTTTATCGTTAGGAATAATAATTTTATCCTAATTATTTAAATTCCTAAAAATCATTTCATGTTTATTATTCCTTTAATTTCACATATAAACTTATTATAGATAATTACTCGATATTTTTAATTTTACTGTGGAAGTTTCAATGATATTTTTTTATGAGTCAAAATGAATTCGGTGGGACTACTACTTTTCTAAGATGTAATTATTTTAACATGTCTAGAAACATAATCGTGAAATAATTATCATATTTAGAAATAAATTAAACTTTTAAAACAAATCATTAAATATGGTTAGGAAAAATGAACTCAGTAATGTTCATGGAGATGGTAGGTCGTACACAAGCATGAGTGACATTTCAATTTTCCAAGAACATTTTGAAAATGAGTTAAGTGATATTTCATCCTTATATAATGATAATAATATCATATATAACATATTTGTTTAAATTTACGTATATATATATATATCAGGTGATTTTGTGATGAAAAAATAATCACATCACTTTGTAAAGGTAATATTGTACACATCCACGAATGATGTTATAATTTTTTAGGGAAAGAGGGAAAACATAATATTATATTTTAATAATAAAAAATATTTAATTAATATATTTATTATTCCATTTATATAATATATATCATTTAAATTTATCTATATTACCTTCCATGTAAATAACTAGTGAAAAACGAATCACATCGCTTTGTGAGGTTGTAGTACACTGTACACAAGAGAGATATTATCACATCCCCCACAGAATGTAAATTAAGAAGGTATATGCAATATTATAACTAAATAAGTATAAATATTTTACAAATATCATATATATACATTAAATAAAAAATTTACACAATATTTTATAGGCAATGATTGAAAACAAATGACATTTGTTCTTAAGGTAGTAATCTCTCATACACATGAATGATGATTTCTTACCCCATTTTATAGAAGGAGAGATGAGTTTGTGTAATGAAATTTATATAATAACATATCAATATATGGGATAAAATATTGTAATTATATAATTATAAGTAAATAATATTTTAAGAAGTTGGAAGAATAAATAAAATAAAGATGCTCGGTTAAGCCCAATAACTATTCTTCGAGAAACCTCCTTAGCTAAGAACCAAAAGCCTTCATAGGATGTATTTATAATGATTAGAAGTCTATAGATATTGGGGTGGCAATTAATGATGATATTTGGGTAGGATTTTCTTTAATAAAATGGTGTGACAGTGTCCACTAGAGTGGAGAATAAGTGGCATTTTAAAATGGAGGCGATGTGGCATTTGTGTAAATTAAAATAACTACTCTATAATGGGAAGACACTCCCACCACAAGAGTCTATAAAATTTAAACAAATGTGTTGGTCTGATTTTATGGTTTTTAAAAAATTGTACCAAACAAAAAATCACAAATTTTAAACATGTAATTTCTTAAATTCTATGTTTCCTTACTTTTACCATTTTAGTTGTCAATATGGTAACTAGCCTTTTTTATCTTGATAATTTATCATTTAATATGTGAAATTAAATGAACCATATAAGATAATTTTTACATAATATCTCTAAATATGAAATTAAATTTATTAAATTAAAATATTCTGTTTGTGGAAAATTAATTTCAACACAAGTGCATGAAACAAATAGTGATATATTTTACCTTTTACCATGGAAATAAAATTTTATACTATGTAGGGGTCAACTTAATTATTATATAATGATAATTGGTCCATGAATTGAAAATGGTTGATATTTTTTAAACTTTTAAAAATAATTTGGTAGCGTATTATTTAGGAAATTTATATCATTTTAAAAAATATTATTTTTTATAGAATAACCTTTATGTGAATTTTGACATTACACATTTATTTTGTAATTAAAAACATCAGGAAAAAGTTGAATTAAAATATATTATTTTAATGTATTTATATCATGTTATTGTTATCTACAAAACTCATGGATCAAAATAATTCATTCATTTAAAATTAAATATAACATATTTAGCATCATTTAATTTAGTTTTCTATAAATTATATAATCCCCATGTCAATATTGATTAATAATTTTATTTAATTGTATAATTATTAAAACTTAAAATAAAAACTTCCTTCATTAAATAAAATTTATTTCTATCAAAATTAATATAAATTTTCATAACATTCATTTTTTCAAATGTGAACATATAATTGAATTTTAAAAGAAAGGGAGTGACATTTTTTCTTTTTCATTGATTATATTATTATATTGGTCACTTTCATAGGAAATTTTCTCCAAAGAACATACAAATCTATCCGATGGTGATAATGGTTTTAATATGTCCATAAAAAATAATTTAGAGATGTTTTTATGTCATTTTAACAGAAATCAATTTAGTTTAACCCATAGAAAACCCTTTTTCACATTAAATGTGGAAAAATATTTTTTCTATTTTCAATATTCATTATGAAAAAAATTATGTTGAAATTATTATACAATATAAATTCATATGATTAAAAATATGGAATATAATTTAACAAACGAATTAATTGAAGAAGAAAATTTTCATCTAATGTATAGACCCAGCCTTAAACATTACATAATATTTAATTATGTTAATAATTGACATTGTGGTTATTTACATGTTTATAGCTTTAGATAAATAGATCATAACTTATAAATACAACTTTAATATTATATGTAGAGACTTCTACTCAATATCCATTTTTTTCATAAAATAAAAACCCTTAAAAAATAATCATGTCTAGATCCGTGTTTAAAAAGAATTACTTCTCTATGATCCCATACAAGACTCAATTCCACATTAATTCATGTGGAAAGCATTTCAAAAACTTGGGATTAGCATAAAAGGCTCAATAAAGGACACATAAAGAAGGAAAACATTTAGCTTTTCAAAACAACATGTAAACCATGAGTAATTTATCCTATGTAACAATTTTCACCATTATGGAGTTGTAAATACGCTACACTAAATAAAATTTCATTTCTTACCATTTTTAACCAAATTATTACCATAAAACCCATAGAATGTAAACATAACATATAAAAGGTAAACATGGGACATAATAATACTAAAATTGAATAATCTTGTGGTAAATTTCTGCAAATAATTATTACAAATAGAATTGCAATATTAAAGACTTTCATTCCCAATGCATTGGATGTTATAATGGAACCCCCAGTCCGTGGTTTTTCACGGAACCACCTGTCATTTGGTTTATCACGTAACCACACGTCAAATGTCCAAGAATCATAATATAATCATAACACATAAAATATTAGAAATATCAACAATTCACTAATAATATTTAATTTTAAATCACAATAAATAATTTCATGATATTTAAATACTCAATAAATTTAAAAAACAATTTTTAATAACAAAACACCAAAAAACTGAATAAGCGATTTCTTTTTTCTTGTGAAAGTCATTAAGTCTTATAGAGGAAGCCAAATAATGATTAAACTGGAAGAGAGGTCATTATCACCGTATAAGTTAAAAACATTCGTTTTTTAATTTAGTAAAGTCATTAATAGTTAAGATATTCCTCTTGAATGAAATCAAATGTCAAAGGTGTTTATTATACACTGTGTAAAATTAAGAGGGGTATATTAAAAAAATATGCCTAAATGAAAGGTGATTGAGATGAAAAACCTTACAAAAATAATTCTATGAATAAAATAGATCATTAATTTTTATTAACTATATGTACACATAAAGAATGTTTAAATACAAGATAGGTTATCAAAATTCATTTCTCACATAGTCATAGCACGATATAATCTAGAAGTAGAAAATTAACCCAAAGAATGGATATTAGGTTAAAAAGTTCCCTTACCTCATGATCAACATGACTCATTCATTCTATAATTTACCAAATTAAAAAATAAGTTAATTTTTATTTTATTCAAAACCTTTTTCACGTTTGTTATTCCTTTTATATCACTTATTATCTTGTTATAAAAATTTGATAATTATTTGAGTTTATATGAGACATTTTTGTCGATGTTCGGAACTTGAGTATAAAATGAACTTGTTATAATTATAAATTGTCTATGTGGACAAATGAACATTATATAAAGAATAATATTCATGATTTAGATATCATATATAACATAGATATCCACTATATATGTATTTAGAATAGTCCATATCATTTGGTTATAAGAAATTAAATACACTGTTAAAGGAGACGGTAAGTCATATGTTCACATGAATGCTAAATTCATTTAATTTTCATATTTAAGGGAATGAAAACAAAATTATAAATATTTATATTATAATTCCAGTATAGTATATATATATATTATATTTTAAAAAAGTTCATTAATTCCAACCATTATATGTTTCATGTATAACATGAACGAGTCATATCACTTTGATGGGGTGGTAGTCTGCACTAACTCAAATAAAATTAGCATATTTATACAACATGAAAATCATAAAGGTATTTGTTGGGAAAAATCCATCATGGTATCATTGAATCATTTTTGAGGTGATTGCATTTGTTGACAAAGTAGGCCTTTGTGTTGTGTTTGTTGACATAGAAAACCATGCCATACAAATTTGTTGAAAAAGGGGATTTCATGGTGGAATGTTGAGTTCAAGGGATGTTATTAATGATCCATGATTGATTCAAGAACATCGACAAAGGAATTTTCGATCTGGAGGCATTTCAAAAGGAGAAAATACAAGGTGGTGTCATTTCCAGTGTTTCCGAATTTTTTGGACCTCAAAATCGACAAATAGAGAAAAGTGATATTGGAAAATGGATTTGCGCCCCGGTGTATTAAAGGCTTGGAAACTTGCGTGCCATTTTTTTTCAAGATTATAACATCAAAATATGGCAATAGAAAAAAGTAGCGCCCAAGTTTTGTGTTTGGTCGCACAAGGGACTAGGGCAACAGAGAATAGGATGGCTGGACTTGCGCGCCGAGAGGAGACTTTCACGCCAGCACTCAGGGTGTCCAAATGATTATAAATAAGGGTCTAACCCTCCCCATTCAGTAGTGAGTTCAACACTTAGAGAAAATCAGAGCTCCCGTCGTGCAGGTGTTATGGTCGCGCAAGTTGTGGTGTGGTCACGCAAGTATAAAGATATTCAGAAGTTGCACGCCAGTTGATAGTTGCACTCTCAAAGTAGTTTGGGTGAGAAAGTGTGTGAGTCTCCCAATTTTAGAGATGAAGAAGGGGTGTCATGCAAGTGGTTTGGTGACACTTCTGTGCCAGGAATTGAAGAAGTGAGACAGTTGATAGTTGTGCGCCAAAATTGGTTTTGGCGTAAAACGGTGTGAGTCGCGAAAGTTTGGAGTTGAAGAAGTGATTGTCGTGCAAGTGGTTGAGGTGAACTTGTATTCCGGATTAGAGAAGAACCCCAGGTATTGTTAAATCATGGTGGTCATTTTAGGTCTACGCGAAATCTGGAAGATTACCCGATATCTTCAGTGAAAAGTTAGATTCATCTACGGGTGAAAGTTGGACTTCAACAGAGCATCTACATAAAATTGGGAATGTATTCATTAGTTATAATGAAGAGACCTACAAGTCTATAAACTATGAGTGGATCCTTTCCAGGGCAGTGAGCAAAGGAAGAGGAATAAGGTGATCCTCTCCACCAGCAGTGAGCCAGAGAGAGAGAAACTGGGAGTGACCCTTGGGAAAGTAGTGAGCTGACCCTAAACATTGTAAAGGAAGTGAGCCTAGGAATAGAAGTGATCTATCCCAATCATTGTAACCAGCAGTGTGCTTTTAGTGAATTTGGTACATTGGAAGATTTCTAGGGTATGCTCCTTTGACGTAGCCCAGTGAGGGTGAACCAAGTAAAGATCGTTGTGTCCTGTGCGTGCTTTAGTATTTGTTTATAATTTGCTGCACGAAATAGAGAGAAGAGAGTCTTTCCTAACAGAAAGACATGTTCAATAGGGGTAGCTGTTTTAATCAGTAAAACTCGTATTCACCCCCTACTCTAAGGGTATTTCACCTAGTGGACCTAACAATTGGTATCAGAATAAAAGTTTTATATCAGTGGTTCTCTCTCAAATGGAGGTCACCAATTATAAAGGTATTCCGATCTTCGATGGGAACAATTTTTAGCTATGGAAAAATCATATTCAATACTACTTCGAATCTTTTGGAATGGATGTATTCACAGCAGCAATGCATGGTATAACAACTGACATCAATAGTGGGGAATTATTGGATGTCGAGCAAAGAGAATTGGATTCTGATACCAAGGGAATAAATGCTTTAGGTGGAGCCCTATCCAATGCTATCTATATGAAGGAGACGTCATGTATAACATCAAATTCCATGTGGGAAAATCTTTTTCATATATATTAAAGAGATATAATGTTCAAAGAGGCAAAGTTAGAATTACTATGGAATAAGTATGAAGATCTAAAAATGAACCAGAATGAGTCTATTATGCATTATTTGATAGGGTAAATATTATTGTGGAAGATATGCGATGTCTCGGAGAAGACATTGAAGACATAATGATCATAAAGTTAATCTTGAGGAAACTTCCACCTTGGTTCAATCCGAAAGGTTCAGTACTAGAAAACAAAGATCCAAAAGAGCTGACACTGGACAATTTTTACATTACATTGATTGCATATGAAATGAGGAACGATGATAACAAGGCTGTGGAAATGGTAAAATCCAAATAGGTGGCATTTAAGGCCATGAAGAAGCTCACCATTGACGATTCTTAGGAAGAAGAAGAAATAGATGAGGTAATTTCATTCCTCTCCTCAAATATTCAAAGAGGGAAAGGAAATTTCAAAGGGAAACTTCCACTTTCTTGCTTTAGATGTGGAGAAGTTGGTCATCTTGTCTCAAGGTGCCCCCAAAGGTTTCAAGAAGAAAATGATGGAGATAAATATCAAATTCACAAGAAGAAATATTTAGCCTAGGTGAAAGGGAATAAGCAGTTCAAGAGAAATTTCATCAATAAGAAGAATCTTCTTTCATAAGAAATAGACAGTTCAGATGAGTCTGAGGTTGAAGAGGTTGAGGATATTGAAAATTGAAAAGATATTGTATAAAATGCTATGGTGGCAGTCATTGGTAGTTCTCCTGAGAAGAAAAAAACTGAATGTGATGATGATAAAGAACAAGTTGAAGGATGAATAGATAAGAAAGCTGAGTTAGAGGCTTCTCTTGAAGAGATAGATGTTTGGAGAACCAAAACAAAGAAAGGAAACAAAGTTGTTCGCGATGCAAAACTCTATATGCAGTAGTAGGATGAAGAGAATTCTAAGCTAGTGAAAGAAATCAAAAACCTTAAGTCTTCCAAGCCAGAGAGCTCTGAAAAGGTTGATGAGAATAAGCTCAAAAATGAAGAATAGAAAAGGGAGATCGATGGCTTGAATAGAAAAGATAAAGATCAAGTCAAGTGTATCGAATAACATGAAGAACAAGTGGTTAGTATACGATGAAAAATGAAGGATCAAGAAACAATCTTGATCCCCAATGTGATATCAGAAAATTAGGTCATTCAGAAGACAGAAAAGATGAAAGAGGAGGCTAGTAGTTCAGTAGGAAAGAAACAGTAATCAACCTCCAATGCTAATTCTAAATTGGTGCTTGATCAAAAACAAAAACATATAAATATTGATACCAGACCACAAGCACACATTCTGAGTTTGATGGTTGATTTGGGCAGAAAACAGAATTAGAATATTCAAAGATCACAAGGGGAAAATAGCTGTGTAAATGTGACATGAAGAAATGCACCTTATATCAGGTGTTATTGTTTTGGAAAGATAGTAAATTCACAGTATGTGTGTTCCATAGCCAAGAGATATCAAAGGGAATAATAACAGAGGTGGCATCCAAACAGAGAAAAATTATCTAGGAAATGTTTCGAAGGATACTATTTTTGGTGCGGAGGATTTGGGCACATGGAAAGATATTGCAGATCAACCATATAGAAGAATGTGACCAAGAAGAACCAAAATTTTCACAAACAGCAGATCAATAATCTAACAGGAGAGTTGAAAAAGAAAAATCAATTTGCAGCATTGCAAGATGAAGACAGACCATCATATTCTGAGAAATATTAGAAGCCTCAATCTTTTCCTAGTGTGAGTAAACAAATATGGACCAAAAAGAAGAGATCTGGGAAGACTATGGTTGTTGAAATTGCCCATAAAGCATCAGACTATACTGGTGTTTGGATCCTTTACATCGGTTGCACATATCACATAATAGGTAATAAGAATATTATTATAGGTATAAAATATGAGAAAGAAGGAGTTCTAATGTTTTTAAACGATGAAGGCCTAAATATTATTGGCTTAGGAAAGACCAGGTTTGGGGAAAAAGAAATAAGACATGCTGTTGTATTGGTTATAGAAGGCCTCAGTCACAATCTGCTCAGCGTAAGTCAACTATGTATCTCAGGAAATTCTGTAAGGTTTACTAATAAGATGTGTATTGTCAAAGGAAGATATGGGGAGTGGTTCTACAGGGAAAAAGAACAAAGGTAAATATCTACCTTGTAAGTGGAGAAGATGATATGTGCTTTTTATCCAGAGATGAAGAAAACAAATTGTCGGATAAATTACTTGTTCATCTATGTCAACTATCTCTAGATGATCTGGTAAAGTGTGAAGTAGAAAGAGACCTCCCTAAGATATCACGTGATCATACACATACATGTGACTCATGTCAACAAGGGAAGATCATCAGAAAGACGTACAAAGTAAAAGAAAAGATGTCAACTAGAGTGCTTGAATTGGTGCGTGCTGATGTCTGTGAAACTATTTCACAAAGAGCCATTGATGGGAAGAGGTATTAAATTCTTTTCATTGATGACTATATTATAATGGAATGGGTATTTATTATTTCCTATAAGTCTGATGTGTTCAGTTGCCTAAAATAGTACTGAAGGGATTCTTAAAGGATTCTTGGGCATAAAATTCTAATGTTTCGTATAGACAATGGTACTGAAATCAGAGACAGTCAGGTGGATGAGTATCTCGAGAAACATGGGATAATGCGTCAAGTTTATTTCATAAGAACTCCCCAATAGAATTGAATGGTTGAAAGGAGCCATTGGATCATCAACAATATGGCCAGAATAATGCTTATTGAAAAATACCTACCAGAGATGTTTTGGAAGGAGGCAGTATTGACCTCAGTCTAAAATTCTAATAGGTCTTTGTTGTGTCCGAAGGAAGGAAAGACTCCATTTTATTTGTGGTATGGAAGGAAACCCATAGTGAAATAATTTTTTATATTTATAAGTAAGTGCTTCATTCTCAACAATGAAAATCATAAGATGTTTTAATGACGTGGAGATAAGGAAATATTTCTAGGATACTCAGGAAAAATCAAAGCATACAAATGATTTTACAAGAGGCTGGGAAAAGTAGTTGGGAGAAATGATGCCACTATTGTGGAAAATGAATAAAATATTCAATAGCACAGTGAACAGTATCTTGATGAAATGGTGAAGAGGAATGTAACACAGGAGGAGCATAAGTGGTAGATGCTGACTCAGAAGAAGACACTAATGATGAATAAGAAAGTGTCAAGAATGTGTCTGCAAGGAAGCCAAAGAGTCGAGTAGAAATTGATAGGCATAATATCATTGGTTATAAGAAATCTCTAGTTCAGACAAGAATAATGAAGTCGCTGCAGCAGACATCATTCCTATCTCAAGTAGAGCTGATATGCTTTTTTGATGCAGCTGAAGATGAAAACTGGGCTCAAGCTATGAATGAAGATGATGGTCAGATTGAGAAGAACCAGACATGGGAGATTGTTTCGAGACCAGCAGATAAGAACGTCATCGGGACTAAATGGTTCTTTCACAACAAGATTAATGAATATGAAATGGTGGTTGGAAACAAAACATGACTAATGTGCAATAGATACTCCTAGATAGAGGGAATAGATGTTGATGAGACATTTTCACCGGTTTCAAGCCTGGGGACAATCAGATTATTCATATCCATTGTAGTGCAATGTAAGTTCAAAGTGTTCCAAATGGATGTCAAATCTACAATCTTGAATGGTGTTCTGGAGGAGGAATTGTATATTTAGTAGCTAGATGGTTTTCTCATTCATGAGGATGAGAACAAGGTTTGCAGACTGAAGAAGGCGTTGTATGGGCTGAAACAAGCACCAAGAGCATGGTACTCAAGGCTTGATCATTACTTGAAGAATATTATTTTCCAATGTGGGGAGTTGATCACAATATCTATTTTAGAAATGACAATAATCAAAGGATGATGGTGTTGGTTTATGTCGATGACAAAATATTTGGCGGATCAGATGAAGCTCAGTGCAGACAGATTTTTGAATTCTTGAAAAGTGAGTTTTAAATGTCAATGAATGGTGAGATAACGTTTTTCCTTGGTCTACAGGTGACACATGGAAGGAATGGAACATTCATTTCTCAATCCAAATATGCCAAAGAGTTTTTGAAAATGATTGGAATGGAAAATTCCAAGGAGATGAAGACTCCAGTTGCTACCCAAATGAAAATTTTCAAAGTTGTGGATGGAAAGGCAGTTAATATAACAGAATATAGGAGAATTATTGGATGTTTGTCGTAATTGACCACAACAAGGTCTTCCAGTGTTTTTTCCACATTCCAAGCAGTGAGATATCAATTTAATCCCAAGGAAAGCTACATTCTTGCAGTGAAAAGAATAATTTGGTATATCAAGGGCATGGTGGACTTCATCTTGACATATAATGACAAATCTCAGATAGAGTTATTGGGATATACTGATGTAGACTGGTCCGGTTCAGCGGGTGATAGGAAATCAACATTAGGTGGTGCTTTCTATCTTTTTGGATTGTGTATTTCTTGGATAAGGTAGAATCAAGATTGCATTTCATTGAGCACCGAGGAGGCTGAGTATATTTCGGAAACTCAAGCATGCTCATAGTTATTGTGGATGAAGCAATAGTTTGATGATATAGGAGTAGAAGTGAAGCCTCTGATTGGAATCTAGTGAGATAACTAATGTTCTATAAATCTTATCAGAAATACCATCCATCATTCAAGGACAAAGTTCAATGAGATAAATTATTATTTTATCATGGAGAATGTTGAGCAGGGAATCGTAAAGTTGGAGTATGTGCCTACAGAGCTATAGGTTGCAGAAATTCTAAAAAAGGCCTTATCCACGGAAGATTTTTAGAGGTATAGACTAGATCTGGGAGTTCAGTCAACTCCCTTCACTTGAAAAAGTGAGTATGTGGTTCTCCCCCCTCTCCCCGAGGTATGATGTTTTTTCCCTCATGTGCTGGTATGTGTTCTCTACTATGTTACAGACTGAAAAGGAGTGACCTTTGGGTTTGTTGAAAGAGGGGGAAAATAGTGATTCTTCAAGGGGGAGACAATGTGGCTATTTAAGAAATCATGAAAGATATAGGGAGAAGATGATAGGTGGAGAAGGTGGAGCAGCCTGATAGGGGGAGTTAATGCTGGTTCAAAATGATTACCAAGAGAATATCTTGGACAACATGGGAAATAGTGCTGAAGAGGATTGGCAGCTGATAAGAGTTAACGTTGTGAGCAGATAGGGAGAGTGTCAAATTTAACAATGCTAGAAGTGATCAATAAAATAATAGATATCATGACATTTTAGGATCGTGATTAAAGAAGAACAGTGGTGTTGGAAGATAGTAAGAATATTTCCAACAATTGGTATCAATATGGTATCAACAGTGGGTGTCAGAGTTGAAGTGGTTCATTGATGAACATTTCATTTAATCTTGTTTCTCATGATGAGCATTGCTCATGTGAGATTAAAGTATGTGTTGAGTAAATCCTTAATCACTATCAGAATCGCAATAGGCGAATGGTGGATGAAGAATTAACGATGTATCTTTTTATGGAAGAGTTGTCAACAAACCCAAAGGGGGGGATTTTTGGGGAAAAATTCATTGAGGTATCATTGAATCATTTTTGAGGTGATTGTATTTGTTGACAAAGTGGGCCTCTGTGTTCTGTTTGTTGACATAAAAAACCATGACATACAAATTTTTTCAAAAAGGAGATTTCATGGTGGCATGTGGAGTTCAAGGGATGTTGTTAATGTCCCATGATTGATTCAAGAACTTCGACAAAGGAATGTTCAATCTCGAGTGGTTCCAAAAGAGAAGATACAAGGTGGCACCGTTTAGCAGTGTTTGTGAAATTTTTGGACCTCAAAATCGACAAATAGAGAAAGTTGTTTTTGGTAAAGGGACTTTGGAGTCGGTGTATTGAAGTCTTGGAAACTTGTGAGTCAATTGTTTTCAAGATCAGAACATCCAAATGTGGAAAAGAAAAAAGGGGAACCCATGTTTTTGGTTTGGTTGGGCAAGTGACTAGGGAGACCGAGACTAGGGATGCTGGACTTGCATGCCCAGAGGAGACTTGCGTCCCAGCACTCAAGGTGTCCAAATGCATATAAATAGAGGTCGAACCCTCTTCATTCAGTAGATAGTTCAACAGTTAGAGAAAAGTAGAGCTCCTGTCACGCAGGTGTTGTGGTCGAGCAAGTGGTGGTGTGGTCTCACAAGTATAAAGATATTCCGAAGTTGCATGCCAGTTCATAGTTGCACGCCCAAAGTGGTTTCGGTGAGAAAGGATGTGAGTCACCCAAGTCTGGAGCTGAAGAAGGCGGTGTCGCGCAAGTGGTTTGGTGACACATGTGCACCAGGATTTGAAGAAGCATGAATGTTGATAGTTGCACCCAAAATTTGGTTTGTGCATAAAAGGGTGTGAGTCGCGCAAGTTTGGAGTTGAAGAAGTGAGTGTCATGGAAGTGGTTGAGGTGAACATGCACTCTGGCTTGGAGAAGCGTGCCAGGTATGGTTGAAGCACAATAGTCATTTTACAGGTATGTGAAAGCTGTAAGATTGTCCGATACATTCGGTGCGAAGTGAGATTCATCTACGGGTGAATTTTGGACTTCAACAGAGCATCTACATACAACAAAGGATTTATTCATTAGTGGTAATGGAGAGACCTACATGTCTATAAACTGTGAGTGGATCCTTTCCAGAGTAGTGAGAAAATTAATAGGAAAAGGTGATCCTCTCCACCGGTAGTGATCCAGAAAGAAGGAAACAAGGAGTGTCCCTTGGGGAAGCAGTGAGCTGACCCAAAACATTGTAATGGAAGTGAGCCTTGAAATAAGAGTGATCTATCCCGAACATTGTAAACAGCATTTCGCTATTAGGGAATTTTGTACATCGGCACATTGTCGGTGTATTCTCCTTGGATGTAGCCTAGTGAGGGTGAACCAAGTAAAAATATGTGTGTCTTGTGCATGCTTTAGTTTTTGTTTATACTTTGTTGCAGGAAAGAGAGAGAAGAGAGTGTTTCTTAATAGTGAGACAATATCAATATGGGAAGTTTTTTAAATCTATCATACCCTGATTCACCCCCCCTCTTAGAATATCTAACCTAGTGGACCTAACAATATTTATAAATGATAATTACAGAACCATAGAGATAAAATAAATATCAAGAATATCATATATAATTAAATCTCCATCATAATGTCCATCATAAGAGGTGGTAGAAGAAGATTGAACAATCGTTGTTTTGTGAGGCAGTAGCTCACCGTCTATAGGTACAGTATGTTCTATACCCATTAGACAGAGGTGTCTACAAGTGTAGTTAGAATCCTTCCCATAACAATATCCTAGTATATTGAATATACTATTGTTGTTATAAAATAATTAAATAAATATATTTTAGGGGATTAGAGAAGGAAAATAAATTAAATAATCTTGAGAGAAGACTTTACCTCAAATCGGGCAAATCCTTTTGATTTAAGATAAAATGCATTCTTTAACTACCTTAGGCCCAATGTAAGGAATTTATGAGGAATATAGTGACTTTGAGAGCTTATTTGGGAATATTTTGGATGAGACAAAAGTGCTTGATATGTGTGATTAAGGGTTAGAGTTGGTGTCCTTTTATAAGAGGGAGGAGGGGAACTTTAAGAAATATTGAAAGTATTATTATATTATTAATTAATTTTAGAATTATAATAAACAACTCGGAATATAAACAACTAATCATGTTGAAAGATCTTCAACATCTCCCATAATGATCTTCCCCTTTTTGTTTCCTTATCTAAAACCTTTATTTATATCCTGGAGAAAAGAAAACAAAAAAGGGTGAGCTCAAATGTTCAGTGAGGGTAAACAAAAGAAATATCAATCACGTCATATTCATAAGAACATATCTTTTTAAAATCTTAACCTGCAAAAGAGATCATAATTTCATAACATGGGATAAATCATAGTAGTGAAATGTAATCCCAATAATCACAACATAAAACATGAAACTTTGTGGCACACACACATAATTATAGAGAATCATTTCTTGTTAGTCAAGACTCATTTCCAAGACTATCTTAGTGGACAAAGTCCCTTTCTGAACCGAGTCACCCTCGTTTCAGTCCTGTTTCACTGAACCGGTATAACCTACCGTTCCAGCCATGTCTATCTCATGAGATATAAAATCTTTACCCAATGCATTGGAGGGAGATATAGGTCCCAAACATCTCATAATGATACCATTCTTATGTGTGCCACAAAATTATAAATCATACATCATTGCATAACCCATGTAATACAAATGGGAATCTTAAACATCATGACATCATAAAACAAATCATATAAGATAAAGGAATTCAGAAAAATAATTCCATCACAACATAATCAAATCAATTTAATAATAGGGATAAAAACAGAACCCTTTATTATCATAGATGGAAAATAATTTTGATAAAACACTTGAACTCCATTCTTGAGGAAAATATCCTTTCTTCTTCAAAAACATTTTTCCTTTCTTAACATGTCATACAACTTTAAACTAAAAGAAGTTGATTAAAAGTAAACTTGAAAACTTGTAAAGGAAGATTCTTTGAAATAATGTTTTAAAAATCCATTTATGCCATATAAGTTAAAAAAACATTCTTCTCGTACTTTTTTCGAAAAATTCAAAAAGTACCTCGTATGAAAAATGACAAAAGATTTCTTTCATATCATTTACTAAAAACTCACCGAAGGGTAAAATAGGATTTAAACAATTTTAGGTGGATGGAAATAATTTTACATATTGAGGAAACATGGATGTGGATGATAAAATACACCCCAGTAAATACCAAAGTATAAACAATCTCGGATAAAAATGAGATTGTGATATTTCCCTTACCTTAGGTCCGATTTGCTTCGTAAGTGTCCGAACCTCCTCTTCTTTGAAGCGCCTCTTTGATACCTCCTCTTAGGGCACTAAAATTGGTCTTTGAGGAAGACCAGAACCTCTAGGATGTTTCTAGGGAAGTGGAGAAGAGATTTTGGCAGGGTTTGGCCGAGCTTGAAGGCTCAAAGATGTGTGAGGAAGAGAGGGAGGAGGTGCCCTTTTTATAAGGGAGGAGAGGGGTACCTTTGGAATAACTAAAACTATTATTTTATTATAAGGTCAAGTTCGGTTTTAAATAGCTCCAAATTGATATATTTCGAAGCTAAGGTGGGGATGGGTCGAAATCCTCTCATCCAATAGAATTTAGACAAGTTTAGGTTCCTATTTTAACCTTATCATTTAGATTTAACATTAAGTTAAATAATTTAACTTTTACCGTGTCTTCTTGTGTTCTTACATTATAAGGTTAATAAACTTACTATAAAAAGACAAACGAACCCCAAGTTGTTTATTATTAATATATATATAACCTTATCTAAGTCATTTGGCCGAACCTTAGATTTTTAGGAATAAAATAACAATTAATAATATAATATTTGTTTTAAAAACTATTTTATGTCAATTTTGACACTATTTGGTAATTGATTTTTTTGAAAATCCTAATAGAATGATAAGTTCGAAAAAAGTTAATTAAATAAATAATAACATGTCATATTAACCTATAAAATCAGTGTAATTCATAAAAAGTCTCAAATTATATTTATTTGGGTATTTATAACATCAATTATGTCAATATTTCATTAATAAGATAATTTCTGCATCATCGTTGTGTCATAAATAAATTAAATTATTTATTGTCTAAAAATTACAAATAAAATACGATTATGTATGAAATCTTTTTATCATTCTAATTAATATTTATAGTAGAATTTATCTTATGTATAACCCTATATTAAAAATGATTTAGTTATTAAACATTGATTTTAACTATTTTAACCCTTCTTTAAATAAATTAATAATAAATGTCCTAATATAATCCAAGTGGGTCTAAATGGTAATATTTTATTCCTAAGTTTGTTTTTGGTCGAATTACACTTGTCCAATAGAATTAGGACATGTGTTAGGGTAATAATAATATCATTTGTACCCTTAATTACCCTATTTACTTTTAACCGTGGTAAAAAAAAGTAAAAAGTTACTATTCACAAAAAATTTATTTTCATCTCATTGAACCACATTTTACTTACTGACATCAGCCGTGTCTCTCGGATTTTTGAAATTCCACTCACAGAAGTGGTAAAATTAAGTTTTATGAACAATTCAGTTTTTTTAACTACCACTTATTGGTTTCACTATTCATCAAAAATTGAAAGTTTTCAGAAAAATACCAAAAATTAGGCCTAAGCTATATTTGATATTATGAACTCAAAAATGATTTCTATTTTACCAAATTCAAAACATATCAGTTGCATTAACTAATTTAAAAATTAATTCCCGTCGTCAAAACAAATAGCGTGTTTTAAAGAGATAATAACTATCAAAAGATTGAAACTTGTTTATAACTGGTTTAAATGTGAAATTGCATCCAATGACCCTCATTGTATTAAATTGTAAAAATATATTCCAAATATACTTTAAAAACACTACAATTAATAATTTATCACTATTAATTATTTCGATTGAAAAAGTTGTTTTTAATTAAAATTTATTAATTTCCACTATTCGTCAAAATATGAAAGTTATCCGAAAATTACCAAAATTTCACCCTAAGCTAATTTCGATATTCCGAATCCAAAAATGACGTTCATTTTGAAAAATAAAATTTACAAAATTTCAAAAAGTGGTTTTTACTATTCATAACGGCTAGTTTTAATAATATTTTAATAGCATATTGTTGTTTAGTGAAACTCGGTATTGCATACAACACACGCTATCAAGGAAGGTCGCGATTGCGTGTAATGAAAGGAAAGTCAAGGATGCGTGTTGTGCAAGCTCCTTTTGGTGTAGCGTAAAACACAAGACATTAATGAAATTAAAAAGAATATTTTTCATAAAATCTCGGGGTGTTACATTCTACACCCCTTAAAATGAATTTCGCCCTCGAAATTCGTCGGGGTTATAAATGGTTTACTATTCAAAAGTTTCTTTAATCGAAACCCACATAGTAAAAAGGAATACCAAAAAAAATCTTTAAAAACAAAAGTATGAAACGTAATGGTTACCCAAATAAACTAATCACTGGGTTTCCATATAGGTGAAAATATGGATATGGAATAGAAATCTAAACATCATGTTCTGATGGAGAGTGGTAGAGAACATGGCTATGGAAAAGCTAGCAATCACAAAGACATAAATTTGTGACGATCTACGGTACCATCTGATTCATCAGATATAAGAGCACTAAGACAAAATTTTTGGTTTTCAAGATCATTTCCCTAAAGTTGATGAAATTGGAATTAGAAGAAATACATTCGTGATTTTGGTATAGTCTCACCGTTTTTCGTTCTTTGGAAAATTTCCACTTAATCTCTTAAAGAAATGAAGTTGAATTTGTCATTGTTAGCAAATCATGTGATAGAATGATGGGTCATTCCATCTCATTCAAACAAAAGGTTAGCAAAAGTTATAAGTCCATCTTATGGTTAATCGTATATGGTTCCAAAAATGAACTTATACTTCATATATCATACTGCTTAATATAATAAAACTAGTTTCTACTAAACAGGGACATTCTGCAGGCCAGTGGTAGGCGATAAAGGCCAGTCGCACTTCGGTTGTGGGTTTGATTACCACAGCCTTGTGGAGTTCAAGTGTTTTATCAAAATTATTTTCCATCTAAGATAATAAAGGGTTCTGTTTTATCACCATTATTACATTGATTTGATTATGTTGTGATGGAAATATTTTTATGAATTCCTTTATCTTATATGAATTGTTTTATGATGTCACGATGTTTAAGATTCCCATTTTTATTACATGGGTTATGCAATGATGTATGATTTATGATTTTGTGGAACACATAAGAATGGTATCATTATGAGATGGGTGGGACCTATATCTCACTCCAATGAATTGGGTAAAGATTTTATATCTCATGAGATAGACATGGCTAGAATGGTAGGTTATACTGGTTCAGTGAAATCAGACTGAAACGAGGGTGACTCGGTTCAGAAAGGGACTTTTTCCACTAAGATAGTCTTGGCAATGAGTCTTGACTAACAAGAAATGATTCTCTATGATTATGTGTATATGCCACAATGTTTCATTTTTTAAGTTATGATTATTGTGATTACATTTCACTGCCATGATTTATCCCATGTTATGAAATTATGCTCTCTTTTGCAGGTTAAGATTTCCAAAATGTTATGTTCTTATGAATATGATGTGATTGATATTTCTTTTGTTTACCCTTATTGAGCATTTGAGCTCACCCTTTTATGTTTTCTTTTCCCCAGGATATAAAGAAAGGTTTAAAAATCATAGATGTGGATGGGTTGAATTACATTCATACAATGGTTTTTAGATCAGTTTAGATTAAAAATTTAACCGTATCTTTGAGCTTTAACCCTTAGTTAACTAATTTAACTTTTACCGTGTCTTATTGTATATTCATACTATTTGGTTAACTTATTTACTATAAAATTAAAATATAACCTAATTTGTTTCATTAATGATATTTTTAAAATTATATAAGTTATTTGGCCGAATATTATATTTTTAAGGCTATTATATCATTTAATAAAGTAATATTTTTTCAAAAAAGACATTTATATGAATTTTTATACTATTCATGTCATGACTTTTTAAAAATCTATAACAACATGATTAATTCGAAAAAACAACATAAATTCAATGATAACAAGTTATAAGACTCCATAAAATTAGTTTTTAAGCAAAAGTTTTCAAAATATATGTATTTTAATTTTTTATAATCTCATTTATATAAAATATTCATTAATAAGGAAATCTCTACAGCATATTGTGTCATATATAAATTTATTTATTTGATGTCTAAATATTAAAATTAAAATACCATGACATAGGAAATTTTTTTATCTTTATAATTAATATTTATTGTCTATGAGATCACTTACATAACCTCATATAAAAATTCTTTTAGTAAATAATACACGTTTATGTTATATTTTCCTTAAATTTAAATTAAAAGTAATTAAATGTCATTTTCACACACAAGTGGCTCCATGAGTTCCTAAAATCGACCCAATGATTCCCATGGATGAACATATCTCATTAAAAAGGGTTAAGATATTTTTTAGGGTAATTTAATATTATGATAACATTATTTGTTTACCCTTATTTACTAGATTCACCCTTGAACCATGGTAAGTAAAATATTTACTGAAGTTACTATACATAAGGTCCAAAAATAAAAGTTATATATTTAAAAAACATTGAGATATTAATTCAAAATATTAATTACATTTTTTCAAATTCAATCATATAAGTTTTTGAATCTAATTGAAAATTAATTCCTGTTGTTAAAATAAAAAAAACATGTTTTTAAGAAGTAAAAACTACCAAACGATTGACATGCGTTTCTGTCCAATTTCCAAGTGAAATTACATAAAATGACCAAACTTTGATTAAATGATAAAAATATAACCCAATTAAAAATTAAATCTAATTAAATTTAAAATATATTTATATATATAAAATAGATTAAAAGGCAGTGGTGAATTAAAATGCAATATTTGTCACTATTCATTAAAAATGAAATTTATCGGAAAAAACCAAAATTTTACCCAAAGTAAATTTGGATGTCCCAATTATAAATAAGAGTTTATTTTTTCAAATGGAGCATATTAAAGTGGAAAAAGCAATATCTAAAAAGGGTTCTCCATCATAAGGTCATAAATCGACCTTTTAATGAATATTAGAGTATTTCGTGCTTAAAATCTGATTAATTCTTATTTTAAGCCACTTAAATTTATTGGATAAATGTAAAGGCTTTTAACAAACACATGTAATCATAATATAGTTTGTTATTTTAATTCCTAGAAATAAAATGTCTTTGCATTAAATATATTTTATAATAATATTTATATTATATTATTTTTCGGTATATCTCAATGTTGTGTGCAACATAACATTTGAAAGAAACCCGATGTTGCATGTTGAGAACACTATTGAAAAAAATTTAATTTTTAACTTAAAATTAATTTCTTATTCATAAATATTAATAGATATGAAAAAGTATAATTCTATAAATACCTTGGTCGTTACATCCTTCCCCCTTTTGGAAATTGTGTCCTCGCAATTTTAAAATTATACTTGGAAGCTTCATTGAAAGTCCCACATCGAAAACGGAGTCAATAAAAATATCACTTAAAAATAATGGAAGAGAAGTAAAAGTCACCCGAGATAACCCATAATTTCATTCTATTTAGAAAAATTTATATGGAAGAGAAAATAACCATCATGTTACGATGGAGAGGGATAGAAATTATGATTAAGAAAAAGTTAACCACAAAATAAACACAAAATTGTGATGGGTAAAATGATATTAGATTTCTCAATAGGAAATGTAAATGGGAAATGTTTTTGTTTTATGTTCCTTTTCATAAACATGAGGAATTTATTTATGATCCTGACTAAGAAAATAAGGAAACATACTTACTTGTCATGTAGACATTCATCCTTTACTAAATTTCTACCACAAACTCATCTTATCTCCAAACGATTAGTTTGAAATCTGAAATTGGTCACATAAAAAGAGATAGAATCAACATCTAGACAACTCAATGATCCAAAAAATATGAACCATATATTTCCATATCTTTTTACATTATCCAAAACCAAAATTGTTAGAACATGATCAGATAATCATCCAAATGGATAAAATATTATAAAAATCAATACTACTCTTAATCTCCAAAATTCAAAAAATAGTACCCAATGTTCAATAAAGACCATTCAATACACAATTATCTTTAAAATTATTCATTATAATCCAAACTAATATTGAAACAAAAACCTCAGAATAATTTCATCACATAGTCTTCCATAGTAAATATTAACATTTATTTCCAAGTAACATCAACTACTCTTAAAGTCTCATACATAAGTTTAATTAACCAAATCACATATTTTCTATGATAGGTTAATCATTTACATAAATAACCCAAATCGCCAAATATACACAATAAAAACATAAATTCTTGCAAAATAAAATTTCAACCATTACTCCCCAAATGAAATCCCATAGTGTTATATTTTCCTTAGGCATATAATGTTCCCCAAAAGAGAGAATGTCGTCCAAAATAACCTATATCACTTAATCAAAAAATCATTTTCCTATACTAAGGATATCCATTAGATAAAACAAAAGTTCCCAAAATCAACTTATTCTTGATCCGAAAAATCATTTAACTAAAAATAATAAGTCATACTACCCAGGTACTTCACGTAGTCAAGTGGTAGGGGATAAATCCTAGTCACACTTTTGGTGTGGGTTCAATTCCCATAGATTTGTCTGACATGAAGAGTTGTCACATAGTCTGCATGTTGTCCTTTTTCAAAAACCATATCATTATTATAAAATTCAAAAAAAATAAGATAATTTCTCGAAAAATAACCATAACCTTTTTATCCTCAAATTTTATCTAATACCTTTCATTTTTTATCCCAAACTGTAATAACCATTTATCACTTCAAAAACAAAAGATCATATGAACCCCCAAGGCTATCCATTATTTCTAAAAAAGTAAGTAAAATTCCTTGTTGAATAAAATTTTCACTTATCAATTGTCAGGGTTACACATACTAGAAAAATTCTTCTAGAGTAATTCAATAATCAAAAGAGTCTTAATAATTTTAAGTATTTCATCATCCTAAAATCTACCATTACTATTAAATCCCTTTTATGTATACTTCTTACTCATTCTATGTTCTTCACGATCCATTAAGAATTATGTTTTAACTTATTACATAATACTTCATTCCTACCAACAAAATCATGAATCATATCCTAATATTTAATAATTTCATAACAATAGCTAAGAAATAATCTATACCTTTCATTGGTCAATGTTGGTTTCCTCATACTCAATTATAATAACATTAGGTGTTGGTAAACATATATTTATATGGTCCTGATGATCCCATTCACAAAACGTCTTCGTAGGATATCTATTTATATAATAACCATGCACACTAAATTTAAAACATTTAATTTATCCCTAGAAAAATCTTCTTTCCCTTTCATAAAGGCAACTAGATTCTTCTTTTTTCTATAGAAGGTTATTTCATTATGACTTTAATTACCACATCTATAGAATCTTTCCATCCCATTGATTCATTTTAATAGGTGTTTCTTTCCACATCTTTAAAACATAGATTTTTAATATACCTACCTTTATTATTATTATCCCAACTTTCATTGGGATTTGTTTTTTGCATATTCAATGCCTTATAAAAATCCCCAAGGTTCATGTGGTCAATCATGAATCAAGATAGTTAGTTGAGAATAACCACAAGATTTCTCATTCGAGCTCCAATTTCATTTGGTTTTTAATTCAGAAAACCTCCACAATTTCCTTCACATCTATTTTTAATTTGGTTTCTACTATATCTATCAATTTACAAAAACTAGAATGGTCAATTTGATAATATCAGTTAAATCATCATATACTATCTTATGAGGTGGGTAAAAACTAAGATATACATATTCATGTTATATTAAACTCATTCGATTTATCTAAAATAACTATGACTCATTCTAGTATGATAACCCTTTATTGTTACATCACTTATACTTAAAAAACACTCTAACCTCTAATGTTATCTAAACCAACCTCTGAAACAAACTATTAGGACCCGACCATAAATGTTAAATAATCTTAAATTACATTAATAATTAAGATTAATTTTTTTTTCACGTTTTTAGATTTATAGAATTCAGTCATAACATATATATAAAACTTTAATATTATATGTAGAAACTTCTACTCATTATCCATGATTTTTCATAAAATGAAAACCCTTAAAAACGTGTTTAGTTCCATGTTTTAAATAGCATGACTTTTCCTTGATCCCATTCTTGAACCTATTGATCATTAATTCTTGGGATGAACCTTTCAAAAAATTTCGTATGAGAATAAAAACACTATAAGGGTTATATAAATAATGGAAACAATTAGTTTTTCAAAACAACATGTAAACCAGAAATAATTTATCATAACTCATATTTTTCACTTTTATGAAGTAGTAAATACTCTTCACTGAATAAATGATCATTTATTACCCTTTTGTGACCAAAATATTAATATAAAACCCATAGAAAGAACACATAGAATATAAAAGGTTATCTTGGGGCATAATCAAACTAAAATAGAATAACCATACTATCGACTTAAAAAAATAATTCTTACAAATGGAATAAAAACACGACCGACTTCCATACCCAATGAATTGGAGGTTATAATGTAACCTCCCATCCTTGGTTTATCAAGGAACCACCCATTATTTGGTTTATCATGTAACCACCAATAAAATGTCTATGTACCATTGTATAATCATAACAGATAAAATATTGAAAATATCATCATTTCAGTAATAAAATTTAATTTAAAATCACAAGAAATAATTTTATGTTATTAAAATAATCAATCCATTTCACAACCTAAACACCCAAAAATAGAATAAGGGGATTCATTTTCCTTTAAAAAACATTATATATTATTGAGGAAGATAAATAATGATTATGATGGTGGAGAGGTCATTCTCACCACAGAAGTTAAAAACAATCCTTTTTTATTTAGTAAATTAATTTATAGTTAAAATACTCTTTTTGAATGAAATTAATAGTAAAAGGGGTTTATTTTACCTTTTCTAAAATAAGGAGGGGTATATTATCAATATTTGCCTCTATAAAAGGAGATTGAGATAAAGTCTCCTACAAAGATCATTTTGTAAATAAAATAGATAGATAATGTGTATTCACCGTAATTACACATAATGAAAGTATAAAAAATGTATAGAATATGAAAATAAATTTCTCACATAGTAATATCAAGACATATTCAAGATTTAAAAAATAAACCTAAATAATGGAAATTGGGTTAAGAAGTTCCCTTATCTCGTGTACAACTTGACTCTTTAAATAATTAATTTCTTTAATAATAAAAACAAGTTAATTTCTACATGTCTCATAACCTTTTCTATGTTTATTATAATTTTTTTATTACTTATTAAATTTTTATAACAATTAGTTAATTATTTTCGTCTATATCGATCATTTTTTTTGATGTTCATAACTTGAGTAAAAAATGAACTTGTTATAACTATAAATCATCCATGTGGTAAAAAATATATTATCTACGGAATTCTCTTCATGATTTAGATATCAAATATATAATATATATTTAGCATATATGTATTTATAATAGTCCGTATTGTTTTTTAGAGTAGTTTACTCCAGAGGGGAGGGGTGAATTGAGTAACAATAAAAATTTCGGTAAAAATTATTTCCCCAAAAGTTAGATACAACCCCGCTAATCAAGGTTATACTATTATATGAGTTTGAATATTTAAATAACTTACTAGTGGATTGATTAATTATCAGTAACCTTAATGTCAGTCATTAAAGTTACTTTTAAATCTATTCTACAAATACAAGAAAGTTATAACTTATTTCCAAGACAAACTATCTAAGTGAATTTAGTGATTTTTGAGTTATATATAAAAGCTGTAAAACAGAGAAAACTAAATTAAGAAGAAAAACAGATATGAAAAAAGTGGTTCAATCTCATGACGAGACCTAATCCACTCCACTTGGAGATCACCTACCACCAAGAAGTTTATATATTTAAACATTGATCCAAACAATGGATCGGGGTTATCAATAGTACTTAGTACTGTCCAGGACACACAAGGACATCTTCCATAGTTCATAATGGGTACAAATTACCAAGCCACACAGGGACCTCTTCCACATTTATCAATGGGTAAACACAAGAATAAAAATGGTTTGAGTGAGTATATATTGTATCCTTCAGTTTGATTCATGAGACAAATTGTTTTATTATTCACAAATGCATACTCCTCAAAAGTTAATTTAAGATACACAATAAAGAGGAAATATTGAGATTGGTTTAGAAGTTATCTGGGTGTTGGTCCTTTCATCTTTGGACTTTTTAGATGAAGAAGATGTAGAATTTGAGTCCTCGTCTGGAAAACAGAGTGTCTTAAGTCAGACAGATTTGGATGATGTCCTTCATGGTGTTCTATAACGTGAAGATGTTCTCGGGATTCTAGTATGATTCCTGTGTTCTTCAGCATAATCGAGTTGCATGCGGAAATTCTCCAAAATTAATATTGTTGTCAAATTCACGACCACCATCTTTTTCTTTGTGTCATGATACTTCATACAAGCTTTTCCGCCCATCGTTTGTTTCCTGGCCGCACTACCCTTTTATCGTGGAGTGCATGTGTTGGGGCTGACAAGTTGCATATATTCTGTACCTCAAACCATGTACTATCCAATGATATGTCTATAAAGAATCATTAATTGTGTCAGGGCATTAAAATCTTCAAAAATGACCGTTAGAGATTAAATTGATAGACAAAAAAATATATTAGAAATGGTGTCACATTATATCATGGAAACAGTGTATCCTTCACACGGTGTCTGGATTGGTCACAGTGTCTCATAGTCACCGTGTCTGAACGTCACAATGTCTGAATGTCATGGTGTCTAGATTTCCACGGTGTCTATTTGTTACGGTGTCTAGATGATCCCGGTGTCTACCTGTTATGGTGTCTGGATGTTCACCGTGTCTGCTTGTTACGGTGTCTGGATGTTCACGGTGTCTTCTTGTTCACGGTGTCTGGATGTTCACGGTGTCTGCTTGTTCACGGTGTCTACTTGTTCACGGTGTCTGCTTCATGGTGTCTTCTTCACTAGGTCTTAGGCATTTCAAGATAACTGTATTCAGACTTAAACATTGATGATCATTGAATGGATTAGTCTTAATCATTTGTCAAAGAAGATATTATAAAAGTAAATCAAGGATATTATAAACTAATTAAACTGAATATAGAGAAATTAAAATCTTTAATGGATCTTTTTAAAGCATGAGAATACTTTAAACAATAATACACATGATTCGATATAATTTATAGGATTTAACTAGGTTGAATAGGATTTTTGATCATTAATAAATGATAGTACATGAGGAGTGCAACAATCTCCCTAGTTTTGATGATCACAAATCATGCTGATTTATAGTGTATATTTTATTCAACATTATAAATAGAGATAAATGTCTAAAATATATATATTTCTCCCCCTTCTAAGATTATCGAAAAGATAAAATTATAGAATTCATGAAAAGTTCACATGTTATTAAAGAATATAATATCCATTATAAACCGAAAAGAGAAAAACAAAAGAAACATCATTCCTATAAAAAAAGAGAAAACACGCTCCTTCTTCGCTGATTGGTCTTCTCTTTACCTTTATCAGCAGTAGCAGAAGAGGAAGGCATGGAAGCTAAAGTAGAGGTAGAAGAAGGGAGTGATCTGGACGATAGAGAAGGTAAAGGAAGGCCTTTAAAAGCATATGGATCCAGAGTAGAAGTAGTAGAAGATCGAGGTAGGTGTTGATCAAGGATTACAAGCCTGATCTGACTTAGCGCTTGGCTAATAGACATAGTAGTGGAGGATAGGGCAGAAGTGAAAATAGGAGAACTAGGCCTTAGAGGTGCAGCCGCAAGAGGAACAATGGTTGTACTTTGTACATGTAGGTAAGGCCTCGGTAGTTCGATAAAATCTACAGTGATCTCCCCACCATACTGCATGGATTTTTGAAAATCATTCTTGTTCTCCATAATCTTGTCAAAAACTTGAGTCAACATTGTGAGCTTTTGGACTTGGGTCTTGAAATATTGACTAACAGGTGGAATCCATAGATTTTCTACTAGATACTTGAACGGATTATTCATGTTAGTCTTGGAGAATATTCTGTTGAAATAGAAATCCACTTTCTTGCCAATCTCTTGATGAGAATCATTAGAAATTTTAGAATGGATTTGGACTAGGTAAATAACTTAGTCACTTTTCATGATAACTACAGAGAGAGAATCTTTATTGAAGCCACTAAGCATGGTCTGAAGCTCTTCTTTGACCACTGTTCAGAGAAGATCACTATCTATAAAGGGTTGAGAGGATTGACCAGAGGATTTAGAAGAATTGACCGTGGTGGTGAGATATTTTAGTTGATTGAACACTTTCCGAAGACACCTCGTATACTCATCAGAGAGTTTGTTTAGATTAACCACAAGCTCTATCATTTCATTCACAATCTGTTTGTTCTTTTTTGTGACATTTTCAACTAAGGAAGCTATGTGTGGTTGAATATCAGAGACAAAATTCTATAAGTTTTGAAGAAAAATATGTTCTATAGGATGATCTGATCCCGAATGCATATTTTTCAGCATGTCTTCAATCATACCTCTATGTGTCTTCACTTCATCGCAAATCAGCATGTTCTCAACTCTTACTTCTTGAATCTCATGAAGAATTTTTGATTGTATTTTCCAAATAAATTTCTCTAACAATAATAAGTCATATTTCTCACATAGATGTGTCACAAGAGAAGTTTGAGAATTCAAAACATTTTCAACACCAAACAGAAGGGTAGCACAAAATTCATTTAGAATATCCTTACTCACAAAGGCTGGTTGAACTGGTGAAGGATCAGAAACAGGGATTGATACGGTTTCAGGTTCCTTTGAAGGGGTTATGTTAGAGACCGAATTCGATTAGAACATAGAGGAAAGGTCAATTCCTCTTTTTGAGACTTGTCTAGAGTCATATACATCATATAAGCAGGGGAACTTGAATCGTGTGTCTACAGGACTTGGAACTATCGGGTTTGGATCTCCAGTAGATTCTAGATTTGGGGTTTTCTCCCTATCAATAGTTGCATCCTTATCAAAACTGCGAAGCCTGGAATCATGATCCATTTCTACAAATTCATCTCATAGTTCTTCACTGATTTCCTTCCTAGATAGCTGAAAAGCCTACTCCATCCTTTCTTCAGATGAAGGGATTATCTCAGGAATAGATTGTTCCACTCGGAGTTCCTTAAGGTCAGCTCCTTGCATAATTGGTAGCTCTTCCACTATAGGTTCTTTTGTGACATGCTTTTAAGTTTCTTTGGAAACATATTCTGTTTCAGCCTCTGGTTGAGCTTCTAGAGTAACAACTTCTGTAGGTGAAGGGACATCTTTTTCAAAAACAACAAGAGGGATAAGAGTAATATATTGCTCAATAGAAACAGTTTCCCTAGGAGGCACAACAACCTCTTCTTCCTCTTTAGAATAATATTCAACAACCTCATTTAGTTCTAAACCAATATTAAAAAAGTCTCTTGGTCTTGAGGGATGTTCCATGGGATTGAATTTTTCATAAAGTCTATCATTGTCTTCCTCCATTTACTATTTCCAAGGGTTCCAATTTATCTTTATCCTCTTGATCATGACATTTGAAAGGTTTTACTCACAATCCTTTATATCTTCCTCATTAGTTCCAACCATACATTTGGCATGAAGCATGGCTGAGATAAGCCGAGAGTAAATCAAGGATGTTGACTTGGATGTGGCTTTGATCAGTTTACACATATGGTGTATGATATACTTGCAAAGGTTGATCTTATGACCATTTTTCATAAGGTGGATCTGAAACCCATCTTGATATTTCAAAATAGAAAAATCAACTTTTCTGGGGCTTACCAGATTTTGAATAAACTTGAACAAAATCCTAGATTCTATATCTAGTTCAGCAGTAATGGCTCTTCTCTTAGATCCATTTCCAGTTAAGGCTTTCAAAACATCTTATAGATCAAAGAATTTGGTTGAAGGTGGACTTCCTCTCTGATAATCATCATAGATTCCTCTATGAGGTTTCCTAAGGCATGAAACCCCTAACCTCAAAGAGAATGATAATCTCTACCCATTGATCCATCTAGTCACAACATATCCATCTTCAAACTCAATGGAAAACTGAACATATTGATAAAACTAAGCCACTAACATAGGATAGATTGGTCTTTCATCCTTCGAAAACCACTCTAGTCAACCTTGCTCTCTTAAAAAATTCATAACCAGATACTTACTAGACATAAGACATTTGGGGCGAACCTCTATCTCAGGTATGGAAACTTGGTTTAACAGATTTGGGTTTAGAGGTCCTTCAGGTGCTAGCTTAGGTGAAATTTTCTTCTTTTTTATGCTATGCTTCTCAGGAGTGGATGACAAAGGGTGTTTCATCCTAGGCATCCACCGAAGGATTAAGGTAGAGATAAGTGTTGTAGGTTTGATGAGAGGTTTTGAATGAGTGAATAGAAGAAATATCACATGAGGCACAAATGACACTTCCTTTATTTTATCATTTTGGTATACCAAATGTCGCAAGAGTAAAAGTGCGGGATAAAAAAAAGGTGAAAAGCATAATTACTGTGATATGGTTTTTTAATTCAAATATAAAAATAATAAATAATATTTATGGTGAGACATAGAATGATTTTTAATGTGAGACAGTAACTGAGTGTTACTGTGTGACAGTAACTGAGCGTTATGGTGAGACAATACCTGAGCATTATGGCGAGACATTAAACATGAACTTTATTGTGAGACAATAACTGTTAGATAGTAAAAATGAAGCACTAACTATGAGACCGTAATCATGATTTAGTAATCCATTTACATCAGATTTATCATGCCTAACTCATGTATTATGTAGTCTATTCTTTCAAAATTTAATGATTTGGTAAATACATTAGAAAGCTGATACTCAGTACCAATGAATTCCAATGTAATATCACCTTTTTCATAATGATAACTCAAAAAGTAATGTCTTACATCAATATGCTTTTTCCTAGAATGTGAAAAATTATTTTTTGAGAAGTTAAATGCACTTGTGTTGTCACATTTTATAGGTACATGCCTGAAGTGATATCCATTATCTAGTAATGTATGTTTCATCCCCAAAATTTGTGTAAAAAAACTAGAAGCTGATATGTATTCCACTTCTACAGTAGATAATGCAACATAATTTTGTTTCATAATACACCATGATTCTATAGACTTGTCTAAAAATTGACATGTTCCAGAGGTGATTTTTCTATCTAACATACAACCACCAAAGTCAACATTAGAATAACTCACTAATTCAAATGATTGTCCTCTAGGGTATAATAGTCCTAGATTGTGTGTATGCTTCAGGTATTTGAAAATTATCTTTACATCATTTAAATGAGATTCCTTAGGATTTTCTTGAAAAGGATCACACATACACAAACTAAACATAATGATAAGTCAACTCGCATTCATGTAGATTAAACTTCCAATTATTTCTCTATAATTGGTTTGATCAACGGATTTTCCATCTTTATCAGGATCCAAAATAAAAGTGGTACACATGGGATTGTTACAACTGTTAGTGCTATCCAATCCAAAACTTTTTATAATATCTCTAGTATATTTACATTGAGTTAAAATAATTCCATCATTATTTTGAAAGATTTTAAATCCAAGAAAGAATTTTAGTTCACCCATTAAACTCATTTGAAATTCATTTTGCATCATTTTAGAAAAATCAACACATAAAGAATTTTTTGTATATCGAAAAATAATGTCATCAACATAGATTTGAAAAACTAAAACCTCATTATAAATTCCTTTTATGAATATTTTAGGATTATGTATTTCTTTCATAAAACATTTTTAAATAATAAATGTTCTTAATCTATCGTACCAGGCACTTGGTGATTTTTTAATCCATATAAAGCTTTGGATAATTTAAAAATATGATATGGAAAAATAGGGTTTTCAAATCTAGGGGGTTGTTAAACAAAAACATCTTTAGCTATATACCCATTTAAGAATATACATTTAACATCCATTTGATATATTTTGAAATTCATTTGTGTAGCATAAGAATGCAGGATTCTGATGGCTTTGAGTCTAGATACTAGTGAAAAAGTCTCCACATAGTCAATTCCTTCTTCTTGACTATAGCCTTGAGCAACCAATCTAGCCTTATTTCAAAATATGTTAAGAGTGTAATCTACCTTATTTCTAAACACCCATTTAGTTCCTATTGTCAATGTGTCCTTAGGTCTTTCAACAAGTTTCCAAACATTGTTCCTTTCAAACTGATTAAGTTCTTCTTGCATAGCCATCATCCAAAATTAATCATTGATATCATCATTAATGTTTTTATATTCATGTTGTTACAAGAATACTTGATGTTCAACCTGATTTCTAATAGAAGCTCTAGTTGGTGTTCCTTTGTCTAGGTATCCTACATCACCTTCTAAAGGATGGTTCCTAAGTGTTCTAATAGTTCTAGAAAAAGAGGGATTAATGATTTCATGTTCATCGACAGGTCCAAGTTCATTATGAATTGATTCTTGAAAATTTCCGGATCTAGATGTTTTCACAAATTCTTTCAATAAGTATTTGAGGATGTTGAATTGGTGTTCAGATTTGATACAACATCCTCCATGTTTTCTAGAGTGGTTTTAGGATCATGTGGATATGTTTCATCAAATTTGACGTGGACATATTCTTCCACACATTTAGTTATTTTATTGAACATTGTATAGGCTTTATTAGACATGGAATGTCTTAAAAATATATATTCATCACTCTTAAATTCAAAATTTTCAAGATTGTCCATATTATTAAGAATATATTATTTATATACAAAAACATTGAAGTAGTTAACTTTGGGTTTTCTATTGTTCCATGACTCATAAAAAGTAACCTTAAGAATGGGTCTGATCAACACACTATTGATTATGTAGCATGTTGTATTGATAGATTCCGCCCAAAAATAAATAGGTAGGTTATATTCACTAAGAATTATTCTAGCTTTCTCTTACAAGATTCTATTTCATCTTTCTGCAACTCCATTTTGTTGAGGTGTTCATTGGGCAAGGAAATTGTGACTATAACCATTTTATGAGAAAAAGGATTCAAAATCTGGATTTTCAAGCTCACGTCCATGATCAATTCTTAAGGATTTAATTCTATGTCCACTAAGGATTTCTACAGACTTGGCATGTTTAGGAAAATAAGAGTAGGATTCACTCTCGTGAGACTGAAAGAAAGTCCATGTATATCTAGAACCATCATCTACAAGAAAATAAACGTAGTGCATCCAATTTAAGCTAGAAACTCTAGATGGTCCAAGTAAATCCATGTGAACCAGTTCGACAGGTTGATAAGTTGACATTTCTTTCTTTTTTTTGAAGGAAAATTTGTGTTGTTTTCCCTTTTGACATGGATTACACACTTTTTTTATTTTGATACTCAAGTTGAGGGAAATATTTAACTAATATTTTGTTAGTTAACTTTATAATGGAGGGAACATTACAGTGTCCTAATCTCTTATGCCAGAGCCAAGACTATTTATGAAATACACGTAAGCCTGATGAATTTTGAAAAGCTAAGGAATCTAAGTTAACAGAGTAAATATTTTCATTTCTTATAGTAGTGAACACCAATTCAGCTTTCTAATTAAACACATTGCAAGAACCATTTTCAAATCTGACATGAAATCCATTATCACATAATTGTGAGATACTAAGAAAATTGTATTTTAATCAATAAGAAAATAGTACTTTAGAAATTAAAACTGAGTTAGAGTTACTGATCTGGTCGAGGCAAATTATATTTCATTTGGAATTGTCACCAAATGGGACATGTCCTCCATCTATTTTGATTAAATTCTTGAAGCAAGAGTAGTCTCCTGTAATGTTCCTTGAACATCCACTATCTATATACCATACACTATAATAAAAACTCTTTAAGTATCTTTCCTACAAAATGATTAAGAAAAAATAGATTTTGGTACCCATACTTGTTTGGGCCTAGTAATATATGTAATAAGAACTTTGGGATCCCATATTTTCCTCATAAGTTTCCTATAACCATTGTGTAATGTATTCAAAAAATAAACTCTATTCGGTCCAGAAAAAAATGAAACAGTAGGATATGTGTCATGAATTTAATTAGTTGATTTTTGCCTATAACATGGAGTAAAACTATATTTCCTAGATTATGAATCAAAATTTGATCTACAATGATTTTTTTTTCAGGTTGATAACCAATTCTAGTGGTGTATTTAGTGGAAATCTATTTTTCTAGCTTTAGATTAAGTGTATTCTTCCCATTGGTAAAATTTTCAATGTCATTTTTTAATTGCTCATTAGATATTTTTAATTCATTGTTTTCATTAAGCAGTTGTGAATTTTTCTCCTTTTCAGTTGTGATTTCAGATTACATAGTCACAATAAGGGCATGTTGTTTCTTCAATGATTTATATTTTTCTTTTATTTCATTTCATGTTTCTTCATTCATGTTAAAATATTCAAACATTTCTTCATTAGTCATGTTCTCAGAGTAACTCTCATCTCCAGAATACTATGAATCTTCTACCAAAGAATCTAGTGTCACCTCAGATGTGTTTGTCATAAAACACATATTGGTTTATTTTCCTATTCATCATGTGATGTTCCTGAGTCGCTTGAACTATCCTCAAAAGTACTCTAATTTTCTTTCATGGCCTTTTTATACTTCTTGTCCTTATCCTCATATATATTTTTGTACTTGAGCTTTGGACAGTCTGCCTTGATATGTCCTTTGCGCTTACATTCATAGCAGACAATTTCATCAACCTTGTCACTTCTTTTCCAGTACTTCTTTCAATTTCCTTTTTGGTTATATTTTCCTTTGAAGTTAAGTTTTTGGAAAAAATTTCTTCTTATTGTAATATTATTTAAATACTCTCTCTAATTGTGTTATCACCTCATCACCATCAAATGATGATTGTTCATTGGTTGAGATTTCTATAGAAGCTTCCAGTTTCCCTTTGTTATTGTGTTTAGAGGTTGTGGTCTTGAATGCAATAGATTTACTCTTTGGTTCATCCTCCTCTTCCTTTTTGACTTTTAGTTCTTCTTCATATATCATCAATTTCCAAATGAGTTATTATAAAGGTATCCTTCTAATATTTCATGATTATATAATACAAACATCAGGTTTCATTTTAAAATTATCTTATTTGATAGTATATGTATTAAGTCACATTTCTTTTACACTATATGTTCCTTCATAGGAGACAGGAAGGGTATCCCAAATTTCAGGGGCAGTTTTACAAGTAGAAATTCTATTGAATTCTTCATCTCCTAGGGGGTAGTATAAAGCATTCATAGCTTTACAATTGTTATTTTAGTCAGTTTTGGTATGTTCATCCCATGTGATTCTATCAGTATAAAAATTATTATATTCATCTATAATGGAAGACCAAATTTCAAAACTCATACTCTCTATATGCATTTTCATTTTAATTTCCATTGAGCATAGTTGGTTCCATTAAAGAATTGTTGTCTGTTGGTTACAGCACCTTCCAAACTATTATCCACAATAACAGAATAGGTTTAAAGAGCTATAAATTTAGAATTAATTGATATTTATAGATCCTTAAGGTACAACTACAATCACAGTTGAATAAGATTAAATAGAGTCCTAATAAACATCCTCTAATTCCAAATGTTGGTCAGAGTAGATTACTCAAGAGGGGAGGGGTGAATTGAGTAACTATAATTTTTTTTGTAAAATTTATTTCTCCAAAAGTAAGATACATCACAGTTAATCAATGTCATACTGTTATAAGCAGTTGATTACTTAAATAACTTCTCAGAATATTGTTTATTTCTCAGTAACCTTAATGTTAGTTATTAAATTTACTTTTGAAGCTATTCTACTAAGACAAGACATCTATAACTTCTTTACAATAATAACTATCAAATTTTATTGAGTTATTTCTGAGTTATATAGAAAATTAGTAAAGTAGAGAAAACTAAATTAAGTAGCACAAAAGATATGAAAAAAGTGGTTCAGTATCAAGCCGAGACCGAATCCACTCCACTTTGTGATCACCCGACACCAAGAAGTTTATATAAAAAAACATTGATCCACACCTAGGACCAGGGTTATCAAAAACACACAGTATTGTCTAGGCCACACAGGGACCTCTTCCACAGTTCTTCGTGTATATAAATTACCATGCCACACAGGGACTTCTTCCACACTTATAAGTGGGTAAACACAAGAATAAAAAAAGGTTTGAGTAAGGATATCTTGTATCCTTAAGTTTGATGTAGGAGAAAGAGAGTACTATTATATAGAAACACAAACAGCTCGAAAGTTAATAAAAGATACACAATAGAGCAGAAATATTGAGATTGGTTTAGATGTTCTCTGAGTGTTTGCCTTTGTAGCTCTGGACTTCTGAGATGAAGCAAATGAAGAATTCCCGTCCTCGTCTTGAAAATAGAGTGTCATACGACTGAAAATTTTAGATTATGTTCTTCGTGGTGTACTATAGTGCGATGATTTTATTGGGATTGTAGTATGCTTCGTGTGTTCTTCAGCAGAATCGAGTTTCATGAGCCAATTCTCCAAAATGTATATTGTTATCACGTTCATTCCCACAATCTTTTTCTTTCTGTCGTGCTAATTCATTCAATATTCTCTGCCAATCGTTTGTTTCTTGACTGCACTACTCTTTTATCTGGGAGTGTATGTGTTGGGGCCGAAAGGTTTCATGTATACTGCACCTCATACCTCATACTATCTGACGATATGTCTACAAAGAAACATTAATTATTCCAATTCATTAAAACCTCCCAATATGACCTTTAGAGATTAAATTTAAAGATAACAAAATATATTAGGAAACAATGTCATGGTATGTCATGGAAATGGTGTCTCCTTCACGTGGTGTCTAGATTGGTCATAGTGTCTCACAGTCACAGTGTTTGAACGTCACAGTGTCGGAATGTCATGGTGTATGGATTATCAAGGTGTCTTCTTGTTATGATGTGTGGATGTTCACGGTGTCTACTTGTTATGGTGTCTGGATGTTCATGGTGTCTGCTTGTTACGGTGTTTGGATGTTCACAGTGTCTGCTTGTTACGGTGTCTTGATGTTCACAGTGTCTACTTTCTCACGAAGTCTACTTGTTCACGGTGTCTACTTGTTCATAGTGTCTACTTTATTGGGTCTACTTCATGGTGTCTTAGAATTTTCATGATAACTGTATTAAGATATAACCAATGATGACCATATAATGGATTTGACTTAATCATTTGTCAAAGAAGTTATTATAAAAGTAAATCAAGTATAGTATAAAGTAATTAAACTGAATGTAGAGCAATTAAGATCTTGAATGTCTCTTCTTAAAGCATGATAATACATTAAACATTAACACACATGATTTGATATAATTTACCGGATTTAACCAGGTTGAATAGGATTTGTGAACATTAAAACACGATTAGTACATGAGGAGTCCAAAGATAATTTTGAAAATAAAATAGAATGATAATGTGTATTCACGATAATTACACATAATGAAAGTTTAAATACAATATAGGATATAAACAATAATTTCTCACATAGTTATATCGAGACATATTCAAGATGTAGAAAATTAACGTAAATAATGGAAATTAGGTTTAGAAGTTCCCTTATCTCATGTACAAGTTGACTCGTTCATTAATTATTTTCCTAAATAATAAAAACAAGTTAATTTATACTTTCCTGAGATCCTTTTTAATTTTTATTATTCCACTTATATCACTTATTAACTTTTTATAATAAATATTTAATTAATTTAGTCCATATCGAACATTTTTTCGATGTTCAGAACTAGACTCAAAAATGAACTTTTTATAACTATAAATCTTCCATGCGGTCAAAATTCAATTATCTATTGAATTCTATTCATGATTTAGATATCATATATATAATATATATTCATTGTATATTTATTTACAATAGTTTATTCAATTTAGATATTTCAAATTAAATTCACCGTTCATAGAGATGATAAGTCGTACATAATAGAAGGAGGTGTATATTATCAAAATATTCCTCTATGAAAGGAGATCGAGACAAAGTCCCCTAAAAAGATCGTTTTGTAAATAAAATAGATTGATAATGTGTATTAAACATAATTACAAATAATGAAAGTATAAATACAAGACAGGATATCAAAATTCATTTCTCACATATTCATATCATGACATATTCGGGATGTAGAAAATTAACCAAAATAACGTAAGTTAGGTAAATAAGTTCCCATATCTCGTGTACAACTTGACTCGTTCATTAATTAATTTCATAAATAATAATAACAAGTTAATTTATACGTGCCTCATAAACTTGTTAAAGTTTATTATTAATTTTATATCATTAATTACCTTTTAATAACAATTTGTTCATTATTTTATTCCATATCAAACATTTTTTCGATGTTCACAACTTGAGTAAAAAATGAACTTGTTATAACTATAAATCATCCATGAGGTCAAAATTACATTATCTATAGAATTATATTCATGATTTGGATGTCATATATATAATATATATTCAGTGTATATGTATTTATAATAGTCTATACGATTTGGATACAAGAAATGAAATGCACCGTTCATGGAGACGGTAAGCCATACGTACGCTTAAATGCTACTTTCATTTCATTTTCCTATTTAATGGATTGCAAAATAAATTATACATAGGTATATTATAATTATATTATAATATATATTATATATGTTACATAATTTCATTAATTATATCCTTTATATGATCCATGTATTACATGAACGAGCCATATGCCTTTGAGGGGGAGGTTGTCCGTGCTTCCTCAAAAGAAATTATTATATTTATACAAAATAAAAATGATAAAGGTAAGTTATAAATTAGAATTACAGAATAATAGAGAGGAAATAAATATCTTATATATCATATATAATTACAATTCCATCAGAATGGCCACCATATGAGGTCGTAGGAGATGACTGATCAATCGTCGTTTCATGAGGTAGTAGTTCACCATCCACAGAAATAATATGTTTAATACCCATTAGAACGAGGTGTGTGTGAGTGTAGTTCGAATAAATCTCATAAAAATCATAGTATATTTTATATATTGTTTTTTTAAATAATTGAATAAATAGACTTTAAGGTGTTGGAGAAGGAAAATAAATGAAAGAATCTTGAGAGAAGACATTACCTCAAATCGGGTAACTACTTTTTATTTAAGTTAAATGGTTTTCACTAATTTCCTTATGCTAAATTTATGGATTCTAGGTGGAATATAGTAATTTTTGGAGCTTAGTCTTGTAGATTTTGGTTAAGACAAGGGGGATTGATAGGTGTAAGTAAGGGTTTTAAGTGGTGTCCTTTTATAAGAGGAAGGAGGGGCACTTTAAGAATGATTGAAAGTATTATTTTATTAATAATTTATTTTAGAATTATAATAACACAAAAGTGATATATTTCAAATATAAGATGAGGATGGGTCGCAATAATCTTATAAAATGGTGTTTAGACAAGTTTAGGTCACAAATTTACCCTTGTCTATTACCTTTAACCCTTAGTAAACTAATTTAACTTTTACCTTGTCTTCTAGTATATTCATACTACATGGTTAATATATTTTTAACTTTTACCTTGTCTTCTAGTATATTCATACTATATGGTTAATATATTTACTATAAAATGCCAATATAACTTAAAGTTGTTGATTAATGACATTTTCAACATTATTTAATTCCTTTCGCCTAATATTAAAATTTTAGGACTATTATATCATTTCATAATATAGTATTTGATTAAAAAAATCATTTGTGTCGTTTTTTATAATATTCATATCATGAGTTTTTTAAAATCCATAAAAACATTATTAATTATAAAAAACATTATTAATTGAAAGATAAAAAAGTCATACACATAAATATAATTCTTGTATTACATTAGATGTTTAAAAACAGATTTATTTTAATTTTTATATTCACATTTATTTAAAACATTCAGTAATAAGGTAATCACTACATCAACATTGTGCCATAGATAAATTTACTTATTTGTTGTATAAAAATTAAAAAAATACCATGATGTAGGAAATCATTTTTTATTTCTAATTAATATTTATTGTAGATGATTTCAGTTATATAACCCCATATAAAAATTGATTTAGTAAAAGATATATGTTAAGTTTTATTTTCCTAAACATTAACTAAAAAGAAATTAAATGTCATTTTCAAAAACAAGTGGCTCTACAGGGACTTCAAATTGAACAAAGGATTCCCATGGTCAGAAATATCTCAGACAATAATATTAGGACATGTGTTAGGATAATTTAATATTATTATAATATCATTTGTCTACCATTTTTTAATGGATTTACCATTTAACCATAGAAAATAAAATATTTATGGAAGTTACTATTCATAATATCTAAAAATAAAAGATAACTATGTACACTATTTGTACCTCCTAATTCCAAATAAAGAATACATTTATCAAAATTCAAAGCACATAATTTTCATAAATTAATTTTAAATTAATTCCCATTTTCAAAACCAAAAAAGAGTGTTTTTAAGAAGTAAGAACTTCCAAAAGATTGACAGGCATTTTTTCCAATTTCCAAGTAAAATTACATCCCATGACCAAAATTTATTTAAATTATTAAAATATAATTCAACTAAACATTAAAACCAATTAAAAGAAAAAATAGGTATATAAATAAATTAGATTAAAATCCAATTTTTTTCCCATTCATCAAACACTTAACTTTATCAGAAAAATATCAAAAATTGACCCAAAGTATAATTTGATGGCTCAACTCTATGGAAGATGTTTATTTAGTCAAATGGAACATATAAAAGCTACAAAAAACTATATTTAAAAAGGGTTCTCCGTCAAAAGGTGTTAAATTAACTTTTTAAATAATTTTAGTGTATTTTGTGCTTAAAATCAGATTCATTATTATTTTAAGCCTCTAAAATATACTGTATAAATGAAAAGATATTTAAAAATCATGTGTTATAATAATATAGATAGTTATGTTCATTCCCAATAATATAATGACTATGCATTAACTACCATTTAAAATAATAATAATAATATATTATTTTTCGGTATAACTCACGGTTTTGTGCGACATAAGATTTCAAAGAAACTCGTTATTGCGTTTCGATTACGCTATCAAACAAAGTGTAATTTTTAACTTAAAATAAATATATTATTCATAAATATTAATATATATGAAAAAGTATTATTCTATAAAAACCTAGGTCGTTACATCCCTCCCCCCATTTGGATATTGCTTTCTAACAATTTTAAAATCAGGCATCGAAACATCATTGAAAGTCCCGCATCAGAAAAATAGTCAAAAAAACTATCACTTTAAATGAAATAAAGAGACGTAAAATGGTCAAATTAGATAAACCATACTAGTATTCCATGTTGGGAAACTTGGATTTAGAAGAGAAACTAACCATCATGTTTTGATGGAAGGTGATATGAAACAAGATCAGGAGAAAGTTAACGACCAGAAAATCCCAAACGTATGATGGGTTAAACGGTCCTTGATTTCCCAATAGGAAAAGTAAAGAGACAATGTTTTTGTTTTGTGTTAATTTTCATAAATTTTAGAAATTTATTTATGATCTTGGCTAAGAACATAAGGAAAAATACTTACTTTTCATATAGACTTTCATCCTTTACTAAATTTCTACCATAAACTCATATTTTCTCCAAACGATGAGTATTCAAGCTGACTTGGTCACATAAAAAGTGCTAAAATCAAATTATAGAGAATAAAATGATCCAAAAAAGATGAACCATATATTTCAATATCTTTATACATTAAACAAATCCAAAATTTTTAGTATTATATCATATAATACCTCAAAAGAATATTCATTTATAAAAATAAATACTACTCTTAATCTAAAAAATTCATAAAATTGTACCCAAAGATCAACATTGACTATTATATACACAATTGTCCTTAAAATTATTCAATATAATCCAAACTATGATTGAAACCCAAAACATAGATGAATTTAATCACATAGTCTTCCATAGTAAATCTTAACATTTATCTCCAAATAACATTGACAACTCTTAAAATCTAATATTGAAGTTTAATTACCCTAACCACATATTATCTTTGATAGGTTAATCATTTTTATAAATAACTCAAATATAAAATTTCCCATAATAAAAAATAGATTCTTTCATAATAAAATATCAACCATTACTCCACACATGAAATCCAGTAATATTATATTTTCCTTAGGAATTTTGTGGTCCACAAAAGAGAGAACATCTCTGAAAATAACCTTTATCACTTATTCAACAAATCATTTTCCTACAATAAGGATATCTATTTTATAAAATATATGTTCCCAAAATCAACTTATTCATGATCCATAATATCATTTAACTAAAAAAAATTTGTCATACTAACCAAGGAATTCATGTAGTCCTGTGGTATGCGATAAATACCAATCACACTATGGTTGTGGGTTCGATTCAAAAAGAATTATCTGATGAGATGGGTTGTCACACAGTCTTCATGTTGTCCTTTTTCAAAAACTTTATCATTCTTATAACAATATTAAAAATAAGATAATTTACTGAAAATAACCATAACCTATTTTATCCTCAATGGTTATATAATACCTTTCATTTTGCATCCAAAAATGTAATAACCATTCATCACCTAAAAAATCATTGAACCCCTAAGGTTATCCATTATGTCCACACAATAAAAGAAAAATCTTTCTTGAATAACATTTTTACATATCAAACATCAGGGTTATACATACATGAAATATTATTCTAGAGTAATTGAATCACCAAAAGACCCATAATACATTTAAGCATTTCATCATCCTAAAATCTACCATAACTCTTGAATACCTCATATGTATACTTCTTACTCATTAAACGTTCTTCATGTCCCATTAAACATTATTTCCATATTATTATGTAATATTTCTTTCCTACAAATAAAATCATGTATTATATCCTAAGATTCAATAATATCAAAACAAAAACTTATAAATAATCCATATCATTCATTAGTCATTGTTAGTTTCCTCATCCTCAATAAGAATTCTATTAGGTATTGGAAAACATATATTTTTATTGTACTGATGATCCCATTTTTGAACCTTCTTTATAGGATATCTATTTGTATAACTACCATGCAAACCACATTTAAAACATTCAATCTATCCCTTGGAAATAACTTATTTCCATTTCCTAGAATCAACTGGATTCTTTATTTTTCCACATAAGGTTTTGGCTTTCTGATCTTCCTTACTACATCTATAACATCATCTTGTTCCTTTGAATCATTTTTATAGGTGTTTCATTCCACATACTTGACACATAGAGTTTTTCATATACTAACCTTTATGATTTTTACATGAACGCATGTAGGGATTTATTTCTCACATATACAATGCCTTATAAAAATTAAAAAGGTTCTAGTGGTCAATCATTACTCCAGACAGTTATTTAAGAATAACCACAAGAGTTTACATTGGAAATTTAATTTCATTCAATTTCCCATTCGGAAAACCACCACAGTTTCCGTCACTTCCATCGTTACGTTGGTTCATGCTATATCCAACCATTTACTAAAACTAAATAGGTCAGTGTGTTTATATCAGTAAAATCATCATATAGTATATTATGAAGAGGTTAAACACTATGATATACTTATTCCTGTTATCTTAAACTTATTCGATTTATCTAAAATAACTACGACTCTTAATAATATGAAAATCATTATGAATTTTTTACAAATGCTTAAATGAAACAATAACCTCTAATATTATCTAAACCGGCCTATGAGAACTACTGTAAGGACATGACCTTAAATATTACATAATATTGAATTAGGTTAATAATTCACATTGATTATCTTTTAGGTTTATATCTATAGATAATTAGGTCATAACTTATACAAACAACTTGAATATTACATGTAGACACTTATACTCAGTATCCATTTGTTGTGATAAAATAAAAATCCTTAAAAATTGTTTACTTATATGTTTTAAACAACATGAATTTTCAATGATCCCATCCTTGAAACTATTCGACATTAATTCCTCTGAAAAACATTTCAAAACAAGGGATGAGCCAAAAAAGCTCAGTAAGGGATACATAAAAAAGGAAAAATGATAGTTTTTCAAAACAACATGTAAACCATGAATAATTTATCATAAGTAATAATTTTCTCCTTTTTAACGTAGTAAATACTATTCACTAAATAAATTCTCATTTCTTACCCTTTTGTAATAAAAAATATTACAATAAAACCCATTGAATGAACACATAACATATAAAATTTAAACTTGGCACTACTACAAACACGGCCTTTATCAGCGCTAAAAATGGCATTTATCAGCGCTAGAAAAGTGCTGATAAAGCCAGCGTAGATAAAGGGGGGGTCCCCTTTATCAGCGCTCCGAAAAGCGCTGATATATGACCCCTTTATCAGCGCTAAAAAAGCGCTGATAAAAGTACCCCTTTATCAGCGCTTTTTTTTAGCGCTGATAAAGGGGTCCTATATCAGCGCTTCCTTTATCAGTTCTCTCGTTTTAGTGCTGATAAAGGACCCTTTTATCAGTGCTTTTAAAAAAGTGCTGATAAAAGTTAAAAAATTAAAAAAAATTTAAAAAATTTTAAAAAATTTTAAAAAAATTAAAAAATACTGCCAATCTGGGGGGCTTTTATAGCACTTGACCCCCCCCCTTTTACCGCGATTTTCGGCCCTTATACAACACCCCACGCACCCCATGCACCCCCTCTACCCTTTAGCAGCGCTTGCTCCAATATTCCCCATGCGCGCGCACCCCTGCCTCCACCAGGATTTGAACTCGAGACCTCCCCCCTGCGTGCCTAAGCCCTTACCACTACTCTATTTTGATTTGCTTTCCAATTCATGATATCTCTATATATATATATTTATATATTTAGTTATATTTATTCTTATAGTAGTATATATTTATATTAATATATATATAGTTATATTATAATATATATAGTAATATTATTATATATATATATAGTTGTATTAATATATATATATATATATATATATATATTTAGTTATATTTATTCGTATAGTAATATATATTTATATTAATATATAGTTATATTAACATATATATAGTTATATTAACATATATATAGTTATATTAACATATATATAGTTATATGAATATATATTTATATAGTTATATTAATATATATAGTGATATTAATATATATATTTATGGTGATATTAATATATATATTTATAGTAATACTAATATATATATATGTAGTTATATTAATATATATATAGTTATTAGATTAATATATATATAGTTAGATTAATATATATATATAGTTAGATTAATATATAGGTATATAAATATTCATTTATTGGTATTTTAAATAAAATGGATATTAGTTATTATTTAGATAAAGCTAATATATTTTATATGTAAATATGTTTAATTATTTATTTAAAAATTTTAATTTTTAGGTGCGAAAATATAAAAAATATGTACATATAGTTATATATTTGATTATAAAAAACAGTTCATTATAAAAAAGGAAGAAATTTCAGAGACATAATATCAATATTATTGTAATACCTTGGAATAAATTTAGTCCCCACCAAGAAAAGCCAACAATACCCCCTTAAACGAGTTTGAAAATCCACAAAATGTTAAAAAAATCTGGGTACCCCGACAAGAAACTCAGTTTTGGAGGCCTTCTGGGCCTCTTTTGGCCTCTAAAAACGCTTGAGGGGAGACCCGCCGAGTCACAGCGATGTAGAGCTCGTCGCAGGCTTCGATTTGATATGTGGTAGAGCTCAAACGGACACCCGGATCAAAGGTTATGGCCGTTTGAAGCTTGAGTTGCGTTTTCAACATATTTTGGATCCTTTTTAAATGTTTTTAGTTTTTTTAGTCCACAAATTGTTATTAAATGACTATTACTCCATAATGATTATCAAAATATTAATTAAAAATATTTTTTTAATTTTTTATGAAGTCATTTTCACTAAATATCTTAAATATTAAGTATAATTAGTGTAAATGTACATTTATACTTATCTAAAATATATTTAAAAATCATATATTATATTTATATAACAATATAACTATATTTATATATTAATATATTTTTAATTTTTTTTTGAAGTTGACCCTTTATCAGCGCTAAAAAAGTTCTGATAAAGGCCCCCCTTTATCAGCCCTACTAAGCAAGCGCTGATAAAGGGGGGCCCTTTATCAGCGCTCCTTAGCAAGCGCTGATAAAGGGGGGCCCTTTATCAGCGCTACTAAGCAAGCGCTGATAAAGGGGGGCGCTGCGAAAAACTGTTTTTGTGGTAGTGTGGGATTTAATCATAGTAAAATGGAATAACCATATGGTCTACTTCCAAAAATCATTCTTATAAATTGAATATCCATACAACCTAATTCCATACCCAATTCTATGTAGGTTATAACAAAACCACCAGTCCAAGGTTTATAATATTACCACCCATCATTTGGTTTATCAAGTAACCACCCGTGAAATGTCCATGTACCATTATATAATCATAACCCATAAAATATTGAAAATATAAAAATTTCACTAAAAAAAATTAATTTTCAATCACAAGATATCATTTCATGAAATTGAAATACTCAATACATTTCAAAAACCATTTTCAATTCCCAAACACCAAAAAACGGAATAAGGGGTTTCTTTTTCTTTTTTTAAACATTAAGGCTTATAGAGGAATCCAAATAATGATTGCAGTGGTGTAGAGGTCATTGCCGTCACAAACATTAAAAACAATCCTTTTTTCATTTACTAAAATGATTCATATATACACAATTCCTTTTTAATGAAAGTTAAAGTCAAATGGGTTTATTATACACTGTGTATAATAGAGGTGTATATTATCAAAATATGCGTCAGTGAAAGAATATTGAGACGAAGCCCCTAACCAAGATCATTTTGTAAAAAAATAGATAGATAATGTTTATTTAATATAATTACACATAAATCAAGTATAAATACCACATAGGATATCAAAATTCATTTCTCACATAGTCATATCACGACATAATCAAGATGTAGAAAATTAACCCAAAGATTGGAAATTTGGTGAAGAAGACCCCTCACCTCGTGTCCGACATGACTTGTTCATTATTTAATTTCCATAATAATAAAATTAAGTAAATTTATAATTGATTAATAACATTTTTCAAATTTATTAATACTTTTTTATCACTTATTAACATGCTATAAAAATTAGTTAATTATTATAGTTCAAATCGGACATTTTGTCAATGTTCGAAACATGAGTTAAAAATGAAATTGTTATAATTATAAATCATCCACATGGTAAAAATATCCATTAACTACTGAGTAATATTCATGATTTATTTATCATATATATCACATATATCCATTATTTATGAATTTATAATAGTCCATAGCATTTGGAAATAATAATTGAAAGGCACTGTTTATGGAGACGATAAGCCGTACTTACGCATTAATGCTACTTTGATTTTGTTTTCATATTTAATGGAATAAAAAATAAATGATAAATAGGTATATTATAATTATAGTATAATATTTATATATATATGTTACATAGGTTCTTTAATTAAATCTTTTATATGTTCCATGTATAGCATGAACGAGTCGTATCACTTTAAGGGGGCGGTAGTCCGCGCTTCCTGAAATGAAATTATCGAATCTATACAACATAAAAATAAAAAAGGTATGTTTTAAATTATAATTACAGAAGCATAGGGATAAAATAATTGTCAGAAATATCATATATAATTACAGTTCCATCATAATGGCCACCATAAGAGGTGGAAGGAGAATATTGAACAATCATCGTTTCGTGGGGCAGTAGTTCACCGTCCACAAAATCAGTATATTCTATATACATTAGATAGAGGTGTGTGTATGTTTAGTTATAATAACTCAAATAAAAACAACCTATTATATTTGATATACTTGGTTTTTATCAGATAATTGAATAAAGTGATTTTAGGGTGTTGGAGAAGGTAAATAAATGAAATAATCTTGAGAGAAGACATTACCTCAAATCATCAACTCCTTTTGATTTAGGATAAAAGGCCTTCTTAAATTTCTTTCTACCCAATGTAAGTGTTATAGGAGGAATATATGAATGTTGGGAGCTTATTTGGGGAGATTTTGGATCAGCCAATGGGGATTCAGAGGTGTGAGTATGTGTTAGAGGTGGTATCATTTTATAAGAGGGAGGTGGGGCACTTTAGAATATATTGAATGTATTATATTATTATTAATTGATTTTTGAAATATAAGAACACCAAAGTTATATATTTCAAAGATAGTATTCATATGTTTCTAAATACTCTCATCCAATTGGTTTTAGACAAGTTTAGGTCCCAAATTTAACATTATCCTTTAGATTTAACCATTGGTTAACTAATTTAACTCTTACCATGTCTTCTTTTATATTCATACTATATGGTTAATATATTTTATATAAAATGCCAATATAACCTCAAGTGGTTCATTAATATAATTTTAAACATTATATAAGTAATTTTTCCGAATCATAGATTTATTGGACTATTATATCATGTAATAAAATAGTATTTTTTTTAAAAACTCATTTATGTCAATTTTATACTATTCATATCGTGTCTTTTTAAAAATCCATAACAACGTAATTATTACAAAAAAATTCCTAAATAAATATATAACAAGTAATAATCATCCTTAATTTTTTTTATGGCATAATAAGTTTCCAAATAAATTTATTTTAATTTTTATAATCTCATATTTTTAATACATTCATTAATAAGTTAATCAGTACATCATCATTGTTTCATAAATGAATTTCTTTATTTGATTTATAAAAATTATAAATAAAATTCCATGATGAAGGAAATATTTTTAGATTTATATGTAAAATTTATAGTAAAAAATATCACATATATAACCCCATATAAAATTTTATATGGTAAAATAAACATGTTTAGGTTATATTTTTCTTAACTTTAAATTAAAAGTAATTAAATTTCTTTTTCACACACAAGTGCCTCCAAGGGGTCCTAAAATCTACCAAAGGATGTACATGGTTGGAAATATCCAATCCAATAGGGTTAGGATAGGTGTTAGGGAAATTTAATATTATTATAATATTATTTGTTTGCCCTTATTTACTGGATTTACCCTTTAACCATAGTAAATTAAATTTTTACAGGTGTTACTATTCATAATGTCTAAAAATAAAAGTTAACTATTTAAAAAATTTTGATATTATGATAAAAAATATGGAAATAAAATTTCAAATTAAAAATAAATAATTTTCTGAAATTAATTTAAAATTAAATCCTGTTGTCAAAACCAAAAAGCGTGTTTTTAAGTATTAAAAATGACCAAAAGATTTACAAGCCTTTACGTCCAATTTATATGTGAAATTAATTCCTATGACCAAAATTGGATTAAAGGATAAAAAAATAATCCAATTACACTTTAAAACTAATTATAATTACAATATATTTATATAAATTAATTATATTAAAATGTAATTTTGAATTAAAATGTATTAATTTTCACTATTCATTAAAAAATGAACATTTTAAGTTTAATTCCAAAAATATCCCACAAGTAAATTCTGATGTCCCATTTCTAAATAAGAATTTTATTTTTTGAAATAGAATATATAAATATGAAAAAAATATATTTAAAAAATGTTTTCCATCAAAAGACAGTAAATCGACCTTTTAAAGAATATTAGTGTATTTCATGCATAAAATCAGATTCATTCTCATTTTAAGTCTCTAAAAATTTTTAGATAAATTTTTAGATATTAAAAATACACATGTAATAATAATTTTGTAATTTCTGTTCATTCCTAGTAATAAAACAACTATGTGTTAACTACTATTTAAAATAATAATAATAATATATTATTTTTTAGTATAACTCAATGTTGTGCGCAACATAAGATTTCAATGAATCCCATTGTTGCGTGTTGAGTATGCTATCAAACAAAGTGTCCTTTTAGACATAAAATTAATATCTTATTCATAAATATTAATAGATAAGAAAAACATTTATTCTTTAAAAACCTAGGTTGTAACATTTAAAATTAAACCTAAAAACATGATGAAAAAGAGGGGCTTTAATAAGTGTATTTTTCTAGAAAAAGAAGATTTTATATTAACTGTAAGGATAATAATAATAAATTTTTGAATATCAATTATTATTTTTTGATATATAATATATGTATTAAATTTAAAACATTCCTCTTTAGAGATAATATTAATTAATTAAAATAGAGAAACATTACGTACTTAAAAACTATTTTCCGAATGAACCATTTTTTAAAACAAAATAAACTTATACTAAAATAAAATATGAAGTTGATTAAAAATAAATTAAGCTGATTAAATATTAATAAAAATGATAAATTTTATTATAATCATATTCTAATAATAAAAGGGATTTTAAATTACATAATTGAATGAAATAAAAAGATATTTTATCAAAAAAATGTAATTTTATGTATTCAATAATAAAGGTTTTTTTTAAAAAAACATAAACTATCACATTATGTTAATTGAGATAATATGATTTAAAAAATTATGTTAATTTTCTGAAACACATTTTTAAAATATTCTAAAAATTAATTATAATATTTTCTCACAAAAAGCAGTAAAATTAATATTTGAGGAAAACATGTTTTTGTATAATAAAATTAAATTAATAAATCATTTATAAATGATTATATTAAGTATGATATATATATTGTAGGTTGTCGGAGCATCATAAAATTGTGATGGGTGGTGCCCAACATTATTTTTTTAATGATTATTGAACGATCCAAGATCTAAATGATGATAAACGCCAGGATCTATGGAATTGAATCAATAAAAATAGACAAGGGAAATCATGCCAAAACCAGGGGAGGATTATTACAAATTATTTATAATTAATTTAATTAAATAAATAGTTACCTTTAAGGAATTATTTTTTGTGGATGGATCTTGTGAGAGATCTGCAGTCCACAGTCATTACGTTGTAGAAAATAAGTATAGAATTCCTCTTACGGTGATCCACATGTGTTACACGAATCTTTAGACATCACTGATGGAATCTCCAAGTTCTAGCATGGTAGATCTTTTCACTTCCATCGTCTTCCTTTGATTTCTTTGACAACCACTTGTAATTCATTATCCTTGATCTGGTGGAAGGGAATTTCACTCCATTAATGGGAGCGTTCTTGGAATGGGGAACTCTCTAGGAATGATAGGTTTCACCAAATCCATTGTGTACAACCAAATCAAATGAATTTTCTTAATGAGAAAATAACATAATTGCTTGATGGTTCTGGGTGCAGTGGAAGCATGGTTGGGATGAAACCCATCGTTGATTTTTACCATGATCAATGATTATTATGGGATCAATACGACAATGAATGTCAGTCTCCATGTAATAGAATAAAAGATTTAGATAAAGAAGTAAGAGGTCCAAAACCATTAGAGAGGATCTTTGAAATCATTTATATAAACAAAATTATTAATTTGATGATAAATAAATACCTGGATCTTTAGTATTTTCTTTGTTGATGATGTTGATTGTATGGAATGACTGTTATGGATTATCTTTTAGTGCTTTCAAGGATCCAAACAAGAATCCCCCGAATGGTGATTCACATGTCCTCCAATGGCCTCCGATCGACATCAGTTATTCTCATAGTGCTAGCGAGACGAAGCAAGTGTCTTGTGTTGGTCATTCTTGATCAATTGTTCTTCATCCTTGAAGAACGTCTCTCATTTATTTAGAGGGGTGGAGCGAATATTTGATAGAGAAATTAGTTATCTCAACAATTCTCTATTCACCGAGTGTGTAGTTCGTTCTCTCACACAACTGATGTATGTGTCTATTTATTGACATGGGGCTTCAGTTAAAATAGTTAATTACATAACAACAAATAAATAGATTCATAACCTTAGATAAAATCCATTATATTAATAATAATATATCATCATTGTTTATGGTGCACCAACTTGTGAAAAAGGAATTATAAATAAATTTATGCATCATAAAATAATGGAAGTGTTATTTTAATTTGTACTAAATAGTAAAATAATTATTTATTGTCTTGAAAAAAATTATTTTACAACTGGACTGGCCTTGGTCCTCTCAAACATTACTTCCATTTATAGAACACCTGAATAAATAAATAAATAAATTATTCTCTTAAATAAATATTTTATTAAAAAATATTTTTTAAATATTTTTTAAATGTTCTATAAAATAAATAAATAAATTTCACCCGCAATACGGTGAATAAATATTTATTTAATATATTCAATAATTTTAACTTGAATAAAATAGTTCCATTTCCTTGAGAATAATATTTATTAACTAAATGACAATAGAATTTAACAGAGACCAATAGAAACAAAAAGTGTGTAACCCTCTAGGATCCTTTCTTGTTGGCATTATGCAAGCTTACCTAATGTCCAAGAGTTCTTTCTAGAAATCGGTCAAGGCACCCAAGAGAAATAACATAAAGTCGCAACAACGACATCCACATACGAACTATCACTGTGTAATATAATCCCTTGGTCGAAATATCTCATCAAGTAGGTTTCATGATAGTGTCATCAACCTTTAAGGTTGATATGTTGTTAATTGACTTCCTAATATAAACTCATCATAACACCTTGGCCATTGAATTTCACATGACGGTTCTATTTTATTCAAAGGGCCAAGATATAAACTTCCATAAATGGAAGGGAAAAATCCCTCCTCGACTTATCCACTAATAATATTCCACTTATGACGCACCCAATGTACCCTACTTCCCTCCAACTATCTATGTGACAGTTTTCATTTGTATATCAAATTGCATGAGTCATGACACATATTAATGATAATATTAAAGTCTAAGGATCATTACACATTCATGCAGACAGAAATATCTAATGATTCCATTACATGCTGAATTTCTAGTGGCAGGCATGTTCTCATAATCTCCTATCTCGGATATTACCAATTGAGACCATTATGAGAGAAGTCTCGTCTGCTAACGAGTACTCACACATGACGGTATTCATGCTATGTGTCCCATAATAGTATGTCATCTAACTTTAAAACTATATTTAAAAATATTGTTATAACATTTCAAGGTTCTCATCATAGTGGGGAACTACCAAGAACTTATCAATGCCAGAAATACTGTAAGACATTATAACATCATAGTCATTCCTAACAATGAACAATATATAATAAATTAAATTTCCATGTAATCAAAGTACAACTTGTTGGTTATAAGACACCAAATCTTTCAAACTCCCACTTTGAAAATAGCCAACGACCTACGAATTTCAGTCCTCTAGACCTCACATGGTGATAATGTTTCTTCTGAGTCAAGGATTTAGGCAAGTGGCCCACCACATTGTCTTCCATGGAAATAATTCTCACTTTAACTTCACCTCTCTGATAAAAATCCCTCAAGAGATGATAATTTCGAAGTATATGATTCGTCTGCTGATGTGACCTTGGCTCTATTGTGATAGACCCTAATATGGTATTATCATAGTACATTGTGAAGGGATATTTACTACTAGGTGTTTCATCTAGCTCCTAGAAGAAGCATTCCATCCAAAATACTTCTTTAGCTACCTCAGGAGCTGCGATATACTCAAACTCTGTTGTAGAATCTGGAACCACACTCTACATTGAGCTCTTTCAGCTCACTGGACATCCATTCAAATTGAATATGTATCTTTTTTTCAACATGATGTCATCTTGATCAGTCTGGAAAAAAGATTCTTCATATCCTCTGATGACTAGTTCCTCATATCCTCCAATAACCAATAACATATCCTTAGTATGCCTCATTTTCTTTATGATTGTATTGACTTCTATCTAGTTGTGGTCACCTGGGTCAGCTTGATATCTGCATACTGCACAAAATGTGTAAGAGACATCTAGCCTAGTTCATATCATGGTATACATGACTAACACAATCACTGATGCATATAGAGCCATTTCCATTATCTTTCATTCCAAATGTGTCTGAGGAAAAAATTTCTTGGAAAGATGAATTCCATTGATTTTGGCAACACTCCCCTCTTGGATTATTCAATTCTGAATCTCTTCCGTATCTTATCAATTAATGTACTTTTACATAGGCCCAACAATCTCTTCGATCTATCATGATTGATCTTGATCACAGAAATATAAGTTGCCTTTCCCATGTCTTCCATGGAGAAGCATTGATTCAACCATCCCTTAACAGACTGTAAGAATGGTATCATGTTTTAAATATGTAATATGTCATTAACATATACAATTATAATAATTACTCCACTCCCACTAAACCATTTCTAGACACAAGGCTCACATTAATTCTTTATAAAACCAAAGATTGTTATGGATTCATCAAAATGAATGTTCCATGACCTAGAAGCTAACTTTAATCCATAAATGGATTTTTGAAACTTGCATACAATATTGAAATCCATTGGAGTCAAAATACTTTCAGGTTTTTTCATGTAGACCTCTTCCTAATGGTTCCCCTGAAGGAAGGATATTTTGACATCCATTTGACAAATCTCAAAGTCATGGTAAGAGGCAATGGCCAATATAATTCTGGTGGATTTCAGCATTGCAACTAGTGAAAAGGTTTCATCGTATTCAATGCCTTGATTCTATTTGAACGCTTTTGTAACCAGTTGTGCCTTATAAGTACTGACATGTCCTTTCATATCTAGTTTCTTCTTGAATACTCATTTGCAACCAATAGGATTTACATCAACTGGAGGATCTACCAAAATATTGAATTCGTTTTGGTACATGGAATCCATTTCTGAATTCATTTTTTTTCCACATGGCAACATCTGTGCCTCTTAAAACTTCCATGTAGGTTAGAGGATTATTATTATCAACAAATATTGATTCACCGTCCTTGGTAACTGAGAAATTATACCATTCTGTTTCTCTAACTTCTCTTATAATCCTACTTAGCTCTTGTGTCTCTTGAATAGTTTTTTCTTCCATATGGCTTTTTGGAATTTGTTCATGTACCAACGGTTGTGTGCATTGAGCCTCAACTTTGTTGGGTAATCCGATAAATGTACACTTTGTTCCTCGGGGTGAATTTTTTTCTTGAAGTGGCTTAACAAACACATCACTTCCCCACACATATAAATTAGATAATATGGCTTTCTTTCCACTCCGGAACTTGTATGAAATACCATTTATTGATTTAGTTGGTACTTAATTTATTATGAGTGACACTGTTTGTAATTAATATCCCCAAAAGGATAATGGAAGACTTGCATGAATCTTAATTGATCTCACCATGTCTAACGGGGTGTGGTTCCTCCTTTTTCTCACACCATTCCACTGGGGTGTGTATGGAGGAGTGAGTTGGGATAGGATCCCAAACACCTGTAAGTAATCAATGAAGTATTGATTTAGATATTCTCCACCTCAGTCTGAATGGAGTTTCTTAATCATCTTAGCAAGCTGGTTCTCAACATCATTCTTGTATTCATTGAACTTATCAAAACAATGTGACTTATACCTCATTAAATAGATATATTCATATTTACTAAAATCATTAGTAAAAGTTATGAAGTATGATTTCCCTCTCCTTAATTAATCTAGAAATGTTGCACAAATATCAGTATGAACCAATTCAAGATGTTATTTAGGACTTTCACCTTTACCACTAAATGGGACTTTGGTCATTTTTCCTTGTAAACATGCATGACATACACCAAGTGGTTTTAGTGTAAAAAATCTCAATATCCATCTTAATGTAACATAGTAAAGCAATTCTCAGTTACATTACCTAGATGGTGAGGTAAAAGTTAAGTGTGGTATGAGTCATGTGAAGTATCTTTTTTATTTATTGTCATTACTTGGTTTGTGTGATCAAACATGTAAAGACCATTTTTTAAATGTTCCCTACCAAAAAAATACTACCTTTTTAAAAAGGATAACATTCATTTACAAATATGAAAAACAATCCATCTGTATCTATTCTGGATATAGAAATAATGATTTTTGTAATATAAGATACACAAAAAGAACCCATTAACACCAATATCATCGTAGTTTGCATCATGATGTGGTAGTCCCTGATAGCTACAAAAGCAAGTCTGGATCTATTGGCAACTCGTAGATCTTCCTCCTCTGAGTCAGTCATCTAGAATCTACATGGTTCATATATTTGGATACATATGGGAGCACCATCAGCTGTATCTAATACCTAATATGTAGATACATATATATTTCATTCGATAACAAACTCACCTAAAGAATCCCCTTGTTTCTTAGGCATGGTGCAATTCTTCTTCCAGTTTCCCTTCTTTCCACATGCGAAACAACCAGCCTCATGTTCCCTTGCCTCCCCTTTGATCTTCATTTTCATGGAAGGTCATAGAAAATATTTGGGATTAAAGAAAATCTCCTTCCCTATCCTCTTATTCACCATAAGGATAGATGGATTTTCATGAATCATATCTTTTTCCACTTGGAGAATGAGGAAAATCAGATCAGATAGAAACTTTTCAATGTTTTCATAATGAAATTGACAACAAATTTGGAGAATCTTTGAGGGATTAATGCAAGAATGAGATTGGTTCCTTGTTCTTCGGGGAGTTTAATCCCTAAAACCTCCAAGCGCTCAATCTAGACAATGATCTTGACTACATGAGGCCCAAATAGGGATCCTTCTCAAAGATTACAATGAAAGTGTTTCACAGAGATCTCAAAAATTTCCTATCTTTCTCTCTCCTGGTAAAGACCATAGAGGTGCTCGAGAATGCTATAAGAATCCACGTTTTCATGAGGTTTCATGACCATTCTATACATTGATGATAGAATCAAACATTGAATGTCGACTACATCATTCATATGTTTCTCATAGACCTGTAAATCCTCATAACTAGATTCTTTAGAAAGCGGATTAGGTAATACTAACTACAATATGTAAGACTTCCATTCATGGAATAGGATAACCCGATGGCATATAAACCATTCCTAGAAGTTACTTCTAGTGAGGATATTGTATTTGTCCTGAATTAATTGTCGGGATAGTGTTGTTGATGAGCTTGTCATTTTTATTCTAAAATTAAAAGAGCATATCATTAGTACTTTATAGATTACATATTATGAGAAATAATAAATTTTTGTTAAGTATCCCACTATTTTCTCAAGCCCCAAAGCCCTCACCATTGAACTCGTAATGTCTACTTTCCATGAAATTTTAGTGGCAAGAATCCATATTCCCCTTTGCATATCCCAAACTAGGTTTGGTCAATATATTAGAAGTTATTTAGTTAGGCAGGTCTATTCTAACTATGGGCTTGCAGCTCCATGATCTGTTGACTGGACTCCCCATCCTGAAATCATGAATTTGGATTTCCTCAACTCTTGCCTCCAATATTACACCAAGTCTAGTAAGGGATACTCCTCCTAATGAAATATGGTTAAGTCAACCCGAATCCTTTCATAATAAATTCCTATATAAATGTAATTCTCCCAACAAGGGTTGGTCAAACACATTTTTTTTCATTTTCCCTTAATCATGTAATGTAAGGCTTGGTCTAAATTAATATTTTATTTGAGGGATTTTTATCTCTTATGCGTTAATTTCTTATTATCATTATCACATGCATGTTAATATTAACTGGAACTTACTTAAGTGATTAACCGTGTCTTGATAATATTTACTCATAAGTCTGGTTTATTTTAGTTCTTTCATGCATGCTTGTTTAATTCATTAATTATGCGTTAATGACAACAAATCTATAATGATTGAACATGAAACTGACAGAAATAAAATTAATAGAATGATCATGGGTTTTTCTAAAGGTTAGTTTATCAATTGGTTGATAAACTGACCCTGACCTAGGGGAGAAACATCTTGAACCTTTTGGGTTCGTGTTTATAGATTCCTACTTATCCACCTATTTATCTCATGGGATTGGTTTCACCTCAGCTCAAGCTTAAAACAACTTCCCTAGCTTGGGAGTTCCATCCATTAAATATGCCTTTTTATAATTCACATGCAGGTGAGGTGTAAAAGGTGGTTTTACATAAAAGAAACATTGGTCATGCATGCCCTACATATTAATGACAAGAAGGCTCGCATGCCAAAAAATTTCATTTTAGTAAATAAATTAAAAGAATCCATTCACATACAAAGGACTTGTTCTATCTCATGATCATCCATACATGCAATGATATTTAAGTATAAATAAAACTATCATTCAATAATTTAATCATTCTTGTTTAATATAAATCATAGATGAATCAATAATTAACATCATTAATAAATAAATCCCTTTATCTTAAACCCTTTTTTGAATTTACTTGAGATTTTTATCCATCATAATTTTAAATAAATAAAATAATTTAGAGTTATCTTTGTACATAACCTATATAATAGAGGAAAACATGTGAATTACTATTCATAACTACCCAATGAGTAGAAATGAACATTACAAAAATGTTAAATTTACCACATATATATATAACCCCTATTGCGTGTTGTGCCTTAGCTTTACACCTGCACGATTGTACACTTCTATAGGGTTTGAATAATATAATTGTAAATTTTAATAAATATACATAATTTGGATGAGTACACGGAGTGTAGTTCTAACTACACGGTGTGTATTATTGTTCACCAACCATCCAAAGTACACTCCTGGGGAAATAGTGTGTGAGTGCACTTCTGAATTCTTTAGAGTACAGGGCGTGTCTAGTAGGCCACACACCGTTTAGTTCCTCATTACACGGTCTTCAGTTGGGAATGCCAGGTATGGGGTACACAGTCCAACCCTAAATTAATGGGACTATAAATCATGTCTAGTGGGCCACATGGTGTGAATTCTGAAAACCACGGGCCACCTATTTTTGGTCAACATGTGAATTCATTAAGACTTAGACAAACTCCAATGACATAGCTTGGTTTGGATGACTAGACCCGGTGCATTGAACCTTGGATACAAAAAGTGTACTGCCGAATACATGTCATGTGTTCTTGTATTGTATGACCATTAACCATTGGCACCATTAGATGAGATCCTTTGTTTTATTTTAATCAAAATTAAAAGAAAATGTCATTTCTATTAAGAGAACGAGAAACTAAAGAGGGTAACAAATCTAGATATTCATATTTCCAGAACGATTAACATGAATTGAAACAACTAAATTATTAAATGTGTAAATAATCAACGAAATATTCAAATAATTATAAAATATAATTTAACCTCCCTCGTATACATCCTAAAGGTTTTGGGCGTAGTGGAAGCATGTTTGGGACAAAACCCAACATTGATTTTTTACCTTGATCAATGATTATTCTGGGATCAATACGATCATGAACGCCAGTCTCCCCGTAATAGAATCCATGATTTAGATAAAGAAGGAAGAGGCCCGAAACCATTAGATAGGATCCCGCACATCATATTTATAATTAATTTAATTAATTTCATAATGAAAATATCATCTGGATCTTCGGTAGTTTCTTTCTTGATGATGTTGATTTTCCAGAATAACCCTTCTGAATTATCTTGTTGTTCTCTGATGGATCCAAACTAGAATACATCTTGTGGTTATCCACATGTGCTCCGATGGCCTCTGATCGACACCACTCGTTCTCCGTGTGCTAGCACGGTGAAGCGAGTGTCTTGTGTGATCCCTTCTTGATCACTTGTTCTTCATCCTTGATGAAAATCTCTCGTTCTTGAGAGGGGTGGGAAGAGGATTAAAAAGAGAAAATTTAAAAAAAAAACAAATCTCAGTTTACCAGGTGTGTGGTTCGGACCATGGAACAAGAGACATATGTATCTATTTATTGACATGGGGCTTCAGTTACAATATTTAATTGCATAATAGTGATTAAATACATTCATAACCTTTGATAAAACCCATGCTATTAATAATAATACAACATCATTATTTATGGTGCGCCAACCTGCGCAAAACCGAATTATAAATAAAATTATGCGCCACAAAATAATAGTAGTGTTATTTTAATTTATTCCAACTAGTTAAATAATTATTTATCATCTTGAAAATATTTATTTTACATCCGGAACAACCTTGGTTTTCTAAAACTCCACTTCCATTTATTGAACACCAGAATAAATAAATATATAATTTATTCTCTTAAAATAATATTTTATTTCTAAACAAGTATATAAATATTTATTAAATATTCAATAAAATTAATTAATATATTTTACCCAAAATTCGGTGAATAAATATTTATTTAATTTATGCAATGATTTTAAATTGAAAAAATTATTCCATTGTATTGAGAATAATATTTATTAATTAAAATATAATAAAATTTAACCGAGACCACCATAAACACTTAGTGTGTGACGTTCTTGGATTATTTCTCATTGGCATTAGGTGGGCTTGCCTGAAGTCCAAGAGTACTGTCTAGCAATGGGTCAAGTCACCCAAGATTAAGAACATAAATTCAAAACAACAACATCCACCTAAAAACGATCACAATATAATATAACCCCATTGTCACAAAATATCTTAAAGAGGGTTTCATGATAGTGCCATCAACTTTTATGCTTGATACGTTGTTCTTTGACTGCCTGAAATAAACTCATCGTTACAACATGTCCATGGTATTTCACACGGCGGTTCTATTTCAATCAAAGGGCCGAGATGTCAACATGCACAAATGGAAGGAAAAAATCCTTCCTGAACTTATCCATTAATAACATTCCACTCATGACGCACACAATGTATCCTACTTCCTAACAATGTTTTCATGACGATTTTGATCATTAAATCAGTGTGTGCGAGTCGTTACATGTATTAATGATAATATTAATGTCTAAGGATCATTACACATGCTCAAAGATTGAAATATCTGATGACACCAAAACATTTGAAATTCCTACTAGTGGGTCTATTCTCATAGTCTCCTGTATTAACGATTTCCATGTACAAACTTCATGAGAGGAAGTCTCATCTGCTTATGGGTACTCACACCTAATGGTATGCATGTTATGTGTCCCATCATAGTATGTCATCCAATCTTAGAACAATATTTATGAAAATTGTAATCTCAGTTCAATGATCCCATCATAGCGGGTAACTTTCAATACATTATCAATGCAACAAATACTCTAGGACATTATTAAATCATTGTCATAAAGAACAATGATCAATATGAAATAAATTAAATTTCCATGTAATCAGAGTACAATTAGTTCATTCAAGGACACAAACTCTTACACTGCCAGCCTAAATTTCCCGAATGCCTTCATTTTTAATTCATTAAAAATAATACCCCTTTTAAGGGTATAATGGGAACCCATAGATTTCCCATAGGCTTTGTGACAATACATGAACTGATTGTATTAATGGAATTCATCCAAGAGAATAACTACTTGAAACTAACCCTCCCCAGCATCTGCATCATGATCAACACTTCACCTTTGCATGACTAGTTAGCTAGCTGTCCTTTGTGGGTATGCACATGCCTGGCTCCGATGTCAGAGCCATAACCACTAATTCATCCATCTCCTACTAGCACTACTTTAGTAAATACTCCTACTCTGAATCATAATCCAGGGCCTTGTTCATTTAAAGTAAGTCTAACACATCTGTAATTTATGCGTTCTAAAGGCCTTGATGTGGCATGTAATCCTTACTGGCTTCATGTCCTTGGGTGGCCTGATGTCCTTGAAGGACTCGAGGACCAAACCGGTGGCCCAAAGAAAAAAAAGTGATTTTTTTCAGCTGATACAGTACCAAATAATACCATCTATTTTACCTAATATAGTATTTCTATAGTAAACCATAAAAATTCCTCTACCTCGATTTCCTCTCATGTCTCTTGGTTTCATTTAATGATTCCTCACTAATCGTGTTGAGGCTCATGTTTAGAAGATAACATAAATGATTGTATATATCACTAACATTAAAATATAATAATTGCACAAGTTACCTTAATTAATTATTTAATCCTCGATAAAACACATGGAAAAGATTAATAATAATATCATTATTTATTGACATTTTCTAAACTAGGTAATTATAATTAAATAATAGTTAATAATTAATATATCTTAATATAACAACACACTCGGTCTGCTATTCCAATATAATATTCATAGGACCATATATAATGACTATTTATTTTCTAAATAAATTTCACTACATTATTCTCTAATAAGAAAATAAATATAATTTTTTCAAAATAAAAAATAAATAAATATATGTGATCTATAATACATGAATAATTATTAAACCACGTATGAGAATAATAATTATTAAAATATTAAAATAATAAATAATAAAAAATATTATTTATCATAGAATTTTGATACACTTAGTTTGTGACCCTCTTGGACTCTTTCTCAGTGGTATTTGGCAAAGTAGCCTAAAGTCCAAGGTTACCGTCTAGAAACATTCCAAGGAATCCATAGAGAAAGAAGTTAATACCTCAATGACATTTCATCTCTTGTGGATGCTTACTATGTAATATGATTTCTTTATCTCAATATTCCTAATCATGCAGGTTGCATTCTGGTGCTGTCAACCTATGTGCTCGACATCTCTTCCATTGAATTCACAAAAAAGTAACTTTCTTTTAGGACACAATTTCCATGGATTTATTTAGTCTTTATCATTTCCATCAAAGGGCCAATGATATCAACTTATGTTAATAAATAGAAGGTTGAAATTCTTTCTCACATTATTCATTAATGCAATATTACTCGTGACACACCCAAAATATCAAACTTCATCATTACCATCTATCATCATGGTTTTAACCAATACATATTTGTGTACACCTGATAATACACATTAATAATAATCTAAAAGTATTTGGATGAATATGAACATCAAAATATTATATCATCCAATGACACATATACTGGGGGATTTCCTACTAGCGTTTTTCATTATCATAATATCCTATTAAATATTACCCAGGGCATACACCATGAGAGGTTTCCTCAGAGTAATATTATTCGACACCCCTAATATCTTATATCATTTTTATCCCTAAACTAATATCATCTGGCTATAGAACATTTATTCAAGAATAGTGTCATAGAAAATTCATGTTTTAATCATAGCGAGTAACTGCTTGGACATTTTAGTGTGACAGCTACTCTTAGTACATTGTCACATACTATGGAACATAGAAAAACAATCGTGATGTGATAAGTAGTATATTAATATTCAAAAATATTAATATATTTTTATCAAATTAAAAATAATTTGGTTATATGGAACAGACTCTAACAAACTCCCACTTGAACTAGAGCCATCCACTGACTACCATCAATCCAATAGCTCACATATGATACTCATTCATCTATTGGGATAGACCTTTAGTCATGGGGACTTCAATGTTCTCTTCTGGTGGTAATTTTTTGAATAAAAAATCACCCCTCTGATAGAAATCCCGCAGGTGGTGATACTTCTAATGTATGTTATTTTTCCATTTGCGTGACCTTGGTTCTTTTGCAAGAGCCACCTCTGCAGTATTATCAGAAGACAATGAGATAGAGTATTCATTAATACGTACCACATCAACCTCCTGGAAAAACATTCAAATCCAAATGGAATCTTTGCCTATGTCATAAGATGATAAATACTTAATCTCTGCTGTAGAATCCATAAAAACATGCCACTTTGATCTCTTCCAGTTCAAAAATACTTCATTTAGATAGAAAAAATATTGTAACTATGACTTCATATCCTTATAATATATCTTAAACTAGAATTAGTTTAACCCTTGATTACCAGCTCCTCATCTCCACCATACACTAAGAGCATATCCTTAGCTCTTTTTATTAACTTATGGATAGCTTTAAAAGAAGTCCAATGTTGTTCTCATAGATAATCTTGATATCTTCCTACTATGCACAATGCATAGGCAACATCAAGTCCAGTACATAAATGACAAACATGGTTAATAATGTTGCCAAATCATATGGGATCTTAATCATTATCTCTTTCTCATGTTTTGTCTGAGTTTACATTTTCATAGAAATATGTATAACATGCAAGACTAGAATCAATTCCCTCATAGATTTTTCCAAACAAAATCCCCTTTATATCTGATGAAAATATGTACTTTGACTTTGTCCAAGGAAACTCTTTGATTTATCAGGAATGATATTGATCCCTAGAATGTAGGATGATTCACCTAATTCTTTCATAGAGAAACACTAGTTTAACCAGTCCCTAACTGACAATAAGACCGGTATGTCATTCCAAATATGTGATAAGTCATCAACATATACTTCTCAGATAACAAAAACCTTTCCACTATACCTATTTTAATTAAATCGGTATAATTCATTAATAATGAAACCAAATTCTTTTATGGATTCATCAAATTGAATGTTCTATGACCTAGATGATTTCTTCAATCAATAAATGGATCTCTCTGACATGAAAATCCTTTTGGAATCACCTGGATTCACAAACCCTTCTTGTTTTGTCATATAAACCTCTTCCTAATGGTTCCCATTAAGTAATGTAGTTTTGAAATTCATCATCCTATTCCCATAGTCATGGTAAGATGCTATATAATGTTGAATTACAATAGATTTAAACATGTAATCAGGAGAGAATGGTTTAATCGAAGACAATTTCATGACGATGTTTAAACCATTTATCCAATATCCTAACATTATAGTTATTTACTTTACTTTCATGTCCAGTTTCCTCATGAATACCCATTTCCATCCAATAGTCTTTACATCAACGGTTGGATAAACCATAACTAAAAAATAATTTTGTTATATATAAACAATTTTAGAATTCATGGCTTATTTCCATCACGTGACTTATGAAAATTCTACTACCTACTTTTAGGATTGATTTTCATCATTATCGTTAAGGAATGAGTCACTCTCCTTGGTGAATAGAGAATCATAAATTTATATTCTCTTACCTCTCTCACACTCGTACAAAGTACTTATGTTTTATCAAATACTTCCATGGGAACCTATAGAATTTTTTCATATTCCAACTCTTGTGTATCTTGAGAATCAACCGAATCAATGTCAATATTTATACAACTATATTTTTTGAGGATTCTATCCTTCTTAATAAAGATGTATTGTATTTTTAAATTCACATTCTTCTCTAAAGTGTTATATAGGTAGTATCCCTTTGTTTCCTTGGGATACCCTATAAAGAGGCACTTCCTACCCTATGGTGCTAGTGTGTTTCCTGACAAGGCCTTAAAATATGCCTCCCAACCCCATACATGGGTAAGCAATAGCATTGGTTTCTCTCCACTCCATTGCTCAATTGGAATTACATATCCACTTTAGTAGGAACACAACTTAATTTATATGCCTCCGTTTGTAGTGCATATCACAAAAAGGATAATGGAAGATTTTCAGGACTCATCATCGACCGTACTATGTCTAACATGGTATGGTTCCTCCATTCACTAAAAGTATTACTATGTGGTGTATTAGGTGGAGTGAGTTGAGATTGAATCCAAAACTCCAATAAGAAGTTGATGAAATCTTGATTTAGATATTCCCCACCTTGATATGATTGAAGAGACTTTTTCTTCATACCATGTTGATTATCTACAACATTCTATAATTCATTGAGTTTCTAATAGGACGGGGACTTATACATCATCATGTAGATATATCCATATATACTCAAGTCATTGGTAAAAGTTATGAACTAAGAATGTCCACCTCAATATTATTCTAGAAAAGATCTACACAAATTCATGTTATTGGTTAAGAATTCTGTTTGAGGCCACGGATAGACATATTTGAACAAATAAAAGGCATAATATGATGTATAGGACGATCCTGAGATTCCCAAGGGTGGTGTGAGCAAGATTTGATATTTTCTCAAAATATAGAAATCCTCGCACAAGATGTTGTGAACCCAAGGTGACTTCAAATGGAATCTTTCGGGTCATCCCCCCCAAAAAACGGACAAGTATGAGGCTCTAATGAAATCAAGTGGGAATGAAGGAAAATAAACCATTTTTAAGATCTTGTGCACTAAGTGCAACGTAAAATGTCACTTCTATGTTGGCCTACTTGTTTTCCACCACTAATGTTTTTTCCTATAAATAATAGAGAACCCCATGACTTTGGGGTACCTCTCCGGAAGAAAAAACTCTGCTCTACTACATGTAAGAAAACCCTTCAATGACCGCAAAAAAGCCTTGTCTTCAACGTACTAGATCTTGTGTGATTGTTCTCCCTGGGCCCCCCTTTTGGTGGGTCCTCTAGGTATTTACCCTCACCCATTTCCTTTTACTCCAAGGAAACTGCACGCAAAAGATCCATCTTGCGTGCATGTTTGACCTTGTGTCATGCTAATCTTACACACGGGCTTCGATCTAATATGCAACCCGTCATCTTGTGTTGAATTCATTAGTCTTACACGACCCCCTTATTATGTGATCCATGTATTTTTCTTAGCCTAAGGAACTATGACTCAGCCTCTCCTACGCGGAACACCCCTATATTCCGTACACTTCCTCTGTGCAGCCCTCCTGGCTTGTGCTTAGTGATTTTATAGTACCTCAAGTAGTGTTCCATATTGTATTTCTTTACCTAATTCTTCTTCTCATAGTAATTCTAACAGATATTTCTTCTTTTCATAGCCATGCTAATGTGGAACCCTCCATGGATCACTCCATAACCCCGAATACATTCCATTTCTTATTCCTTCCCATCCCAGAATTTGAGTATTTACATGTTATGTATGTCCTAGGGGTAAGGAGAAACTCTCCTTCATCTAAGTTATAGTATCTTAAACCGCCAAGAAACCACACAGCATCAACCCATGACATTAATCTATGATCACCACATGAGTGAAAAGCCCGAGTGGACCATGATGGGATGGGAACTGGTTCCCTCCCACTCCTCCTCTCCTTCCACCCTTTGTCACCATGGGTCTCTCAGGGCATCCCTACGTAAGCCCCAACACAACATGATTTGGTGCTCTCTATATGAAGACCATATACTCCTCATAAATCTGGACATCCTCCTTAGGATTCCTTCCTTGATTAAGTCTCAATCTCCCTTTCCTCCAGCTGCTAATCACGTGCAAGACCCCATTTCCTCTTTGGGATGCTTACTATGCATAAGACCCCCTCCACTCCTCTCTAATGCTTGTTTCATGATGTCATCATCATGTCTATTGTTTTCTATTGTTTCTCACATCAATAATGAATCATTTGGGTTTAGATTGAGCATCGACCATGACATCCTCTTGGGGCCACCATAACATGTAAGACAAATCCCCCTCTCCACCTAACTATGAGGACATTGATTCCCTACCACGGGGATACCTAGGAATCCTCCATGATATTCAAGCCCATCACCCATCAGTCTTAACCACTTCACATCAATTCACCCTCATCCCGCATGATTTTAGACTATATATCCATTTTTTTCCACATTATGATAAACTGTATGGTTTTGAACTATGTGATTTTTGATCCATGTCTCCTAGATAGGGTACATAGGAAGACTCCATGAGGGTCAACCCCAAAAAATGAAAAACAAATGTGTATTCTATTTGTTGGTACCCACATCCTTGGTCTATCCATTAGTAGTATCAGACCAGTTCATTGGCTACCTCAGTGTGTAAATCTCACACTAAATCCACACTCCTCCAACAAATAGTTCCCATCTTGCGATGGCTGTTAACCATGAATAATCCTTAACCATGTCTTCGGGATGATTTCCTTTATATACACCTTGATTTTGTTCCCCATTCCGTAACTTTAGGTGAAATTTATTCTTAGTAACTGTGATATGTAGGAAACCTACCTGAGGTTCATTCCCAATATCGTTACCTTCACACCAGTTCTCGGGTCCATCCCCATTCATTCATGCTTTCGAAAATTCATCTATACCCATCCTAATTTTACTCGGGTCACCATATCCTGGTGTAATCATGCCATCCATATAAGTAGATAACCATGTGTAAGCAATATTCATCTCATTGATCTTCTTAGAAACAATGCCACTAAGCATGTATAAGCCCCAACATGCTTTTTTGTTGTTTTCCATTGTATAAACCTCAATCCAATTACTCACCCTCTTGAACTATGTGGGTTTTGATCCATGTCTCCTAAATAGGGTATGTTGGAAGCCTCTATGAGGATTATTACCAGCCAATGGTAATCCTTGGTGTCTGATTTTCTGGGACCCACCATCATAAGTTCTTCCCATTATAGTGTCCAGATCATCATTCATAATGTGAAACCTTCCCATGTGTGGGACACACCATCATGGGTTCATACTTATTGGGTGTTCTGATCCAGCCATCCAGTAATCATTCCATGTGATCCCCTTTATGGATACACCCATCTGATCCACCATCATTAGTGTTCTGATCTATCCGATCTGTCTCTGTTGGAGGCTAAATTCATGACATACCCCTTGTTAAATATGGTAAGTTAAGGAAAACCTTAGAGACAATCCTATAACATAAAATTCATTGAATTTGGCATGGGATTCATCATTCTTCCACACATTAGAGAAGCCCTATGATAGGGGAAAATCTAGGTGTATTGGTGATTCAGTGTCTAGACACACCAGTGATCCCCAATGCGACTACCCTCATGACTGGAGGTTGATGACCTAACATGACCCCTTGGGAATGCCATGATAGAAGTAGTGTAATTAACCAGTGCCCAGAAAGAAATGGAACCAAAGTCAACTTCATGGACAAAATATTAATATTTCTAGGAGACCTAGACTAGGAAATAAATTCCAAGAAGGTATATATGAAAGGATAGACTGACATCCCATCACCCCATTAAAATGAAGGAGAAAACATCCCTCAAGAGGTGCTGGATGCCGCCTACCCTTGGAAAGTAGTAATGTGGGGAAACAATGAGACTTGACTGGATGATGTGTCGCATGCACACAACAGGATGTGGTGCACCCCATTATAAGTTCATCAGAAAACGAAATGGTGAACCTGATGTACAATTATTCTCCTAAATATGGGGATTAGTAGCATTCCGGGCATCAAAATATGATCACGTCACTAGATCCATCTATCCGGTTCTTGGTGGCCCCATGAGATGAGTGAGCTTGGCATGATAATCACTACGATTTGGGGTAGTTAATCATTGGGTAGAATAGTGAGTGACATTGTTAGTGTGAATCATTCTATCTATCCATAGAATATTGAATAGCCTTGGGGCACCAGGAAATTCTTTCATAATTTCTAAACTAATGGATGAATTTTTTAGATTTGCAGGACCCAATATATTGCTATAGTAATCCAATCACCTTCCACCCATAAATTCAGGGAAAGGGAAGATGTGAAACAAATTCAGAAATCCCGCACAACTCTTCCTCTACCATGTCATCATCCACTACCACAACTACCAGGTGCCCACGCCCCGTCTCACATTCATAAATTGTCCAAAAGAGGGGTAATGAGAATTCTTTTCAATCGATATGAATAGGACGGGTTCATCCCGATGATGGATATGGACCATAAAGATATAGAGGCCACAGTGCCTTGCCTTCGCCACCACCCACAATAGCCGTGAAAGGTGCCGCTACTCCCCAATCCAATCTTCAATCCTTTCAGGAGCCTCTCCCAGGAATGATCTTATGACACACTCCCTTACGACAACCAATTAAGGGGTGTACATGTCCTACCTGCTACGAATTCAATAATGGGATTGCAATGGAGGGTTCTAACCAGGCAACAATAATGCCTCTAGCCGGTCCCGCAAACCATATATCAAGGGGTCCATACCCATACACAGTTGTCCCTAGATCGACTCACTCAACATCAACTTTGGGCGCTATATTAGGAGGATTCCCACTAGGGGGAATCATCTTCTATTACTTCAGGGGCTTAATCCACCACTAACATATTGTATTACCTGCCTATTACTATAGAAAATGGGCATCTGTACATCCGATCAAGAATTTAGTCCATAACCACCCTAGGGGTAGACTAGGTTGACGTCTACAATCTCTGTCACATGTATCTTCCATCGTGAGTCGATCCCTGATGATGAGATTTAGTTTGAAGGTCCTATTCGTACCGTCTATTGAAATGGTAGAGGTCCACCCCATCTTGCTAGCGCCTAGTATGGCGGTCTTTCCCGTGCTCATGATCATAAGTATAGAGGTTTTTCCCATATTTCAAGTCATCAACATGATGGACCTCATTACCTGGTCACCCACCAGTGTTGAGGGCCTCCCCACATTCCTTTCGAAATTTCTTTGGGTGCCCCCTCACCCCAGATCCAACAAAAGGGGAGACCTCCCAACTATAATACAGACTCACATGGAGGTCCTCCCCATGTCAAAAATATACCTTTCCCTAAAGAATAATCCCAAGGTAGGAGGGAAGGTCATCACTACCAATGTAAGAAACAATGAAAACCTCAAATACTGATCAAAACCATCCGATTTCTAGACTTTTAGGTGGACTGTTACTCAGTGATGAAAACCTAACAATGATCCACTCTTGTCGTGTGAGGGGCAGGAACTCGGCATAATAGATTTTTTCCTTCAGGAAAGCGAGATGCACAAAATCCATGAATCCCTCAGCAGATACATACAAGAGGAGAAATATTTGGCTCCATTCTAGGGTCTTAATGTTCCACCTTCCCGGTCATAACAAGGATTATTATCTACTTCAACAAGAGATCCAAGAGAATTGTTTTGGGGACTAGTTGATGATGGACACTAGCCTGATCCATCACCAACAACCAGCCCCATGTGTATGAAGTAGTGGTTAGCATCCCATGTTATAGGGATGTGGTGATACTATAAATACATTCCCCTAAAGAAATCCCTAGATGTAGTATTTTTTCATCTCATGCGCCGTACTTTCACTAAAAATTCTACCCCTCTAATGGTCCACGTTAATTTCGTTACAAGTCCCTCAAACACCACCAATAAATGAATGAGGCATCCAAGGGTTACATCCTGACTCTGATCAGACACGTTTGTAGTACATTCTCACAGTGGAGAATCTCCCTGAGATGTTCTAGACAATTGCAACTACAAGATTCAATATTCCGGAGCCCCTAACCCAAGACGTGGTTGTGTGCATCTATAGAATCTTTGGGATGACACATTTACATCTCCCTCATAGATAGTTTGCTTACCCCAAAAGACGTGGACACTTAGATTACATTGGGCCGCTGTACCGCCTAGTTGAGTTGGCCAAACTCTATGTTGCTCAACACGCTGAATCACATGGTATCATCAAACATTAGAACAAAGATTTGTTCAGATCTTTACAGTGCTCTATACAAATATTAATGTGGAATTCCCACATGTCCAAATCCATGGATGAGGGAAATATGCTTCCCTACATTTCAGTTCTATACTGCACCAACATGTTTCACCCAGTGATATCGATGATATTCCTTCGTGCGTCACCACAGTAAACATGGTTATTCATGAGATATACAGAGAAGGGGGAATACTCACATAGTCTAGAGAATATCGACATCCCACTAGGGAAGCATAACACTTGTCAAACCCTACATGTGTCCACACATGCCAATAAAGTAAGATGCTTGGCCTTCCAGAAATTTCTGAATCATAGCCTCTAGGTAGAGATCCTAACAGGGTGAAAGAACACACAAGAACTGTTAATCCTTTTAATCAATCTGGTTATGTGTAAAAGGAAAAAGAGGATCCCAGAAAGGTTGTGTTGGATTAATATATCGCTGAATAAAAGAATATTATTGATGAAATTCTTACTGAATGCCTGGCAGAATGACAACAAGATTATGGTAACCGCTGAATAGGGTAGCAGGGGAAGGCCCAACTCTCCCTCAGTGAGGTTCCTATGGGTGATCTTGAAAACCCTTCCCATCCAGATCAGGTTGAATCCTAATTTTATGGAAATCAAGCATGGTATGCATTTCCAAATCCACCCGAGATGCATGAGAATCCAGCTCAGGACCTAGGTCAGGTTCCATTGACCGCTCCTCAAGTCCCACCAGCCTCTCTGCATGTTTCATTAATGAACCCTTGGGTCATCCCACTAGCCTCTCCACAATCCACTCAGCCAGATTACTGGATTTAATAACCTTCCAATGCTCTAGTATTTTTTAATCCCTTCCAAGATAAGAATCCTCATCAAGATGATCTAATTTCCTCTCTCATCACTCACCTAAAGGCTTCTAAAACCCGATAAGTGACGATACCCCCTGATGTCAAGACATGTATTGTATGGGTGGATGATATTCCACCACCCTAGTCTTCAGGAATCCTATATTCTCCACTTTTAATTGGATGAGATATCCATAATAGCATTTCGACCACTTTATTTCAAGGTACAGACCCATTCTGGGAACTCCAACACAGTAGGAAACTGCTAAGACCCAGGGTATCGTACAAACACTGTAAGGTCCCACATTCATTGGGTACAGTCAATTACCCATTATGTCCAAAGCTGGTTAGGAGGATCTCCATAGGTAGTTTCTGTATATGTTCAGTTCGAACTCCCACAAGAATGTTATTTATTACCTCTTCAAGCGTATTAAATGTTATTATGAGTGATTCGCAAACATTATTTCTAGGTGAAGGGCCTCACATATTAACTAGACATTCCTGTAACTAAGAAAACAATTCTATTAATGTTCATAGAGAATGCGAAGAATGAACTGGTTCCTTCTCTCATCATTTAGAACATCCCATGTGGATTTTGAGATTTCTTTAATAGGTATCACTGCATAGAGGATGCCTTATAGAAATCCAAGAAGGCACACTTGTATCCTCCCTCAGCTTCAGCAAGAAGAGCCACCATGGGCAAGACCACTATTGTTGAAATGATAGAGTCCCATGGACAGTTGGAATTGTTACTGCTAGAGAGACTTCCATAGAGTCTTAGAGGGCCACAACCTCAGTCATAGCCTTCAGTTCAGAATCTCCCACATTAGAGTTATCAGTCACCACCACGTAACGCTCCACCACCACCCAGGTGAGATAACCATGTTCGACCTCCATTCTAGAAAATATCATCTCTTCAGGGCCAGGTTCCCAAAGTACCTTTCCTAGATCTATGAAACAGAACCTACTCTTTCAACAAAGATATGGTCCCAAGTTATTTTTGGAGTACCTTGGACCAGGTAATCCTATAGTTTCAAGAATACTGAAGTCTTGAGGAGGAAGATCTCCCTGATCACCCCAATTACTTTCCCTATCACCGGTTCCTTGGAAACACTCTCAATAAGTGTTATGTGTTTAAAGACTAGCTACCAAAATAGTTTGATAAAAATATAGATAGATTGGGTTAGGCCAGGACACATTTGTAATGTGTGTTTTCAAGTCCTTATAGAAATAGAAAGGGTGAATGATAGCTCGTCTATGGTCGCAGGTCTTAGAATTTTGAGGACCAGATAGCACGTAAGGACAGTTCCCACGCCCATAGTATTATTCATTCTAGTTTGAATCAAACTGATCCATCTGAAGTTGATGTGTTACCCCTACCCACTACTTCTGCATCAACATCATAGCTTTCACCAACTCGGAAGAGCAGGTTCCAATGGCATAAAAAGAAGAAAAGTACTCCATTGGTGCTAAATTCATCCTATACACTTGGTGATTTCATGCTCTAGAGGATGGGGATTTCCCCTAAAATCCACCCAGTAATGGAGAAATCTTCATGAGATGATCATGAGTATAACACAGATAAAAAACGTTGAGCTAGTGGCCCCATACAACATCCCCCCAAAGATGAGGAATGACAGACAGACCGTTTTAAAGTCCCCAGTCGACGCCAGCGCCGACAAAACCATAGATATATGAACTGTAAAAATATGATGACTAGAACTTTAGAACAAGACATGGACACCACTTGAATAGACAATAATCTCAATGCATGTATCAACATGCATAACCCTCTAGCCCAATTTCATCATATACACTTCCCTCACCATTTGTGCTACTCAACCAGAATATCCATCGTGACCGTGTGAAGCTTACTCCAGACCACTATCATCTAACTATCAACCAGTAGTCATGTTTCATGGCTTGACTAGTGAGAAATGGGATTTACCAACCCTATGTTGATATTCATCGGTTCGACCTACAATGCTTTCCAAACCTCCTTCAATAGAACAAACCCCTACTAGAAGAAGTTTGTTCCTCACAATGATTTATTATCTTTTTAAGAAACTTTCCTTCTTTCCCACTAGGCTCTTAATATTCTAGGATCTCTTCATATCTACATACATGAATAAAGCCCTCACATAGGTTTTAGGAATCCCCCTCCAGTTTGAAACAGAGGTAGAGGATGCAGAAACCTTTCATGATGAAGATGTCAATCTTTTAGAATGTTAGTATATCATCTTATTCTCAAGAGAAGGTGACTTTTCTCCAGTAAGGGGCACATACACCCACTATACATCACTGGTCATTTCAAGGATGTGGAATTCCATTGTTGTCTCGTCGACATGGATTCTAGGATCAATCTCATCCAATCCTAGACACACCACAATTTGGGGCTATCTGAAATAGATCTGAATCCCTCTGACATTAAGATTCAAGGTTATGACATGATAGAGTAGACGTATGTTAGAAAACTCAACTTAATGATCCAATTTGGTGGCTGGATTTCTAACATAGATTTAAGGGTTGTCTCATAGGATACCACCTACAATGTGTTGATGGGTAGACCCTAGATCCCTTTGCACACATTAGTCCCCTCCTCATATAAAAAATTCCTCATGTACTCCCTCAATTTTTGTGTGGGGGTTCTCCATATTGATGAGTCCCCCTTTGCCTCTTGTGAAGCCCTCTACCTGGATTCCGACTACTACAAGAGCAAAGAAAAGAAAGATCAAGCAAAAGAGGTTGAGAATTCTACCTTTGTGTCTGACCCACGAGAAAACCTAGATGATGCCTATATTCTCCAATTTCATTTATTGGAGGACACAATATCAAAGAAGGGACACTTTTTTGTCATCTATAGTACGAAGGGAAAACACTTTCCTCAGTGCATAGAGGGTAGGAAGATCACTACGTACTCCTATACAAATCCGGATGGTGTGATCCCAAAACCCCTTACCCTATAAGGTGTCAAGATTTTTGACCCATGGAAACCAAAATATGTCATAAATTCATGTTCCATTGGGTTGGGTTGAACCGGACCAAGCCGGTACACCACAACAACTCTGATATTATTAAAAATGGCCCATTGGGTTGGAGGTTTGATGGAATTAGATCGACAGATTTCATCACCATGATTTTAGCATCGGAAGAGTCTCCCACAGATGATTCCACTACCACTATGGCTAGGAGAGAAATTTATATAGGATCATATAATTAAAAATAATTTTCCCTTTTGATGATCATATCACTATAGAAAATGAAGAGGATTTGAAGGATATTTCTCTCAGATTTGAGAAAGGTGTCTCCACTACCGTTGATGAGTTGGTACAGGTGAACCTCGACACAGAGACAGATTTGAAACCAATACTAGTCAATGCAGCCATGTATCCAGAGGGGACACAATGGTATGTGGGTTTCCTAAAGTAGCCTAGAGATGTATTCTCCAAGAGCTATGATGAGATTTCAATACAGGATCCTTTGGTCTCTTTCCACCGCCTTGTTCTCTCGATGGACCATCCGGGGTCCAAACAACTTCCCAGAAAGATGCACCCCTCTCAAAGTGACATGTTTCATGCCAAAATTGATATGAATATTAAAAAAAATCTTCAAGAAAGTATACTACCCAGATTTTATAGACAACATAATTCCTTCTAGAAATAATAATGGAAAGATCAGAGTCTACATTGACTTTCAGGATCTTAAGCATCACTATTGGATGGATGATTTTTCCCTTCCTTTGAGAGAGAATTTAATTGATGCTACCTCTGGATTCAAAGATCTCTAATACTTGGAAAGTTATTGTAGATATAATCAAATCTAAATGGATTATAATGATGAAGAATCTAACTCCTACAGGGCACCACATGTTACTTTCTATTACAGTGTGATGCCTTTCAGACTTTATAATGCAAGTGTTACCTACAAACGTGCCTTTCACCACATATTAAAGCTGATCCTTGGGAAATTGGTTGCATTCTATGTGGTTGATTTGGTTTTAAAATCCTTACCACATATAGACCATCTCAGATATCTTGAGAAAGTGTTCATATTCCTCCACTTCCTCCATCTAAAGCTGAACACTTTGAAGTGTTCCTTCGGGGTTACCTCTGGAATGTTTCTCAAATTTTTCGTTATTCATAGAGCCATCGATATTGATTCATAAAAGGTCAATTCCATACATTAGATTACTCCTATTAAAAACATTTTTGAGCTCTAAGGATCTCAAGGCCACTTATCATATATTCTTCGGTTCATTGAAAATCTGACCGACATGTGTAAGACCATCTCCTAGCTCATGAAAAAAGGTATTGACTATCAGTGGGATGAATAGTGTCATACAAATTTTAGGGAGATCAACCAATACCTACTATGGACTCTGTTTCAGATGCCACATGTCTTCAGAAAGCTGTTGGTCTTTTATGTGACCACCATGAAATGGTACCTTGGTGCCCTTCTCCCCAAGAAGAACAACAAGGGGATAGATAATAGTGTTTACTATCTTAGATTCATGCTCTATGATAAGGATACAAGATATTCCTCTATCAAGAAGAGATGTATGACACTATTATTAGTGGTCCAAAAAATGTTGCATTACCTGTAGAACCATGAGATATAGATACTATCTCACGTAGACCCACTAAAATAAATCCTGAACTACTATTTGTTCACAGGCCATCTGGTCTAGTGGGTAGTGACCCTTCAGTAGTTTTACATCAAGTTCATTTTGCTGAAAGATTTCAAGGGTTAGGAACTGGAAAACTTTCTTACCACCCATCCGACCCTACAGTGCAGTCTCTAGATCATGATTTTCCAAACAAGGTAATCCTCTTAGTGGTCCAAGTAGTGTTGTGTTGGCAGATTCACTTCGATGGTGCTTCGAGAAGACCTGCTAGTAGGAGACTCAATGATCCCAGGCTTGATAGAGTGTGCCTAAGAATTTTATTCCCAAAACCTACACATAATGTTCTACCCTATTTGGTTGTTAGAAGGTTGCACCAACAATGAGGTGGAGTATCAGGCCCTCATCAGTAGTCTTGAATTGACCCTTGAGATTGACGTTCCCCACCTATATGAGAAAGGGGAATCCGAGGTGGTCATTAAGAAGATCAAGGTTAGCTAAATAATTTGGAATCTGGAGAATTCACCACTATTAGAACACACTCTATTGATAATGGACTAGAAGCCTTCATCGACTGAGGTCATTCATGTTCCTCGATCGCAGAACGATCAAGACAATGCCTTGGCCATCATTTATTCATCTATTACAGAGCTTGACAAGGAAGATTTGATCTTCTATGTGGCACATGAAGATTCATCGCACCTATCACTCTATGAAATGATGAAAACTATTAGGTAAGACATCTTACTTCCAATTCCTCAACATCAGAACAACCATATATACCTTCCATTTGTGAAGAAACCCATGATATGACAACTACCATAGTCGATTATCTCCAATATGGAAAAATCTCGACAAACCAAGCCGAACGTGAGAAAACCCGTCATCATGAAGTGCAGTCCACTCTCTAGAGTTTTCCCAGTATTGAGAAGATATTTTATAGTCTTGGGTTTGATGGGTTTCTCCTACATTTCAATCTAGAATATGAGATTCCCCTAGTCATGTAGTAGGTTCATTCTGGTTCCTGTAGATCTCAACAGACAGAGTTGAAACTCTCTCATAAGATCCGAAGGTTGGGAAACTTCTGGCCCACTAGGTTCCATGATTATATCTAGTTCTCCATGACGTCCCACACATGATAGATCCATCATAATTTTATGTATCGGCTTTCACGAGTATATATTCCACCAAGTACAGTTGGCCCTTTGTGTTTTGGAGGATTGATGACATGGGATTGTATCCACCAATGACATCTCTTTAGTGAAGGTTCATCCTAACTCCTACAGATTTCTTTTCCATGTGAGAAGAGGCAATTATGATTAATCAATTCAAGGACTGTTCTATCATTTATTTTAGGAGCTCCAATATTATCCACCGAACCGGAGTCCCTCATTCCATCCTCACCGATAAAAACACTAACTTCTAGGAAGCCAAGCTAAGGAAATTGTATGCCAAGTACAATATACTTTTTTATAATACCAATCACTATCAGTATCTAGAAAATGAGAAGAATAAGAAATTAAAAAAAACCCTCTATAACTTATTGTAGAATATGGTTGGTCAGAACAAGAATAGTTGGCCAGAAAACTCCCCTACCCTCTCCGGGCTTACTTTAATATGACTTGTAATTCAACGCAGGTGACCCAATATTCCATGGTGTACGGAACAGAAGAGGTTCTTCCCATCAAGATTCATTTTTCATCACTCTTCATAGCCATCTATGATTAGCAGATGTTATGAATGGTAGAAGAATATTGTTTGGATTAACCGGGACACCTCGATGTGAACACTATTCATGCCTTGCACAATTTGGAGGGGAATCAGAACAAGAAAGACTGATATTTCAATAAGAAATGTAATTTTATCTCTTTCATTCAACGTGATAGGGTATTGTGCATGAGGATTCCATTGATACCCGGCAGGAAGTCACCAATGTTAGAAACCAAGTGGGAGGACCCTATATCATTCAGAGGGTTTACCACAAAGGTACATACTCCCTGGTATTCTTTGACGGTGAGTGTATTACTTCTCCCACATTTTTTGAATTCTGCAAGCATTACATTACATGAGTGGTCCATATCATCTTGCATGCCGATAAACTGAAAACATTCACAAGTGTAAGACTTTAAACTAATATCCTAGTTTTTCAAAATGATGATAAATCGTAAGAGGTAAACATACATTATGGTCATAGTTCTATGACCTTTTACTACATTATCTATATCCTTACTTCATGATACTAAACTACACGACATTTTAAGGACACTGTATGGGTTGATTACCATCATTATGGGATTTGTAGGAATGTATGGACACTTTTTCTTTGGGTCTATCCCCATGTACCATGTATTCTACCTTCCTTTTGGCCTCTCAGCCAAAGTATCTTTGAGTACGTGATGGCATGTAGAATTCTCTTGTCCTCATTCTTGTCAGGCTTTCAACTACCATGTCACATATCCCCCTATGGAATTTTCCCTTTAATTTATGTCCTTAACCCCTGACATTAAATTTCATGTCATTTTAGAACTATGTGTGGAGTGATTTATACCCTTTTAGGATACGTAGGAATTCTTAGACATTTTATCTTCATGTCCATCCTAGAAAATATTTCCATCTCCTTGGTTCCTCCTCTAGGTTTAGTTATCTTCGAGGTCAGTATATGGTATGATGTGGACTTTATTTGTCCGCATCCATGTTGGGTGTGAAACAGATGCACCATGTGCCCCTCCCTATAGAATGTCCCCTTTAATATTCTTCATTACCATGTGATGTTAATCATCATGAAATTCTAGAACTATGTATGGCTTTATTCCCATCCTTATGGAATACATAGGAACACCTAGATATTTTTTTTGGGTACAACCCCAGGTCCCTTGGACTTTTCTGACCCCTTGGCCCGAGGATCTGCATTATGATTAAGCATAGTACTATGTGGACATATCCTATCCTCATTTATGTTGGGTATATAGTATCATGACATTCACATTCCCTTTAGAACCTCGTTATTCCACTTGCATCTTTACCGTATGACGTTAAACTACACGGAATTCAAGAACTACATACAGATTGATTCCCATCCACATGGGATATGTAGAAACTCCCAGAAATTTTGTCTTTTGGTCCAGCCCCATGCTTTTACATTTTTATCCTTACGGCCTAAAATTCCTTTTGGAAGCATGTGGCACATTGTGGACTTCTTTAGTCACCATTCACATTAGGTTTACAACAGTCTCACTATATAACTCCCTTATGAATACCACTTTTTATCCACTCATCATCTTGAGTTATCCACTCTAAACAGGTCTCTTTGAACTTAGTTACACCCACATCAATGCACACACATGCACTATTGTCTATGATTTAGAGTGTTGGATTCTGTATGGAAATGATTTAGTTCCACTTCCACACTTCATATATCCCCTTTTGGGGATCTCCATCTTCTCTCACTTCTAAAGGACCCTCCCGAGCAGTATGGATGATCGTCATTATGGATCACCTACCATTTTATCCCAACATCCTAGAATATATCAAATGAAATTTGAGACAGGTTTCGTGTCATAGATATGGTTAAAAAAACCCTAAGTTTTTTGTTCCCATCATAGCTCACACGATATGGATGTAGTGTTTTTCATATGGTCAATAGTTATCCTCCATTGTAACACCAACCCCATTATGCCCTAAATATTAGTTTCATGATTCACACCCCTTTCCATTTCATCATGTTCATATGTTTCCTTGATACCCTCAGTGTTATTCCTGCTTGCACCTTTTCACATTAAGATCATAAACCAATGTTGTGGGGTAACCCATGATTCCACACCATCATTCCCTATAGTCTTCTCCCATGTGTTCTAAAGATCATCTCCACCATTGTTTCCCTAACCAAGCATGTCTCACTTGGGCTTCGGGATCTCACTAAGGTTTGTGTCATCAATGAAAAATTACACTTCCCCTTATTCCGAGCACTATGACCCTAAACGAGGATATGCTATGTCCTTTTTGAATGACGTTAAACTACACCAATTAAAAGAGGGATAAATACTGATAAACTAATCTGCTGTAGTACATCTTTGTTCGAGAAGACATTTCCCCTTTGGAATCTTCCCTCATCCATGTCACATTCCATAACTACGTGTGGATTTATTCTCACCACTCTGAGATACGTAGTGATGCCCGAGCACATTATCTCCATGTCCAGCCACAATTTCATGAACCATTACACCCCCTTTTGGGCCTACTATTTCTTTGATAGAAGGGTGCGGTTTGGTGCGGGCTTCCATTTCCCTTTTTCATATAGGGTTGACTCATGACTCTATACTTCACCTCTCTTTCCCATGTTGTTTGAACTCTGTGATCTTTATACTAATATTCCAATTGTCTTAGTTTGTGTGACATTAAATTGCATAATAACTATAATTTTCCACACCTAAGACGGTATCAGTCCTTTTGGTATTGGCCATATACGATATCGTATCCAAGATCTAAATGTGGCTTAATTCCCTTTATTGTTGGATACGTAGTGACACCTAGACTTTTCATCTATGATCCAGCCTCAACCCCTTTCATCTTTCTGGACTGTTGTCCTTGGAACACTTTCAGGAATGTGGGGTGTGGTGTGTAGACTTATTTTGTCCTTTTTCATGTCGGGTTATGTACCACACCATATGTTTCTCCTTAGAGTTCTTCATATCTTTATAATATGATGTTAAACAATACATAACCGATGAAATACTTATGAATTGATTCCTACCATCACATGATATGTACAGACACCTAAGCATCATTCATCGGGCCCTGCCACATGTTCATTAACTCTTTTTGATATTCACCCCAAATTAATATCCAAATTATATGACCCAAAATTTTGAATCCCTAGTTTGTGTGACAAAAATTAAAACTCTTATCTAGGGTCTAGGTTGTATGACCTTAAAATATATGAAATTTCATTATTATATAATTTTAAACAATTTCGTTCCTTTTCCTCACCATATAATTTTAAATTTCATGCTTACCATCCTCGTTGAGATAGTTTCAAACTATAAACCATCCTTTTTCCTTGCAAGAGAGGTTCTCTCTAGAAATAATTTTGATAATTATTCAAACTGATATGTTCATCCAATGAAATTTCTTCATAGTGGTGTAGTTTTAAGAGGTTTAGAATCAATTTGAACAACCCATCACTCCATCTCCATGTTTTGGGTGCCCTTTATTTGGATCCTCATTCTGTCTCACATCTGAGGGAACCCCCCAATAGTCAAGCCCCATTCTACTTTGGCTCACCTATCATCCTTGGAAAAAATTTCATAAGGAATTAGATGAAATTTTGAGTTAGGCCTGCTGTTTTTGAATTTGGTCATTGGTTGGCCCTAGTTTTTTGTTTTCTATTCGAGGCTAGTGATATAGGTGCTATGTTTCAAATAAATCCAGTAGTTATTTTTATAGGAAATCTGTCATCACTCTGTTCTGAATTTTTGGTTCCATGACATACACCTCCCATTCCCCGTAGTTCATATGGATTTTAACATCCTAGGTGAATCCTATCTCGTGCAGTAAATCACGTTGAGAATGGAAAGTTGGTTGTTCTGGGATCGCAACCCTTCTGCCAAGACCTCTCTCCACTCGAATAATCTGGGGGTTATTTAACAATGGTATAACTTGAGTATTCAATGTTTAGTTGGAACTATCATATGAAAAATGGATGATTATACAATTTCACCTTATTTCACACCCCAGGTCTGACCCACAAGAGCTTAGGGATTAATCGCTAGTTACTCCATAGTTTTGATTGAGATGCACAAATTAAAACAAACAGGACATAGTTCAGTCTTGTATGAAGTTCAGAATAAGTAAACAAATAGTGATGTTTTTTTCATAGGTTAAAAGGACACAACCCTTATGGATCATCCCCATAAATGTGCTGCTTCATTAATGCCACTTTATTATTGTTGGAACAACATATCTTAGTTATTTCATAGATATACATTATGAGGTCACCCCATCATAAGATACCTAAAAATAAAATCATATTATATGCATATTCTATATATTTCATAATAATAAAATCCCTAGAACTGTAACTGCTTAGTTCCTTTAATGAAATCATTCACAATCAACTTATTTCTAAAATATCATTAACATATCCTATAAATATCATCCTTAATAGTACCCTTCATAGATTTTTTTTACAGAAAATCATTTATTATAACTCGAGGAAAATATAAACATAAGAAAGGGTGATCTTAGATACTCAATAAGGCTTAACACAGGAGATATCAATCAATGATAATTAAGGATTATAATATTAACATAATGTTATTACCAAATGATCATGATTTATAAAAGTCATTCCCAATCATTCAGGATCATTAATCATGAACCATGATGTTAGAGTTTGTTATAACAAAATACATAAGTCATAGGAGTGTGGGATCATCAGTAAACAATCATTAACCATGAGAATATATCATAAGAATAAGAAATAGGTTTTTGGAATACATGTATGTATGGAAAATAATTTCCTTATTCAATGATAACTATTAATAAAATCACAATGGCTTAGGTTTATTCCCCATTCAAACATTTCCTTTATCAAGGTTTCCTCCACGGACAATAATATTTTATAGAGTCTCTTATTGAACTAGTCCCACTCCCCAATTTGGTTAATATTATATTTAGAGATATCAATATTTACATAATATATTGGATGTATTTAATAAATCTACCTATTATACTATTTAAAAAACTATTAAAGGTGAAAAAAAAACCATAATAAAATTTCATAATTCATCATAGCATAAACTTTTTAAAATTGACATGTTTCAGAAGTATTATATCATTTCATTATGACATAAACCATAGAACAAGGGATTTTCCTAGATCAAAACATAAATCACCATGATCCATCCAAATAATTAATGTGGATTAAATCTTAAGATCACATCCATATTGAATCATAGAAATTATTGAACAATGCTGACCTAGATTAAAAATACCTTCCAAATTAAAATTTTACATTTCATTTAAAATAATGAAAATACCATTTTCCATCAGTATTTTTAAGAACTATAAATTCCCATAATGTGAAGAATATTATTTACCTTGAAAACAACTATGTAAAAATTTAGTGTATGATTAAAATTAAATAGTTTTCATGGTGGTGGGAAAATTCATTCATGTTGTGGTTTTTAAAAAATATCACATTCATACTTTCTATAAAAATTTATAAATAACCATTTAAGAATCCACTTTAATGATTTCATTTTAAAACCACGAAAAAAATTCAAATATGGATGAAAAATATGGTAATAAATCATTTTATCATATAAAATTATATTCATTAATACATTTTAATGAACATTTAAAATTAATATAATGTTTTTTGACGAAAAATTATATACATTAATTTTTATTAAAAATATGTTCTCATTCATTTTAAGAAACAGATAATGAAAAATGAAAATATTACATGAAAATTTTAGGAATAATGTATAGAGAATAAACTATATTTGTTTTATGGTGTAAAATCCATATAATTTACATCAATGAATGTTTTATATAGTTAATCTCAAAACTAATTAGGATTGTTACATAAAATCTTTCCTAAAGTATCATCTACCTTCATACACATTCAAACCACTTGTATAATAAATATAGCTTTATTATAAATATATTAATTTAATATATTAATATTTAATTTAATAATTATAATCTGATTATAATTTATAATAATTGTTTTATTGATAATTTCTTTGTTTAAATGCATATTCAAGGGAAAACTAGTATGGGTAACACATTTATTTTGGAATGCTGGAAGAAATCCTTACACCTTGATCCAGATTTCATATTATAAATATATTAATCATTAGATAAATTTAATATATATTTATTATGTACAATTTTATAACCATTCATATATTTTAGTGGGGAATATAAAAACATATCACTATGTGGAGACAATAATCTATACATAAACACTAATGACAATTACACTTTTTGTTGGATGGATTTAATAAATGGTTCTTAATAATTCATCATAAAAAATCATATATATCATATATATTTATTAAATAATCCCTTATTACAATCCATGTAAAACATAAGTCAAAAATGAATCACAACTCTTAGTTGAGGAGGTAGTACACATGTACACATGAGTGATGTTATAATTATCCATCAGAAGGGTAGTATAAAGAAAAATAATATCTTATAATTATATAAGAATAATTATGTTATAAAAATCATAAATTTATACTAAATATATCATTATAACTATTAAATAGATATAGTGATAAAAATGAACTATCTCGCTATGTGGAGACTGTAGTATATACATACACATGAGCGATACTATCATTTCCCATTTAATCGGAAGGAGGTTGAAAATTTTCATCTCATAATCATAATAACATATTGGATTGTTGAAGAAAATGGATTAATTATTTTAGTATGGAAAAAAATAGATTCTTAGTATGTATAAGTATAAATTTACTTGGAAAGAGTCAGACAATGTGATTACCCCTTCTTTGATAGAGCACACTTGGATTACACCTTATGCCTTCATATGATGGTATTATGGTAATAAAAAGTTAAAGATAATTAAGGAAATAAATATAGAATGATTTTTAATCAGTATTTTCGTATCCAGAGTGATCAATGTTTGTGAATATTGTAGTAGGAGAAGCGCCCTTTAGTAAGTGAAGGAAGGGACACACATGGGATTACTTAAATATTTAAGTAGTATAAAGTCACTTTTCATTATTAAACTATAATGAAGTAGCAAAGAATTATAATTAATGATAATATATGTTTTAAATATTTTTAAAAAATTATATTTATTCAATTATAGGTGGCATTATTATAAGTATATTTTAGTGTAACCCACACTGCAAACCTGTTTTAATCCTAATAGTGGTTATGTTTTTTGTAGTTTTTACCCTTAATTATGATGAAAAATTAATTTTCCATTATTGAAAAATTTATAAAATATGATTAAAATATATAAACCATTAAATTAATTTCAATTTGTTTTATTTTTATTAATTCTTTTTTAAATAATATTTTAAAACAGAAAGAAAACCATTTTTAGAAAAAGTACATTTTAAACATACACCTATATTTATTGTACTTCCATTCCTATTAAACATCATTAAATTATAAATAAAATATATTTTTATATAACTTTTATAAAAATTTCAATAAATTAATTCAAAAATAGAGATTAATTTAATTTATTCTAATAAAATCCCATTACCTTTGTAAAAAGAGTTTTTTTACACAAACATGTCTTTTTAATATGAAATAATTTTATTTCCATTTAAATCTAACTTTTATAAAATGAATTCTTACTATACATGTGTAAAAAGATAAAAATCCATAACTTATTTAGTTATATTCATAATATCTAATCTAACTACTAAGTGATGTCTTTCAAATTTAATAGTAATATTTCAATAATATTTTATGATTTATTTATACATAGTGTTTTATGTAAAGAAAGATACCAAATAAATATTTTTTTAAAGATATAAATTTGTATACAATCAAATATCAGGGTTTTACACCCTATGAAAGTACAATTTTGGTTATTTCTAACTTTATATTACCTAGTTTATCACTATTGTAACGAAGTGACTATTTCCATCAACAGGGAGGTTATATAATTTTAACTGTTTGGTCTTCTGTATTTCCATTTATTGTGATATTAGGATGGGGATTATCCCATAGTGATTAGGTGTAGTGAATTGATCATGCAATCGAATATAATTCTATATTTTCATTTAATTGAAGATGATGTTGTGTTAGAGGTCATGTTAATTTAAATCATGTAGCCTTTCTAGTTTGTTTTTCCGTTTATGTGGTTGTGTCTTTTGACTATTACCTCCACTAAAAAATATAAAAAAATATCATTATTTTTATATGTATTTGTAGTAAACCAAATATTCCATCTAATTTATGGGATTTCCTCTTCCTTTTTATGGGTGAAAGATCTCATCCAGAATCATCTACCTAAATAATGATGGTTTGTCTTCATTGAATGTTTTATTTGTATTGTGTAGTTTCTTTATTCTATTCATGTAATTGTTTCATATTATGTTTTCAGGGTTTATTTAAATTATTTTTTTCTTCACAAGACATCATATTTCATTCATTATCCATATTTTCATTCATGGAAATAGATTTTAATTATTAGACGGTTTTGTCTTTTTACTTCTCCTATTTATTTATGATTTGAACATTAAAAAGTGGGGATGATTTTTGTGGACTATATATATTTTTGGACTAAATAATATTATCAATTCTATTTTCTGAAGATTGTATTGTTTGGTTTTAGTTTTTTTTCTCCTTTATCTATTAATGTTCCTAATTTGGATGGATTTATGATATTATTATGGTACAATTGTGTTTTTTCTGTGGTGGGTTGTGAACAATCCTCTTCCCAGTTGAGCTATTGTGTGGGTCTTGAAGTGGTCTTATAGATGAGGTGAAAAATATCCCTCACCATAACCCCCTGAGAATTTATGAGAAATACTGTTTTTATTTTTCTTGACTTGTGTTTTATACTACACCAAGATTAGCTAGCACTATATGCAACACCGTATAAGCTGGCAGTATACGCAACATTAATCTTGGCTTGTGTTGAACAAAATTTCTTTCTCTTCTGATAGAATTTATTTCACACAACACTAAGTATATATTTTGTTCAATTTATAAATTAACTAATTTTAGATAATGATATATAAAATGTCAAAGGATGTTTTACTACACACAACACTGACATGGCATGCATTACATGCAAGAGCGATATTGCTCGGTACCTTGCGTGGTACACAATACCAAGTTTCACTAAATCACAACTTATTGTTAAAATATTATATAAAATATATTTTATGAATAATATTAACCACATTTTTAATTTTATATAACATTATAATTAATCTTACAAATGATATGAAAATAAAATCAATTTTTCAGATTCAAGAAATATGTTTAAAAAAATGCAATTTTACCACCTTTTGATGACACATCCAAATTAAATATAATTTTTGAGTCTGTTTTAAGTAATATTTGATAAGATAATTTTTTTCTTTGGAATAATGGCAGAAATAATTAATTTGGATAAATATTTCATATTTTTCTGATAACATTCATATTTTAGATGAATAGTGAAAATATGCAATATTTTAATTGAAAACAACTTTATTCATCAAAATAATTTATATAGAAAAAATGAATTATTGAATTGTTTTAAAGTATCAATAGACTATATTTGTATAGTTTAAGACAATTTAATTCACTGAAATTAATTTTTCATTGAATTCATTTGTAAAAACATTTCAATCTTTTACAACATTTTAAACAGAAACCCATTTTTTCCGACAACATGATTAATTTTAAATTAATTACTGTAACTTATATGATTAAAATTTTGAAAAATGGATACCATATTTGGAATATATGTGTCCACATTATGTTAATGGGCTACATTGAATTTTTTGGGCAATATGAATAGTAACTTAGGTAATTATTTTTATTACCATAGTTAAGGGTAAATTTGGTAATTAAGTGTAAAAATAATATTATAAAATTACCCTAAAACTTGAAAAAATATATTTAATGAATAAAAGTCGACTCATATCACCTATGGGTCAGAATAGATTAATTTCAGGGACTTTTGACCCTGAAAGTGATGTAATTATTATTAAAATAGAAGAAAGTGACAACATACCACCCTCTTATATCTTATAATGGTAATAAATATAATTTAGTGATATGATTCAGAAAACATAGAAATAAATAGTCATTAGAAATCTAATTAAATAATCAACATCTTGTGAATTGTTTTTTTATTTTTAGAGATTAATTAATTATCATTAATGACGAAAAAATAGTGATGTAAAAATTATATTATTAATAGAAATATCAAATAAATAGTTTTAAAAATATTAAAATAAATATCATATGTACCAATTGAAGTGATCGATGAATTTTCAAGGTGTCTATGAAATTTAAGGAGGGTATTAAATATTTTTTTAGAATTTATATTTTTTAGGATTTTATTTAAATTCAAATAAATGAATAGTATCAAAAGAGCCACTATTGATATTTTATAAAAAAACGATTTATTAAATTATTTAACAATCATAAAAAATATTTAATAAATAAAAAGTGATAACTATAAGGCCTAAAATTTAATTTCGTATCCATTTATGGACAATTAAAACCACATAATTAAATATTCATTACCATTAAATATTTGGAAGGTTATTACAGAAATTAAAATTTAATTGAATAACTAAGTGTAAATTAAAAAGATTGGGTTTAAATTGAAAACCTAAGTTGTACAAAATTTACTTTTTGGTAAAATTACAAACATCTATCAACTTATATTCTAATTTGGGGTTATTAGAGGTTTTTGGGTAGGGATTGAATTTATTATAAATTAATATTTTTGGGAGTTCCCTAAAGTGCCCCTCTCCTCTCGTATAAAAGGAAACCTCCTCCCTATCCTCTTCAAACAATTTTAATCCTACATTCTGGGAAAAACCCTGACCATTTATGTTTTAAAAATTCCCAGTTACATTCTAGAGGTTTGGTTCTCCTTAAAATATCAACTCTAGTGCCCAAAGTGGAATTTAAGGTAGGCGTATCAAGGAAGAGGTAATCTGTTATACTGATTCTTTCAAATTTCATTCTTCTTCTACTTAATATTATTTTTTTCTTCATTATAATGTAATAAAATATTTATCAATAATATATTTATATGTCATTAGTAATATGAAAAAAACCATATTTCACCTTATATCCATCCTATGAAAAATGAAATCACCATGTGTGTATACTTATAGCTTGACCTCTCCACACTGGGGTCTAATCTGTTTCACCACCACCTTACTTAGATGGGTATAATGGTAAAAACAAAAACTATATATCATTATTATAACATTATAATTTTTATGATATATTATACACCATCCACTTCAATACCATTCAACAATTATGGGAAAGATATCATCGCTCATGCGTACGTATAACTAACCTTCTCCACGATGCGATGAGATTCATTCTCCATGTTAACTATTGAAGAATAATTATAAATTATATATAATAAATAATCATAAAATATATGAAATATTAATTCTACTAGATATATATATATATATATTTCATTTACATACATCCATCCAATTCAATAAGGAAACGGAAACAAAATTCATGTGTACGTACGACCTACCATATCCATGAACTATGTATTCCATTTTATCGACTATCTATTATATATATATATATTGAGTATATAAGATATATATAAATAATATTTTTTGTTTTGGAAGTAATTAAATCATGATCAATGAATTCATATAAAGAATAACAAGTCAAAACATATATGGATAATGAAACAATTGTTTACCCAAAACGTTGCTTTAACATGGAATTGAAAAATGAACGGGTAATATAAAGTCACAAGTGAATCATATATGATATAATATATAATATTATGGTTCTATTTTGAGATAATAATATTTTTAAACCCACTATAAAAGAGTTTTAGACACATACTGATGAAATAGGACCTAAAGGTAAGGGATAATTTTGCAATCTCATTTTTATTTGTGATTACTTATACGTCAGTATTTATTGGGGTTATATTTATCATCTTTGTCCATGTTTTCTAAAAATGTTTTCAGAATGTGTTTACTATTCTTTCATGTATTTTTAAAGTCATGTTGACCCGCTTTTGACTTTTATTTTGTGGTATGGAAGGAATCATTCTTTTGTTTACCATACGAGGTACTTTCATAATTTTTGTAAAAGTACATGGAAATGTTTATTTAAATTATACGACATTAATGTATTATTGTGTTTTTATAATTCCTTATTTCCAAAAATAATCCTCTACAATATTATATGTTTATTATAAAAAAATCTTTTCTTTTAAATTTTTTTGGCATTTTGATAAATGAAATTTTTTTGAAGAAGAAATGATATTTTCCTCAATAATTAAGTTCAAGTGTTTTATCAAGATTATTTTCCATATAAGATGATGATATTTAAATAGTGTAATGCTTCTACCCCTATTATTACAATTATTTTATTATGATAATTATTGAATAATATTTTATATGGATTATGTTGTGATGGAATGATGTTATTGAAACCCATTTTATTTCATGGGTTATGATATGATGAATGATTTATGTTTTGTGGAACACAAAAGAATGATTTCATTGTGAGATGGGTTGGACCTATATCTACATCCAATTAATTGGGTATAAATTTATATATCATGATCTATACATTGATGGAATGATAGGTACATATGGTTCAGTAATATAGGGTTTGAATGACAAGTAAACCCAGTTCAGTAATGGACTTCATCCACTATGATGGTTTTGGAAGAAATTACTTGGATACTATGGAAATCATAATATATTATTATTAGTTTTCCACAATTAAATATTTTATTCCAATGAAATTTTATCATGGTTAATGTTACTTTATGATCCATGCCTATGTACTACTATGATTAATGTCATTACTCACGATTTTGATGTTTAATCTTTGTGTTCTTGTTTTTACGTTCAAATATTTATATTTTGTTTTATGTTATTCATGTTTACCCTTACGAAGCATTTGATCTCACCCTTTTTTGTGTTTTATTTTTCCAAGGATATAAATTAAGGTTTTATGTAGGAAAACAAAAGGGTGGGGATCATTTTGGGAGATGTTGATGATCTTTCATGACGATTATAAGTTTATGTTCTGAGTTTCCAAAGTCCATAAACTAATACGGTCTTTAGGTGTCTGTTTGTGTCATGTATTAGTTATTCCTAAATTGAAATGTAATTTCAATGTATGTCAAGATTGAGTCTCTATAGTTAGAATCAGACTGAATGTTTAGTCAACCTTTTGAAACTAGGATGCAAAAACTTTAGTGAGATCCTGGGAGATATTTCTAAGGTATGTATAGGGATATCATTAAGGTTATGTCTAAATATAGGTTACAGTCCTAGAATTATGGTAACATTCATTAATAACTTAGTATTAAACAAAATATGTTAGATATTGAAATTAATACCCCTTGATTATGTTGTTTTCCTAGTTTGATTTTCACCTCTCACAATATTCTTTCTGGGTTTTAGAAAATGGCTGGATACCAGAGGATTCATTTTAATGGAGAATGTGATGGACAATGGAATGATATTCTCCATGAGAAACCAAATGAAATGGAACTTGAAAGGAAAAAAATCATTATTATTTCTAATCATAAGTTTCATAATATGATCAATAATCTCAACTTGGGTGAGTTTCTTGAAGAAACTAATAAGAGAATGATGGAGTTTCATAGTGATCATATAAGAAAGAAAGTTCAATTTTCCTCATATAAATCATGTGGGAATAGACTTCAAGGAGAATGTTTCAATAGAACTAGAATATGATTTGGGTGTGGAAAAGAAGGACACAAATCCAGAAATTGCAAAAGAAAAGCTTTTGTTAACACAATGGACATAGATAATAGTATTACTAAGTCATTAATATCAGTTAAATTTTTTAAATGTGGAATGTATTAGCATTATGCAAATCAATTACTCAAGGGAAAATATCATGAAGAGAATCCGCATGGTCGTATGGTTAATATTTATGTTGATGACGATGTAGAGACCACAAATGATGTTTGAGATAAAAAAGTGTTGAGAAATAAAATGATGAAGCTCTGTAAATGGTCTAAAATGGTAGTGGAATGATTGCATATTTATCAAGAGTAATGTTGTATAAATAATGGTACTATGGAATAAAGACACATTTAAGGATTTAAACACTATTGTTTTTTCTCAAGAATTTGAATGTATATGTTGATTGGTCCTAGTAACCAAGAAAGGTTTTTTAGATATTTTCCAAAATCAAATGATATGCACATGATGATGGGATAATGAGATAATTAGATGTCAAATAGTATTAAAGAGCTCATGATTGGTATTAGGATCAAGTGATATTATGGTTTGAGAATATATAATTTTTAGGGATTTTTGTATGTGGATAGAGTTAACTTTTGATAGAATTCATGTTTTACTAATGTTCTAGAGTAATTCATATTTCAATAGAATACATGATTAAGGTATTCACGTGTTTGGAATTTGACCAAAAATATATATCTTATGATATATGGGGGATAAGTGATGGTACTCACATGCTTGTTATATGACATTTCTGGTAAATGTTTTCTTTGTACTGTGTGTTTGGATGGAAGTATCTTGGATAAGCCTAAAGGTTTGATTGGATTACGTAGGACATTAGGTGGTATTGTTTAAGGCTATAACTTTTTTTATATTATTTCTGAAATGTTATAATAGTATAGTTTTAGAAAAAGGACAACCCACAGGATGGGTGATAACCCATCACATCGGACAAGGATGTAAGAATCGAACACACAACAGATGTGAAATGGGCCTTTATCACCTACCACCGGCCTATATGAAGTCCCTTGTTAGTAGAAATTAGTTTTATTTAATTAAGCGGTATGATAGATGAAGTATAAGTTTATTTTGGATCTATATATGATTAATCTCACTATAGATGAACTTATGTATATTTAATAACTGGTGCTAACATTTTTGTGATACAAATAGATGAAATGACCTATCATTCTACTGCATGATCAGCTAACACTTCAATAATGACAAATTCACCTTCATTTCATTAAATAAGAGAATAATTCGAAATTGTTCATGGAATGACCAATAGTGATATAACAGTCAAATAAAGAAAGTATTTATCATTATGAAAAAAATCATCAAATTTAGGGAAATGATATTGAAAACCAAAACTATTATCCTTGTACACTCTAATTAGATGAATCATATGGTCCCTTAAATCATATCAGTTTTGTGGACTTTTGGAGGTTAACATTCTTTAACATTATCCTCTATCAATATCCATCAGACCATGATGGTTAGATTTCTCTTCCATATCCACGTTTACACTTCCAACCTATTTTCTCCTATATGGAAACCCAGTGAAAAGTTAATTTGGGTAACCATAAGATTTCTGACTTTCTTTTTTAAAATTAATTTTTTTTATTTTTTTATGTTGTGGGTTTCCATGAAGGAAACTTTCAATTAGTAAACCATTCGTAACCCCAATTAATTTTGAGGGATAAATTAATTTTAAGGGTGGTAGTATTTAACACTCTGAGATTTTATGAGATAGATTATTTGGAATTTCTTTGATGTATTTTGTTGTATGATACACCATGATTATCTTTCAATATATACAACATTGTATTAGCTTGCAGTATATGCAAAACTATTCTTGACTTGTGTTGAACATAATTTCATGTTCATGTGATAGAATACATTTCCCACAACCCCAAGTATAGATTTTATTTAATGTATAAATGAAATATGTTTATATTATTTTATACACAACTCCAAAATAACATTTAAGCACACGCAATACTGACATGTCTTGTGTTACATGCAAGAGCGACCTTCCTTGATAGCTTGCGGGTACGCAATACCGAGTTTCACTAAACCACAACATATTATTAAAATATTATATAAACTACCCGTTATGAATATTATTAACAAAAATTTTAATTTTATATAACATTAGCATTAATCTTACATAGTATATGAAAAAAATCATGTTTTGGGATAAAATAATTTTTTTTTAAAAAATGCAATTTTACTGCCTTTTGATGGCACACCCATTTTAATTCTAGTTTTTGACAATTTTATAAGTCAGTTTTGACAAGATAAAATATTTCTTTTGTAGCGGGACATTAAAATTAAAATTGTATTAATTTATGATATTTTTCTGATAACTTTTATATTTTTATGAATAATGAAAATACACTAAATTTTATTTGAAAACAACTTTTTTCATCGAAATAATTTGTATTGTTAAAATATATTATTGAATGTTTTTAATGTAAAAATAGAATATATTCTTATATTTTTAGACAATTTGAGTCATTGAAATTAATTTTATATTGAATTCATATGTACAAACATTTAAATCTTTTGAAATGTTTTAAAGAAAAAATAATTTTTTTCGACAAAGGGATTAATTTTAAATTAATTACTGCCACATCTGTGTTTTGAATTTTGAAAAATGGATTTCATATTTGGAATCATTTGGTCCATATTATGCTAATGGTATAATTTTAGTTTTTTGGGCATTTGTAATAGTAATGTTGTTAATTATATTTTTTACCATAGTTAATGGTAACTCAGGTAATTAAGGGTAAAAATAATATTATAAAATTAACCTAAAAACTTCCAATATTCTATTGGAAAACTATAAGTCTATACATATCACATAATGGTTGGAATAGATTCATTTCATAGACTTTTGATCATGAAAATGATGTAATTATTATTAAAACAAACGAAAGTGACAACATGTCACTCTCTTATATCTTATAAGTGTAATAATTTTAATTTTGTGATAAGATTCATAAAACATTAAAGTAAATAGTAACTAGAAAGATAATTAAATTATCCAAATCATGAAAATTTATTTATATTTTTAATAGATTAATTAATTATCATTAATGATGACACAATAGTGATGTAAAAATTATTTTATTAATAGAAATTTGAAATAAATGGTTTTAAAAATATTAAAATAAATATCATATAAACTAATTGATGTCCTCCATGAATTTTATAAGTGTATATGAAATTTTAGTAGTGTATTAAATATTTTGGTTTGAATTTATATTTTTTGAGGATTTTATTTAAAGTCAAATAAATGGATAGTGTAAAAATTGACACTGTTGATATTTTTTAAAAATAAAATATTATTAAATTAATTAAAAATCATAAAACAATTTAAAAATTAAAAATTGATAAATATAAAGTAGAATATGTTATAAATTATCCATTTATTTTCTATTAAAAACAAATTAATAAATATTAATTACCATTAAATATTTTGAAAGTTATTACCAAATTTAAAATTTAATAGAATTACTAAGTGTCAATTAAAAAGACAAGGTTTCAATTGAAAAAATAAGTTGTGAAAAATTTATTAGTTTATGGGATTACAAATATATCTCATATAATCTTCGAATTTGGGACAGTTTGGTGGTTTTGGGTTTGGGTTTTATATTATTATAAATTAATATTTTTTGAGATTTTTCTAAAGTGCCCCTCTCCTCTCTTATAAAAGGGAACCTACTCCATATCCTATTCACTCAATTTTAAGCCTTCATGCTCAGAAAAACACAAGAACATTTCTCTTCTCAACTTCCCCAGTTACATTATGGAGGTTTTGGTATTCTCAAAAGACTAACTCTAGTTCCCTAAGATAAATTTTAAGGAGCCACGTCAAGGAAGAGGTAATCACTTCTACCGATTCATTCAAATTTCATTCTTCTTCTACTTCATCTTCTATAGTTGATTAATTATAATGTAATAACATCAGAATAAATAATATACTTATATTTTATTGTTAAAATTAAATAAACCTATTAAAAATTTTATATATCCTAAGAAAAACAAAATCACCGTGCGTGCATACATTTAGCATACCGTCTCCACACCGTGGTGTAATCTGTTTTTCACCACCACCTTACGTGGATTATTATAATTATGGAAATAAAAACTATATTTGATTATTATAACATGATACTAATTATGAGATATTATACACCAGAAAATTCAATAACATTCAAAAATAATGAGAACGATAGCATCTCTAGTGCGTACATATGTACGGCTTACCGTCTCCACGACACGATGAGATTCAATATCCATGTTTACCATTCAAAAATAATTAGAAAGTATATATAATATATAATAATAAAATATATGAAATAATAATTCAACAGGATAAATTTATATATATATATATATATATATATATCTGTCATTTAATTACTTCATTCCAATTCAATAAGGAAACGAAAACAAGGTTCATGCATACGTACGACCTACCATCTCAATGAACAGTGTATTACATTTCATATATCTATATATTATATATATTTAGTATATAAGATATATATATAAATCATTTTTTACATTCTGTAAGTATGTAAATCATGATCTATGTAATCATATGATGAATAAAAAGTAAAAAAACGTACGAAAAATGAAACAATTATTACCCAAAACATTGCTTTAACATGGAATTGACGAATGAACGGGTAATATAAAGTTTTAAGTGAATCATATATGATATAATAAATATTATTATGGGTCTTTTACAAGTTAATAGTATGTTTAAAACCACTATAGAGGAGTTTTGTATGCATACACAAGAAATCATACCTAAGGAAAGGGATAATTTTACAATCTCATTTTTATCTGATATTGCTTATTCGTAAGTATTTACTAGGGTTATATTTATTATCCATGTCCATGTATTATAAATTGGTTTTCATAAAATGTTTAAAATTCCTTCATTTATTTTTAATGTAATGTTTAACTCTTTTTGACTCTTACTATGTGGTATGGAAGGAATCATTCTTTTGTTTACCATACACGGTACTTTGGAAATTTCTAATAAAAGTACGTAGAAAATGTTTTTTAACTTATATGTCCTGAATGGATTTTTACATTTTCATGAATAATTTTTTTCATGAATCTTAATCTAAACTATTACATATTTATTTTTATCCAAATTATTTTATTTTTAAATTTCACATCAGTTTGAGAAACGAAAACATTTTTTAAGAAAAAATTATATTTTACTCAAGAATTTATTTATAGTGTATTATCAAAATCATTTTCCAAAAAAGATGATTATCTTTAAAAAGGGTGATTTTTATAGCCTTAATAATAATGTTATTAGATTATGATAATGATGGAATGACATTTTATATAGATTATGTTACTATGGAATGATGATTAATGAAATCTATTTTATTTCTTAGGTTATGCTTTGACGAATGCTAAAGGTTTTGTGGCACATGAAAGAATAATTAAATTAAAAGATGATTGGGACCTATATCTACCTCCAATTAATTGGTTAAAGATCTAAATCTCATGATATAGACTTGGATGGAATGGCAGTTAAATATAGTTTAGTAATATAGGGGTGGAACAACAAGTAAACTCGGTTCATTAATGGACATTGTCCCCTATGATGGTCTTGGTAGCAATGCCTTGGCTACTATGGGAATAATAATATGTGCTTATTAGTTTTCCAGATTTTCATTTTTTATGCCAATATTATTCTATCATGGTTAATGTTACTTTATGATCCATACCTTATGTACTGCCAAGATTTATGTCATTACACAAGATTTTGATGTTTAAACTTTATGTTCATGTTTTTACATTCAAATTTTTATAGTTTGTTTTATCTTCTCTATGTTTACCCTTACTAAGAATTTGAGATCACACTTTTTAATGTTTTCTTTATCCTAGGATATAAAGAAATATTCTAGGTAGGAAAAAATAGGGGAAGATCTTTATGTGAGATATTGATGATGTTTCACCATGATTAGATGTTTATGTTCTGAGTTTCCAAAGACACTAAAATGATATAGTATTTGGGTGTCTGTTTTTGTCATCTATTAAGTATTCCACATATGAAATGTAATTTCCATGTATGTAATGCATGGGTCTCAACACTCACTGGTTTATAGGTTTCTATAGTTATAAAGCGTCATATTATTCGATGTTATCATTATTTTTTTGACTCTAGGGGTCCATGGTCTTGGTTGATCATTTTGCTGATCGGTTTTTGATTATGGGATTTTTTCTATAAGTTTGATACTTCTATGATGGAATTTTTATAGTAAATACTCATTCTGGAAAGTCTATTGTTATTGTGTTATGGGAAAGAGAATTTTTTTTGACGGTGTATGTATTATTTTGTGTTCCATGAGCTTCATTATGGGCTCATTTTTTTGTTGGAGTGGGAGTGATCCCAATATACCATGGGAATCTATTCACTATGTTTATCAGAAATTAGAGTTAATACAAAACAATATGGTACTTTGTGATATATGTTTATTGTAATGGAGAGTGATCACAATCCACGAGGGGTCTTTGTCCACAATGTTTATGGTAATGGGGAGTGAACCCAATCTGTATTGGGACTATGTGCACTATGTTTAAGGGAACATGGAGTGAACCAAGTCTAACATGGAACTCTTAACACTATGTTAATCATAATGTGTATTTAAAACATTCCACCATGAAGATTTTTCCACTATGTTTTTGGTAATGGGGAATGAACCCAATCTACTATTGGAATCTGTCCACAAAGGTAGTCTTAGAAGAGGGATGTGACTTAAATATACAATGTCATATTTTGTGTTATCTCTGCATATTTTTGATTTCCTTATCTTATGATATCATTTTCATATCCCATGTACCATTTATTTTGAAAATTATCTTTTGGATATCATTTTAGTCCTATGATTTTATATGTGTTGTCACACTATGTTTCATTACTCTGATTATTCCCCTATAATGAAATTGAAATGAACCTTTTTTATGTAATAATTTCCTAGGTTATTAAAGTGATTATATCTTACTGAAAGTCCATAACAAGGATATTAGGGATCAATTATAGATTTTTTTTTCAAATTCATTGTAAAATAAATATATTATATAGTTAGTCCTAAAACAGAAAAAATATTCCATTCTTTGGATTAGGAAAATAATTTGTGGGATGTAATATTTATCATATGAAAATAATTTAAAATAATAATCTATTTATCTTAGTTAAATTTTCTTCTGATGAAGTATATTTCTAAATAGGACACCATCACCCAGATCAAATGTGCTCTGATCATTGATTATATGATCAATTATCTCTATTGTTGATCATTAATTTTCTATATTTATGTTTTATTAAATACTATATCTCTACTTCTATGATTATACCATGTATACTATGAGGGATTATATCCCTTAACATGGATAACATCCTCCATTATCTTGGTGAATTTATACTATTCATGCCTATGTGGGTCGTCTACTATATAAATTGGATCATGTCCCATGTGTCAATGTTGGAAATTTATTTCCGAATATACTTAGGAAATTTTTTTCCTAAGAATATTTTTCTACATATGTTGTGAATGTGATCTTCATGGAATCATTATGGGTTCGAAACCCAAAATTTATGAATTCTATTTTATCCATATGTATTTGGTATTTTATATTGTTTTCTAATTAATTAGAGCTCCACACACATTTTAGGTAATTTCCTAAATATTTACCTGATAATGATGAAAATTAGTGACCCATGAAAAAGTTACGGATAACATATCATACCTCTGGGTATAAATTATGTAATATAAAGAACACATAAATGAGTATACCTCCTCTGGTATCTATTAAAATTTGATGTTTCATTGAATTCTACCTCACACCATATTGGGCCACTAATTAATTCAAGATATGAAACACTAGTCAGGTTGATGTATGTATAGACTTAGGCTAAAAAAATATTCCATTAGTTTTGAGACACAAGATCAACCCTTTAATATTATGAATTATAGAAATCAGATCATTGAAACACTAATTACATTTTAACTACGAACATATCCTACAATGCATCCTAATTTGATAACAAGGATTAGAAGAAACCTCAAGCATTGGACAAGAACTATGATAAATCCAACATAGTCCCCAGGTGAAGTTCACAGACTAACATTGGAGAAACAATATACTCTCAAGACTTTTCAATGGATTATTTTGTCCTTGGTGTCTTTTCATGATCATCTCTACTACATATCATTGGATATAATTGATGATTAGTTTTCTCTATTTCGCTATATTGGTGCATTATTAGCTTTAAAAAATGAAATCAGAGAATTTTCTAGAAAAATTATTATCATCAGGTTTCCAATACGTCTTATGATGTTACCCAATCACAATATAAACCCTCGTTAGTTTAATAAATGATAGATTAATTTTATTAAAGAAATTCCACATATCAATTATTCACCTTAAAATATTTAAATTCAAATAAAAACAAGAATACATTTATATTCATGAATTAATTTAAAAAACTAATATTTAGTTACCAAATAATATAATTATAAAAAATTAAATTTAATATCAAAAAATCAATGAAAAAAAAATTCAACGGAAATATTTGAAATGAACATTCACCACCATTTACCTTGCTAGGTCAAAAAGAAAGTCGAAGATATCTCCTAATCGTATCTACCCCACCCCCAAAACTCCATAATAGAAAATATATCCTAAAATTAAATTAACATATGTGTGGACTCTTGATCATGAGTAAATTTTTTGTCATGGGATACTATACGTCATTCGAAAAAATATGGACCTCATTGTTATTTATGATGGTTTTACATTTTTTCTAAAACACAATCCATTTAATTTATAACTTTAAAGAGAATATTTAATATTAATTTACAAAACTGTGACTGGGTCACTCAATCCTATGAATCCATAGTTTCACATGCTTTTCTTCCTGTCAAATGAAGCTCCGTTTTTCATGTATTATTTTATTATTTTTAATAAGAGATATTTAATAAAAATACATTAGTATTTTGGGTGTATTTATATATAATATAACCTCTTAAGTATATACAATCTTTATTCGGATAAAATGATGTCCTTTTACACTATTTTTTTTATGAATCCTCAAAAATATAAAGTATAAACCTTGTATTTGATAGCCTGTATAACACATGACACCATGCACATAAAGTAATATAATATTTAGATATGTAATAAGAGATTTTCTATATAGAAGATATTTAATAAATTTCAATTCAATAAACTCTAATTTAGATTGTGTTACATGATATAAAGAACATCTTCAATATCTTGTGCTACATACAAGGGAAACCTAACTTGATAGCTTGTGTTACACACAAGATCGAGTTCCACTAGATAAAAATATATTACTAAAATATTTTTATTTAATATAACAGGATATAATCTAGCCATTATGATAGTGGTTGTGAAAATTATTATATATATTAATAAAATTATGGTTTTTGAAAATATATAATTAGTTAATTGGTTATAAATTAATTAGAAATGAACATAAGAAACAATTTAACATAAGGTGAATATTTTTATCTAAAACTTTTTTTATGCTATAATAGTTGTTTTATGCTAATATTTTTAATTAATTCATGACTGATATTAATGTAATATATATTTTATTTATTCACTAAAATATTATTTTTATATTTATCCATTATTTTTGATATGCATAGGATAAGAATAATCCCTATTTGACACATAAAAACCTATATTTTCATAAAGGAAATTTTACCACTTTTTAATTGAGAACCTATTTAAAATATAAATTTTGAAGTTTTAATTGATTTAATATTTCAAAATAAACATAATATTGGAAATATAAACATAATTATTAGGTTTGGGTGAACTTTTTATATTTAGTTGAAACATTTCATTTTTAATAAATAGTCAAAAATACTGAATTTTAGATCAGGACTAACTTTTTTTCTAATTTATTTATAAGGATAAATTATATTTTGAATTGGTTTTAATGTTTTATTAGATAATATTTTTATCAATTAGTAAGATTTATTTCCTTGGAGTAAATTTTACTTTGAAATATAATATAAAAACATAGAAAACATTAGAACATTTTTACATTAAAACCCCGCAATGTCGTCCCACTTGTAGGATGAATTTTAAATTAATTTATTCCACATATATGATCGAAATTTTGATACATGGATACCATATTTGGATTCAAAATAATTTATGATATATAATAAGACCAAATATTTTTTTCAAAAAATACTAGTGAGAGTAATTAAAATTAATTACAATTATTGAGGCAAAATTAAGCATAATAAGGGACTAGAACTTCAACTTATGGGCCCAAATGACCTTGAAAACTTTCCAAAACCCATTTTCTTGGAATATATTAGACATAAACCTTCAATTATCTATTTTTTGCAATTTTTATGAATTTTCATAGGTAATAACATGTTTACACTTAACATGATTCCAAAAATTCCATGTGTGTCCTTTTCCTTCATTATAACGACCATCACTTCTCCCCATTCATCACACCGCTACAATAAATATGGTTCAACCATTAACGTACCATATATTTTTCCAAAGTTCCTCTACTTGAAATTGGATCCCCCATTCTAGAAAAATCCTTCCAATGAAGCCTTTTGGTACAATCGAAAAGTAGTTACCTGATTAAGAGGTAAAGTTTTCTCTCAAGATTTTTAGTTTTATTTCCATTATCCAACCCCTGATATATTTTTATTCTATTTTTATTTAAAACAAATTGTGTCCAAAATATACTAGGATGTTATATGCAATTGTTCTAAACTATACTTTCACACACTTCCATTTAATGGGTAACAAACATATTGTTTCTGTGTACGGCGAACTACTGCCTCACTAAATTATGTTTGTTCATTTTACTTTAACACATATCATGATGTCAATTATGATGAAAAATATATGTATATATTATATATATATATGATATTTATTAGGTTTTTATACTTATTTAATCCTTTTATAACACATACCTTTAAGACTACCCATTTTTCATTAATATAGTATCATTGTTTGAGGAATTGTGGACAACAACCCCATTAAAGTAATGTGATTAATTCCTACTAAAAATGGAACAAAAAAGGATGATTTTAATTAATGAAATGTTTTATAAACAACCTATATATCATATTCATGACATAGCTGTCTTTATAAAAATACACTATATATTTAACAACCCAAGGTCTTAAGAAAAAATTTAAATGCATGAAACACTATGTCTCAACATAACAACATTTTGTTTAAAGTAGATAGTTGTAAATTAAATGTTAAATATAATTTTTCTTTCTATATAATTTGAATTTCCAAAAATAGACGTACATATTTTTGATTCGTTGATGTTTTGGTTTCTAATAGGAAAAACATAATTTTTGGGGAATAGTAACATAACCTTTTGAATGGAAAATATATCCTTTTGAATAGTATTATGACAAAATAAATATTAACATCACCAATGAATGAATTTATAATAATTTATGAGAACATAATTAATTTTTCAAGGAGTTATAAAATATGTTTTTATTTGAAAATTTTTCTTCTTTGAATAAATTATGATTTTATTTAAAAATTAATTCCCAGAAATATTGAAATTTAATTTGATAAAGTGGAGTTTATTTTTGAATTATGAACATAAAACAATAGTTAGGGTGAATTTTTTGGATTTTTATGAAATACTCTAATTTTTTATGAATATTGAAATATAGTAATTTACAACATATATACATTATATTTTAAATACCCTATTCCTAGTATAAACGCTGATGCAAGAACCCTTAGTTAAAAATCACATTCTCTATTTTCTATTTTGGGTCACATGAATCAAGACTATTCATAGTCTTGCGAAAGAATGTTAATCTAATGATCAAAATAATGAAAAAACCCCTCCTCTCCTCCATTATAAATACCACCCTCACCCCCATCCTCTCACACCTCTCAAGCTTTTAGAATTTTCTAAATTATTCCCAATCCCCTTCCAAACCCTCTTACCCATTTAAAAGACATGTTGGTCTCACCAAATGTCTAAAACAAAAGTCCTTAAAAAGGATCTCTAGTAGATGAGAATAAGAGGTAAAAATCATCTTTCATTTTCTTATGTTTTCTATTCAATTATTTTATTTTGTTATAATCTCTTCACCTCCTTTTATCCAAGATGAATGAAATGTATATTATTATATATATTCTGGATTGTTATCGTACTTATGGGAAAGTTCAACATTATTCTTAATCTCCTCTTCCTCTTATTCTAAAAATAAATACACTGTCCAAGATGTATCGATTTAGAGACATCATGGAAGATGTGTCTTAAATTTAATTTAGTTCCTTCAAAGATGATTTTAAAACCACATTAAAGGTTTAATTTTCTTTAAATGGTATGATATTACCACTATTATGTTTTTAAATTAACTTATAAACATAATATTAAAGGTATATGATTAAACATGTTTGTAATTATCAAAGAACCGCCAAAATGATTTAAACAAATATCACTAATGACTTGTCCAATGATTAATCCTCATAGTATATAACCAAAATGATTTTTGGAATTATTTAATATTTTGTAAAAATATTAACACTATTTCATTCTAATTATGGACTTTCACTTCCATTTGATAAGAATGTCATTTATGAACTGACCCTAGAAATCATGTAAAGCATGCACCCAAAATAATGGAAATAAAACAAGATTGTTAATAAATGGGTCAAATGATGTTATAAAATGATCATATAAGGAAATATAAACACGATTAATCTTCTTTAAAATATTAATAACACCCTTATAACCATTATATAGAAGAGTTAAAAATTTTTAATTAAGACGAACCCGATGTAAGAGATTTTTTAACCCTATTTTCTTTCTTCGGGTTAACATTCTATTTCATTGATAATGGGGTAAAAAGATTATTTTTGTTATGACTTTTGTTTATATTATGACATATTATGTGTATTTACAGTTTATATTCATATTACTTTCATTATATTAATTTTCACATCAATTAGATGATATTTTAAGGGACTTTCCATTAAAAATCATCTTTCAAAAATATATTTTATGAAATTAAAAAAGAAATGTTTTAATGAAATTATTCATGTTTTATGCTTATTTTCTAGTTCTTGGGAATTTATTTAATTATGGGTGGGAAATATATCTCCCTCCCATTCATTGGGTATGTGTAATTTAGAGGTCATCCGTATGGTTACTCCAGGTGTAAATATGATTGTTACATCATAAGGTAGTCGTGAGGGTTACATTGTAAGGTAATCATGAGGGTTAAAATTGATAAGGTAGCCATGATGGTCACAATATAGGTATATAATTCCCTATGATACCATTATAGATTTATATATGTTATTTATTATTTTATGTAAGTATCATATTTCACAATGTTAGTATATATGGGTGAGAAGTATGTCATCGTGAAAATGGTTTTATATGTTTACCAGTATTCATGGACTAATAATTTATTTCCTTATTTTTCTATCCCTTACTATGTTTTTTAAAATCATCCGATGATTTTGAATATTTTTCAAGGGATATAAGGATGTGTAAGAGAAACTATAATGACATGTTAAATGTTATGAAGATTTGTCAATGAAATCATGTTGTTGTTTTATGTTAAATAATTTATGTTTTGGAAGAAATGGATACTATTTTAATGGTACCTACTTTGTATGCCTATGAGTTGATATGTATGAGTTATGACCTAATGTTCTAGAACTGTAAATCAAAATGATTTTTTTTATTGTAAAGAAGTGAAATCCAGTTGAAATAGCAAGATTATGTAATGTTTAAGGCCAGTTCATTATAGTTGGAATTTGAGAACGGTTCTGATTACATTAGGAGTTAGTATGATGTTAATAGATTCACATAAATTAGTTTTACCTTATGTTTATGTTGAAATGGTATAGAATTTAAATATTACCATGTTTCTTCATCTAATATACATCTTTTTAGATTTGTTTTCAACAAAATAAATAGGGAAGATAAAGTTGGAAAGAACTGAGAGGCTGATATCTTTCCAAATCTTCAACTAAGAATGGTTGAAATTAGAACTGACTAGTTTTCGATAGAAATGGCTCAGTTGATGTAGGAAATAAATGGTATTGACATCCATGAATGATACAAACTAGTGTTACAACAAATGAACATGATGTAAGTGGAATATTTTACGAGGAAACACCCTCCGGATGTCAGGGGATATTCTGACCTAATAGCAGTTCAAGGATGGATGAAAGCCCTTGAAAAGATATTCCATGTTATGTGATGTGCAGATAATCAAAATTTTAGTATTCCCATTTCTCATTTTTAAGGTGAAGCAGATCAGTGGTGGTCAATAGTCCAAAATTTCCAGGATAGAGAAGAGATTGATACCATAGATTGGGTTGAAAAAAAAAGTCGTTTCCTTGAATTTTTTTCCTAAGGTTGTTTGACATATGATGGATAAGAAATTACGTTAATTAAGGAAAAAGGAGGAAGATTCATTGTCTATGTATGAAAAAACTTCACCGGATTGTCATGGTATGCTGAAAATATTATTTGGGATCTTAATAGAAAACCGATCACTTTTACTCAAGATTGAAGCAAGATACCGAAGGGCAATGGCCTCCCAAGAACTCATAAAATATGAAAAACTTGTTTGATATACTGAGAGGGTATAAATGCATTTTCCTGATGATCAGTTTTACTTTGAAAAAAATATAAGAAGAGGTCCATATGAAATGTGATGGGTATGAAGAAATCAATTAAATCTGGTGTTACGAATATCCAGTTTCTAGTTTGTGAAAAGTGTAGTGAAAATCACCTAGGGGAATGTTGTACCAAAACCAAGAAATGTTTTTTATTCGGTATGTTTGGTCATATGTCCCAATATTGTAATGAAATTGATCATAATATTAATTATGATAAGGAAAAAATAAATTATTTCAATATGGTGAGATGGGTCATTATGAAAATGCCTACCCAATGAAAGATCAAAGTGATGGAAAGAATCCAGATGACAAGGATAAAGGTAGAGTGAGATCCCTTGGGACATCATTAGTAGATTTTAGGCAATCAAATAAAGTGGTATTAGTTAATTTGTTTATTTACTCATATTTTTTAAAATTCATTTTTGATATGGGGTATACACATTCCGTTATTTTATAGATATTTTCTAGTAAATTGGGAATGTCACATCAAAACATTGATACCAAAACATTTCATTAAAATATTAGGGGAAATTGTTACAGAAAAATGATTTTTTAGAATATTCTTAATGTTATATATGGAAAGGAATTTCGTGAAATCCTTTTTGTTTTTCCCTTAGTAGATTTTGATGTCATTTTGGGTATGGATTTTATTTATGTTTATCAAGATAAGACTGATTGTAGAGCTAAAGAATTTTTTTCCAGAAAGAGTTTCAATTTTTATACAAGAATGAACCCATATAGTTGATAAAATATTTGAATGTTGAGAAATTGTTTACAGATGAAAATGAATGTTATCGTTCTCATATTTTTTAAACCATGGGAACTTTTCAAATTAATTATGTTCCTATGGTAAATGAATACCATGATGTTTTTATTGATGATTTACCTGGTGTTCTACCTGATTTAGATGTTCGATTCAAAATTGACATGGTTTCTAATTCTAAGACAATTGCAAACCAAATTATCCAATGGCTAAACTAGAACTTCTTGTGTAGAAAAATAATTTGCAGGAGTTTCATTATAAAGGCCTCATTTTTCCTGGCACTTTACTATCTGGAGATCTTATTTCGTTCATTAAATATAATGATGTTTTCATGATACCTTGTATTGATTATAGATATTTTAATAAAATTACTGTTAAGAAAAAGTAACATTTACCTCACATTGAGGAATTTTTTGATTAACTCCATGGTGAATAGTATTTTTCAAAGATTGACTTGAGATTCAGGTACCATCAGCTAAAGGTGAAGGAGTATGACATTCCAAAAAACTGCTTTTCAAATTAGATATGTTCATTATTAATTTGTTGTTGTGCTTTTTTGGGTTAACTAATGCATGCGTTGTATTCATTTGTATTATGAATAAAATATTTGATGACTTCTTGTATATGATTTTGGTTGTTTTTATTTATTTCATTTTGGTATATATTCTAGAAGAAGTGAGTAGTATGGAAAACATATAAGGTTGGTCTTGAAAACCTTAAAAGAAAAGAAACTGTATGGAAAATTCCGAAAGTGTGAATTTTGTTTACAATAAATTTCATTCCTTGGTCACATTATCTATAAATATGTAATAACAATAGAACCTTTTAAAATGATTTTTTTGAACAGTAGCCATAACCCACAAATATTACCAAGATTCATAGTTTTCAGGGTTTGGAAGGCTATTACTTGCGGTTTGTTGAATACTGTGTAAGATTATATAGTCTAATGACTATGTAAACTAAAAAAGGTGTTAAATTTACTAGGAAAAAATAATGTGATGATTGTTTTAGGAATTTAAAATAAGGTTAAACTATTCTTTAGTTATAACCATGCCTTATAGAAATGGAGAGTTTTTCATCTACAATGATTCTTCCTTAATGGGTCTTGGATGTGTTATCATGAAAAATGATCTAGTAATTGTTTATAATTCAATACTACTAAAACCTCATGAGTTAAATTATCCCACATATGATTTGGATTTGGAATCCATGTTTTTTGCTTTAAAAATTTTGAGGCATCATTTATATGGTTCAAAATGTGAAATATATATTGACCAAAAATATTTGAAGTATATATTCACTCAAACGTAATTAAACATGAGGGGGAAAAGTTGGGTTGAATTGATAAATGATTGTGATTGCATGATCAATTACCATTTTAGAAAATCAAACAATGTGGCAGATACCTTGAGTCAAAAACATCATGGAACATTAACAATGTTACAGTTTGAACAAAACCCATTGATAAATGATTTAATGAATTTTGGCTTGCAAGTTGTTGGTGTTGAAATTTTTTCTGTTTTGATTTAGGTTTCATTGTATTCATCTTTATCATATGTAATTAAGAAACCATGGATCGAAGACGATGAGTTATAGACAATGGAAGAATTTTTCAAAATTCATAATTTTTCAGTATTTAACATTGATAAAGATTATGTTATAATATTTGTAAAGAGATTATAAATAAATTATGATTATCATTTAAAGGCCAATTTGTTTTTCAATTCTCATAGTTCTCCTTTATTAATTCATCCAGGTTATATAATGATGCACAAATACTTACGAGAGTATTACAGGTGGGATGTAATGTAAATAAATATTTCATATTTTATAATGAAATATTTGACATGAAAACAGGTTAAAGCCGAGTGGCAGGTATCAAAGGGGATGATTTAGGGTTTACCAACTCCAGATTGGAAATTGGAACATATATCCAAAGACATCATTGTGGGACTACCAAAACATTCTCATGGTAACTTAGAAAACTACGTTATTTTGGATCAACAGACTAAATATGATTATTTTCTTCCTATTCAAGATACTATTCCTTTAGATCAGCTTTATTGACTGTACCTCAAATATTTTGTTAGGTTACATAGAGTTCCTTTTCCATTGTATCTAACCATGATTCTAGGTTCACTTCTATCTTAGGGATAATCAATCAGAATTTTTTGGGAAAAAAATTCAATTCTATTACAACTTTTCATCCACAATCACATTGGTAGTTATAATGGAAGATTCAATAATTAGAGGACATGTTTTGATCTTTTTCAATATATTTTCCGGGAATTTAGAATCAATATATCTCTTTAGTTTAATTTTCTTATAATAACATTTTTTATTCCTTTATATAATTGGAAAATTTTGAGGAATTACATATGAAGTAGTGTAAAACTCTAGCCTTTTGGGATTAAGACGGGAAATGGATGTTTATGAGACTATAATTAGTATAGAAGAAGTTTAGATTGTGAAGATGATCCTGCAATAGATAAAGAATTTTCAGAGTAGGTATAAACTTTATACAGATAATTGTACAAAATATTTTTCTTTTCAGGTAGGTGATATTTTTTTTCTTGGAATATCACCATGAATAAGTGTTATGCATTTTAGTAAGAAATTTAATGTTGAGTCACAAATTCATTGGACCATATGAAAATCTGTAGAATTCTAGACTGAATGCCTACTGATTATCTTTTTGTCCATGTTTTTCTTAGGCACATGATTTTTTTTCAAGTTCTGATGATGAGAAAGTATGTGCCAGATTCATCTCAGGTTTTGAGCCCTGAAGCAGTTCAGCTATAAAAGAACTATTTGTATGAATAGAAACCTATTCAAATTCTTGATTAAAGAGAATAATTAGTGTGACATAAGGTAATCCACAAGGTATTGGTTTTTTTTTCTATAAATGACATAGTTGAAGAAGAAACATAGGAATATGAAAATGCTATTAGGGGAATGTACCTTCACTTGTTTAATAACTAAATAAAATTACAAGGATGCAATTAGGCGAATGTGGGGAGAATGTAACTATCTAAGGTTTAAAAAAATTTTAAATGAATAAAACCCTAAGTCTCTATATAGTGATACCTTTTTTAAGTATATATCTGCAAACTGGCCGTTAGGTATTTTTTACCAACTTCTATGACTTGAATTTCGAGAAATGGACACACATGGATGCGATCTGTAAGTATTTTGGAGTCTCATATGACAAACAAAACTTTTGGTGAATATTAACCTACCCTTATGAATAATAATCTTACCCATATAAATAGTAATAAGACCAAATAAATAGTAACCTCACTAATGAATGTAAATATAATAATTTATGAGTCCTTGATTAATTTTTCAAGGTGTTATAAAATCAATTATAGTTACAATATTATTATTTTTGGAATAAATTATGATATTATTTATCAATTAATTTTATCATATTTAAAAATTTATCTTGATAATATTTAGTACATTTTTGAATTCTACACATTGGAAAATGGTTAGGGTAAAGTTTTTGGATTTTTAAGAAATTCTTGAATTTTTGATTAATAGTGAAATAAAGTAAATTACTGTATATATATATATATATTATATGTTAAATACAATATTCCTAACATCATATTTGATTTAATATCCCTTTATTCTATCTCAAACTATCTCTTTTCTATTTTGAGTTAGATGAATCATAAAAGTTCAAGGTCTTGAGAAAAAAATGTTAAACTATTGATTAATATAATGTAAAACCCCTCCTCTCCTCCACTATAAAAACCACCCTCACCCTGTCCTCCTCCAACACCTATCAATATTTTATAATTGTATAAATTATTTCCAATAACCTTCCCAAGTATCTTATCCATGTCTAGGAACTATTGTTATCTTCAAAAGTCCAAAACCGAAGGCCTTAAAGAGGATCTCAATGAGAAGAGATCAAGAGGTAAAAATCCTCTTTCATATTCTTTTGTTTTGTTTTCAATTATTATTTTTTTCTTATACTCTCATCAGGTCCACTTATCCAAGAGTCCTGAAATCTCTATTATTATATATATTATATATTTTTTATCATGTTTATGGTAATATTAATCATCATTTTCCCTCACCTTTTCCTCTTATTCTAATAATAAAAAAAATCTTCCGTGATGTGTCGATTTACCAACATCATGGACGATGTGTCTTCAGTTTCCATTAATGTCCCAAAACGTTTTTTTTAACCATATTAATGGTTGTAAAATATTTTAAATTTTATTATATGATATCTCTTATGTTCTGTAATAATATTATATGCATAATATTAAGGGAATATGGAAAAATTTGTTTGTGATTATCAAGGAACCGCCAAAACGATCTAAACAAATATCACTCGTGATTTTTCTAATGATTAATCCTCATACCATATTACATAAATGGTTTATGAAAACATTTAATATTATTGAAACATATTAACATCATTTTATTCCACTTCTGGAGTTTTCCTTTCCTTCTACAAGTAAATCATTTACGAACAGACCATGGAAATCAAGTAAAGCACACACCTGACAAAATGTAAATAAAAAAATATTACTAATAAATAGGAATAATGATTTTTTAAAATGATCACATATGATGTTATAAACATGATTAATTTAATTTAAATTATTAATAACACACTTTTAACCATTATACATGTGGTTTAAATAGGTTTCAAGTACAACAAACTTAAGGTAAGTTAATTCTTAACCAAATTTCTTTTCTTGGGGTCAAGATACTATTTCACTGATTATGTAGTACTAAGATTATGTTTTGTTATGAATTTTGTTTATATTATCTTTTATTATATGAATTTACATTTTATATGCATATTAATTTCATTTTATTAATTCTCACATCAATTATATGACATTTTTAAGGGAATTGTTTTAAAATTTACACTTTTAAAATGCTATTTTATGAAATTAAAAATAAATGTTTTTATGAAATTAATCTTATTTTAATATTATGTTATGGTTCTTGGGAATATTTTACAATATTTAGTGGGACCTATACATCCTTCAAATGAATTGGTTATGTGTAAGTTGGAGGTCCTTCATATGGGTTCCCCAAGTGCAACTACAACGGTTACACCCTATGATAGTCACGAGGGTAACATTATATGGTAGCTATGAGGGATAAAAACCATAAGGTAGCTGAGATGGTTAAAATATAGGTATTAAATTCCACTGGATACCTTTATGGTTTCATATATGTTACTTAATTGTTTTTGAAAATCTCATGGGGAACTGGTGGAATGCACTTATGGACCGTGTGGGCATGCAACCACTTTGGAAGTAGAAATATTGGGGGTCATCAAAGTAGTGGAAAAGGATTATCAAAGGATATAAAACATTATTTTCTTGGAATTTGATTCTACGACCATCGTTCAATCCATATGATTGGGTCAAAAACATATTTCATGGAAACTCACAGGAAAGTGGCTCAAATGTCCTGATCGACTTCCAACTTTATGTTACATTGTCACTTACACTTTTCAGGAAGCGAACCGCATAGAGGATGGCCTTGAAAATAAATGAATAACTGAAGAAGAGGAAAAATATATGAGAAGTGTGTATACTAACAAGAATCCTCCTCTTTCTCATGATAAATGTAAAATACCTTCATTTTGTTTGGTGTAACATGATTTCTTATTAATTCAAGAGCCTTAGTGATCACTTTTTTCAAAATAAAATATGTATATATTAGTGAGAAGTATGACTGAATGAAAATATTTCATATGTTTATAAGTATTCATTTAATAATGGTTCATTTCCTTCTTTTTATATCCCTTGATGATCATTTTATGCTCATAACATGTTTTAAATTAATTTTCATAGGTTCGAAGGGCGTGTTAGAGAAATAAGGAAGTCAAGTTAAATTTTATGAATATTTTTCAAAGAAATCATGTTGTTGTTTTGTGTTAACAATTTTTTTGGAAGAAAATGATTCTATTTTAATGGTACCCACTTTGTTTTATTATGAGTTTATATATATTAGTTATTTTCTATCATTCTAAAACTATAAACTGAAAATATATTTGGTAATGTAAAGAAGTGAAATCTAGTTGAAGTAGCTAGATTATATAATGTTTATTGTCAGGTACTTATAATATATATATATATATATATTATTTTCATAATTACCCTTTTCAGACACTTAAAAAGTGATAACATCATTCGTGGACGTATGGTCTACCACCTCCAAGAAATGATGTGACCCCTTTTACATCACATGAATTGTATATATAAGTATACATGATTAAATAACATGGTATTTAGGATATAATGATCTTTTAGAAAAGAAATGTTTTTACATCCCATCTATCTATAAAGATCATTGAAAAATGAAAATGTTACTAATTTTTACGTACGATCTACAGTCTCTATGATTGTAACGTTGGATCATTTTTCATAAACATATTTAATGATTAATATTAAAATTAAAAAGTTTCTATATATAAGATAATTGTGTCATGATAATTATTCTGAAAATTTTTAGTTATGAACCCTTTAACCATAGTTGACTGAAAAATGTATTTTTTGACAAATAGAAAAAATTTCCTCTAAACACCCAATGTAAAATTAATTAAGTAGTTATACAAAATATAGTAATAAGTGAAATAAAATTAATTATAAACCAGATAAAATTTTATCAAGAAATTATAAAATTAAAAAAAATTATTATACATGAGGTTAAATGATATTTACCCTGAAATGAAACACAAGGTAAGGGATTCTTATCTCACTATTTACAACCATGAGATAATTTTCAGGTTCCCTACTTTCATTTTCTATCTTGTGTATCTACTACCTTTTTTATATTATATAATTAATTCATCATTATTCATGGTATTTCTTACATTCATTTAACATTTCACCTTTGTGAATTTTATCATTTAAAATGTTTGAAAGTGGAGTGAGACACTTTATATTGTTTAAAGATTATTTTTCTCAATAATATATTTAAAAGTATTTCAATGATATTACCATTTTTTGAAATTAGATGACCATTTCTCAAAAATTTATATTTATTCTACAATGGTTATTAAGGAAGACCTTTATGTATTAGTACCATTTTCACACTCTATGGTACTCCTAGTGTATTAAAATTATTCTTATAAAAACCCAACTCCATTTCTCTCTTTAGTCGGAGAAACAATTTTGTTATAAGAAACATGTTTTGTTAAAATGATTTGAAAAATGATTTTAAAATGATATGTTAATGAAAATTTTACCCTTTATGTTTTAACAATTTTTAATGGAATCTTCTTGTCTATTGTTGAACAAGGAAATTTTCAAAAACATTTTACCTTGAAAAATAATTAATTTTTATATCGTACGAAAAGTACCAATTTATTAACCATAATTTCATTAAAGCATCCATTGAATGTTTAAAAGGATTATTTTTATTCAAAATGTTATTTAAAAAGGGTTTTAAAGGTAAAATTATTTTCAAATGGGTTTAAAAAAAGGGTAATTTTCCTCAAGAATATTGTTGAAGTAATTCTTTTATTTCATCAATGACAACAACCTTATATTTTTCATCACATGGGGTAGGTTGTATTGAAAACATCATTAATCTTCCAATGGATGGTTAATTTATAATCTGGAAAAGGATTTTATTCATATCCCGTTAATTATTTCTTTTTTCTCATTGAAAAATATTCACTCTCCTATTATAATTTAATTTTCTCTAATTATCCATATCATTTATCATGGATATTAATATTATATATATCATATGACATTTTACATTTGGTTTATACTTTATGATTTATTTTATTATTTGGGGAAATATTAAAAATCACTTATTATTTTTTTCAACATGGTTATTTGATAAGGCACACTATTAAATTGATTATTCAAAATTTGAGGAATGTTTTGGACATAAACAACATAGGTGGGTCTTGAATATAGAAATCCTCTCAATGAAATGTTAGTGTCATGAAAATAAATAGTTGGATTCGTACATTAGATTGGTTTTTACCTAATAGATTAACTATCTTGTGAATGGTATTGACGGTACTGGTACTATGTACCTCAAAAATATGGCATCCAATAATTAAAAATTTCTCTGATTTAGTTTCAGTTATTACTCATCCAATTTATTTTTCCTCAACATACCTATTGATAAATTTCGTTTTTAGTTTTTTATATACCATGCCTTTCAGTTTCTAACAATGCCATATTTCTTTTTAATAATATATTTTTTTTATGGTATGTACTTACAGTTATAACCTTGAAATATTATTTATGCACCCTTATTTAGTTTATTGATTATATGGAAGGTGTGGGAGATCGCTTACATTACCATATTAACTATTATAATTGATTCTCTAATGCTTCTTCTATAGTTTTCCCATACTGAGAATTTGAGCTCACCCTTATTCTGTTTCCCTCCCAAGGAATCCAAGGAGAATACAATAAATGAAATACAAGGTTTTTCTAGATGGATAATATTTATCCTCGAAGTAATTTAATTTGAAATAGGGAAAATTTATGTCGTAATTATTGTATTATTTTGTAGTAAAATTGTCATTTTATATATGGTTTACTAAGTATACTAAACTGTTATTACTTTAAGATTCTATTCCTTGTAATCATGCCAATGTAATTAATTACAAAAAAAAGTTCCATTATTCTAGGGTTGGGGATTTATAGTTATTATCAAAAGAAGTTTAGCAACATCCTTGGAAACGGGATTTAGAAAACATAGATTTGGGAGCACACCCCTAATATAGTAACTGAGTATAAGTGAACAAGAAAATCCTAGAATTTTAGCAAGATATGGTTTGTTTTTGTATTTATAGAAACAAATACCATTATGGATAATGTCAATGTAAGTGGTTCTGGAAAAGTTGTAACTAGGAGTAAAACAATTGGCAAGGTTTTCTGCACCTGACTCAGGGTAACCTGGTACACAAAAATTGGACTTACTGTGCACCTATTTTGTCACTCCTAGGGGATATTGATAGAAAAATGGTCATTTTATGTACAAAAAGCTATTATGAATTTTTATAGATACATAAAATGAATATACTAGTTTAAGCCAAAGTTGTATAATATTGGAAATACGATGTCAGGATTTAGAAATTGAATAAATGGTATTATGGGTAAAACATTCACCAAGGAAGAAACTATAGGGAAAATAAATGGATGAATTATTTATATATTGAGGGATCATTTAAAACCATAGTAAATAAGTTATATATTCACTAACTTTATTTCAAGGATTTCCATTAAATTAATTTTGAAAAATTATATTATTTTGGTTTTAGAATTGGTCAACCTGTATGTATAGTGCAAACCAATGAATTTCAGCAGGTCTATTGGTCTAGAACACATAACGGAAGGATGATAAGGGTTTAAAAATAACCACTGAACTAAGAAATGTCCTAGATAAATATTCATTTTTTTTAGTTAAAAAAATTGAATAATAAATGTTAATGGGAACTAGTCGAATAAATTTTGAGGATTATAAATTTATTAATTAACCATATTGGTTTTAGGAGATAGTTAAAGAAAAATAGTTATAATTTTCACTATTTTATAAGACATAATATACTTTATAATGTTTCTTTTTGTGATTTAGGCATAAAAAATTCATTATTATTAATTAATTTTTGGTAAAAAATAAATGATAGAGAAATTTGTCGATGAAAAACCAAAAATTAGGATAGTTCACAAGAAATTGAGTCATATATGATATTGAAATTTCCTTATATTCTCATTTAGTAAAATAATTACCCAAAATTATGAAAATTACATAGAATTAAAATGTTTCCATAATACCTTAATTTCTGTTGAACTAATAGTCTTCTAAATCATTCAAGATTTGTCTCTTTTCGGCTCTCAACATTCAATTGATCATTCAATTATTTGTGATTGATGTCTTCATTCACATCATATAAATATTTAAAATTTTCCTTCAAGTAGGTATCTATTCATTGCAATGATGTTATCCTAATTAGAGACCTAGTTACATTGTAGTCTATGTTACCATTGCACATTCCATTATCTCTTTTATATAGGATGACTTATAAACCATTCTCACGATATGGGAATTCAAACATAAGAAGTATCAAAGAATATTTCACCACGATCCAGTTTAAATTTAGATAACTCAATATAAAAAATCGGTGTATAATGTGAATCCCCCAAAAATATAATGTTAGAACTTTGTATTTGATAGCGTGTATGACACACATCACTAAGTGTCTAAGTTAATATAATATCCTAATACTTTTTAACATATTTACTGTTTAAAAAAGATTTTATGTATTTAAATGAGAACAACACCTGGTTATCTTTAATTACACATAAGAGTGACCGTCCTTTATAGCATGTGTTACATGAAATAGTGACTTCCCTTGATATATTGCGTTACACACACAGAGGAGTTTCACCAGATAACACTGTATTATTAAAATATCATTGTTTAATATAATTTGATTTGACCTAGTCGTTATGTTAGCTATTTTGAACATAATCAACTAACTTATAAAAATTAAGTTATATATAAATATATAATGAATTAATTTGATCAAATTAATTATAAATCAATATAAGAAGCAATTGAATAAAAAGTGATTATTTTTATATAAAACCATTTTTATTCAAAAAAAGTTTTTTTATGCTAATAGATTAAATTAATTATTGGGTGATATTAATATAATATTTATTTTTTATATTCAATGAAATAATTTTTATACTTATCCATTAGTTGAAATTTTCATTGGATAAGATAAAACATTATTTGACATATAAATACCTAAATTTTTATAAATATAATTTTGTTTCCTTTTAATGGAGAACCCATTTTAAATATGAATTTTAGAACATTAATTAGATTACTATGTCAAAATAAAAATCATATTTGAAATAGAAACATAATAATTAGGTTATGGTGATTTTTTTATATTTGTCTAGAACATTACATTTTTAATAAATAGTTAAAAATATCGAATTTTGGTTCCAATATGCTATTTTATTCTAATTTATTTATAAGAATGAATTTTATATTTAACAGGTTTTAATGATTAGTTACATAATATTTTAATCAATAAATAAAGTTAATTTAATTGGAGTCACTATCTCATTGAAATTGATTATAAAAATATAGCAAGGATTTGTAGGTTTTTAGTTAAAAACTGCCAATGTCTACCCGCTTGCCGGATTTATTTTAAATTATTTTATGCCACATAAAGAATTTGAATTTGGAAAAAAGGATCCCTTATTTGGAATCATAATAATTTATAATTTCTAATAATACCTACCTTGTTTTTGGAAAAAAATATTAGTGAAGGTAATTAAAATTAATTACCATTATTAAGGAAAAATTATGCTTAATAAAGGACTAAACCCTTAATTTAGGGGAAAAAATGACATATCCACTATTAAAATACCATTTGATATCCATACATCATAAATTAACCATCAATTATTGTCTTTTAATTTTTAATAAAATTATATAGTTAAGAACATGTGTACAAGTAACTTGTTTCCAAATATTCTACTTGAGCCCTTCTCCTTCCCTATAAAAGGCCACAACTTCTCCCTATTCCTCAAACCTATAAAACCAAATAGGATCAGAAAATATCTTCCAATATAGTTTCAAAACATCCCTCCCCTTACCTTTAATTCTTTTTTTGATGTGAGCCTTCCAAGGAATCCTTTTGGTACAAACCGAAACTAGTTACCAATTAAGAGGTAACATCTTTTTTGAATATTTTTAGTTTTATTTCCAATCTTAAAGGCTTCATATATTATTATTATTATTTTATTTTATAATAAAAACAATATATTAATTATACTAGGTTGTTAATAGGCTATGTGTTCTAACTTCAATTTCACACACTTCCATCTAATGGGAAACAAACATACTGTTTCTATGTACGGTGGACTATTATCTCACGAAACAATAATTTTTTATTTTTCTCTTACCACATATCATGGGGGAAATTATAATAGAAACTCTACCTATATATGATAAATATGATATTTATTATGTTTTTATACTTCTATAATCATTTTATAAAACATACATTTAATAATTTCTATTTTGTGTTAATATGATAACATTGTTTGAGGTAGTGTGGACTACCACCCCCTCAATGCGACGCGATTCGCTCAAACTAAACGTGGATAGAATAATGGATTGATTTCAGTAAAAAATTGTGACATAAGAAAATTCTATATTTTATTTATCACATAATTAACTTTATAGAGATATTATATATACAATATATATATATATATATCATTTTTGTTACGCATTTCACTCACTTAAAAAGTCATAACGTCATTCGTGTTAGTGTGGACTACTGCCTCCCTGACATGATGTGATTCCATTCACATCACAAGAAATAAATACATAGGTATATATGAAAAAAAACATGGTATCTAGGATATAATAAATCATTATAGAAGTATTTGGTTTTACATACCTTCTTTCCATAACAATCGTTTAAAAATGACAATTGTACACATGCACACTTACAACATACCGTCTCTAGGATTGTAATGTCGGTTCATTATTCATAACCAAATTAAATGATTGATATTAAAATTATAATTTTTGAATAAATATGACAATTTTTTCATGATTATTAATTTTTAAATTTTATGTAATGTACTCTTCGACCATAGTTGACCCACTAAAGATATTTTGGACACATAAAATAAAGTTTTTCTAAACACCCGATGTAAACATAAATGTTTATGTAGTTGAATAAAATATTGTAATAATTTAAATAAAAGTAATGAAAAACATTACAAATGGTTCTCAATAATGTATAAAACTAACATTTTTTATAAATTAGGTTAAACGATGTTCACTTGAAAGGAATCTCAATGTAAGGGATTCTCATCTCACTTTTCACAGCAGTTAGATAAATGTCAGGTTCAACACTGACATCTACTGTATGGTGTATCTACTACACCTTTTGATATATTATATCATGAATAAATATATCTTCATGGTATTTATCACTTTCAGCTAATATTATTATTTTATGAGGTTTATGATTGGAAATGTTTCAACGTGTCATGGGATAGTTTGGAATTTTTGGAGACTATTTTCCTCAATAATAAAATTAATTATCTTTCTATGGTATGACTATTTGAGTAAATTAAATGACCATTGCTCAATAAATCCATTTATTATACTATTTTTATTCAGGACCAATTACAAGTATTAGTATCATTTTCCTACTATTTGGTACTAAAATTGTTTTAAAATGTTTATAAAAAACCCATAATTTAATTCTCTCTTTAGTCAAAAAAACCTTTTTTAATACAAAAATCGTATTTTACTAAAAGGTATTAAAAATATTTTAAAAAATATTTTTTTAAATAAATTTTTTCCCTTTTTAGCTTTTACAGATGTTTTCAATTAAATGTTCTTGTCTCAATTCGAAGAAGGAAATTTTCTAACCATTTTTACATTACAAAAACAATGTTTGTTTTTTTATATCATATGGCATATATGAATTTATTCACCATCATTTCTTTGCAGCATCCCTTTAATGTTAAAAAGGATTATTTTTAATGTTTTTTTAAATTAATTTTAATGAGAAAATGTTTTTCAAATGATTTTTCAAAATGAAAAGTTATTTTCCTCATGAATATTTATGAAGTTATTTTTTTAACAATGAAAACAACCTTATATTTTTACTCCACTTAGGGTATGTTGTATTGATACCACCCTTAATATTCCAATTGATGGTTTATGACTATTTTTTCCATGTATAATATTCACAGTAACTTCCATGATTTATTTTTTCCCCTTGAAATAGTCAACATCCTATGATCATTGAATTTCCCTAATTATCTATACCATTTATTGTGGATATTATTATTTCTTAAACAATACAAAAATTTACCTATGGAATCTTCTTTGATATTTATTTGATTATTTAGGTAAATATTGATAATTATTTATTCTTTTTTCAAAATTGTTATTTGAAAGGGAACATTTCTAAATTGATTATTCAAAATATGAGGAATGTTTTGGACTGGTACAACATGGGTGGGGATTACTTATAGATCTATCCTTATATTATCGATAATATAATGAGATGTAATAGTAGTCTAGACACATTAGATAGGGTTTACCTGATAGTTAACCATATTATGAAAGGACTTTACGGTACTGGTTTCATGTACATTAGAAAAATGGCATCTAATAATAAACTACCTCCCTGATTTAGTTTTATTTATTATTATTCTATGAGATTTTCAGTCAACATATATATGTATACATTTAATTTTCAATTATTTTTCTTGAATGTGTTTTATTTTCTTACCATTCCATGTTTATTTTTCCTTATCAAGTAATTTGAATTATATATATTTTCATTTTTTACTTTTACATATTTTCTATACACTTCCACTGAGTTTTTGGATTACATAGAATGTCTGTTTAGTTATTTTCCATTCCATATTCACTATTCAAATTAATTCGTTATAACTACCACTATATTTTTCCTTTATAGTGCATTTGAACTCACCATTATTATTTTTATTTCCCGAGGAATCCATAATAAATACTATGAAAGGCATGAAGTGATTTAAAAGATGGAAAGATTTATCCTCAATATTAATAATTTAGAAATTAAAAAAAAGTATGTTGTAATTAGAATATTATTTTTTAATAAAATCCTAATTTATGTATCGAGTTTATAGAGACTAATAAACTCACTTTCCTTTGAGATTTGATTCCTTATATTCTTTCCAATGTAATTAGTATCATAAACAAGCTCCAAACTATCTAGGGTCAGTTCCCTATATTTTTTGGCCTTTGTGGTATTTTCTAGGTTGTTTGGGATTGTTTTCAAGTGTTTTTACTATTTTGATACTATGTGTTTGATGTTCTTTGTGGGTTTTGATATATTCTCAAGCGGCAACTGTCATTTTTTATGACAAATCATTTTCATCAATATAAAAAATTATCTTGGTGATTTCATAGCTAAATCCAATGAGGGGAATTGACCATAACATACATAAATATTACATATTTTTAGATTATTGTTTGATACCTATTGAGATAATACATTTCAAATAACTTTAATGGTTTAGTGTCATTATAGACTATTGAAAAAATCAAATTATTTCAAACAATATATTCTACAACCTATACAAATGTCTTCCCTAATAGTTATAAGTACCTGATATTAATACACTACAACATATTTAGTTATCTGTCAGTAATTTTTTTCTTATCTTTTTTATGTTCATTAATCATTATAGTTTCAGAGAATTAGGTCATAAATATTACATAACAAACCAATAAATTTTTATGGGATACTTCTACTCAGTATCCATTTTCCCAATATATATAATCCTTAAAAAGAAACATCCTTACTTTATAGGATAAATATTAGGGTATCTCATCTTGAACTCCTTTATATTCTTACACATCCCTAAACCATGGGAAAAACAATTCAAAACAACATATGTGAATTATATTAATAACCTATGATAAACTTGTATCTTGTCTAATTGGACCATAGTTAAATCCATAGGAGAAACCATCCTGGATTACTTAGTGCTTATTTCCTTTCTAGACAAGTAATATTTCCCATTTCATTGGAGAGCTATAATGGGGAACACCCATCATATAATTTATATTGAGCTCCCATGTTCATTATATTTTTTTATCAAGTACGATATGATGAATAAAATATTTTATTATATCACCTTTATATTAGGAAAAACAAGAAAACATATTTTAAACCCATAATCAAAACACTTTCTATAAAAATAGGAGGAAATTATTTATTTTTATAATAAAAACACGTTAAAATGAAAAATTTCCAAAATACTGTGAGAATAAATTTCAATGAAAATAATGTTTGGAATATTTTTAGAATTATTCATATATCAAATAGATGTTTTAATAAAATATTTTCTCTAAATAACATAAATTTTTCAATAACTTGCATTGCATAAAATAATGAGTTTAAATGAACCACTAGATGAAATCCATATAAAATTACAATTTTAACCCAGCCATTAGGTTAGTGTGAATAAGTATAAAAATCTTATGAAAATGTATGCTGAAGTAATTCACTACAAATTATTTATGAAAAATATAAATAAATTTTATGTTTTTATTATTAAACAATATGATTGAATTACAATTATTAAATGAAATTAATGAAATGTATATTTTATACAATTAATAAAATATTTTTTATATTCATCCGATAGATATTTATTCCATAGGGCATGAATAAACATTATTTGATGTATAAAGACCCATATTTTTCGAAAGGGTCATTTTCAACCTTTTAATGGAGAACCACTTTTAAATTAACATTTTTAAACTTTAAAAAATTTTATATGACAAAATTAACAAATAATTTGGAAAAGGGATATAAAAATTTACTTCGGATAAATTTTTAATATTGTTTCTGATAATTTCCACGTTTGATCAATAGTAAAAATACACAAAATTATAATTGAAAACAAAATTTTTCATCAAAATAGTTTATATGGTTAAATTATAATATTAAAATTATTATATTAAAAATAGAATATATTTTAATAATTCAATATAATGTATTTCATTAGCATTAATTTTACTTTTAATGTAGGTGAATTTTTTTCATTCTTTTGTAATATTTTTACATTTAAAATATGTTATCTCTTTCTAATAACAAGATTATTTTAAATTAATTACTGCATATTCTATATTTTTAATTTTAAAAAATTTATTCCATACTTTCAATCATTATATATAAATTATTTAAATAAATTTATTTTATTTTTTGGCTTTATGAATAGTATCTTTAGTAAAAGAATTTTAATTTGATAAAATGGTAAATCAGGTAATTATGGGTAAGAATACTATTATAATGTCACCCTAATACTAATCTTAATGTAATTTTATATGTTTATTTAAGACATAAATCATCATTGGGTCTAAATGGTTTCCTTTGGAAGCCACTAGGATGAGATTTGGACATTTAATTTAATTATTTAACGAAAATTTAAATATGTCTTACTGAAATATTAATAACTACATAATATTTTATAAAAGGTTATACAAAAGACAAATTATCTTAAAAATAATCTTTTGAAATATAATTTTTTTGTATTTATCATGTTAAATTATTTATAATTTTTATGAAATAAATAATCTTCTTCATGACTTTAACTTTGATGACGTAAAAATAAATTAATTGATAAGAAATCAATATTTTTTTATAAAATGATAATATTCATAAGAAGTCCCAAACACTTGACCAAATCTTACTGGTCAAGTATATATTGACCATAACCATCTAATGGTTGAGTCAATGACCTTTTGGAGCCTAATAAAATGGATTATGACACGTATATTATTTTTTAATTGATGTCAATTTTTTTACATTCATAATTTGATAAGTATAATATTTTAAATGTAAAATTTTCTAGAAGATAAAGTAGACTAAAAATATTATTAAGAAATATAGTATATTTATCATCATAATATTATTTTATTTTTATTATTAATTTTGAAATATGTATATTAAATAACTACACAAAATAGATGTAGTGATTCTTTTATTAATAGAGATAAAAAATAAATCTAAATAAAAATATTCAAATAAATATATTTTGGGATAATTAATTTGTATACTAAATTTTATAGATAGTAATAAACTCTTATTAATAGTATAAAATAGTCAGTTCAATGTTAACTTGTTATATTAATATTTTTAAAAGTAAATTAATTGAATAGTGTAAAAATTGACCCCATTTATTATTTATCAAATAATGTTGTATAAAATTATTTACAGATAATAAATTTTTAAAAAATATTTAATAATTATGATATATTATATAATTTTCTAATTTATTTATTTATGATCTAATTAACTTCAAATAAGTAAATATTCCACCCTTTAATATTGAAATAGTTGTTACCCTTGTTTAAATTTAAATAGAATAACCACGTGCTAATTAAAATTGTAAGGATTAAATTGATAGAAAAACATGTATAAAATCAATTGGTTGATTCCATTACATCCATATTTCATCTAATATTATAAATTTTGACATTATGGTGTTTTTTAAAGGGTTCTATTTTATTATGAATTAATATTTTTGGAGATCCCACTAATGCCCATCAACTCAATTATAAAAGGGAACCTCCTCCCCCACCTATTCACTTCACATTGAGCCTACATGATCTTCCATACCCTACCCTATTCCCTTTTCAAATTACCTAGTCACATTCTAGGGGTTCTGGTTTTCTTAAATGTCCATCTCTAGTTCTCTAAGAGAAGATTTAGAGGAATCGTATCGAAGAAGATGAAATCCCCTCTACCGATTCTTTCAAATTTCATTCTTCTTCTACTTCCTCTTCAAGAGTTGTTTCATTATAAAGTAATAAATCCAATATAAATTATATATTGAGATGTTATTATTATTATTGAACAATAGTATGCCACTTTCAATCCGTCCTGTGATAAATAAAATAACAACATGTGCATACGTTCGACTTACCATCTACACAAAGTGGTATAAACTATTTTTCCAAAATGCCTTAATTAGATTGGTATAATAGTGGAAATAGTAGTCTTATATGATTATTGTTACATTATATTGATTCTGAAATATTATACACCCTTCACTTCAACACCATTCATCAATTATGGGAATGATATCGCCGCTCGTGATTATGTACGACCTACTGTCTCCACAATGTGATGTGATTCATTCAACATGAGTATCATTAAAGAATGATTATATAAATATAAAGTTTGAAAAAATATGATATATATTATGTTATTGTTATTTTTTAATGATATAACTATTAAATATGAATGATAATCATAACATATTTGACAAAACATGCATATGAAAATGAAGTTGTTAATACCCGAATAATAAGTAATAATGAAATGTAATTAACAAACAGATGATAATATGATCAAATATGATATCATAAAGATGTATGTGATAATATAATAATTAAATTATTTTATTTAAATCATTATATAGTGTTTTGGATATATACAAAGGATATCATACCTAAAGTAAGTGATGATTTCACAATCTCATTATTATCCGAGATTATTTACATGCAATTATTTATTAGGGTATATTTATCATTCAAATTAATGTTTCCTAAATATGTAATATTATTTCTATCATTATAATACTATTTAAAATTTAATTTTACCCATTGGTTACTTTTTATTAAATTTTTGAATGTAATATTTTTTTGTTATTCTGTACAATGTTCTTTTGGACTTTTCTGAGAAAAGTATGAGGAGAATATTTTTTAACCTATAAGACATGAATGAATTTTTATTCTTTCAAAACAACTTATTTTCATGAAGATTAAATTATAATATTTAATTTTTATTTTAAATTATGTACTTTTCTTTTAAAATTTCATTTCATTTTGAGAGTATAATTATTTTTAAGAAAAAATGTTATTTTCCCCAAGAATTAATTTTAAGTGTTTTATCAAAATTATTTTCCATCTAAGATGAAATTATCTAAATAGGGGTTTTCTTATATCCTTATTATTACAATGATTTTATTATTTTATGATGGAATGATATTTATGAAATCCATTTGTTTTATATAGATTATGGAGGAATGATGTTTAAGAAACTTATTGTTTTCCGTGGGTTATGCAATAATGAATGATTTATCTTTCTGTGGAACACATAAGAATGATTTAATTTTTATATTAGTGGGACCTATATCTCCCCACCATGCAATGTTTAAATATTTGTATATCATAACATTGAAATGAATAGATTGGTAAATGTTCTCAACTTAGTAATATAGCACTAGAACGAGGAGAGAATATAGTTCAGTAATCGACTTTTCTCTGTGATGTTATTTGCAATGAGCCTTGACTAATATGAAATGATTTTATATGATTATGTGTATTCCACAAAACATCATGTCTTATGTTATTAGTTTTGGGATTATGTTAATATATTGTTATAAAATTTCATTATTTTTCTCATGGAATGATATTAAGATCGTCATATACAGGATACGATTTACAAATGTTATATTATTATGTCTTGTGATTACGATATGATTGAAATCTCCTTTGTTTACCATCACTAAGAATCTGAGATGACCCTTTCATATGTTATTGTTCCAAGGTAATGAACATGGGTGTTAAGTAAGATATTCAATAATGGGATCATGTTACAAAGAAATAAGTGGGAGACAATGAAAAACATTATTTTTGTTATTGTAATTAATGTCAAATTGATCCGTATAAGATTTGTTAAAAGAATCATTTGAAAAAAAATTATAATATATTCAAAAGAGGGATTAAATTAACTTTATAATTAAATTTTATTCATGTTACTAAATCCCTAAAATAATTTTATGAATATAGATATGGAAAAATATTTTTTAGAAAGTAAATAAATGAAAAATTAAAAAAGACATTTTTAAGTTAACTTATCCCTTACCCCGAGTCTGACTCCTCATATATGTTATTTATATTCCTGAATAATAAAACTACTTAATTTAGTTACTTTTTTTTGAATCATTATCATGTTTATTGTTTATTTTATTTTATTTATTACCATTTTATTTTGAATTTCTTATTTATAAAATTTCATGCCATTCCTTTTGATGATAATTTCCTCATAAATCAAAAAAAAATTCAGTAGGATGACTATGCTAAATGAGGTTTTAATTATACCACATCTAGAGTAGTAATAATCACATAATTTCCATTTTTCAAATTTAAATTTTCATTTTAAAACAAACCAATTTAGTTGGTTATGGAAAATTTACTACATTACAATCATGGTGGTGGTAGGTTGTACATATTCATGGTTAATGTTTTAATTTTTCAAAAATCATAATGGGTAGAAGTTAATTATTAATTTATATTTATAGAATGATAAAATATTCGAAAATACAATTTTATTTTTTAAAATCTACTTATATATATGATCAATGTGATGTAGCGATGAAAAATGAATCAATTTACATTATGGAGGAGGTTGTCCCCATGTACACACACAACAATATCATTTTTCAATGATTGGGAAGGTAAGAATGTATATTATATATTAATATTACATAAACAATATTATTTCATTAATACCATATATATACAATAAATCAACCATTATAGCCATCCGCGATAGGTAGTGATGGAAAATAATTTATATCAGATCGCATGGTATTAGTTGTAACACCCCAAGCTTCCACAGTACGCTTCTCTTTGAATAATGCAGTAGCGTGTGTTGTACGCAACTTCAAGTTCCAACACACACCACAACCAATCAAACTAGCTGTTATGATTAGTAATACCCACATTTTGAAATTTTATACATTTTATTTTTCAAAATGGACTTCATTTTTGGATTCGGAATATCGAAATTATCTTAGGGTGAATTTTTGTTATTTTTCTGAAAACGTTCAATTTTTGATGAATAGTGAAAATTAATAAATTTTAATTAAAAACAACTTTTTTAGTCAAAATAATTAATAGTGATGAATTATGAATTTGAGTGTTTTTAATGTATATATAGAATATATTTTTACCAATTAATATAATTTTACTCATTGTACATAATTTCACATTTAACCTGGACATAAGAAAGTGCCAATATTTTGATAGTTATTATCTCTTAAAACAAGCTTTTTTATTTAACAAAGGGAATTAATTTTAAATTAATTTCTGCCTCTTCTATGTTTTGAATTAAGAAAAATGAATTCCATATTTAGAATTCAGAGGTCCAAATTTTTTAAATAGGTATCTTTTTTAGACATTTTGAATAATTATTTCGGTAAATATTTTATTTACCATGGTTAAAGGATAAATCCAGTAAATAAGGGTTAAAATTAATATTATAATAATAATAAATTACCCTAAAACGTGTCCTAAACCTATTGGTTGATACATGTCCGACCATGGGCATCTTTGGGTCTGTTTTGGGACCCCATGGATCCACTTGTAAGTGATAATGACACTTTATATTAATTATGTTAAAGTAAATACCAAAATGACATAAGTGTATATACTTTAGCAAAACAATTTTTAAATAGGGATATATATATATTATATTTTCAACTATAATTACTCATTAGAAATAAAAAAATATTTTCTACATAATGGTATTTTATTTATTATTTTTATACATTTAATAATTAAATTTATTTATGATAGAATAATGATGCAGTATTTTCCTTATTAATGAAAGAATCAAATAATTAGTATTATAAATGTTAAAATAAATATAATTTCAAATTTTTGATGACATACAATAATTTTATTGTTTAATATGAAATTTTTTGTATTGCTTAAATGAATTTTCTTCAAATTAATAAAGATGTTAAGAATTTAACAAAAAACAATTTTTGAATGTTATCAATATTGACGTAAATGAGTTTTTAAAACCAATATTATATTATTAATTTCTATTCTATTCCTAAAAATCAAATGTTCGGCCAAAGGACTTATATCATGATAGGTGTATCATTAATGGACCGTGTGGGGGTCTTTTGGATGTATATAGTAAATTTATAAACTATATGATATAAAAAAAAGTGATGTGGTAAATGTCAAACTAATTAACTAAGAGTTAAAACTAAAAGATAAGGCTATTATAGTGGCCCAAACCTGTATAAAATCTACTGGTTGAAAGGATTTTAACTCATCCGCACCATAAACTTTAAATAATCCACTTTTTCTACATTAGGAACCGAATATTAATTTATTATAAAATAATATTTTTAGCTTTTTCTAAGGTACCCCTCACCCCACTTATAAAAGGCCACTATCCCTTCTCTAAAATTCATACCCTCATAGCCTTTTGATTCTGCCAAACCCTGCCCAAATATTCAGTAAACTTCCCTCACTTCAACCTAGAGGCCTTAGTTTGATCATAAATCCATCCTAGGGATCCCTTTTGATCAAATCTAAAGGATGAACCCGAAGAAGATGTAATGTTTTCACCACCCTCTTTCAAGTTCCTTTCTTCTTCAACTTATTATTTCTTTGTTATTTCCATTATAAAATAATCAATATGGTATCTTCTATATACTATGATGTTATTATAAATATGGTACAACCATATTCATTATTCTATCTATCCTTTTAATTGATAAGTCACCATACGTGCGTACGTATGACTGACCATCTCCACATCGTGGTGTAATTGTTATTCAAAACATTATTATTTGGATGGGTATGATAATGATGTGTAATTGATATAAATATTTAATATAACATGATAATGATTCTATATATATGATATACCATCCAATTATATATTATTTTAATATCTTTTCTCGCTCGTGCGTATGTACGGACTACCGTCTCCATGAACGCGCTGAGATTCATTCCCCATCGTATCCATTCAAGAATAATTTTCATTTGATTGTTAAAAAATAATGTTTAAAGACTTAATATCATTCTGGATATGAATCATATACAACCTATCCATAAAAAACATGTCTTACGTAACAAAGAATATAAAGGAAAACGAGTAAGTTAACACCCGAAACGACGATAATACATAAATATTATTAACAAAGCTATATTAAAAGATCATATATGATATCATATTTATGTATATGATTCTTGTATAATTTAATAACAATTATTTAACTATTATACATGAGTTTAACCTACCCTTTACCAAAGAAAAGTACAACTTAAGGGTTTATTTTACAATCTCTTCATTATCCTAGGTTGTTTATATATAATTATCTACCGGGACCTCTTTTTCATCCACATACATGTTTCTTAAAAATGTATTTCAATTCATTATTACTATTTTATATACTATGGGTTGGAGTCATTTATACCCGTGTTGTCTTTTTATATGATGTTTATAAAGGAATCTTTTCGTCTTTTTTCAAACAAGGTCATTTTTAACCTTTTCTACATAATTAAGGTAAGAATGTATTTTTTTAACTTATACGACGGGTGCGGCTATTTTTCGCCATTATAAAATCATCTAAGCTACCCTTAAAAGCTTATAATAATATTTTGAAATTATAGGTTTTATTTTATAATTATGTGACTTTTAAATGATTTCAAAATGAATATTTTTAGAATTTTTGAAAGGTACTCTTTATCAAGATCAGAATTTTAAATGTTTTAAATATTTATATTTCTAAATATTTTTAATTAATGTCCATGTTTTCAAATTGATTTTAAGGATTTATTTATAAGGACGTGAATTTTTTGAAATGATATTTATTTTCAAAAGTTTCAAAGTGGTATGTGACACTTAGATTCAAAAATCTTTTTTAAATTATAGCCTTTATAAATGTGTGAATTTTAAATGATTTCAAAAAAGAGATATTTCTCTCAAATAGTTTTGATTTCATTTATGTCAACATCCGTTGATGGATTCTAAGCTTCTTTGAAGTTGATTTATTATGATAAAAAACTTCCATATAGTATTGATGGTTTTGTGATATGTTTGAATATTTATGTGTTATTTTTGTACAATTCATGGTTTATGGATGAAGTATTGACATTCCATATGCTAGTTGTAATACGAATGTTTATGTTATGTTTAAACCTGTTCATATGAGGAATACATTGGACTTAGTAAGTGATAGGTGGAGCCTTCTATAGCTCCTTGATGCATTGGTATGTCTCATGAGACGAACTATTATCTTGGCACAAGGCCTTGACAAAATATTATTTGTAGTCTTGGCACAAGGCCTTGACTATGTGGTTATGATAGTATGGCATTATGCATTCCATCATTATGAAAGTGGTTATTGATATTGCATGTGATTATTCGACTAGTAGAACATAAATGTGATTAAGTAAATGTAATTATTTTATTTTATCTTCTCAATATTATGATGAAGTTCATGTTTAAAAGGCTTTTGTTTTAGTTATACATTGCCTTAAATGTTTATGTTTATTTATTAAATATTATGCTATAATGTTATCCTTGCTGAGCATCTGAGATCACCCCTTTCTATGTTTTAATTTTCTCAGGATTCCTAGAAGTTTATTATGATTGATAAATAGGATTAAACTAGGGTATTAATGGCATTCTCAAAGGATCATTTATGTTGTGTTTTATTTTCTCAAGTGTAATGTAATGTCCATGTATGTAATATATTTTACAAGACTGCTAAACTGATCGGCCTTTCGGGACTTGATTCCTTGTAATCATGCAAATGTATTAAAATAATTCACCGACTCTGGGTAACTGGGGTTGGGACGTTACATTCGGTATTAGAGGAAGTTCAGAAATAACCTTGGAAGTTAAATTTAGATAAACTCAGATTAGAGCACATAGACCTAAGATGGACTTTGAGGATTAGTATAGAAGAACATTCTAGAATTTTGGTATTGTAGAGAATTTGTAAGTTTTCCAATAAATACATCCCTGTCCAGATACGAGCAGGTAGAGGCGTCTCTGGCACAGATGTACCCAGGGCTAAAACCCAAAAACACTGCATTGAGTTATACTCGAACAGGAACTGGTGCACGACAATGGGCCTTGCTGCACTCTTGGATATGACCCTCCAGGGGGATATGCTTAGGATAATTCTCATTTTCTTTACAGACCATTATGAAGGGTTTATGAGTATATACTTCTTCAAAGAAAGCATTTTTATGATTATGGATTATATCCATAAACTGTTCAATTTATGGTAAGTGTTTTTCAAGTTTGGAATTATATATTTCAATTCATAAACTAATCAGGTGTATGCCATTGTATAGAAATGGTGCCCAGTAGAAGGAATGTGAACTCCATCAATACATATGATCCAACGAGTT